>CM061552.1:82529176-83729176 GCA_030864225.1 Capsicum baccatum var. pendulum
TTACATATATTTTAAATTATATTTGAAAGGGATAAGCTTACGTTCCTAATTTCAAGCTAATGATATTCTTAAAAAGCATAATATTTTTAAGTAAAAATATTTTATCTTTTAGTTCAAAATTTTTATTACAATGTTTATAATCTTGTCTTAAAAACTGCCACGTGGCTTTTTATTGTGCTGCCACTTAGCATCTTGTCTTGTTTTAGTTTTACTTTTATATATATATAGATATTGATTCGTGACCCTGATGTCGATATTTATTTTTTAATTGGAGAATCAATCACGAGATTAAGAACCTAATTAAGGTCAATCAATATCAAATTACCTATAAACTGACTTATGAATCTAGCTAGGACTGAGATAAGAACAAAATCATGTCACCTAACAAATTATCAAAATTTAATATAATAATTTTTTGTTATAGATTTTTCATTTATTCCACCAGGTTTCAAATTTATATTTCCTATCTAATAAAGGTTGTGGTTAAAATTTTCATGGGTAATCTTAAAATTTATTGGATATAAATTATAAAATGATTCGGATTAAGTTAAATTTAAAATATATTAGTTCAAATAAATATTGAGAATAGATATAATTGAATTAATTATATCTATGATCTATATCTATAAGCTATAATATATGAAGACCCTTAGAAAGGTGATTTCAACTTTTTGCCCTTCACTAAAAATACTTTGCAATAGACAAAATCGTCTTTTTGCTATTTTCTAGTAATAATTTTTAAAATTTAAAAATTCATTAAAATTGTTATAAAACAAGAAAGAATAAAGAAGAAGAGTAGAGAGAATATAGAGAGTAATTGTTATTTCTTCTCTTGAGGGATGATTTACAATGAAGGAATCCCTTCTATTTATAGAGGGAATTTGCCCTAGTTTCACACTAAAAGACAAATACATCAAATCTTGATAGACATCAAATAGATCTTGATAGACATTCACTATAATTGATATATATATATCATAACACTCCCCCTTGAATGTCTAACAATACGCATATAGGCTGCCTCATTAACAACCTTACAAGGAAAACCCAGTGGGACAAACCTCGTAAGGGAAAAACAGTGCAACGCGTATTAGCTCCCACTAATAAGAACATCCTTGAACCTTGGAATTCCGATCTTGTGCACCATTTTCTTGAAAGTTGCAGTTGGAAGAGACTTGGTGAATAAATCAGCCACATTGTCACTTGAACGAATCTATTGTATGTCAATATCACCATTCTTTTGGAGCTCATGTGTATAGAAGAGCTTTGGCGAAATGTGCTTCGTTCTATCTCCTTTTATGAATCCACCTTTCAGTTGTGCTATGCATGCTGCATTATCTTCATATAAAATTGTGGGTACTTTATCATATTTCAAGCCACATTTTTCTCGAAGGAGATGTATTATAGACCTCAACCACACACACTCTCGGCTTGCTTCATGAATAGCTATAATCTCAGCGTGATTCGATGAAGTGGCTACGATAGACTGCTTTGTTGATCTCCAAGATATGACAGTACCCCCACATATGAATACATAGCCTATTTGAGACAGAGCTTTATGCGGGTCGGATAAGTATCCAGCATCAGCATAACCAACAAGATTGGAATTGTAATCTTTAAAATAAAATAAGCCCATATCGGTAGTCCCTTTTAGTTACCGTAATATGTGTTTGATCCCATTCCAATGTCTCCTAGTAGGAGCAGAACTATACCTTGCTAGCAAATTTACTAAAAAGGCAATATCAGGCCTTGTAGTATTTGCAAGATACATCAATGCACCAATTGCACTAAGATATGGTATTTCAGGACCAAGGAGTTCCTCATTCTTTTCTTGAGGTCGAAATGGATCCTCATTCACATCAAGTGATCAAACAACCATCGGAGTACTTAATGGATATGCTCCATCCATATAGAATCGTTTTAACACCTTTTCTGTGTAGGCAGATTGATGGACAAAGTTACTGTTTGTCAAATGCTCAATTTGCAAACCAAGGTATAACTTTGTTTTTTCGAGATCTTTCATCTCAATCTCTTTCTTTAGGTAATTAATTGCCTTTTGAAGCTCTATTGGAATTCCAATAAGGTTTATTTCATCGACATAGATAGCAAGTATAACAAAATCCAACCTTGTTTTCTTTATGAAAACACATGGGCAAATTTCATCATTCGTATAACCTTCTTTAGATAAATATTCACTAAGACGGTTATACCACATGCGTCCAGATTGCTTCAAACCATACAATGATCTTTGCAATCTAATGGAATACATTTCCCGAGGCTTTGAACTTATGCTTTCGGCATTTTAAATCCTTTAGGAATTTTCATGTATATCTCATTATCAAGTGATCCATATAGATAGGCTGTTACCACATCCATTAAATGCATTTCAAGTCTCTCATGGATAGTGAAACTAATAAGAGAACGCAATGTTATTGCATCTATAACTGGTGAATATGTCTCATCATAATCGAAACCAGGCCGTTGTGAAAATCTTTGTGCAAAAAGGCGTGCTTTATATCTTTGCATTTTATTTTTTTCATTTCGTTTTTGTACAAAGACCCATTTATAGCCAATAGGCTTAACACCGCACATAAACACCGCACTCAAGAACCCAAAAACTTCACGTTTCGCGAGCGAATTCAATTCAGATTGAATTGCTTCTTGCTATTTTGGCCAGTCATTTCTTTGTCAACATTCTGTGACAGATTGAGATTCAAGATCCTCGCTATCTTGCATGATTTTCGTTGCAACATTATATGCAAAGACATTATGCACTACTATTTCAGATTGATTCAGATTAGTTTCGACATCACTTGAATTTATGGATAGTTTCTCATTTTCTTGAGTCTTAGGCTCGTTGATTCCTTCAGGGATATCAGCATTGCTCAAATCTTGAACTTTCGTATGTGGATCTTTCGTAGTGTTATCTTGACCATTTGTTTTTCTTTTTCTAGGATTTTGATCCTTATAACCTAATGGTCTGCCACACTTCAAGCGTGTTTTAAATTCATTAGCTATGACACTAGTGGATGGTCCTTTAGGGACATCAATTCGAATTAGGACATTCTCTGCAGGAATATGTGATTTAGTGATCCTTTTCAAATCTGTAAATGCATCCGGCATTTGATTTGCAATTCTCTGCAGATGAATAATTTTTTGTACTTTTTTCTCACAAATAGAAGCACATGGATCAAGATGAGATAGTGATAAATTTTTTCACAAAATTTCTCTTTTGATGTCACTATATTCTCCCCCTAATTTTGGAAAAAGTATCTCATCAAACTGACAATCTGCAAATCGAGCAGTGAACATATCTCCCATTAATGGTTCAAGATAGCGAATAATGGAGGGTGATTCAAATCCAACATAAATTCCTAACCTTCTTTGGGGGCCCATCTTGGTGCAGTTTGGTGGTGCTATCGGCACATAAACACCGCACTCAAAAATTCTCAGATGAGATATATTAGGTTCTTAACCCATAACCAATTGCAATGGAGAAAATTTATGATAATTTATCGGTCTAAGACGAATAAATGTTGCAGCATGCAAAATTGCATGACCCCAAACAGAAGTGGGCAACTTAGTTTTCATTAGTAATGGTCTTGCTATCAACTGCAGACGTTTAATTAATGACTCAGCAAGACTATTTTGAGTGTAAACATGGGGTACAAGATGTTCCACTCTTATCCCGATTGATAAGAAATAGTCATTAAATGCTTGGGATGAAAATTCTGCAGCATTATCAAGGAGAATAGACTTGATTTGATTATCCAAAAATTATGCCCGTAATCGCATTATTTATGCCAATAATTTTGCAAATGCCAAGTTGCGAAATAACAAAAGACACACATGAGACCATCTAGAAAAAGAATCTATTAGGACCATGAAGTACCTAAATGACCCACTTGGTGGGTGAATTGGTCCACAAATGTCCCCATGTATGCATTCCAAGAACGCGGGGGATTCAATCCCAACTTTTGTTGGCGATGGTCTCACAATCAACTTGCCTTGATAACAAGCATTACATAAAAATTCACCATTCGAAAGAACCTTCAAGTTCTTTAATGGATACCTATTTGAATTTTCTATTATTCATCTCATCATTATTGATCCTGGATGTTCCAGACGATCATGCCAAAGTACGAAAGTATTGGAATCAGTAAACTTCCGGTTTACTATGGAATGTGCTTCAATTGCACAAATCTTTATCCAATACAGGCCAGAAGATAAAGTAGGGAACTTTTCAACAACACATGTCTGCCCAGAGACATTCTTGGTGATACCAAGATATTCAAGATTCAGCTCATCAAATGTCTTGATATGATAACCATTTTCACGGATATCTTTAAAACTCATCAAGTTTCTCTGAGACTTGGGAGAGAACATAACATTTTTATGATGAGTTTAGTTCCCTTGGGCAAGATTATAATGGCTTTTTCGAAGCCTTCAATCAAATCAGCACTACCAGAAATTGTAGTAACATCAATCTTTTCCATGTTTAGATGAGAGAAATATTTCTTGTCTTTGAATATCGTATGTGTAGTGTCAGAATCAATCAAACAAATATCTTCTTGAAAATTATTCGTATCTTTAAATAAAATAACATGCACCAAATAAAATATATATTAAATCTTTCTACAAAGTGAAAACTTATAATATAAAAAAATTATTAATCACACTTTAACTAAGTAATTAAAAAGAAATATATCCAATTAGTGCGAGATGCAATCGTAATCGTATTACGAAATGAGAATATAAAAATATTATTATATTACATATTCATATGAGAATATTATTATATTAAAGAATGTTAATAGAAAGAATACATTACAAAATGCAATCTTAATCATATTATTTGCGCAACATTGTAAAGAATGATAATTTTGCATTGTAATAAATGCAGAGCAAGCACTCCACGTATTGTTTTCATGCGAAAAGTAAACCTCTGTACTATCATCTTTTTTTTTTTAATAAATAATGATAAAATTAAAATTCAATTCAATCAATAATAAACTACAATAATATAATTGAACTAATCAATATTAATCAAAAACTAATACTCATGCAAACAACTACTTTTACATGATTCTTTATTCACTAACTATTATCAATAAAAATAAAACAAAGTTAAAAATCATTCATTCTTTCATGTTTACGGAACCATCACCAATCAAGTGATCAATCTTTCCTTCAGGGTGCTCGAAAAAGTCTGCTACATCAAACATGTGATATCAACATTATTTTCAGAGAGAAAGTTAGCCTCGGGATTTCTCTCTTTCTTCTTTAGTGATGCTTGATAAAGATCAACCAAGTGCTTGAGAGCACGACAATCACGTGAATAATGTCCTTTTCCTACACATCGAAAATAAGTAACTGCTTCACGTTTCTCATTTTTTCTCTTTTTGTTTGATGAATTATTAACACCCGGGAACAGGGTTTCTTTCTTGGTCATCATGACCACGACCATGACCACGTCCACGATCAGGGCCGCGATCTTTTTCACGCCTAGCATGGTGAGCGTGCACATCACTCACCTCAGGGAAGGTGCAAATCCAATTGGTCGGTTTTTATGATTTTTCATCAATAAATTATTATTTTGTTCAGCCATGAGAAGATGAGAACTCAGTTCAGTATACTTCTTGAAACCTTTTTTCTCGATATTGTTGCTGTAAGAGCACATTCGAGGCATGAAAAGTGGAGAGCATCTTTTCCATCATATCATTATCGTTGACCGTCTCTCCACAAAGTTTCAATTGAGAAGAAATTCTGAACATGGCAGAATTATATTCATGAACAGACTTGTAGTCTTAAAATCTTAGATGCATCCACTCATATCGTGCTTTCGGGAGGATGACCATCTTTACGTGGTCAAACCTTTCTTTTAGGCTATTCCACAATACGAGTGGATCCTTAGCAGTAAGGCACTTAATTTTCAGAACTTCGTCAAGATGATGATGCAAGAAAATCATAGCCTTAGCACAATTTTGACTAGATGTTGTATTTTCATTCTTTATGGCGTCTCCAAGACCCATAGCATCTATAGGGATTTCAGCATCCAACACCAATAAAATATAATTCTTGCCCGAACGTTGAAGGGCAACGAACTCACACTTCGTAAGATTGTTAGCCATATGGAAAAAGAAAGAAATAAAAAAAATAATACCTTAGCCTTAGCCTTCAAATTTGAGACGGTAGAGTCTTGTGCTGATAACGTGTTATAAAACAAGAAAGAATAAAGAAGAAGAGTAGAGAGAATAGAGAGAGTAATTGTTATTTCTTCTCTTGAGGGATGATTTACAATGAAGGAAACCCTTCTATTTATAGGGGAAATTTGCCCTAGTTTCACACTAAAAGACAAATACATCAAATTCTGATAGATATCAAATAGATCTTGATAAACATTCACTATAATTGATATATATCATAACAAAAATTTAGTTATTAAACCTTTCCTTATTTGAGTTATGTACCTAAATATTAGAATTCTTTTGGAAAAATATTTTACAAACATCGGTCAAGTTTTTCAAGGGTTTTTACCAAAATTCATATGTATGGACATAGTGGAAAAAGAAGAATTTTTTTTTTTAAAAAAAGTAAACCCGTTTTCATTTTTTTTAACTGTATGTAATCTTTCCTTTTTAAAAATATGTAAAAGTATTACTATTTTATATTTTAAAATCAATTAAAGTACTACGTTATATAATTATTTACTTATTTAAAAGAAGTAAAACTCCTAATATTTAGTACACTTCTAAATCAATTAAAAACTAAAATACTTCCTTATATAATTCTATTTAAGTAACTTTTTGTGAACAAAGATTTAGCTCTTAATAATACAGTACGCATTTTTTTCCTTGTTCATTTGTTTTTTTATTTGGTTTGATTCAACTTATTTTTCTTCCTTTTACATACAATTAGTTCTAATATTTTTTTGTGTTCTTTCAGCTGAAAATTCTAATAAAAAAAATAGAAGAACCATGCGACATTGTCAAGGAATAAAGTGGATCAGATAATGATAATTGCTATTGTCATGCCCCAAAAACAAGGGTCATGATGGCACTTATCGCAGTGTACCTTGACAAGTAAGCCTATCACCCAAACTGATATGAAAAGAGGAAAAGATAGAAATATCCCAAGGTAAGACTTCTAGAACAAAGCCAAACTATATAAATAATCATAATAATGTGAAAAAAACTTATCCAAAATACCAATCATGCCCAAAACCAGGTGTCAATAGTGTAAGAATTACTAATACAATCCATGAGTCAAATACATCAGAAAAATAACCACGAAGAAATAATATATGTCTCCGAATACTAATAAAGACATAACTACTATAGAAAGATAGAGGTGAACTTCGGACTTATGAATGTCCAACCGCTACCTTGGAAGCTCCAACAATCTCCCGAGTCAAGCAAGCTGAGACGCACTCGAGCTAGGGCCTGCATCGAAAGGGCGCAGTAGTCATGAGTATGGTCCATTTGTACTCGGTAGGTATCATAGGCCGGCCAAGCAAAGTAATAAATAAATCATACAAAATACACAATAAGGGCACGTCATCTACAATCAGAAAATGTCCCACAACGGTAACCCACACTGCTTGCACTAACAGTTCTAATGTATATCACATATATTACAACAACACACCAAGATATAGAACACAAGTATACATTATGTCATATCTAAATAGAACAAGGGAGAACATGTTGATACAAGATCATCAAATACAAGTAAAGAAAGGTAAGACAAATACGTAGATGCTAAGTTAATATGGAAATACAACACAACACAAACACAATAAAGTAAGTGCAATGTATATAATGATGATGATGCATGAGGTCGTCGCACAACCTTCGGGATCGTCGCACAATCCTCGTATACACCTACGGAGCTAAAACTTCCCGATGTAGGACGCATGAGGGGTTCGTAAACCCATATACAATCCACATATCTCATATATTCTTTTTGACATATCCCTCAAAAAGGATTTTATAAGGTATTACAATATCTCCTCCCGGGCACATCCCTCGGGGAGGGTTTTAAAAAGGTGTTGCCAGTATTTCTCAGATGTTGCAATGATGGTACCAATCTTTCATGAATGAGTATGTATGAGGATTTCATGATCACAACCAATCATAATGAGTATTTTTACAACCAACCACGATGATATATTTTCACAACCATGTGAACCAATGTCCACTCATTATTTCAATTTCATCCACGAATTTTCACATGTCTCATATGTCAAATAAAGTATGGGTATAATCACAATACACCAATGGTACCATATTAAGAATCTTAAAAACACAATACAATTATTCACATGTATTCAAGGCTATTAATATCGCATAGGACACCACACGGTCACACATATTACATAATAACTCAATTTCGACAATTACATCACATATAAGCCCCCACACGGGAACAACACATAAATAGCCATTTTTCATGATCAGTTACCACCCTTAACATACATTTTGTATCACTATTTACTACCCAATCCAGTCTGAAAGAGTTAAGCCATAACCTACCTCAAAAGCCGAAACCGGTCCGCTACACTTCGATCCCACGACCTTACTTTCCACGAACGATTCCGAACTCCACTAAAAACATCTAATATGAAGTCTAAGTGTCAAAACAAAACCAACGACACTCATATTGACTACTTTTGGTTTGGGGTCAAAATGGCCTCCCAAAATGGATTTTCGAAAAATAAGGGCAAAATTGGAACTTCAAAAATGTGTTCGTCATATTTTTAGGAACCTACGGCTGAAAACTCAAGTCAAATCGAGTCAACAAAGAGGTTCAAATCGAAGAAAATCCATTTTTGAGATTTACCGGGTAAAATCTTTGAAATTCGGGTTAAAATCAAGAATCAAAGTTGTTTTGAAGGTTAAATTGATGAAAACTAGTAATGATAAGATAAAAACATTATTCAAGTGAAAATGGGGTTTAAAATCAAGCCCTAAGATGTTTGGAGTTTTGTGAAATTAATTAAGAAATTACTAAGAAAATGATGAATTGTTACCTTAAATCCGTAATAAAACCAAGAAATAGATATTAATCTAGCTTCCCAACCTCTCACAAACTTCACTTTTAAGCCTCCACACTATTTTAGGATTTAATTCTCAAGAGACTAGATAAAAAATGAGAAAAAATAGGCCCAAAATTGATTTAATGGTGCAACAAAAATCTACACCAGCAATTAAAAGAAAAAAACTGCAGTTTTTTTCTTTATTTTTAGTCCAATTCAAACTTCGATGGAGTGTTCGAGATTCATTTGAAGTCTGATATATGCAAACGAACTATGCAACCATACTAAATTCGATGTTCCAAACGCGTTAGCGAAGTCATATTTTCAAGAAAATATCATTTTCACAAAATTAACCCCCAAAACCCGAAATCATAATTTTCTAAATCGAGGATCGAAATGAGATTTAAAAGCCGTAAAATTATACCAAACATGCTAACACCCTAAATTCAATATTTTGGATCTATCGGTTTTTCCATCTGAGGTTATTTCAATCATGTGCGGGTCCCATACCTATATTTTTATTTTTTTCAACTTTCTGACCAATATGTCGAAATGAGCTCGGGTGCACCGGAACCCGAACCAAAGGTCTACCTAGCCTAAAATCGATATTACGAAGCTGCTGACGTAGTCCATTTGACCACCCATCGTAGGAACAAAAGATATCCCCATAAGTCTAAAATAAGGCTCTCAAAGTTCTCAAAAACCACAATATTGCATGAATGATGCCAAAATGCATCGGAAAACATGCCAATCACTCTTACACCTCAGAAATACCATAATGCAACTATGGAGAGGGGGTAAAATAGTCAAATAACAAAAAATCATAAATTTCACATATTTCATCAAATTTGTAGGTCGTTACATCATCCACCACTAAAAATCTAGTTCGTCCTCGAACTAAGGCAAAAGAAATACCTGAATCAACAAAGAGCTGGGGATAAGAACTATGCATATCAGACTCAACCTCTCAAGTATCCTCATCTATAAGTCGATGTCTCCATCGGACCTTAACCACAGGGATAACTCTAGAGCGCAACCGCCTAACATCCCTAGTAAAAATGGAAACTAGCTCCTCATCAAAGGACAACCGCTCATCTAACTGAACCGACTTCCAACGAATGACATAAGACTCATCAGGAATATAACGGTGAAGTATTGAAATATGAAAAACTGGATGAACGGCTAATTGATAAAGAGGCAAAGCCAACTCATAAGCCATATCACCAATAGTCCAAAGAATCTCAAATGGAACAATATACCTGGGACTAAGCTTGCCCTTCTTCCTAAACTTCATCACACCCTTCATGGGCGAAACTCGAAGAAAAACACGATCACCAACACCAAATCTCAAGGCATAAAATCTACGATCAGTATAGCACTTCTGCCTACTCTAAGCCACTCTAAGTCTATTTTGAATGATTCGGACTCTGACCAAAGACTCACGAAGCAAGTCTGTACCTTGAAGTCTCACCTCTAAAATATCAAACTAACCCACTGGGAGCGACAGCGTCTACCATACAATGCTTCAAAAGGAGCCATATCAACACAGTAACGGTAGTTATTATTATATGCAAACTCTGCTAAAGCCAAAATCTGCTCCCACTGACTGCCAAAATCCATCACGCATGTGAGGAGAACCTGGATAGTCTACTCTAACTGACATCAATCTGGGCATGAAATGCTATGCTAAGATTAATCCAAGTACCCAACTCATCCTGAAAAGTCTTCCAAAAGATTGATGTGAACATAGCACCTCGATCTGAAATAATGGACACCGACACACCATGAAGACACACAATCTCACAAATGAATATAGGGGCTAACCTCTCAGCACTGAATGAGACCCAAATCGAAATAAAATAAACTGACTTGGTCAATCGATCCACGATGACCTAAGTATTGTCAGAAACATAAGATGTATGAGGCAAACCAGTCATAAAGTCCATGGTGATCCATTCCCACTTCCACTCGAGAATGGGTAACCTCTGAAGTAATCTACCAGGTCTCATATGCTCGGCCTTCACTTGCTGACAACATAGGCAATGAGTCACAAAATCTGCTATATCTCGCCTCATACCACCCCACCAGTAGTGTTTTCTCAAATCACGATACATCTTAGTCATACCTGGATGGATAAAATATTTGGAACAATGGGCCTCCTCTAAGAACAACCTAATCCAATCACCCATTCTCGGCCCATAAACTCGGTCCCCAATCCTTAAAACTCCATTTGAATCAAGTGAGGCTTCCTTAGTCTCCACACTCAACACCCTATCTCGAATCAACCTTAATCCAACATCATCAAACTGATGAGCTCGAATCTGCTTCACCAAAAAAGATTTAGCCTTCACAAATGACAAAACACGTCAAGGAATCCGCAACAACATTAGCCTTGCCTGGATGGTAGAGAATAGTCAAAACATAATCCTTAAGTAAATCAAGCCAACGGAGTTGCCTCATATAAAGATCTCACTGGGTAAAGAAGTACTAAAGGCTACGATGATCTGAGAAGATCTCACAACAGACTCCATACAAGTAGTGCCTCCATAACTACGTACAAATCTAAATCATGGGTAGGATAATTTCTCTCATGAGGCTTCAACTAATGATACGGATACATAATCACCTCATCCTCCTGCATCAACAAAACATCTAACCCAACACCTGAAGCATCACAAAAGATAATAAAACCCACGCCCTCCTTGGACAAAGTCATGATAAGAGCTGAAGTCAATAAATCCTTGAGCTTTTGGAAGCTTGCCTTACAAGCATCAGACCACTAGAAAAAAATCTACTTCTGAGTCAACTTGGTTAATGGAGCTATAATGAAAGAGAAACCCTCAACAATACATCGATAATAACTTGATAAGCCAATAAGACTTTGAATCTCGGTGGGCAAGGTAGGTCTATCCTAATCACAAACCGCAACAATCATGGTTGGATCAACTATAACACCCTCCTTAGTCACTACATAGCCTAAGAAAGAAACAAACTCCAACAAAAACTTAAACTTAGAAAACTTGACATACAACTTCTCATCCCTGAATCTCTAAACCACAATCCGCAAATGCTCCTAATGCTCAAAATCACTCTTGGAATACACCAAGAAATCATCTGTAAACATAATAACAAAGGAGTCAAGATAAGATTGATACACTCGATTCATCAACTCCATGAACACGGCAGGGGAATTAGTCAACCCAAAAGTTATGACCAAGAACTCATAATGATCATATCGAGTCCAAAAAGCTCTTTTCAAAATATCCGAAGCTCTAATCCTTAACTGGTGATAATCGAACCTCAAATCAATCTTCGAAAACACCACAGTACCCTGAAACTGATCAAATAAATCATTGATGTGAGAAAGAGGATACTTATTCTTAACCTTCACCTTATTTAATTGTCGATAATCAATACACATCTGCATAGATCCATACCTTTTGTTCACAAAAAATACAGGCGCACCCTAAAGTAAAATACTAGGATGGATAAATCTCTTATCCCACAACTCCTGCAGCTGATCCTTCAGTTCCTTCAACTCTGCTAGGGCCATCCTATAAGGATGAATAGAAATAGAATTGGTGCCCGACTTAACACCAATAATGAAATTAATATCTCTATCCGAAGGTATACTAGTCAAGTTCGTAGGGAACACATCCATAAACTTACGGACAACACGGACATAGTCAAAGAAAAGAGGTGAAACAACACTGGTGTCATGAATATGAGTCAAGAACGATAGACATTCAGATAAGAATCAAGTTACATTGATAAATAAGAAAAATAATTCAGAAGAAAAAACCCTAAGATTAAAGACAAGAAATTAAAGATAGATGAAATTTGAGAATAAATCTCCAATTTCGAGATGAAGTGCTAAGAACCCTAATTGATCTTAGTATTCAAAATTAGTGGATTAAGATTAATTATGATACCAATAAAGTCAATTCAAGAACTTAGATCCAAAGGTGATCTAGACCCCTATTTTGAAGAAATTAAAGACAATAGTTATATAAGATTAATCACCTTCTTTAATTAATCTTACCTCCTAAAGAATCGTTCTTATAAGGTTGCAAGATAAATCCCAAGTAGCCACACACAAAGGTGTAAATAAGAGAAACTCTCAATTAATAATAATGTTGTCTGCTTGAAAATAACAAAATTCATCCCTATATATAAGAAAAAAAACCTATCCCAAATAGCATGCGATTGGGATCTACCTTTATCAAATCTAACTAGGACTAGGAAAAAGCTATCCCAAATAGCATGGGATTAGGATCTACTATTATGGAAATAATAAATAAAATCCTACTAGGACTAGGAAACCATATAAAAATAATACCCAAATTCCCCCCTACGAAAATAAGGGAAAGCTTCCAAACTTACTCACAACCCATATGGACCCAATCTTCTTCTTTTTGGGCTTAGACTTGAATCATGAAATATGTGTAGCACTTTGTCCATTCCTCTCCATAATTCTTGGACTCGTTCTTAGGCTCTTCTACCATCATAAACATCTTCTTGATTCACATTGAAGCTCATCAATCTTAATGCAAGTGGGACAGCCTGGATGCTATCACATTCCCTCTAAACCAATTTACAAGTCTGAACATAAGATATAATCCCCTTAGGAATCGAATTAAGTGAACCCTTTCAAGCTATCCTTGGAAAACCCGATGAAGCTAAACTCACGGTCTTGGAAAAATAATCTAAGACAGCATGATAAGGAGCTAACCAATCCATGCCCAAAATAACATCAAAATCGATCATATCTAATACAAGCAAATCTACCAAAATCTTACGTCTGGAAAAAGTCACAACAAAAGATCGGTACGCCTGATCCACCAATAAAGAATCACCTACCTGGGTAGATATACAAATAGGCATGGCAAGAGACTCACTAACAGAATCAAAACCCAAAGCAAAATATATATACATATACGAGAAAGTTCATCCAGGATCAAATAGTACAGATGCAGGTCTGAAACAAATAGATACGATGCCTGTAATTAAAACATCAGAAGCCTCTATCTTAGGTCCGGCGAGTATAGCATAACACTATCCACAACTACCAACTGGCTGAGTAGCCCCACAACCACTACCACGGGCTATACCATCTCTACCTCTCGCATCTTTAGTAGAACCCATACCCCTCACAGATGAAATAAGAGTAGCTCTAAACATACGGTGAGAATAGTACTTGGCTAAATGGCTAATCTTATCACACACATAGCAACCTCTACGACTAGTCTCAATAGGAGAATGTACAACTGGGCCCTAACGGCCACCCTGAACTGTTGAACTAGAAAATCCACCACCTGAACTCTATAAAGTCACCTGCACTGGCCTACTATAGTATCCACGAGAACCTCTAAAATCTCTGCCTCGAGAGGTCTGACTCGTGAACTCACCAAAATATTGCGTCTTCTTGGTGTCTCCTTAATATGCACTAATACTAACCTATGTCATTTTAGCGTGATCCACAACACCCTAAAGAGGAGCCCCAAGCACAACTATCTGAGATGTAGCCAAATGAAGGAAGACGTCTAAACCCTTCACAAACTTTTAAATCTTCTCAAACTCGATGAAAATGCTATCTTAGAAATATCTAGACAGGGTATGGAAGCGTGCCTCATACTCAACAACTGTCATGGAGCGCTACTCCAAATGATCAAACTCGTCCCACATACGATCTCTCAAACTGAAAGGCAAAAATCTCTCCATAAAGGCATCAACAAACTGGTCCCATGACAACTTAGGAGCATCAACAAGCCTAAACCGATAAATGATATCCACTAATTTCTCACAATATCTCTCAACTAATATATAGTATAAGCCATACCATCCATGCAGAAACAATGAAACACAACTCAGAACACAAGATATTAAAAAATTCACACGATTAGGAATAAAATGAGGGAGGTTTCCTAAAGACAATCCTAGGACCTGTACCGAAAGGGCGCACTAGGCATGAGTACGGTTCAATTGTACTCAGTAGGTATCATAGGACGACCAAGAAAAGTAGTAAATAAAACATACAAAATATACAGTAAGGGCACGTCACCTGCAATCAGAAAATATCCCACAACGGTAGCCCACACCGCTTGCACTAATAGTTCAAATGTATATCGCATATATTACAACAATACACTAAGATATAGAACACAAGTATACATTATGTCACATATAAATAGAACAAGAGAGAGCATATAGATACACGATCATCAAATATAAGTAAAGGAATGTAAGACAAATACATAGATGACAGGTTAATATGACAATACAACACAACATAAACACAATAAAGTAACTGCAATGTATATGATGATACATGAGGTCGTCGCACAACCTCCAAGATTATCATACAATCCTTGTATATACCTACAGAGCTAAAGCTTCCTGACGTAGGACCCATGGGGAGTTCGTCAACATATAATCCACATATCTCATATCTCCTTTCCTACTAAAAAATGGTTTTATAAGGTGTTACAATATCTCCTCCCCAGCATATCCCTCAGGGAGGATTTTAAACAGGTGTTGTCAGTATTTTTCAAATGTTGCCACGGTGGTACCGATGTTTCATGAATGAGTATGATATGAGGATGTCATGCTTACAACCAATCACAATAAGTATTTTCACAACCAACCATAATGATATATTTCCACAACCATATGAGCCAATATCCACTCATTATTTTAATTTCATCCACGAATTTCCACATGTCTCATATGTCAAATAAAGTATAAAAATAATAACAATACACCAATGGTACCATATTAAGAATCTTAACAACAAAATACAACTATTCACATGTATTCAAGGCTATTAATATCACATAGGACCCCACACGATCACACATATCACATAATAACTCAATTTTGACAATTACAGTTATTTTTGACAATTACATCACATATATGCCCCCACACGGGCTCAACACATTAACATACATTTTTCATAATTAGTTACCACCCTTAACATGCATTTTGTATCATCATTTACTACCCTCAGTCTGAAAGAGTTAGGCATAACCTACCTCAAAAGCCGAAATCGGTCCGCTACACTTTGAACCCACGACCTTACTTTACACGAACGATCCCAAACTCCACTAAAAACATAAAATATGAAAAATACACGTCAAAATAAAATCAATGACACCCATATTGACTATTTTTTATTTGGGGTCAAAACAGACCCCCGAAACGAGTTTCCGAAAAACAAAGGCAAAATTTGAACTTTACTTCAAAAACGTGTTTCACATATTTTTAGGAACCTACATATGAAAAATCAAGTCAAATCGAGTCACAGAACGAGGTTCAAAATGAAAAAAACCATTTTTGAGCTTTACTGGGTAAAATTTTTGAAATCCAAGTTAAAATTAAGAATTGGAGTTTTTTTGAAGGTTCAAATGATGAAATCTAGTAATTATAAGATAAAAACATTATTCATGTAAAAATGAGTGAAAATAGGGTTTAAAATCAAGTCCTAAGATTTATGGTGTTTTGAGAAATTAATTAAGAAATTACTAAGAAAAGGACGAATTCTTACCTTAAATCCGTAATAAAACCAAGAAACAGATATTAATCTAGCATACCAAGATCCCACAAGTTTCACTTTTAAGTTCCCACAATATTTTAGCATTTAATTCTCAAGAGGCATGATGAAAAATGGGCCCACAACTGATTTAATGGTGCAACAAAATTCTGCACCAGCAATTAAAAGAAAAAAAAACTGAATTTTTTTTTCTTTATTATAAGTCCAATTCGGACTCCGACAGGGTATCCAGAATTCGTTCTGGGTCCGATATATGCAAACAAACTATGCAATCATACTAAATTCGACATTACGGATGTGTTGGCAAAGCTGTTTTTTGAAAAAAGTTTATTGAAAAAACATCATTTTCACAAAGTTGACCCCCAAAATTTGAAATATTAATTTTCTAAATTGAGGGTCAAAATGAGATTTAAAAGCTATAAAATCATACCAAATATGCTAACATCCTAAATTTGATATTTCGGATCTGTTGGAGAAGTCGATTTTTTCATCCGAGGTCGTTTCGACCAAATGTGGATTCCACACCCATATTTTTAATTTTTTAACTTTTCGATCAATAGGTCGAAATGAGCTCGGGTGCACCGGAACCCAAACCAAAGGTCTGCGTAGTCTAAAATCGATATTTCGGAGCTGCTGGCGCAATTCAATTGGCCATCCATCACACGGATCAAAAGATATCTCCATAAGTCTAAAATAAGGCTTTCGAAGCCGTCAAAAATCACAATATCGCATAAATAATACCAAAATGCATCAAAAAATATGTCAATCACTCTCACATCCCATAAATACCATAATGCAACTACGGAGAGGGGGTAAAATAGTTAAATCACATAAAATCATAAATTTCACATATTTCATCAAATTTTTAGGTCGTTACAGTTATATTGGCTAAAAATCAAAGGTTATGCTTCTAATTATAATTCGTAGGAATTGTATACGACACTCAATTGATGATACGTATATTCTTATTTGCTTCGAAAAAGGTACGAATATACCCCTGAACTTTGATAAGTGGTACAGATATACTCTCCGTTATACTTTAGATACAAATATACCCTTGTCGTTAATGAAAAGGTACATATATACCCCTAAACTTTGATAAATGGTACAAATATACCCTCCATCATACTTTATGTACAAATAAACCCTTGAATGAAAAAGTACATATATACCCTTCTCACTAACGACAGGACACGTATCACAATCTTGTTCGTTTGGCCTTTTTTTATTTAATTTATCCCACCCCGCCCTAAAATAATTTTAATATAACCTATAACTCGATCCAAATAATAACTCAAACCCGACCCGATTTAATATAAAGAGAAAGAGAGAATGAATATGCATGAATAGAGATGTGTCTTGAAGGTTCTATTAGACCGGGTCGGGTTTGGATCATTATTTAGATCGATTTGTGGGTTAAATTAGAATTATTTTCGGGTAGGGTAGGGATAAATTAAATTAAAAATTTCTTTTCCCTATAAATTAATTTTTAGAAAAAGAAAGCGAAGAAAAGACTATTATTACCATGTCCAAAGAATCACACTACAAATTGATAATTTTTGTTTCTGCGAATTTCTTAACTTTGTTTTCTATAATTTTCATTGTCATCTATATATTGTAAGTAGTTGTTGGTCTAATTTTGGTTTACGTTCAATATGATAACATGCTTTATGATTGTCATTTAAATTATTTGTGATATTTAGCTAAAATTATATTCATTTTGATTTTTTAAATTATTTAATAAAATATTCAAGTTAGTCTTTATTGATGGAAGTAATAACATAATTTGTAAGAGGACTTCAATGAGTAGTAAATGTATACAAAAATAAAAGATTATTGTATGCACACATCTACATATACAATATAAATATATCTATAATTACTTAATCCTATTTCTACTAGAAACTTAACAGTTTCTAGGCAATAATTTTAAATAATTTTTGAAAATAAATTGAATTAGATTGACTTAATATTTTAAAATTATAATTATAATATTTAAAAACTATAAGACAAGTATTATTAGTCACACTTTCTCTCACGTTAATATGATAAAAAATATATTTTTTTGAGTTAACACAATTTAAATCTTAAAAAGGAAAGAAAATCACAAAAATTTAAAAAGTGAGTTCTATATATTTTTACTATCATTAAAAGTGAGAGGTTTTAAATATTTTTATCAATTATTTATTTTAATCTAAGTAGAGTCATATATAGTATCTAACTCTACTTTGAAGATAACTAATGTTTTTATGTGAATTTGGTTATAATATAAATTGAAGTGTCGGTTTAATAATTTTAACCAAAATTAGGAGTATTCATACACGTGCAAAGCACGTATACTAAACTAGTAAATTGAATAAATAAGGACTTAGCTAAAATTCAATTTTTATTTGGCTAGTTTATCAAACTAGGATACAAATGATGGGTCCAGGTTGATAAGTCCAAGATTTCATCCTATTCAAGGGGCTCAATTTAATCTCATGTGTCAAATGATATGGCACATCACAACAAATGAAAGAACCAATAGAATTATGTCACATGTCAAAATGACACAACATGCCTAGTCAAATCAAAGGCCAATGAAAATGTGTCATGTGTACAAGTGACATGTTTCGACCAATCAAATATTGCAATGTCACTTAAATCTGATTGTCCAAATGAAGTTTGCCCTCGTAACAACTCCTCCATTCTACAATTATAAATAGGAGTCTGCATAATTCAAAAAATCCACTATAATTCTAATAAAAAGCCAAACAATGCTTGTGAATTCATAGAGATTATAACTCTCACATAAAAATTAGATACTACTATTATTATATTTATTATTTTCTGAATGCAAATTTTACTATCTACACATATTAGGATTTTTTTCTTAGACTTTGTATACCTTACCTTAGGGTGTGTTTGGTATGATGGAAAATATTTTCTGGAAAATATTTTTCTATTTTTTTTCGTTTGGTTGTAATATAATTTTGGAAAAATATTTTTCAAAGGAACTCATTTTCCTCCATTTGAAAGAAAATGACTTTTCTCATGGACCAAGGAAAGTCATTTTCTAGAAAATATTGAGATGTGACTTATGGGAATTTGGAACCACAATAAACCAAAATATGAATAAAGAGACTAAAACAGGCCACCTATTTAATAAGTTACCAAAATAAGTTAAATGTAATAATTTATTACGTTTTATACCTTTATTTAACGGTTTGATAGCGGATGTGTACAGTAAAAAGGTTTTAGCACATAGTAATAATTTATTACGTTTTACAAATTTTTTTATAAAACGTAATAATTTATTACGTTTACATGATTTGACATAAATAAGTGATGTGATAGTACACTGAGTTTTTTTTTTAAATTATAAATTAAAAATTTATAAAAAAATTTAACTTTTATAAATTAAAACTTTTTCTTACAATTTATAAATTATAGCTTTTTATTACGTCTCTTACCAAAAAACTTTTTGAAAAAAGTTATTACTTCATTTTTTCAAATCAAGTACCACTTAGCTCACTTTTTTTGACTTTTTCTTTCATAAATCGTATTAAGAAGTTACTTTTTAATAAATAAAAAAATTTAAAAATACAACAACAACAAACCCAGTATATTCCCACATAGTGGGATCTGGGGAGGGTAAGATGTACGCAGTCCATACCTCTACCTCTAAAGAAGTAGAAAGACAAAAAAAAAATACGTAATATAAATTTATTTTATTAATACGTAAGAAAAAATTACATTGTTTTCTAAATTTGGTCAGATGAATGTATAATTGTTGATGCCCATCTAATATAAACTGACTGAATGATTAAAAATATGTAGTTAAATATTATGTTTTAGAAAATATATTAAATTTTTAATTAGAGGGCTACACGATCATGTAAAGTTAAAATTTAGGTAGAAAAAAAATATATTTTCTATTCACCAACCAAACACCATAAAATATTTTTTGAAAAATACTTTCCATGAAAAATATTTTCCATCTACCAAACACACCCTTAGTCTTGACGGTTCTTCTACATTATTTATTTACAAGGCTTAGTTTGTTTGTTCAAGTCAACATTCATCAAGATTGTAATCCCTAATTCACCATGAATGATTCTTCTTAATTATATTATAGCCATGAAATCACTTTGCAAAGGATTATTGAATAGACACATTGAAGATTAAGAATAATTTAGCCACGGTGAATTAAGAGTTTGCGGGCTAGATAAATGTCAATGTGGAAGGAGTGGCAAAATCCAATCCAACTCACCCATTCGTCCAACTTATTTAAGTTTTGAGTTTTTTATTTACTAAAAGTTACGCAAATACACAACTTATGTTTCAAATATTACAAAAAATGTCAATTCTCTAAATATATTACAAAAATCTCAGCATATATACAGAATATTATGTATATGTCGGCTATGTTATGTACATTAATAGGGAAAGAGAGTAAGTAATTAAAAAGGTAGAAGAGAGTGTAATTACTTCCAAAAGAGTTGGTATTTATGTTATTTATACTTTTATTTATTCATCCATTTGTTAGCTCAAACTTATTTTAATTCATTAAGATTAAGTTGATGTGTAGCCCAAATTGATTCTTGAAAAATCTTATTAAAATATCTTTAATTCTTTTTTTATTTGATATGTTATGTATAGCTATGATAAAATTACTTTATTTGATACTAAAAATATGGCCCATTTTGACTCAAATATATTGGGTACAATTTAATCTTGACCCATTTTAACTCGCTCCAATTTGACCCAACTTACCCAGTTGCCACCTCTAAATGTGGTTAGTTTTTTCAGTAGGTATGTATGATAGCAGCTAGACATATTTCTTACCCTTTAGTCCTCTATAAGTTATTCTCTCGTTTTATTTTTACTTGTCACTATTTCTCTTTTTGAGGTCAATCCACATCAACTTTGATCAATAATTTAAAATATACTTTTCATCATATTAATATGAAAAAGATTGCAACTTGTAGTATTTTTCATATAGTTTTCGACCGTTGAGATTTAAAATTTAACATATTAAATTATATATCTTAAAATGTTGGTCATAGTTAATGCAAAGTTGACCTCGAGAAGTGAAATAACGACAAGTATAAGTGAAAGGAAGAGTACTAGACACATTTCATATATTTCAATCAAGGGTGAGACTAGTAAAGTTTTTGTTTTAAGCCCTCAAAAAATTTTGGTTGTTAATTTTATAATTTTCTTTTCTTTTTGACAATATTGAATATAGTAAAAAACAACTATCACCATTCAATAGAAATATTTTGAAACTTTGATTTAAACTACTCAAATCTTTATAATATTAATTAATATGTTTACAATAACATTCAAGGTAATGTATTGAAAACGCATAATTAACGTATTATTAACTTGAATCAACCCTTGAAAATAAGGGCAGTCCGGTGCACTAAAGCTACCGCTATTAAAAGGGCCCCGCCACTAGGATATTGTACGCAGCTTTACCTGCCAGAGGCTGGAAAAATGCTTAAACACCATTGTCGGGGATCAAACCCGGTCATCCGTGCGGGAATACTCACCACTATACTACAATGACTTTGCTTTGAATCAACCCTTATTATTATAAATAATAATATTACTATGTGAAATATATACTACACTAAAAACAACAATTATGAAAAAAAAAGAAAAAACAACATTAATATTTTATTTATTATACATATGTATATTTTTAAGGGGTCAAATTAAAATTTAATTTTAAGTCACTAATTTTACTGAGACGTCCTTGATTTCAATCATGTTTAAGTTGATAGATCGGCTGCTTTTAGAGCTTTGCCTTTTTTAAATTCATTTTCTAGTTAAAACTTTGTTTAGATTAGTATTAAACTATATGAACTCTTCTATTTGTTCATCCAATGTAATTATTTTTATTTTGTATTTTTGTGAATTGTACTTATGAGGAAAAAATCAACTTATGAAATCTCTCTCGGTCCTTCCCTTAATACATTTAGATTTTGACCTTTTCAAGTTTGAAAGAATTTTTGGGGATGGTTTCTTTTAGAAAAAAAGTACTCCACTATTTTGATTCATGTGTTAACAGTAGAGATAACAACAACATCAATTCATATTAGCACGGTGTATTATTAGGCAACTGCACATTTCAAATTAGTAAAAATTAGCATTTCTACCACAAACATTTTACTATGCGATATGCTGACTATATATAAGGGAAAACAATTAGAAGAAAACATGTATTGATTCATTAGGCAAATAAATAGTAGTTCCACGATGACCAAGACTCTGCTTTTGCTGCTGGTTTCACAATTCATATTATTAACGCTCTCCAAAATAAAGATATTTCTTTTTCTGTTCAATGTGAATCTA
This sequence comes from Capsicum baccatum var. pendulum, assembly GCA_030864225.1. Taxonomy (NCBI): domain Eukaryota; kingdom Viridiplantae; phylum Streptophyta; class Magnoliopsida; order Solanales; family Solanaceae; genus Capsicum; species Capsicum baccatum. The sequence continues at coordinate 82,552,108 of CM061552.1, forward strand.
AAAATGATAATCATGGAATGAAAAGTCATTGGTACTATTCGTTTCTATTGGCACTTTTCGTGGGGTTCTAAAAAATAATTTTTTGGTGTCTCCAACAGAGACATGTATGTTTCTCGTAGTTGTGGAAGAATAAGTAGAAACAATTGTGAATATTTTTGGAAAGTATAGGATGATGAATTTACTTTGGAGGTCATAATTCTCCTGAATCTTCTTCCAAAAACTATGATTGGAATGAATAAGATCGACTATTTGATTTTCTAATATGAATTGCTCGTTTTTTTTTTCCATTTTTCTTTGTTTGCTTTGGTAGTCGTGAAGTTATTATCAGTGTCACGTTCTTTCTTCGTTTTTGTCTGCCGGAAAAGGATCAAAATTGCCTTGAACTACAGAAAATGAACCACATGTCAAAAATACCTCCACCATTATCCTAAAATACCACAAATATCTTTAAAGTTTACAGCTCTAATTTTAATTGACGTGACCAGCCACCTGAAACTCATTCCTCCACCCAAGCACTGCCAACTACACCCTTTATTTGGATTTTTCAGGAAAACATTTTCCAAGAGAATATCTTCTATGAAAAATGTTTTTCATCATACCAAACACATTCTATAATAAAATTCTCTTAATTTTATTAAAGAAATAACTAAATTGAAATAATATTTTTAGAAAGAGGGTCAATTAAAACGAAACAGAGGAAGTAGCTCAACAATTCATGCAACTATTACAAAAATCTGGATTTTTGTAGTAGGCGGCATCCCCTCTTAGTTTTGAGTAGGCGGAACCATTCTGTTTTGATCTTTTTTAGAATAGAGGAAGTACTAAACATCAATTAATAGAAGCAAGATAGTAAAGTCACTATATCAATCATTATTTTTTTAATGAGAGCGTTATGTCAAAAGTGTCAAATAAAAATGAATGAATAGAGTAGGATTCCCATTAACCCTAATCCATTCTTGCTAATCTATTTTACCTGGCCCGACACACTACTACTTTAAACGGACCAGCAAGAATGGGTTAGGGTTAGTGGGAATCCTAGTTAGCAATGCTTACATGGAGAGATGAGTCATGCGTGGCTTGCCACGTCAATTAAAATTTGAATTGTTAACTTGAAAAGGTATTTGTGATTTCGTAGAGTTGACGGTCGAGGTATTTTTTATTGCAAAATGTAATGAAGGATATATGTGATCTATTTCGCATAATTCAAAAGCAATTTTGGCCCTTTAACGTTGTTTGATTGAAAGATAGTTACTCTAATTTAGCTTATTAGACATTTTTTAGAAATTAAAAAAAATATTAGACCCTTTTAATCAAATGAATTTGCATAACAAAATCGATTTTCTTTGCCTGCATTCTTCTTGGTGTACATCCATTATTGCAAAGTTGGACGATGCCCGCTGTAATAGTTAAAAACTAGGGGGCAAACAAGGACCCCCTAATAAAGCTTTCTTTATAAAGCAAACGATTCATTCTGACAACTTCGGATCTAATTAACCATACCCCTATGAATTAGCTTATCTTACAAGATCGATTAAATAGATTAATTATTTTTAATTAAAATTTGAACGTTTACAAATTAGATCAGACATACAGAAAATACAAACTTAGTAAATGATTGGACATTCGATTTCATCTCGTGATTTGAAATCATAAGATGAAATCGGCGTATGGATATGCAATTTAACGTTGATTTCATCTCATGAGATGAAATCCTAAATTCTCTAAAAAAAAAAAAATTGATTTGAAAATTTCATATCATGATTTGCAAATTTTCAAATACAAAAGTTAACCCACAACTTTATATTTTATATAAAAAAAGAACCACCATTTATACTCCCAACCATTATTTCATATATAAATAAAATTTATAGTTCGTATTATTACTTTTTAAATCATGTGTATCTCATATAACAATTACTTTCCCCAACATAAAATTTATTACTATTTCATATCAACCCCTACTTTTTTATTATTTGTCAATTTCATTATTTTTAATCAAATTCATTCACCAACCAAATTTATTACTACTTCACTCAAACCAATGTTTAACATTAAAAAAAAAAAAAATCATAGTTAGATTGATGGGAGAAGACTCTAACCACTATGGCAATGTGGGACAATTATATTAAAGAGAAGTACACCATATTCATGTTCAAGTTTAATTTTTTTATTGAAATAAAGTTTAATCAATAAATAGTAGTATTTTTTTTAGAATAGCTTTGAAATAGTGCATTATATGTTGTTATACATTTTTGCTTATTTGGTAAAGTTGCATAAAAAATTAGGACAATTTTGATAGTTTTTACTACGTATGAGGTTTTTATATTTATGAGAAAACATACAATATAAAAAATTTAAATTACATGTTTAAACAAAACTTGTACTTCATTCATGATTTCATCTTGCGTGTCCAAACGGATCCTTATTATCAAAATGACGTAACAAATGTTGTAAACTTTCCGTAATTAGTTGAAACTCAAATATTGAAAGTGTTATGCAAAGATTCAAAATGTGTTTCGTTGTGGCTCCTGCAATGATAAATATTAATGATTTAATATATAACTGAATTACAACTTGTCTCAATCTAACATATGATAAAGAATTAGATCTTTTTGGTTTAAATTTTGTTAAATTTTTTGTGTGTTCTTAAATAATTTATTGTTCTGAAAATAAGATTCGAAGATTGAATTTATATGAGTGGAATTGTTCTATTTCTATTAAATTATGAGAAAATTTTTTAAAGCATTTATAAATAGCATGACACACACATGTAATCTTAGCACAAAATTATGATAACAATAAAGATTATGCGAGTATAATGTGATAGATAAGACCTGGACAGAGTTCATTCAAAATTATGAATTTCATCATTTTTTCTGTAAGTTTAATCTTATTTTACCTTGATCCAAGAGACACCAAGTTTGACACGTTGTGCTCATTTAAAAAACCTAGCAAAAAATCTTGTTTTATTTTGTTCTTTAATATTTCTTTCGATTTTGTTCTTTAATATTTCTTTCGAGATATGTGGCGTATTGTTGGAAAACAATTTGAGGTATCTCAAAAGAATTATGCAGATATTGTATTCGATTTTCTGTCATAATTAAAATTATCTTTCTTGATGGAAAATGTTTCTTGTTGGAATTTTTTTTTTTTCAATTAGGTTTATTCTGATTTAGAGGAAAAGTTTTTTTGAAGATCTAATCTTTCCAATCATAATAAAATAGCATCTAAAATATCGGCGTTAAAGAGTCTTGTTTAGAGGAAGATTTTCTCTCGATAGTTTTAAGATTTTTTGTATATTAGATTTTCATAGATAGCCTAATTGGCCAAATCAAATAATAATGTTATGTTTTACGTATAGTTTTGTTCATCTGATTTATCACTCCCATAAATTACAGTTATTGACTTTCGCATGATACCTTATAATTTCAAACCCAACACTAATATTATTTATCACTCTAATATTCCTTAACGTATGTAAGAAACCCTTTATCACCCTTATTCTGCTTCTTGATTGTCATCTATATCCACTGAACGCTAGAGTTGCCATCCATTCTCATCTGTAAATCAACTCAACTCCTCCTTTTGAGTAAGAGAATCATACAAAATAATCCTACCATATTAAAGTGTGGGGTTTTCTTTCTCAATTTTGTTAGTTTATGTACTTCTAGTTTTATGCTATCAAAGCTTATTAAATTTTGAGAAATGCGTCTGCCCTATGTAAAATATACATAAAAATAAAGTCAAAGACACCACATTAAGCTATGAGTAACTATGTACTAATTTTTAAGATTTTTCATACTATTTACATAAGTAATCTAAAAAGAAAGTTTAATTACGAAATTTAGCCCACATTTATTATTGCATGAGATGGCAGAGTTTTCTGTAATACACCAAGTTTTGAGCTCTAGACCCATCAAATGATAGGTAATGAAAGTCTTACCTTAATTTGATATTGTAGTAAGATGTTCAGGAAAATTTTCCTGAGGATTTGTCAACTGCTAGTGACAATGACCCGTTATCAGACGCAACGAGTCGTTGTGTGAAGTCGTTGCTACGACAGTAAGGGATCCAGATATCATCTCAGTGGTACCGAGTACAGCATATGACTCGTTATCAGTCCTAACAAGTCCGTAGGAGGACCAATCGTCACAACAGAAAGAAATCTAGAAATCAAGTCTTTGACCACAACTTCTCCTTATGACCCGTGATTAGACCAAATGAGTCGTTAGGAGGTGAGTCATTGTCATAACAGAAAGGACTCAGAACTCAAGACATCATGTCAAGACTTAGACCACGACTCGTGTCCAGTCGTAACGAGTCATTACTCGAGTAGTGATGACTTTATCCCAAAATTCCATAAATGTTGTAAAAAGGGTTGTTTCATTTTTTCCCATTCTATTAACTCCTAACCCATATCATTTTGGCTTCCCCAACAGTGGTATATAAGCATAAACTTTCCCAAATTCACCAATTAGTCATAAAATCAATCCACAATAGGAGTAGAAACGATTCTCTCATCTCCAATAGCAAGTTAGGGTTTCTCTAAAAATAAGCTCAAATTCCAAGGATTTCTCAAAGGCTTACCCTTCAGGTATGTAGAATTTCATTAATGGGTTCCTTCCACCCATTGAGTCCCAAAGATTTCTCAATTCTCAAGTTTAGTTTTCCTCCAAGAATTGAGCTCCAGATCAAATATGAGTTTACTTAATTGCTTCAGTCTATTTGTATAAATAAACCATGTGTACATGTTTCCCATGAAAATTGCATTTTTCCATACTCACTATCTCAAATTTTTTTATTATTGATAAATTATTGAGTTTGGGATATATTTTGTGAAATTCTTTATTATGATCAGCTTTAAAATATTATCATGTTTAGTTGCATTAGACAAAGCTGGTGGGTTATGAATACGCGATACCTAGGATTTCATGTATGTATCAATTTACATGTTTTGAGCACTTCAGATTATGCATATGTTGCTATTTTCAAGAATACTACTAACTAAGCATATATATATATATATATATATATATATATATATATATATATATATATATATATATATATATATATATATATATATATATATTAGTTTTCAGTGTCATTCAGTTGGGAGCGGTACTTAACACTGAGTGAATGCAGGGATGAAGGCTCACCCGTCAGCTAGGACTGAGATCCTTAGTAGAAGTCTCTAAGTTCCAGAACTACGGCGTTGCCATAGGTTATAAGGGGTCACCCACCAATTAGAAATGACACCCTATTCTTTCGGGACATCAGTTTGGTGGATCCATGCCAGCCAGTGTTGGTACCCTTGGCAAGGTACTAACACCCTTCTAACTGGGGTTACAGGTTGGACCCCGATTTGCTCAGATTAGGGTATGTCAGTTATTGTTAGCTCCCACAGGACATAATTCATTTTCAGTTTATGTTCATTTTAGGTTTGTTGATTAAGTATCCAATTATTTAGTTATATCCAACACATGTTTATACTTGGTCTTGTTTTTATTTACATGTTCATGCCTTCATGTTCAGTTTATATTAATTATCTTCCCATCCCACATACTCAGTTTATTAAAAATACTAATCACATACTTTTCTGCTCTATATTATCTCATAATATAGGTTCAAACGCTTAGTACCTGAATCGCATTTAGCACATTCTGTGCCATATCCAAAAGTAGTTTTTGTGAGTCCTCAACATTCGAGGACTAGTTATAAATGTTTATTTTTTTTCTTTCTTTTAGTTTCAGTCAGTTGGAGTTAGTTGGGGGATTTTTCGAACAACTCACTATGATTTAGAGTCCTTCAGACAGTTGTTTAGATTTTCAGCATGATAGTTTGTTAGACAAATTTTATTTTTAGTTTCTGATTAATATTCAGTACTTTACTATTTTATTTCCATCAATTATTTTAGTTTAACTTTCGCCTAGTATTTTGATACTTTTTCAGTATTCTTAGAGTTATGCCAGACCATAGGTTAGTTTGAGGTAACTTGTGACTCTAAGATTCGAGTTACGACTAGGGGCAGTCTCAGATCATGAAAAACTTGATATCAGAGCAGTAGGTTTAAAGTTTCCTAGGGTGTCTGAAAGCGCGTTAAGTAGAGCTTTATTCATGGGTGTGAAGCGCGCCACACTTATGGGAGAGAGGCTACAAAATATTTTAGTAAAGTCTCACTTCTTTCATAATTCATGTCATACGATAGAGTGTGAACTCTATTAAAAATATTCTTCAAAATCATCCTCTATCCATTTACAGAAAAATTCCTCCAAAGAGAACCAACAGAAGAAGAAATGAGAACCAACAAGCACCACCGCCAGTTCCCAAAGACCCTCTGAATGAGCAGGTCTCTCATGCTGAGTCCAAGGCTTCTTTCACAGCATTAGTCCAATCTATGAATGTTTAGAATAATCAACAGGTTGTTGCCCTAGCCAACTGTAATGCCCTGAGAGTACACCCTGGACGCCACACGGTGCTTACAGTCCAGTGAGACCACGAGCTAACCTATGAGCTGGTACGTGTTGTGAGTATTGAATTACAACTAATAACAACATATGGAAAATTTCAAATGAAATGCCATAATGTTTTCACAATTGAAAACAATACCAGATAATGGTTTAAAATGTTTGAAAAATAAAATGGCAATACTAATAATCGCAACTAAAAACTGATTAACCAAATAGAAGATAACTCATCCTCGAAAGAAGAGGACTCACCAAGGCTGCTGGTGCTGATGCAATGGAAGATCTAAGGATGATCGGGGATCCGAACGTCTGAACCTATGATATAAAACATCATAGCGCAAGAAAATGAGTATGGGTTAGTACGTCTGAATATACTGGTATGCTAAATGAGGTCAGGCTGATATAAATGGGTTCATGTTCATGAGTATTAACTAAATGAATATATAACATGAGGTACAACATGTAAATGCATGAAAACTGTAAGGACTGAAAATGTATGACCAAATATAAAGAAAGTACTGAAGTAGTTTGTGAGCTGAGTTACTGAAATCTGATAGCTAATCAACTGGTAACTATATGCTATAGTCAAACGAGACTGAACTGAGCTCTGAACTGAGTACTGAAATTGAAACTGGGGGAGTTTTCATCTAACCGATATGCCCCAATGTAGAATAATTGGGGTCCAACCTGTAACCCCAGTTGGAAGGGTGTTAGCACCGTGCCACAGGTTACTAACAATGTCTGAGTTAACCCTAATTTTGCAGGAAGACTCATGGGATGTAAAATACGTATGTCAACCCTAGACTGGCAGGAATACATATCAACCTATGCTGGCTACATAGTTTTGTAACTCAGGGATTGCTACTAAGGGTCAAACCCCAATCTAGAAAGAATTCCCCCATCTCTGAGTTCACTTGGTGCTGAATCCTACTCCCAACTGAATCGATACTAATCACGAGACTATACTAAGCTTGACTGAACTCATACTAATTTTGTTAACTGACCAAATGCTACTGTTCGGTATACTACGGGGATCATTCTATTATGACTGGAACTAAGTACAAAACTAATTTCGGGTATTCAATACCCCCAGGACTCGATAACATTGGCAATGGGATCATATCACAACTTTTAAAGCATAACAATTAAATCACCATGCACTATTCGTTCACATAGACATTTTGTCAAACACTTGGGGAGCGCAATTCTTATACATGAGAGTGAACAATATTTGACTATCATGACTACCACGTTTAACTTACAATTCAAGGGTTTGACATGAGAGATTACATCAATCCATATACATACTAGTTTATTTACATGGGACTAATATATTTCTTAGTTTAAAACCCAACAATAACACATGCATGAGCATAATTCCAATTCATAACATATGAAACATAATTTAAGTTTTTAAAAGGATTCTTGAACTCCAATAGTGGAAGGAACTTGAGGATGAACAATTAACATACCTTGGTTGTTGAAGTCATGGGAGTTGTTGGCGATTGCTTGAAGCTTAGACTTGAATTTGATGAACCTAGGGTTTTGTTCTTAAGAGAATTTGTGAAAAAGATAAGTAATTATGCTATTTGGGGCATTAATCCCGTGTTATGGACCTATTGGGTGAAGGGAAAATGACCCATTTGACCTTAAACACGTGGAACAAAACTGAAGAAAATACATGGACCGGATTGGCTAAGGCATCGCAAGCTCCATCGTGGTCTCCCCCTAGCACTGGACAAGCCAGGGTGCCGCAGGCTAATCACCCGGAGCCACTGTTTTAGAGTTTCAAACACGCCCTTATGCTTGTCAAAAATTTTGAAACTCACTTGAGATGTACTATTGACTTCCCCGATCATGAATCAACTTAAAACCCAACTTTCCAATATTGGAAAGGTCAAAAATAAATTTATCAAAGTTTGAGGGCTTTAGAAATAACTAAGTCCTAACACTTAGTAAAATTTTCTAAGTTTTGGACCCCTTTCTATATGCAAGAATAAGTTGAAATGAACCTCAGATCTTACGAGGTATTACAATATCTCCCCCTTGGGAACATTCGTCCTCGAATGAGGCTGGTTAAGCTGATAACACTGAGAAACTGTGATACCCTGACACACACAACTAACATGACTGAATTTGAAGTATGGCACTTGATTGAGTTGATTCATGAATGCATGAATGACGTGAGAATGATATGCAGCGAGAAATGAGCATGAAGCAGAATAAATCTAAGTAAGACTGTTATCTTAAGTTGGAGACTTGGTTTGCGGAGAAGAGGTGAGGGTACTTAGTTCGCATATCTTCTTCTGCTTTCCAAGTAGCTCTCTCAACAAACTGATTTTTCTAGAGAACTTTGACTAAGGGAACTTTTTTATTCCCTTGTCTACGGATCTGTCGGTTAAGAATATCGACTGGAACTTCTTCGTAAGAGAGACTATTCTAAACATCTACACTTTTTAAGGGGACTACGATTGTTGGGCCACCAATAAATTTCTTTAGCAAAGAGACGTGAAATACTGGCTGCACTGATGCTAAGTCTATAGGCCACTCAAGCTCATAGGCTACCTTTATGAAATGAATCAGAATTCTATAAGGGACCATGTATCGGAGACTGAGTTTACCTTTCTTGCCAAACCTCTTCACTCTCTTCATGGGAGAGATCTTCAAATATACAAAATCCCCAATCTTAGACTCGAGATCTCTTCTCCTTACAAACGCATAAGATTTCTATCATCTTTGGGCTGCCTTAAGCCTCTCTCTGATCAATTGAACTTTCTCCAATGAATCATAAACTAACTCAGGCCTATTAAAGAAATTTCACCTACCTCAAACCAACCAATTAGAGATCTACATCTCCTCCTATACAAAATTTTAAATGGAGCCATCTGAATACTGAAGTATTTCTTCGATGCCTTTTTTATGAAACGGGAGTAAAAAATCTTGGGCGTGGTCTGAATAAGACATCTAAATAAGAAATAACAACATAGATAAAATTCTGTAATATGGAACACAAGCCTAGAAACATTAGCTAGGATAGAACTACTAAGCCTTACACACTGCAACTACTACCTTTCAATCTTAGCCACACTTCTCAAATACTCCCTTAACTATACTTTCTACTTCAACACCACACTTTACTTGGGGCTATTGAAAATATTCACATGAGCACTGATAATTCTACCTACTGAAGTCTGAGTTGGACCGAATTCTCCCACTATGTACAAGCCTAATCGAATCTACAAAATGCACACATAATACTGTAATACTAGTCTAAGTCATGAATTCAATACACTCTATATTTTTATAATTTTCCATCTCCTAAATGATATTGATTACCCCTTCAACAACTAAATACAACCTCTTACTAGCCATGGACTAACGCGTAATTCATTTATCCACTTACACATCAACATGACATTCAAGCCTATCTTCATAACTACAGCCTTGAGTAAAACAAACATGCAATAATCTTTCCTTAACATGAACATTTAATCTCTCCCATCTAAGCAGTTTCTTATCACTATATTATTTCATAAGGAGAGGTCACTGAAAGTCAAAAATATAAGGACCTAAAGCATGAATGAACACTATATAGAACTTGACACTTAATTGAGGCTTGAGGAATAGAATATCAACATCATGGATTCATCAAGAGATATAAAATGAGGATATACATGACATAATCTAAATTTCGCTGATCATTAAAAGTGTAGCACGAGTCATGGGAACTGAGTATACTATAAAACATGAATACATAAGTCATGAGCTGCATGGCCTAAGTTTGGAGTTTCTGAATTTATGGAACATGATTCAGACTGTTGGGTAAATTGGAAATCCTTATACTAAGAGCTGAAAGCGTACATGATTTTCTATAAAGTGCACGAATATGAGTTATGATAATAAGGATGATATGTAAGGCATGAGTAAATATCATGATAACTGAAATAGAAAACTTTGTACTGAGATAAGAATGGGTTGGGCATCTTTCTCCCATACCGATGTTCTACAATACGCTGGAATCACTACTAGAATCTGAGAGCCTGACTTGGTTAATTGTTCTATCATTTCCCCTTAGCTTAAAGCCATCATTCTAATTCTGGGAACCACTCAATCAATACCTCTAAACTGAGCTACCACCAATTTACTCTAGAATCTAGGGTATCATAATACACATAATTGGTAAAATCACCCTGAATGACTATGCCCAATGATGTAAAACTTACTGCTAGTACTTTCTCCTGAGATACAAATATTAGACCTCTATAACCCCAACAATAATTATGTAACAACTTAAAATTGACTAACTTAGAGTTTTCAACTCCTCTTTCTATTAGCTCAACCTTCAAAGATTTAAACTTAGATTCTAACACATAACTTGGATATCCCCAAATCTTTAATAACCATACTACTTTCATCATATCCTACAATATCACATCTCTAAATTTATATTTCTCGCTAAACCATAAGAACTACTACACATGAACACACGACGTCAACATGCTATAGCCCATAACTTAGCTAGTAAGGACATCAATTACTTTATTACTAGCCCCCTTTCAAACTTAGCACTCAAGGATTCTATATAAGCACAACCACACTGTCATACTTAGTTTAAATCCTTGCATACACTATGTTAAGCCTACTAATTCACCTTTCATACAAATAGCCCCATAGATACATAATCTTCTCAAATTCAGATAACACTATCCCAACTCTATTACTACTGCTAAACTCCTAGTTTCATGCTTTTAACTCTAGATCATATGCTATCATAGGATTTTGAGAAGGAATCTGAAAACACGTTTGAATCCTAAGCACTAAGGTACTACCCCTTCATTTACTAAATGTGTCATCGAGAAGCTGAAACTGAGTTACTCTATTTCTGAAATCAACTGAAATAAATTACTGGGATACTGTAATCGGACAATTTTTGTATACTCGTCTGGCTAGGATAGATTTACCCACTAAAAATGGCACCCTGCTGAGTCAGGTGACCGAATGAAATTGTAGGATGGTTGGACCGATACTGCTGACCACTCTTTGGATAATCTCTAACTTTATGGCCTGGATTTCCACACCCAAACAACACATCACTGCCGGCTCTATACATACCTTTATGATTTTTACCATATTCTTCATAAAGCAGATTAGTAGGAACACCCTTCCCACTACCTTGTGACTTAGATCCTGGTGCTCTATCTTGACTATCACTCTTAAATTTAGGCACTAACGTATTGGCTGAAGGCGGAGCTGGGGATGAGAATTTTTGGTGGAATTGGGAGAAGTTACTACCCCTTGACCTTGTCTTAAAACTACTAATTTTGGCTCTCTTTTTCTTTCTCTCTTTCTTCCTACGCTCACCACTCTCACTCAGCTGAGCATGAATCAAAAGACTAGATAAGACAACAACCTATAGATTGTTCTGAGAAACTACTGAATAAACTAAGGTAGTGAAAGCAACTCTAAATTTGGTGTGAGATATAGGCTCATTCAGGGGATTTTCCTGAACAGGCGTAGGTGAGGGCTGAATCCCATTTCTTCTTCCATTGTTCTTTCTGGGAGACATTCTCTGTACATGGAATGATGGATTAGTTAGGAAGAGAGTTTAAATAGAGATCATGCTCTGTCACATGATGTGAACACTAAAAGAAGGGAAACTTTTTCTAAATTATCTTATAGCCTCTTATTCATAAGTGTGGCGCGCTACAAACCCATTCACAAGACTCTACTTAACGCGGCTTTCAAACTTCCTAGGATACTTTAAAAACTTTAGGCTCTGATACCAAGGTTGTAACACCCCAAGGGTACACCCTGGATGCCATACGGTGCTTATGGTCTTGTGAGACCACAAGCTAGCCATGAGCTGGTACCTACTGTGAGTACTGAATTAAAACTAATAACAACATATGCGGAATTTCAACTGAAATGGAATAAGGTTTTCACAATTAAAAGCAATACTAGTCAATAGTTTAAAACATTTGAAAAACAAACTAGAAATATTGATAATCACAACTAAAAACTAATCAACTATCTATACTAGTCTGAAAGCTTCTAAACTATTTGACTGTAGAGTGATGGGACAAGCCCCTAACTAACTCTGACTAACTAAATAACTAAACTACTAATAAAATTGAATAGAAGATAACTCATCCTCAGAAGAAAAGGGCTCACCACGACTGTTGCTGCAGATACGATGGAAGATCTAAGGATGATCGGGGATCTGAGCATCTGGACCTATGATATAAAACATCATAGCGTAAAAAAATAAGTATGAGGTCAGTACGTTTGAATCTACAGGTATGCTAAATGAGGTTAGGCTGATATGCACGGGTTTATGTTCATGAGTATTAACTAACTGAATGTATAGCATGAGGTACAAAGTGTAAATGCATGAAAACTGTAAATACTAAAAATGTATGACCATGCATAAACCAAGTACTGAACTATTTTGTGAGCTGATTTACTGATAAGTATAAGCTAATCAACTGGTAAGTATAAACTATGGTAAAATAAGACTGAAATGAGCTCTGAACTGAGTACTGAAATTGAAACTATGGGAGTTTTCATCCAACCGACATGCCCCAATGTAGACTGATTGGGGTCCAACCTGTAACCCTAGTTGAAATGGTGTTAGCACCGTGCTATGGGTTATTAACAATGTCTGGGTCAAACCTAATCTGGTAAAAAGATTTGTGGGATGTAAATATGTATGTCAACCCTAGACTAGCAGAAGACATATCAACCTACGCTGGCTATGTATTTCTGTAACTCTGGGATTGCTATTAAGGGTCAAACCCTAATCTGGCAGGAATGCTTCTATCTCTGGGTTCGCTCGATGCTGAATCCTACTCACAATTGAACCGATACTAATCACGAGATTGTACTAAGCCTAACTGAACTTGCACCGATTCTGTTACAAATACTATTGCTTGAGATACTACAGGGATTATTCTATTATGTCTGAAACAAAGTACACAACTAATTTTGGGTATTCAATACCCCCAGGACTCAATAACATTGACAATGGGACCATATGACAACTTTTAAATCATAACAATTAAACCACCATGCACAATTCATTCACATAGACGTTTTGTCAAACATTTGGGGAGCACAATTCTTATACATGAGAATGACCAACATTTGAATATCATTACTACCATGTTCAACATACTATTTAAGGGTTTGATATGAGAGATTACATTAATCCACATACATACTAGTTTATTTATATGGGACTTATCTATTTCCTAGTTTAAAACCCAACAACAACACATATATGAACGTAATTCCAATTCATAACATATGAAGCATAATTTAAGTTTTTAAAAAGATTCTTGATCTCCAAGGGTGGAAGGAACCCAAGGATGAACATCTAACAATCCTTGGTTGTTGAATTCGTGAGAGTTGTTGGCGATTATTTGAAGTTTAGACTTAAATTTGATGAACCTAGGGATTTGTTCTTGAGAAGATTTTTGAAAAAAATGAGTAATTATGCTATTTGGGGCTTTAATCCCTTGTTATGGACCTATTGGGTGAAGGAAAAATGACCCATTTGCCCTTAAAAATGCGAAACAAAACTGAAGAAAATACATGGACTGGACTGGCCAGGGCGCTGTGGGCTCCAGAGTGCCGCTCTAGGCAGTTCGTCATGGGCTCCATAGCGTTCTCCCCCCAGCACCGAATAGGGCATGGCACCGCAGGCTAATAGCCCTGAGCCACTATTTTGGAGTTTCAAACACGTCCTTACGCTTGTCTAAAAATTTTGAAACTCACCTGAGATATACTATTGACTTCCCTGAAAATCAACTTAAAACCCAAATTTCTGATGTCGGGAAGGTCAAAAATATATTCATAAAAATTTGAGGGGTTTAGAAATGACTAAGTACAAACACTTAGTAAAATATTCTAAGTCTTGGACCCCTTTCTATATGCAAGAATGAGTTGAAATGAACCTTAGATCTTACAGGTTCTTACACCAACCCAACAGTGCATACATTGACATTTAGATTTGGGTACTTCACTCGAATAAATATGCCAATATTGTTTTGGTCTAAGCGTACGGAGGATCCATAAAAAAAATTTGAATAGTATTCAGAAGGTGACCAAGATCATGTGTGTCACCTCAAGTAAAAGTAATGACTTGGCTCTCTATCAACTACAAGGAGTGGCTCACACCTGGTATAAGTAGTGAAAGAAAGATAAATGTGCAAATGCTGGTTCAGTAGAGTGGGATGAGTTTGTGACTATAATTATGGACATATTCTTCCTACTTGAGTTGAGAGAAGAAAAAGTGTAGGAGTTCATCAACTTGAAGCATGCAGTATGAGTGTTAAATGAGTATTCACTCAAGTTTACTCAGTTAGTGAGGTATGCTCTGACTATGGTGGATGATCCTATGGCCCGAAGGAGAAAGTTTGTGTCTAGTATCTCTAAGGATGTGGTTAAGAATTGTAGAACGAGTATGTTGCTCAAGGAGATGAACCTCTCTATATTGATAGTCCATTCTCAACATATTGAGGAGGAGGAGTTCAAAAAGTAGAAAAGAGAGAATAACAGGGCCAGAACTAGTAGCTTCAATTTCTCTTAGCAGAGGTCGAATGGTTGAAATCACTCTCTGTTTTGCCAGAAACCTCTAGCTCCAACCCCATCTTCTTTTAATGCTCCAGTGCCTAAGTTCAAATAGGATACTCAAATAGAGCGACATGATCTAAGTCCTAGAGTATTATGAATTATGCTTGCACCAACCCAGTTTGCAAGAGATGTGGTAGGAACCCTAAGGGTGAGTGCATGGCTAGTAGTGATGTTTGTTTTGAGTATGGAAAGTCAGGCCATAGAGTGATAGAATGTACTGTGACTATACAGATGGGGAAAGATGTTTGTCAGTAGAGTCAGTCTTGCTTTTCATCAGTTCCAGCGGGTCGCCTGACTCAGCAGGGTGCCACCTCCAATACAACTGATGGATAACTTCAAGGTAGGTTTTATGCCTTTTTGACATGATAGGATCAAGAGGATTCTCTTGATGTGGTTACTGGTACGTTACAAGTCTTTAACATTCATGTTTATGCATTGTTAGATCCTAAAGCCATACTTTCTTTTGTGACTCCTTTCATAGCAGTAGATTTTGGTATCAGTCCCAAAATTCTAGAGGAACCCTTCTCAGTTTCTACTCCAGTTGGTAGTTCAGTTATACCCAGATGAGTATACAAAAATTTCCCAATTACAGTATCCTAGAAGGTCACTTCAGTCGATCTTGTATAGTTAGACATGACTGATTTCGATGTCATTCTTGGCATGGATTGGCTCCACTCTTGCTATGCCTCAATTGACTTTAGATACATAGTAGTCCAGTTTTAATTTCCAAATGAGCTAGTCTTAGAGTGGAAGGGTAGTACCTCAGTGCCTATAGGTCAGTTTTTATTCCTCCTCAAGGCAAGGAAAATAATCTCCGAAGGGTGCATCTACCATCTCATTCGATTCAAGTACTCAAGGTTTGAATTCTTGAGTTTTGAGTTAGTTCCAGCAGTAAATAAATTTCCAAAAGTGTTTTTTGAAGATCTGCCCGGAGTTTCTCTCGAGAGAAAAAAATTGACTTAGGAATAGATCTCCTTCCAAATACCCAACCTATTTCAATTCCAACTTATAGAATAACTTCAACCGAGCTTAAGGAATTGAAAGAGTAGTTAAAATATCTTTTAGATAAAGGTTTCATCAGATTAAGTATCTCTCCATGGGGTGATCTAGTTCTTTTCGTGTGCAAGAAATACAGTTTCCTATGAAAGTGCATCAACTACCATCAGTTGAATAAATTTGCAATTAAGAATAAGTATCCCATTCCCAGGATCGATGACTTGTTCGACCAACTCTAGGGTGTGAACTATTTCTCTAAAATAGACCTCAGATCCGTCTATCATCAACTCAGAGTTAAGATTATGACATTCCAAAAATAACCTTTAGGACTCGGTATGGTCACTTTGAATTTGTAGTTCTGTCTTTTGGACTAACGAATGCTCCTGCAGCTTGTATGGACTTGATGAACAGGGTGTTCAAGAAATACTTAGACATGTTCGTTATAGTCTTCATAGATGACATCCTTGTTTATTCTTGGAGAGAGGATAAACATGCAGATTACTTGAGGATTGTCTTGTAGACTTTTAAAGATCATCAATTTTTTGCTAATTTTAGCAAGTGTAAATTTTGATTGAAATCAATAACATTCCTTGGTCATATCTTTTTCACTGAAGGCATTCGAGTTGACTTTAAAAAGACCAAAGTAGTGGGAAACTATCCTAGACCCATCTCTCCATTAGACATTAGGAGTTTCTTGGGTTTAGTTGGTTACTATAGATGGTTTGTCGAATGATTTTCCTCTATTTCTTCTCTTATGTCCAAACTAACTCCAAAGAAAGTAAAATTTTAGTGGTACAATTCTTGCGAGAGTAGTTTTCAGGAGTTGAAGACTCAACTTACCTCCGCTTTAATTTTGACTCTACCAGAAGGTTCAAATGGTTTTGTTGTATTATGTGATGCTTTTAGATTTGGGCTTGGTTATTTATTGATACAGAGGGGCAAGTTTATAGCATATGCCTCTAGGCAACTCAAGCCCTATGAGATAAACTACACGACTTATGATATTGAGTTGGCAGCGGTTGTTTTTGCCTTAAAGATATAGATGTATTATCTTTATGGGGTTGATGTTGATGGGTTCACTAATCATAATAGCCTTCAGTATATTTTCAGTCAAAAAGATCAAAATCTTTATCATAGAAGTTTGCTAAATTTGTTTAAGGACTTTGATATGAGTGTCTTGTATCACCCACGTAAGGTTAATATGGTATACGACGCCCTTAGTAGATTGCCTATAGGTATTTTAACCAAGTTGATGATGATAAGAAAGAGTTTGTTCATAAGATACATCAACTTGCTATATTGGGAGTTTGGTTGGTGGATTCAACTGAGGTTAGTGTATGGTTTAAAATCTTTTTTCGTAGCTGAAGTAAAGGAAAAGCAAGATATAGATCCTATTTTGATTTAGTTAAAGAAAGTAGTTCAAAATTAGAAAGTTAAGGTTTTCTCTTAAGGGGGGGATGGTGTTCTTCGCTGTCAGAGAAGATTATACATTCTGAATGTGGATAACTTAAGGCAACTTATGTTAGCGAAAGCTCACTATTCTCAATATTCAATTAATCCAGGAGCCACTAAGATGTACCATGATTTGAGGAAAGTCTATTGGTAGAATGTCATGAAGAAGGATATATGGAATTCGTGGCTAAGTGTCTAAATTTCCAGTAGGTAAGATTGAGCACTAGATGCCTAGTGTTACTCTTTAGGAATTTAATCTTACTACTTGGAAGTGGGAAGTGGTGAATATGGATTTCATTATAGTGTTACCTCATATTCGTTGATAACATGATTTAATTTGGGTTATCATAGATCGAATGACTAATTCGACTCATTTCTTTCCAGTAAATACTTTAGATTCAACCAAAGATTATGCTATGCTCTATCTTAGAGAGTTGGTGAAGTTGCATGGGGCCCTTTTGACCATTATTCCAGATAGAGCTTCCTAGTTTAACCTCTCAAATTTGAAAGACTTTTCAGAAAGGTCTTGTTACCCAAGTTCATCTTAGTACGTCTTTTCACCTATAGGTAGATGGTCATGCAGCAAGGACCATTCAGGACTTAGAAGATATGTTGCAGGAGTGTGTCATTAATTTCAAGGATAGTTAGGGTGATCACTTGTCTTTTATTGGGTTTGCTTATAATAACAACTATCACTCTAGTATTCATATAGCCCCATCTGAGGCTCTCTATCATAGAAGGTGTTGATCTTTTATTGGTTGGTTTGAGGTTAGTGAGGCTGCTTTGATAGGGATAGATTTAGTGTATTAGGTGAAGGAGAAAATTCAATTTATTAGATAAAGGTTGAAGTCTGCTTAACGTCATAAAAATCCTATGCACGTGTTAGAAAAAAGGGAGTTTGAATTTGATGTTGGTAATTTCATTTTCTTGAAAATTTTAGCCATGAAAGAAGTAAAGAGGTTTGGTAAAAAAAAGGGAAGCTCAATACCGTTATTTCGTTACTTACATGATTTTGAGTCGTTATGGTAAGGTAGCCTACAAGTTGAGATTGTCTGTAGAGTTGGCATCAGTACATCTAGTTTTCCATGTGTCAGGGTTTAAGAATTGAATTGGTGATCTAGCCTTAGTAGTCCCTTTAGAAAGGGTTGTCGTGGAAAATAGCCTTTCTAATGAGAAAGCCCAAGTTGATATTCTTGATCGTCAGATTCATAGGCTGAAGAATAAAGAGGTAGGTTCTATGGAGAAATCATTAATTTGAGGGAGCTACTTGGGAAGCAGAGGCAGATATGATGACTAAGTACCCCTATTTTTTCTCTTTGAACTCAGTCCCAACATGAGGTAATAGTTTTCTTAATTAATTACTTTCATTTTTATCTCAACCATCCAACCATTTTCATGTCATAGAATGCATTCATGAGTTTAATTCAATTCATGCATCAGTCACAAATTTAGATATCATTTTATGGTTTAGCTCGTAAGTATTCAGTGCAAAATTTTAGCTTTTCCCTAGCCTCTCAGCTCAGTCAGTTTCTTCGACGACAGATGATCCCTAGTGAAGATATTTCAATATCCCAAGTTTTGAGCTCTATACCCATCAAAATATAGTCCATGGAAGTATTACCTTAATAAGATATTGTAGTAAGAATTTTAGAAAAATGTGTATGAGACCCCATAAAATTTCAACAATTTTATTTTTGACCCTTCCGCGTGCGTAGTGTTAATTTTTGACTTGAATTATGTTCAAGAATATTAAAAGGATGTTTTGGAAAAGTTTTGAAATTTTTGGAAGGGTTGGGGCTATTTGAAACTTCAAAACAGTATGCCTCCGTGAGAATGGTGTGCCACGCCTCTACAGCTCTGCGATAGCAGCATGGCACATAGGCTATCCTCCCAATATTGGTGTGCCATGTTGCTGTGTTAAAAATGCCCAAGTTTATTTTTTCAGTTGGGGTGAGGAGCTTTTGATCTTTTTACCGCTCGCACGACTTTTAACCACAATCAAACTCCACTATACTCTTCTTTAACTTCCAATCCAAGAAAGCTCAAGGGTTTTTTAAGAAATCACTACTTCGGGCCCCAAACTTTGAATTTTCTTCAATTTCAGCATTTTTCTTATCCCTAACATGTATTTTTTCATTGTAGCATAATTATTGAATTTTCATGTGATTTAAATTGTGGGTTTGAAATTGGGTTGAGGTATTTTGATTAGGTTTACTTGAATTGCTTTCCACTTGGTTTAAATTGTTCATTCATGCTTTAATTAATGATTATGAGGACTTAATTAGTGTATTATTGTAACGACTTGAGACTACCCCCTAGTCGTCACACGGTGCTTGGAACCATAAGTGATCCTACGCTAACCCATGAACTGGCATACTGTTAAGCAACTGAATTATAACATAATAAATAGATGCTCTGCTATACAAAAACATAAATGATACCAAACGGTATCTACAAGAGCACAAAACAGTACACAAACTCACAAAAATAGTCCACACGTACAAGACATCAAACAAGAACAACAAACACACTAACTTGAAAAATAAGGAAATAGATAACTTGACACAAAGAGAACTTATTAGGTAGAAACTAAAGAGTGTATCAAACTCTAAAACCTCTACAAAACAAGTTAACAAGCACCAAGTTCTTACGGGAACACAAGAGGAACACGGTTCTCTCGAGCACTCTCGTTTCTAGCCATTTCACAACACAAGTGGAACCTTTCACTTATGATCTTCAAATGTTTGGTGGTCTACTCTCTTATTGAGAGGAAATATGATGTTCAATATTACAAGTGTTTTCAAGAATTAACTAACTAAGGAAAATATTTAAATAGTCTATTACAAAAGGTGTTGCAAAAGGACTCTTTTGCCCTTAATGAGGGTGGCGGGTGTCAAGTGCATTTAGGGCAGCCTTGGGTGTATTTTTGAGCACCTAAGGACATCCCTCACATGTCAAGGCGTACACTCCCTTGGGCGCGTTCACAACAAACTCAAACATGTTTATTTTCATAAACGTGCCTTATAGTCTTTATAGTTCCCGAGCTTGGACAAGGCTTTGAAAAAGGTCTTCAATTCACTTTGTAAATCTGAAACTTGGACCTTCAACAAAAAAATGTAATCCTTTTGATCCTCATGCTTGTATCATCCTCTCCATCTTGAAAGGAATTTTTCCTCAAATTCGCACCTTGCAAAACCAAAGAGAGGGAAAACAAGGACACAATCCTCATAATAGAAGGGTTAGCATTAGTACCACAAATTATATAGACATGCCAAGGGGGTACACTTTTGGAATACATCCAACAATCCTTTGTTATGATCATGAAACACGTACCACAAGCATCACAAAGGACATGGCTAAGATAAACATCAAGGAAAGAAGAGTGCAATCTGAAACTACCATATATGTTATCAAGCAAAGGTTGTTCACATTTGGAATATAACCACGGTTCCTTTGTGTATGACATGAAAAACATAGCATGAATGGCACAAAGGAAGTGACTTTGGTAATTATCAAGAGATAAGAAAACTACAATGGTTTTAATGGCTTTACAATACCCAAAAGGTAAGACTACCTTTATCTTAGGAACCATAAGATACATTTGTTTCATTACCTCTACAAAGGATCTAATCAAATATAGTGCCACTATTGATCTTAAGATCTACCTCAACCA
Organism: Capsicum baccatum var. pendulum; assembly: GCA_030864225.1. NCBI lineage: Eukaryota > Viridiplantae > Streptophyta > Magnoliopsida > Solanales > Solanaceae > Capsicum > Capsicum baccatum. Next base: position 82,573,330 of record CM061552.1, read on the forward strand.
TATATCACCATCATGCAAACAATAAAACCAGCCACCAAACTTCCTACCACTACACAATACAAATTCAAAATAGCATGGTTATCATCATAGGTAAAGAGGAAGTATAAAAAGGAATCAAGTGTGCAGACATCTTGCCGAGGGGGTACACTTTTAAAATTTGACCAGTAATCCTTTATTTTTACCATGAAACACGTAGTTTGAAAATTACAAAGGATAGGAATAAGATAATCATCAAGGAAAGATCAGCATAAGTCGAGGCAACCCCTTTTCCAACCCACTTGTATTCCGGGAGAAAAAGGATAGTGTAACCAAGGGTATAACCCAAGATTAACCAATCCTTTTACTAGGATATCATCCAAGACTAAATATTTATTTCCTAGAAGTATTCTGTTAAGAGAAAGCACACCTTTATTCAAAAGTTTTCCAAGCATATGATTACCTTGAGCAAAACTAGTAACATGGTTTGCATAACACAAGATCAAAGGAATATGTCCAATATCATGGTCAATATTACAAGAATGAACACTAACTTGAGGATTTTGAATCACATCACTCACATTATCAAGTAGTGAACTATCCTTTAGAGCAAATTGACCAACATATGCAGCAAGAGAACTACCAAGGAAAGATTCATGCCTTTCTACACTATGTAAAACCAAAGATACTTCACATTAGATACTAATATCCTTATCACAACATTTCAAGCCTACGGAAGTGTAGAGTGTATCAATTATACCTCAGTGTATGCCACAATAGTTTACTTGTTTGGAGCTCTCGGCCAAGGGTGTCACTAGCTCATTTCCCATGTTATCGTGTGGAACCCCTTTTTTATCCTTCTTTGATAGCATATGAACTTGAACTTGTACATAATAAGGATCAATGCTAGGAAAAGTGCTAGCATATGGGTTAGTGAGTATCAAATATCCTTTGTGGGAAAATCCTACAAGCATATTTTTCTTTTCCTTTCCTACTTCACTTCCGCGGTTTCCATTTTCCTTACCCTCTTTTCGTCACATTATTCTTGTATCTCACCACTAAGTTTCTATCTATCTTGAGGCTTGTCCTCATTCTCCTTGTATCCTACCTCTCCCTCTTTTTCTACTTGGATGGGGTATTTTCGGGTTAGTGTAGCTTGGGAAGGAGACATTGGATTTAGTAGAGTGTAGGGTCTTTGAATTGGAGGATTTTAGAGTGGAGGATTCGGGTTTAGGTATGAAATTTTGGTTCCAAGTCCTCTTTGTGGAACTTGGTGGAGTGAAGAACGGCTAGGTCTATCTTGTTCTCGGCTTTCGGAGAAAAGATTGACTTGGTTTGTAGTACTTGGTGGATACAATCTTTGGTGCAAGGTATCGGGAGTAATAGTAGGTGAGGTGGTTTAAGGGGTATGAGGTCGAGAACTCCTTTGGATTTCCACCCTCTCCAACCTCTCACTTGTTGAGGCCACATCCGAACCCAATTTCTCAACATTTGCCTTTATCCTAGCCACGCCTCGAGATAAAGCTTCAAGACTAGCTAAGAGGACATTCATAATATTATTGTCCACGGTTGGAGCATTGGAATTTTTGGGTTCCATTTGCAATTGTACCTACAAAACAAGCAAACGCTTGTTCAAAATACACTTACACATTCTTCACACGCGGATTCCTCACTTGGTTCTTCAAGTGTTGTAAGCCGGATATCAATCCTTCAGTGCTTAGGAATGAGTCTACTCTTGAGTTAGAATGGATTTTGGTTTTAAAGAATCAAGGAAGTTTTGTACGTACTTGAACCAAGAAAACCTACGAATTGTAAACGAGCAAAGCACCACAAAGAACGTTGACACAAAAGACGTACTAAAAAAATAGTTCACAACTTAGTAGGTTGTTACTTAGTTGTCAACTAGTATAGGATACAAATAGAAAGAAACAAGTAGACAAGGAAAGAAACTTAAAAGGTCCTGTGACTTGAGTTTTGTTGTTGATGTGGCCCACACTTTTTTTTATTTATTTTTTGACTTAGAGAGCCCAAGATTGGTAGTATAGGAACATAACCAGCCTTAGCTATGATACCAAATGATACCAAACGGTATCTATAAGAGCACAAAACAGTCTACAAACTCACAAAAATAGTCCACATGTACAAGACATCAAACAATAACAACAAACACAGTAACTTAAAAAATAAGGAGATAGATAACTTGATACAAAGAGAACTTATTAGGTAGCAACTAAAGAGTGTATCAAACTCTAAAACCTCTAAAAAACAAGTTAACAAGCACCAAGTTCTTATGGGAACACAAAAGAAACGCGGTTCTCTCAAGCACTGTCGTTTCTAGCCATTTCACAACACAAGTGGAACTTTTCACTTATGATCTTTAAATGTTTGGTGGTCTACTCTCTTATTAAGAGAAAATATGATGTTCAATATTACAAGTGTTTTCAAGAATGAACTAACTAAGGAACAAGACTAAGGAAAATATTTAAATAGTCTATTACAAAAGGTGTTGCGAAAGAACTCTTTTGCCCTTAATGAGGGTGGCGGATGTGGAGTGTATTTGGGGAAGCATTAGGTGTATTTTTGAGCACCTAAGGCCAGCCCTCATATGTCAAGGCGTACACTCCCTTGGGCGCGTTCAAAACAAGCTCAAACGCTTTTATTTTCATAAACGCACCTTGTAGTCTTTGTAGTCCTGAGCTTGGACAAGGCTTTGCAAAAGGTTGAATTTGTAATCCTTTTGCTCCTTATGCTTTTATCATATAATCATACTTGAAATCTAAAATAGATATAATACTGATAAAGCTTTATAATCTGATAAATCTGAAGAATGAAACTAAAATTACATGACTGACTCTGACTGACATCTATGAAGCCTCTACTATACTGACTATAGATCGCTGGGACATGCCTCCAACTACCACTAATCAATACACATGAAAGTAAATGAATTGCACATGAACTAAAACTATCTGGAGTTCCAGAAGTACGAGAACTCGTCACCTGCTTGCTAGAATCTGCAACTGTCTAATTGTGATATGAGGGCTACAACTGGTACCTACATTATGAAATAATGTAGCCACACAGGTGTATATATGGATCAGTACTTCTGGAATGTACTGAGTATGCAGGGGTGAATGCAATAAGTAAAACTGATTTCATATGTAATTATAAAACATGCATGCTAAGTGTAAGTAGACTCACTAATAGGCTAGAATAAACTAAAAATTAGAATATGTTAAAGCATGAGTGACAAACATTCTCTGATAAGATTGTGAATCTCTACACTTATTTTATGTAAAACTTTACTTTAATGATATAAGTATAACTGAAGTTGGGATATGATAAATCATAGATATTGTATGAATACTGGGTATGAAACTACATGATGGAGAATGACATAGATTGAGGATCTGAATATACAATCACACTAAGCACAAAAGCATAAACATACTAACTTATCTTATTAACTGAATGACTGATAGCTGAATACTGGGCATGTAAGACTGAACTATACTTAGTCTGAATAACTGGACTGAAACTGTAGATTATTATGCAAATGAGAAAGGGACTGACTTAGTAACATGAGATAATTGAGCATGAATTCATGAAAACTGTATTATCTAAGAATGCAAGAGCAAGCGTATAACATAATTCTAAAATAGTCTATAAACTAAAGTACTGAAATATTGATAACTTAATAGTAATAACTATATGCTATGGTCAAGTAAACCTGAAACCTAAAACTGAACTTAGTTACTGATCTGATTACTGGACTGAGACTATGACTGAGACTGTACCTAAGATGGTAACTAAGACTATAACTGAGACTGTAACTAAGACTGTAATTGAGACTGTAATTGAGACTGTAACAGAAACTATAACTGAGACTGTAACTAAGATTGTAACTAAGACTGTAACTAAAATTGAATACTGAGTTCTGATAACCGAGTAACTGGTAGCTGTGATTACTTATAACTGAGTTATTGATAACTAGGTGACTATTTTTGAAAGACATGATTTTTTAGAACTAAAATGAGTGCTGCACTGAGCTAGGTAATTTTTGATAGTCTTGATTTTGTAAAACTGATCTGAGTTCCAAACTGAGTCTGATGCTAAAGCTGTAATTGTGGGAGTGTTCATCTAACCGACATGCCCCAATCTGAGCTAATCGGGGTCCAACCTATAACCCCGGTTGGAAGGGTGTCAGTACCGTGCCACGGATACTAACACTGGCTATTTAGATCCACTAAAATGTCATCCCACAGGACTAAGGGTCACCCTCTACTTGCAAGTTCCCTGATGAGAATGGTATTACCCTTAACTAGCAAGTAAACACCTTACCAACCCTTAATTGGCAGGTTGATATCTCAACCTACGTTGTCTACGTAGTTCTGGAATTCTAGGACTGCTACTAAGGATCACACTCTCAACTGGCAGGTGATCTCCCATCCCTTGATTCACGTGGTGCTAAATCCTACTCCCAATTGAATGGTACTGGAATACTAACTGGTGTATGCACTGATAAGCTTAGGTCATAGTATTCTGAAAATAAATGTGCATATGGATTCAGAGGTAATTATTAACGATTAAACTGATATTAGGACTTAAACTGGACTGTACTAGGCTTGATTGAACCCACATTGATTCTATTGACTGACCAAACTAGACTAAGTTCACTGAGTTCTATTAACGAATTGGGTACAACTGTTAGTGACATTACCTATACTATTTTATAGCTACTCTAATTCTAGGTAAAAAGCTAGATTTCGGGTATTGAATACCCCCAGGACTCGATAGCATTGAAAGTAAAACATGGCATGGACATAATAGCATAACAATATTAGCTTGTTAATAATGCTTTCATTTAGACATTTTGTCAAACACTTGAGAGGCATGAAATTGTACATGAATAGGACCACATGATAACATGTCATGATCATGAACTTGAACATGGGAATATCTTAAACATGGGAGCATAGCATGATTACATAACTAAGATCATAAATTGGGGAATTCACATGTAATTCGCTTGAAATAGGACATGGGTGTTTCATCAAAACATGTAAAGTTCATAGCTTGAACGTAAGAATGTCTTAAACATGAGGGAACAATAGAGTTACATGAAAAATTTCATAGCTTGGGGATTCATCTTGAAATTGACTTAACATGATATGGGAGTTTCATCAAATATCTGGAAGGCACGAATTTAAAACATGAGAATATTGCTAAACATCATGAATTTAGGATATATCATGGTATTTACTTGAAAAATGCATGGGAAACTCAAATTCATAGCATGGGGAATTAAAAATCTTGAATGGAATCATACTTGGGTAGAATTGAATTAAAAACACCATGAAAACATGAAATTCAACCTTTCTTGAACATACAAAATACCATAATAATGGAAAAATTCATTCTTTAATTAAAAGAAAAAGATTTTTGGGCTCCATGAGTGAAAGTGGACCCATAGATAAACTCCCACATACCTTAAAGTTTTAATCTTGAAGTAGAAACACAATCTTGAAAGCTTTCTTGAATTGGGAAACTTGAGTTCTTGAAGAAAATTTGATGAAGTTCTTGGTGTTCTTGAGGGGGTTAGGGTTTTTCTATGAGAGAAAAGATGAATAATAGAATCTATAATGCTTTCGGGAGCTGAAATTAAGTGTTATGGGAGGATTTGGGTGAGGATAAGTGACCAAAGTGCCCCTAGACCCTTTAGAAACTGAATTAGCATGTGAAACAGTTCCTTAACGTGGTGGCCGATGTGTCGCATCGCTATCGCGTCGGCTTACTGTCTCACATGGAAAATTCCATAACTTTTCGTTCAGGTATTGGATTAAGGTAAAATTGGTATAGTTGGAAAGCTTATTCAATTATATACAATTTGGTGGGCCTTGAGCTGTAAAATTCTATGTATTTAAAAAGTTATACATGTTTAAAGTAGATCCTTGTAGAATCAAATACCAAACTTTGGACGAATCAAAGGCTCTAAGATCAACTTTGTTATAAGTGATTCTTATGAACATTTTTCACCTCAAAAGCAAATCAAACATGAGGATAAAGATCATGAAACTCATATTTTTATGAGAATTATTTAGATCATATCTTATACACGCAGGAACGATGGTTCAAAGACTAGCCCAAAAATGCGGGGTATTATATTATCTCCACCTTGGGAACATTCGCCCTCGAATGAGACTGGTTAAACTGAGAGTACTGTACCAAGGTAACTGAGATCATATTTTGAACATGACTGACTTAGAACATGATTGCATAACTGATTCTGAAATATGATACATGAACTGAATATCATAAACTTAACTTATTTCTTGAATACTTGCAGTAATATAAATTCGTTAGAGAGGTCTAAACTGAGGACATACATGACATAAACTGAATGTCACTGAACATTATACGTGTAGCATGAGCACCTGGGACTAAACATATAGTAAGGTGATAACGCTCAAACTACAGCTCTCATAAGAGTGTAAGCGGTCGTTGTCAAATATAGAACCCAACTGGGTTGGGTGTCGAATCCCACAGAGAATACTTGGTCACTAAGTAAGCGAAGATTATTAGACTTTTGGTGTAAGTTTCATAAAAAAGGGGGATTGTAGTGTGCAATAATGTAACAAAGTGAAAAATGGAAAATAGCAAAGTAAAAAGAAAGAATGTTTAGTAAGATGTTTAACCAATGAGAATTGAGAGTTGGGGTTATGTCCACCTTATGAGTTATACGTCTCTATTGGCTATGAGTTATGCGGAATTCAGACATGCATGTGCTTATAGAGAATTGTATTCTATGGTAAATCCAGGCGTCTTTCGACCATTAAGGATTATTTCACTTTAACTCTTTCAATCTTAAAGCGTATCTAACGGTACAAATTCTCCAAGAGGTTAATCCAGTTACGACACTAAATTTTTAACAGGGGTTGGTGCCCTATTACCTTGACATTATCTCTTTTCCAGACATATAACTTTTCTTTCGAACAAGTTAATGCTATACTGGCATATTCTATGTGTTTGAAACCACAAGAATTTGCATTAAGATGAAGAGAGTAATGATGTAAGCAGCATACGTGTCAAGAATTCACAAACTCATAGCAATAGATAGTATTTCATAAGGCCTCCATAACCTCAACAGAGAAGTTTAGCTACTCATGAGTGCAATGGAAATCACAGTAGACATTATCATTATACCAAAATAAAGATCTTACGTGTAGTATATGTTGGTAGGGCTTGTGGCGTGAATTCCTTTAAGAATAGCGTTTCTCTTGTTGTGAAAATTAAGAGTTGAATAGATGAAGAGAATAAGAATTGAGAGTGTTGAATAAAAAGTAGAAGTATGAGAATTCGAATTAATGGAAGAATTAGAATGATTCGGAATAATAAAAACTTTAGCAAAATAGGGTATTTATAACACCCATATCCTATTCCTACTAAGCTACTGCATTACTTAACCTAATCCTACTAGGTTACTGCATCATTATACTAATCCTAATAAGTTACTGCTGATCCCCAAAGTCTTTAGAATTGCTGTTTTTGCCCGGGACAGGTTTTCAATGCGTCACTTTTAGTCCTTGGCGTCCAAGCTCTCCTTTCTTTCTTTCGTGAAGCTTCCTTTGGCGTCAAGTTATCCATAAAATGCTGAAATCTGCATCATTTATACCTGAAAACTTGCTAATCACGTTTGTTAGCTCACTTACAGGAAAAAGGACTAAAAGTGCATGAATTATATATTTTGTCCTCAAAACTTAGCTAAAATATGGGTAAATTATAGCACTTTAGGCGTGTAAATACGCCTATCATCATAAGGCATGGGTACATGAGTCATGAGATGCATGACCTGAGCTTGGAGTTCATGATGTCATGGAATATGATTCATATTATTGAGTGAACTAAAACTCCTCATACTAGGAACTGGATGAGTACATGATTTTCTATTAAGTGCATGAATACGAGTTGTGATGATGGAGCTGACATGCTAGGCATGAGTAGATATCATGATGGCTGAAAAACTTTGCATTGAGATAAGAACAGGTTGGGAATCATCCTCTCTTACTGCTTTTCTACACACACTGGCACTACTACTAGAATCTGAGAGCCTGACTTGGTTACTTGTTCCATCATCTCCCCTTTAGCTTTAAGCTATTGTCTTAAGTCTGTGACCACTTTACTAAACTTTAAGCTAAACTGTAATCACTTTACTCTAGATTCTGGGGTATAATAATACACATGAATAATAAATTTATCCACACCATCATACTTAATCTCGAATCAATAAACTTAAATTCTTGCATACACTGTTCAATCCTACTAATTCACCTTTCGTACAACTAGCCCCATGAATTTATAATCTCCTCAATCTGTATAACGCTATCCCAACTCTACTACTGCTAAACTTCTGGGTTCATGATTCTAACTCTAGATTACATACTGTTAAAGGGATTTTGAGAAGAAAATCTGAAAAGACATCTGACTTTGTCTTATTGCATGATTTTTATGAACATGAATGAAATATTTCTACCTTTAGGACATAAAGGCACAGATGGGATACTTTCTGAGCCAACAGGTAATCCCATAACTGTCTGTAGGGACTGGCTAAGGAAACATTGTCTGCAAGGACTTAAGATTTATTGCTTTTGTTGCCTCAAAACTAAGGCAGGGTTAGAATGAATAGAGCGAGATGAGGATCTGCATAGATTTCTCAGATAACACTTCTGTTGTACGATCTGAGACTTAAAAGTAGGGAAATATTTCCTAAATGCCCTGTAGCCTCTTGAAGAAAAGTACAAACATCTCTGTACTATTCTGCAAGATTCTACTAGACATGACTTCATAGACACCCTAGGACACTTGAACTCTGTGCTCTGATACCAAGTTTGTAACGACCTGAGACTACCCCCCAGTCATCACATGGTGCTTTGGACCACAAGTGATCCCAAGGTAACCCATGAACTAGCATACTATTAAGCAACTAAATTATACCATAATAAATAGCTGCTCTGCTGTGTGGAAACATTATAATACTTGAAATATAAAATTGATACAATACTGATAAGCTCAAGTCATGGTATTCTGAAAATAAAAGTGCATACGGATTCTGAGGTAATTATTAATGATTAAACTAATACTGGTACTAAAACTGGATTGTACTAGGCTTGACTGAACCCACACTGGTTTTGTTGACTGACCGAAGTAGACTAATTTCATTGAGTTCTATTACCTGATTGGGTACAACTGTTCGTGACATTACCGATACTATTTCGTAGCTACTATAATTCTAGGTAAATAGCTAGATTTTGGATATTGAATACCCCCAAAACTTGATAGCATTGAAAGTAAAACATGGCTGATTATAATAGCATAACAATAGTAGCTTGTTAACAATGCTTTCATTTAGACATTTTGTCAAACACTTGAGAGGCATGAACTTGTACATGAATGGGACCACATGATAACATGTCATGATCATGAACTTGAACATGGAAATATCTTAAACATGGGAGCATAGCATGATTACATAACTAAGATCATGAATTGGGGAATTCATATGTAATTCGATTGAAATAGGACATGGGCATTTTGTCCAAATATGTAAAGTTCATAGCTTGAACGCAGGAATGTCTTAAACATGAGGGAATAATAGAGTTACATGAAAAAGTTCTTATCTTGGGGATTCATTTTGAAATTGACTTAACATGATATGGGAATTTCATCAAACATGTGGAAGACATGAATTTAAAATATGAGAATATTGCTAAACATCATGAATTTAGGATATATCATGGTATTTACTTGAATAATACATGGGAAATTCAAATTCATAGCATGGGGAATTACAAATCTTGCATGGAATCATACATGGGCTTAATTGAATTAAAAACACCATGAAAACATGAAATTCAACCTTTTTTGAACATACAAAATACCAAAATAATGGAAAAATTCAATCTTTAATTAAAAGAAAAGGATTTTTGGGCTCCATGGATGAACTCCCACATACCTTAAAGCTTTAATATTGATGTAGAAACACAATCTTTAAAGATTTATTGAATTAAAAAACTTGAGTTCTTGCTTTTCTTAAAGAAAATTTGATGAAGTTCTTGGTGTTCTTGAGGGGGCTAGGGTTTTTCTTTGAGAGAAAATATGAATAATAGAGTGTTTAATACTTTTGGGAGCTGAAATTAAGTGTTATCGGGGGATTTGGGTTAAGGGAAGTGACCAAAGTGTCCCTAGACCCTTTAGAAACTGAATTAGCATGTGAAACAGTTCCGTAATGTGGTGGCCAATGCATCCCGTCGGCTTACTACCTCACACGGAAAATGCCATAACTTTTTGCTCGGGTATCAGATTAAGGCAAAATCGATATCATTGGAAAGATAATTCAATTATCTACAATTTGGTGGGTCTTGATCTTCAAAGTTATATGTATAAATAAAGTTATATACGTTTAAAATAAACCCTTGTAGACTTAAATACCAAACTTTGGACGAATCAAAGGCTCTAAGCCCAACTTTGTTCTAAGTGATTCTTATGAAAATTTTTCACCTCAAAAGAAAATAAAACATAAGGATAGAGATCATAAAACTTATATTTGCATGGGGATCATTTAGATCATAGTTTATACACGTAGGAATGACTGTTCAAAGACTAGCCCAAAAATATGGGGTATTACAATTGTTATAATGGTTGGAATGGGGAATATGGGTTTTTCAAATTGATGAAATTTTAGATTTGTAATAGAATTAACCTTAAATCACTTTGTAAACTTGAACCCATTGCATTGCATTAAAGGATCAATAAATGAATATGGTTTTGGAATGACCTTGGTGGCAATGGATTAGATTTTAAATGGAACTTGGGAGTCAATTTGGTTATATAGATTGGTTTTTCATAATTATACAAGTTTGCAAGCATATTGGTATGACGATACCAATTTGGTAAATGACTTAATGAAATACTTCCGGGTTACTGGTTGGTTTATGTGCAATTTTTTTAATTTAGGCTTAAAGGAAATTGTGTAGCTCACTGTGAAGGTGTCGATCCTAATCGAATCAATACTGGAATCCATATTTGCAGGTGTTAGGGTTTCATAAGGCTGTGTGCTTAGTGCACATATTATAATATATTTTTGGAGGGCTATAACCTTTGTGTCTTAGCCTTTCCTCAATTTTTTCTTGGTTCGTGCGGCTAACACACATTGGGGCCCTTCCAGCAGGGAGAACTGGATCCATATAATCTATGGGTGTCTTTAGGACAGATAGAGCTACATAGTTCAGGCTAATATTTTAAAACCACATGTTCATAACCTTTATCCCTATTTTGGCATCCTATATATATGTGTATACGAAGGTAGTGCATTTGCTTTATGACTAGATTTTGGAAATTGCATTATGTTGTCCCTATTTCCTAAGTTACATACTATTGCTTGCCTCGATGATCATCCCTAGATACTGTATCATTTCATAATATAGGGTCTATGAGCTTTTCTATTGCTCCTATGCAACTTTAGGTGATTTGGTATTCATGTGGATCTGTTGTGAAGTTGTGAGCCTCCATCCTTTCAAAGGCCGTGTCATTTCATTGATTTCTTTACTGTGTTAGTATTTCTTTATGGATTTCTTTGTCATAGTCAGGGGCATGTCCCGACTTAGTTGATATTCTAGTTTTAGAGTTTTTTTTGGACAAATGTGGGTTATTTGTTTGGATTCTTAAATTAGTCATTTGACTTATCTAACCTTATTATTATTTTAGTTGAATTTCATTGTTTACCTTTATTATTGTGATCTTAAGTTAAGGCTAAGGGTGTGGTCTCCAATCCATGTTGGGATTTAGATACCCGTCATAGCTAGACCCAATTTTAGATCATGACAATTTGCCTTAGGATCTATCAACTTCCAGTGACAACGACTCTGGCAACGACTCATTCTCAAACACAATGAGTCATTGTGTGGATTTATTACCATGATAGTGAGGGATCTCAGATGTCACCTCAGCGGTTAAGAGTCCAATATACAACTCGTTATCATTCCTAACGAGTCGTTAGTTGGACCCATCATCACAATAGAAAGAAATTTAAAAATTAAGTCTCTAACCACGACTTCTCCTAATGATCTGTGATCAGATGTCATGAGTCGTTAGGAGGGCAGTGCTTTTCATAACATAAGGGACTCAAAACTTAGGACTTTAGATCAAGACTCAGATTATGACTCATGACTAGTCATAACGAGTCGTTACCCGAGTCGCGATGACTGTATCCCAAAATTCCCTAAAAGTTTTAAAAAGGGTTGTTTAGTCATTTCCCATTCTATTAACTCCTAATACATTTTTTTTAATCTTTCCAAAGAGTGGTATATAAGCCTAAACATCCCTTAGTTCACCATTTAGTCATAAAATTAATCCACAATAGAAAAAGAAAAGATTCTCTCATCTCCCAAAGCATGTTAGGGTTTCTCAAGAACAAACTCAAATTCCAAGGATTTCTCCAAGGTTTGCACTTCAAATATGTGGGATTTCATCAATAGATATCTTCTACTCATTGAGTCCCAAGGATTTCTAAATCCTTAAGTTTAGTTTCCCTCCAAGAATTGAGCTGCAGGTCAAATATGAGTTTACTTAATTCCTTCGGTCTCTTTGTATAAATAAACCATGTGTATATATTTTACCACTAAAATTCCATCTTCCTATACTCACTATCTTGAATTTTCTTATTATTGGTAAATTGTTAAGTTTGAAATATATTTTGTGATATTCTTTATTATGATCAGCTTTAAAATATTATCATGTTCAGTTGCATTAGACAAATCTAGTGGGTTATAAACACCCGATACCTAGGATTTCATGCATGTACCAGTTGACATATTTTAAGCACTTCATATTATGCATATGGTGCTATTTTAAGAAAATTACTATACTGAGGATATATTTCTCTCTCTCTCTCTACATATATTAGTTTTTAGTGTTGTTCAATTGGAAGTGGTACTTAGTACCGATTAAATATTGGTATAAAGGCTTACCCGCAAGATAGGACTGAGACCTTAAGTAGAAGTCCTTAAATTCAAGAACTACAACTCCATCGTAGGTTGTGTGGGGTTACCCGTTAGTTAGGAATGATATTCTAGTTCTTTGTGACATTAGTTTAATGGATCCACACCAACCAGTGTTGGTACCCTTGACAAGGTACGAGCACCCTTTCAACTGGGATTACAGGTTGGACCCCGATTTGCTCAGATTGGGATATGTCAGTTATTGTAGCTTCCATATTCCTTAGTTTATTTTTTTGTTTATTTTCAATTCAGGTTTGCTGACCAAGTATTCAGCTATTTCATTCTTCAGTTATTCAATTTTATCCAGCACATGTTTGCACTTGGTCATGCATTTATTTACATGTTCAATATATTCATGATTAGTTTATGTTAGTTAGCTTCCCATCTCACATACTCAATATATTCAAAGTACCGATCGCATACTTTCCTGCGCTATAATGTCTCATAATATAGATTCAAACTCGCAGTGCCCAGATTGCATTTAACACATTTTGCACCACATCCAGAAGCAGTTTTGATGAGTCCTCATCATTCGAGGACTTGTTATCAGTGTTTATTTTCTACTTCCTTTTAGTTTTGAGAAGTTAGAGTTAGTTGGGGGCTTGTTCCAATAACTCACTATGATTTAGAGGCTTTCAGATAATTGTTTAGATTTTCAGTATGATGGTTTTTTAGACAAATTTTATTTCCAGTTTCGACTAATATTCAGTACTTCACTATTTTATTTTCATCTGTTATTTCAGTTTAGCTTTCGCTAAGTATTTTGTTATTTTTTCAGTATTCTTAGAGTTATGTCAGACCATGGGTGAATTTGGGGTCACTTGTGACTCTAAATATTGTGTAACGACTAGGGGTAGTCTCAGGGTGACATTTTTCTTACAGATATTAACCAAAAACAAACTTTCCTTTTTAATGGCTAAATCTCCTATCAAATTGAATATTACCATATTAAATTTTCCTACAAATTATCTTCTCTAATTTCTCTTCCATAATTTCTCTATTATTTTAATTCTCTTCCATATATATCGATGAAGATTTCTAAATTTATTCAATATATTCATCATTGATATCAATAGATCTAATAGAAATTATTGTTCATTTCAATAAAAAAATTAGTTTTCTCATAAAGTAATGGTTGATTTATGTTGTTTTAGATTATACTTTGTGATTTCTAGATAATTCAATATGATAATTAGCTTCTGATATCAGTAAATTCGATACTATAATATGCTCATCCTAACAGTTTTCAAGCTACATATGATAGAATTACAAATGATTTTAACTTATTTAAGTTACATCTACAATAAATTTTCAATGATTCAGTTATAAAATTGAATAATACTTTTAGGTTACTATATACTGTAATTTGCTTTTGATTTTTGGTATTTGAATTTTGATTTATACATTTCGTCTTAACAATTTTAGGCTGTATATGTCAGAATTACAATGCATGTGCCTTATTAAGTTAGATCTGAAACAAAAATTATATGCATTCTGTGATGATTGAATTGTACTCGTGGCAAAAATTATGAATATATTTCTTTCTGTTTGAGTTTTAATTTTCTTATAAATTTCTAGAAGTATATGACTGAATTGTAGAGGTATGATTTTAGCCGATTCACACTTCTTTTGTAGTAAATGCTTTGTGTTAATTGAATTGAATTCTGAATTCTATTTTTTTAGTTATAATTGTTCCTATATAAGTAGATGCTTGCTTATAAGATTTTGTATTGAATTTGAATTGTATTCAATTGGTAATAGGGACAATTCAGAATAAAATGAGTGCTTTAGGTATTTTTTTTACTTCATAGGAAGATGAAACAGTAGCAACAAATATGTTGATTATAATACAGATACTCTGGTGATAAATTTTGATTCAAGCTTTGAAGCTGTTGTATCAACAATTGTGATGGAATTAAAAATTTATACTTTCATTAAAAAATAAGTATCAAATATACAATAGGTGATTTCTTAGTACCAATGAAAATATGAAATGATATGGGAGTTAGAGTCTATGTCGAAGTGAGAAAAGATAAAAAAATATATTACATCATGCCCTTTGTGCATCACAACAACAGAATTACTAATTCAAGATAATTAGTCAAGCTTCGTTCAATGGTTGTGCTTAACTGACACAATCTCCACCTCTGAATTTTTGAACTCACATAATTTTAATTCAGTTCTTGGTACTAATAATGCAATTGAAGATATTGGAATGGGATCAAGTACAAAAATTAAGGAGCATTCATATTTTAAGTCTGCCTTCATAACTAACCCTAGACAAAAATTGATTGAAAAAAATTAACTTTACCAGAAAAAGAGTATTCTAGTAAGTGATATGAAGCGCCAATCCATCCTGCAAAAATTTTAATTTAGGATAATTCGATCAAATGCAAACAGGTAAATATTAATTTTTCCCTTTTTTGTATTTATTAAAAGAGTTTAGTTTAGCAATTGAATGAAATATTTTTAAATGAATTAATCATATTCTAAACTTGTTTTAATCTATTTACAGTAGCTATAAAATTGAATGCTTGAGTGAAAACTATGATTGACATTTACGAGTATCAAGTTTATATAAGTCCAAATTGTTCAAGGTTAGAAATCATATAAGCAAACATGTATATCTTTTAGGAGCCAATTCAACTTTTGAAAGAAAAGCAACAACAACAATTGTTGCAGCTCTTATATTACACAAACTTATAGAAATAAAAATAATTTATACCTCAAGTGATATACAAGCTCACATGTTGAATGATCATGGTGTAAGGCTAACTTACATAAAAATTTTGAGGGCTAAGAAATGAGCATTAGAATTAAGCAGGGATAATTCGATCGAGTCATAAGGTAAACTGCCTAGCTACCTTTACATGCTAGATGAAACTTATCCAGGTTTGCAAGTTAAATTGCACAAGATTGAGGATGGGTGTTTTCTTTATTCCTTTGTGGCACTTAATGCCTCAATAAAAGGATGGGAGTCTTGCTGTCCAACTGTGATTGTTAATAAAAGTTTTCTCAAAGCTTTATACAAAAGGACAATGCTAACAACTGGCATAATGGATGTAGCATGTAATTAAATTGTATTATTCTGTATTGAAATTATGTTTTAGTAAATTTAAATTGGTAATATTGTCATATTTAGGAAATATACTGCCATTGGCGTATGCAGTAGTGGACTCAAAAAATGATGTGTCATGGCGGTAATTTTGTGAGTAGTTCAAAACTTCAAATAGTGAGAGACAAATGATGAGTATCATTTCAGATGGACATGATAGTATCATCAAAGTAGTTGCAATAGTTTATAATGTAGTCCCTCACTTTATTTGCATCTGGCATCTATTGAAAAACATCATGACAAACTATAAAAAAAAGTCAACATAAGATTACTGAGTTGTTCTACATTATGGCAAGAGATTACACACAATCAGAGTTGAAACAAAATAAGAAATAGGTTGAAAAAATAGATAGTAGGGTTAAAGAATACTTGATTGATATTGGATACACGAAGTGGTCACATGTGTATGCACCAGTGAATAGAACTTGGACAATGACTTTCAATATCACAGAGATCATAAATTCAATATCTAAGATGGCTAAAGAGTTGCTAGTTCTACCGCTCCTTTATTTCATGAGATTGTTAACTCAGAAGTGGAATAACAATAGCAGGCTAATGACTGAATATTTAGATTTCATTCTTGGTGAAAAATATCATAAAATTATGCAACTTAACAAAGAAGAAGTAGATAAACTGAATGTAAGTCAGATGTATCGTAGTTGTATAATATTTGTAAATCTTATTAGGTTATGCAATTGTTAATCGAATAATATATTATAAAATGATTTATTTTTACTAATAGTAGGCCCGGACATCATCCAAATACATTTAATATAGTTATTGATGGTATTACACACTTCACTGTTAGTCTTTAAGAAAGAAAATGCAGTTGTGGAAGATTTTAGTTAGATGAATTTCCATGCCCTCATGCTGTAGTGGTTGTCTATAAGAACAATCTCGAGTATAAGAAATACCGCTCCCCATACAATACAAGACAAAACTTGCTGAAAATATATGAATTTGGAATAAATTATCTTCCTGATTCAAGCACTTGATATGTACCATTGCATATATCTGTTGAGAAGGTATTGCCTCCAATTAGAAAGAGACAAGCTGGAACACCACAAAAATGAAGAACTAAGACAGGTGAGGGCAGAAAATTCCATCGATCTACCAATTCATGTAGTAACTGTGGGCAAGCTGGTCATAATCTAAAGACTTACAGAAATGTTTGCACCAAAATATAAAGTATCACATATGCTTCGACATTGAGGACCACATATTTAAAAGTTTTTCAGCTTTCAAAAGATAATACGTTTTACTTACTATAAATGTTTTCAACATACTTGCTTGGAAAAACTATACACTTTGCTTAGTATTGTTTTGTTCAAGATGTTAGTTTTGATATTATTGAATGTTGCATAATTTCTAGTATCATTTATCGTATGAATAAGTATGCAGTTGTATTTCAAGTGTTAGTGTTGTCTGATATACAGTGATGTGAATTAAAAAGTTATTTAATGTCTTATATGTGCCTCTAATTCATGATTAGTGATGAATTATACAGATTTCAAAAAGGAATCATTTTACAAATGTATTGAATGTGTATTGTGTATTAGAAGTATTAAATTGTATTGTGGTTGTAAATACTGTGAATATTAAGAGGATGAATTATAAGCGTATAGATAAATAGAAGGTATACATGTATTAAAAATATAAAAAAAGATATTATAGGGGTATATATAAGTCGAAGATATATGCATATTAAATGCATTAAAAATGTATTACAAATGCTGTTAATATGTGAATGCCAAAAGGATAAATTATAAACGTATACATAAAGCGAAGGTATATCCATGTTGAAGTATTAAAACTGTATTATGGTTGTAAATACTGGTAATATATGAATGCCAAGAGGATGAATTCTAAACGTATATTTTCCCTTTTTACTCAAATTTCACCCAAGGAAACCCTTCCCCAAGAACAAAATCCAAAATTTTTTTCCCCAAGGATCCAAAGATTCAAGTTTTCTTCACAAATCAGGAAACTTAAGGTACGTGGGGCTATCCTTAACTACCTGGGCATAAAAATTTATTGTTCAAAAAAGCTTTTAATGTGTATAGTTTCCTACATGAGATGGATTTTGAAATGGTTGAAGAACATGTATTGTAAATCCATTTAATGATGAAATCTTTCATAAACTATAAGGTTATTTTGTGAAACATGGTTTATTTTCATATGTACATGTGTTATTGATTTTAAAGGTTATATGAGAGCAAGATTTATGTAAATTTCCTCTCTTGTTACGAAATCCACTGTTTTGACAATGTTATGGATTATTTACATGGATGGTTGAAAGTTGATTTAAGTGTTTTTACCAATGTTGATGGATTGTTATTGTCTTATGAAAGAATTGAGAGGGGGGTTTTCCTTGTTTTACCAATGCTCATAGTTCCTATTAAAGAACTTACATGTGATTGATGAAAGAGTTGACCACACTTTTCCAAAGTATTAAAAGAGAGTATTTTCGTGAGTTTTCATGTGTTTTGAATCAAGGACTCTCTCATGTGATGTTTAAATATTTTTGATGGTCAAATAACTTATTTTGATTGAAAGGACTAAGATATGATATGACTTATATGACTTGCAAGTCTTGGTATGATGATACCAAACAGATGAATGCCATGACAAATTCAGAATAGATCAAAATACAGATATTTATTCAGATTTTAGATTTTGATTTTCAGTAAGATGCATGTTTCTAAAAGGTTAAAAAATGAGCTCTAAGAGAGTTAGGTAGTTATCCAAAGTAGGCACGAGTTCAGATAACTCATTTCCCAAAATCATGTTTTGCCGATACAGATTTATTATGTCCCAAGATAGGGATTACATGTTGGCAAAGGCCCTATGGCGTATTAAATTCAGATACTCCAACCTTGCGGAAAACTTGGGTTGGGGTTTTGGCCACCGAGTCAAGGGTGGATCCCATTTAGCCCGTGGGATACTTTTCAGATATATAACATGTATCACCTAGCTCAAAAGTAAGACAAAGTGTTGAGTCATTATTCAAGAAGATGTTTTCAAGGTCATTAAATTATGCCATGTACTTTCAATTATTTTATGTTGACATGCTTTTATGAAATTCTCTTACCTATGTTGTATAAAAATATATTTATTTTTGGATTGTTCTACGTATCAGTACCTCTATGTATTAACCCCCTATATTTTAGGTTAAACGGTATAATCCCATGGTCCATCACATCAGTAGAACTCTTGGTATTTAACAGAATTGGTGAACAATCTATCTTTCAGAAGACATTTATTTATATGTTGAGTATTTCAGTATATAGTTTAGCCGGGGTCTTTGTCCTGACCTAGATAGTTAGTATTCAGTAGAGTCTTTATAGATGGTATTTGAAGTGTTGTATTTTCATATCTTGTTGACACATTTCATATTTTTAAGTTTCTAATAAACACTGTTATATCTTCCGCACTTTGATTTATGTATGGATTATGCTTATGAAGTATGCTAAGGGGTCACTCGGGCCTTTGAGATGCCCATCGCGGTCAAGACCTCAGTTTCGGTCATGATAAGCTTGGTATTAGAGCACGGTTCATGGTCCCAGGGTGTCTACAAAGTCGTGTTTAGTAGAGTCTTATTTTTGGGTGTGTTGTGTACCACACTTATAATTAGGAGGATAAGGTCATATAAGAGTTATTTCTTATTCTTTCATACTCTAGTTAGTGTGTAATACCCCGGAAAATTTTTCGTTAAAATTTTGTGCGTAAATGTGTTAGGTTATATCTTCTAGAATGAATTATAAATTTTTCATGTGGAATGTCTTAGATTATGACACACCATTGCGTATAGTATCGAATAATCTTTCCAACAATATGTGGATCATCCAAAACAGACACCCGAGCGACGAGTTATGAACATTCCGATCGAACCGTGAATAGTACTGAACAGTAAAACGTGCAGGAAAAAGTACTGAGGCCTGGCGTATTTTTTCTCCAACTTTAAATGATCATAAATCCTTGTACATAATGATCTGGGTGATCTACTATATATCACCGGAAAGATCTGCGAGTCCTCTTTCCAATAAAATTAGTTTCATCTAATTTTTCTATCGGAGCAAAATGTTATGTTCAATCTACTTCAGCCTATCAAAAGAAAATTTTTGGGTCAACTTCAAACAATCATAACTCCTCAGACACAATGATCTGGGTGAGATATACTATATATCAACGGAAAGATATAAGATTCCTCTTTCTAATGAAACTGGTTTCATCTAATTTGGATATTGGAGTAAAACGTTATGGTTGATCTACTTCAAACTATCAAATCAGTCCACCAAAGGACAGATTCAAGAATTATTTGATTTTTAGGTGCATTTTGGACATTCCCCCTCACCCAAAATCCGTCCAAACCCTATATTAAATCCTATTAGAAGCATTATATGTTATATTTCATCAAATTCCCTCAAAAAGAAAACCCTAAGCTCCTACATCCAACTTCAAGAACCTCCAAAGTTCACCATTAATTCTGCAAATTTATTCAAGATTCCAAGTTCCTAGTTCAAGAACTCCAAGAACCATCATTCAAATCCTAGTTCAAGAACTCCAAGAACCATCATTCAAAGGCATGATTAACATCTCAAAAATGAGTATCAATCTAAAGTTCATCATTCAAGGTTTGTGGGGGTTTTCAACAAGAACTCTCTTTCGTTCTTGTGCCCGAAAGTAATTTTCTTTACAAAGGCATGATTTTTATGAATTTGAAGCATGAACCCATATCTTATGATGATTCTTATGAAATCTTATTGTTTATGATTTTGAAATTTGAATTTATATGTGTGGAGATATAAAGCATGAATCTTGAATGATATTTATCATGATTTTGATATTTGGATCGTGAATCCCCATTGAAAATTGTGTTTTTTTGAGAATGTGTGTGTTATAAGCACGTTGATGTTGAATATTTATGATATTTTGAATGATTTGACCTTTTGGTCTTAATGGAGTTGTTTTGAACTAGAGCGTGAAAGAAATCTACAACGTGGTTGATTTTGATAGATGGGAAGTATGATGGCTCTCGATGTATATTTATATATTACTGAAATTGTTTTATTATGGATTGTCTTTGAAATGATCTGAGCTAACTTCGGGAGAAATCTTTAGCACCGAGTAGGAGGTATAAAGTGACCTTACTTCCCTAGAACTACGTGCCCCCGTGGGAGTGAGCCTGAGGCTAATTTATATAGTGATCACTAGTTTGTGTGGATTTGATATCAATAGTCCTACTTCGATGGCAAGGATAGGACGGCTCTCCCCAACGTGGGTTTTATGTTGGACTCCATGTAGCTCACATGGTTTATGTCGGTTATAGGATCTCCCAGTGTGTGGTGTTTCCTTGTGTCTATGGTGAATGGTGAAGTGATTTGAAAGTGGAATTGTGAAAGTTATTCTTTTGAAAGATTTAAATGATATTTACATTATGAGAATTGATATTCTTGTTGAACTGAAAGTGATTAACAAATTATATGATGACTCACATGTGTTATTGTACTTATTTCATCCTCTCATGATTATGATGATTTTCTTCGGGCTATGTGAGTCTTTCATACATCCTGCATATTTCTTATAAATATTTATGATGATGATATTTATTCAACTGGATACACCCCCATATACTTAGATCCTTTCCATGGTACTGACCCACATCTTTGGATGTGGGTTGCATTTTCTTGGAATGTAGGTTCAGGTGCTCAGTTCCAGGTTTGTTAGTGATTCTTCAGGCACTCTGTTCTACATCCTCTATTGTGGTGAGTCCTCATGTTTCGAGGACGTGATGTCTGATGTTGGTTTCACGGAATCGTTTACATTTGATAACTGATTATGAGTCAGTTGGGGCATGTCTCAATGGCTCACTGGTTTTATTGATTTTCTTAGAGGCTTGTCAAACTAGTATAGATGTTGGGAGTTGACTAATAAGTCATATTTTGTTATCTTTCTAAAATTTTTTTATTCTTGGATGATGATTACTCTGTTGATATTTGAGGGTTATTTATGGAAACCCCATTGATTTGTGTTGAACTGAATGAAAATGGCTCAAAGGGTTAGCTTGGGGCTACTCGTAGCCTCAAGCATCATGTGATGCTCCGGGACCTATTTTTCGGGGCGTTACAAACTTGGTATTAGATCCTAAGGTTTTAAGGTGTTCTAGGGAGTCTGACAAGCCGCGTTAAGTAGAATCTTGATCATCGGTGTGTAGCGCACCACATCTATGAGCAAGAGGCTACAAGACGTTATAGGAAAAAGTGTGATTCTTTCTTTCAAAAGTCTATCGTGCTTAAAGTGTCCTGTTACCATTCTTCATAAAGTCTTGTTGGCTAATCTGATTGAGTTAGACATGGTAGATTTTGATGTGATTTTGGGTATGGACTGGCTGTATTCTTCTTATGTCTCTATTGATTGTCGGACCCAAGTGGTTAAGTTTCAGTTTCTGGGTGCATCCGTGTTTAAGTGGTCTGGGAATTCTGTGTTACCCAAGAGTTATTTTATCTCTTACCTCAAAGATAGAAAGATTATTTCCAAGGGGTGTATTTACCATTTGGTTAGAGTCAAAGACACTAAGTCTGAGACTCCAACTCTCCAGTCTGTTAACGTCGTCAATGAGTTTTCTGATGTTTTTTCGGATGATCTCCCTGGGATACCTCCTAATAGAGAGATAGAGTTTGGGATTGATCTTCTTCCCGATACTCAGCCCATTTCTATTCCTCCTTACCGTATAGCCCCTGTAGAACTTAAGAAGTTGAAAGAGCAACTCAAAGATCTACTAGATAAGGGTTTCATAAGGCCCAGTGTTTCTCCTTGGGGTGATCCTGTGTTGTTTGTGAGAAAGAAAGATGGCTCTTTGCGTATGTGCATTGATTACCGCCAACTGAATAAAGTCACTGTAAAAAATAAGTACCCCCTTCCGAGAATAGATGATTTGTTTGACCAATTGCAAGGTGCAAGTTATTTCTCAAAGATAGACCTTCGATTCGGCTATCATCAACTCAAAGTTAGGGAGTGTGACATCCCAAAACCGCTTTTTGAACTCGTTATGGACATTTTGAGTTTCTTGTTATGTCTTTTGGGTTAACTAATGCCCCAGAAGCTTTCATAGACCTCATGAATCGAGTGTTCAGACCATATTTGGATATATTTGTCATAGTGTTCATCGATGATATACTAGTGTACTCCCGTAGTGAGGATAAACATTCTGATCATCTCCGAACTGTCTTGCAAACCCTTAGAGATCACAAGTTGTTTGCCAAGTTCAGTAAGTGTGAGTTTTGGCTAAGGTTAGTTTCTTTTCTAGGTCATATCATTTCTTCCGAGGGTATTAGAGTTGATCTCCAAAAGACTGAAGCTGTTAGAAATTAGACTAGACTTATTTATCCGATTGATATCTGAAGTTTCTTGGGTTTAGCTAGCTATTACCGCCATTTTGTTGAGGGTTTATCCTCTATAGCGTCTCCTATGACTCGGCTGACCCAAAAGAAAGTGAAGTTTTTGTGGTCCGAATCTTGTGAGAAGAGTTTTCAGGAGTTGACCACTCGACTCAGTTCAGCCCCCATTTTGACTTTGCCTGATGGTTTTTCGGTGTATTGTGATGCTTCGAGAGTTGGGTTGGGTTGCGTATTGATGCAGAAGGGTAAGGTGATAGCTTATGCTTTTAGACAGTTGAAACCCCATGAGAAAAATTATCCCACCCATGACTTTGAGTTGGTTGCTGTTGTGTTTGCTTTGAAAATCTAGAGACACTATTTGTATGGTGTCCATGTTGATGTTTTCACTGATCATAAGAGTCTACAGTATGTGTTTACCCAGAGAGAATTGAATCTTAGGTAGAGATGATGGTTAGAATTGTTAAAAGCTATGATATGTGTGTGTTGTACCATCTGGGAAAGGCCAATGTTGTGGCGGATGCCCTAAGTAGAGTGTCCATGGGTAGTGTTTCGCATATGGTAAAAGGTAAGAAAGAGTTGGCTTGTGATGTACATCGTTTGGCTAGATTGGGGGTTAGGTTGTT
Organism: Capsicum baccatum var. pendulum; assembly: GCA_030864225.1. NCBI lineage: Eukaryota > Viridiplantae > Streptophyta > Magnoliopsida > Solanales > Solanaceae > Capsicum > Capsicum baccatum. The sequence continues at coordinate 82,597,493 of CM061552.1, forward strand.
TGACTCTGCTAAAGGTAGTATAGGGGTTCAGAGTAGTTCCGAATCCTCCTTGGTTTCGGAAGTGAAGGAAAAGAAATACTTAGATGCTAGTTTGGTTAGACTAAAGGAGTCAGTCAAGGACCAAAAAGTAGATGTTTTCTCCCAAGAGGGAGATGGTATGTTGAGATTGCAGGGTAGATTGTGTGTTCCGAATGTTGATGATCTGAGATAGAGGATTATGGCTGAAGAGCACGGGGCGCGATATTCTATTCATCCTGGTGCCACCAAGATGTACCGAGACTTACGGGAAATCTATTGGTGGAGTGGCATGGAGAAAGATATAGCAGCATTTGTAGCTAAGTGTGCAACATGCCAACAGGTTAAGGTTGAACATCTAAGACCTTGTAGTATGATGCAAGAGTTTAGTATTCCCATCTGGAAGTGGGAAGAGATAAATATGGACTTCATGATTGGTTTACCTCTTTCCCAATGCCATCATGATTCCATTTGGGTTGTGGTTAATAGGTTGACTAAGTCTGCTTATTTCTTGCCTATTCATACTTCATATACTACTGAGGATTACGCTAGATTGTATATCCGAGAGCTAGTCAGACTGCATGGAGTTCCCTTGTCTATCATTTCGGATAGAGGTACTCAGTTCACATCGCAATTTTGGAAAGCTTTTCAGAAGGGTCTTGGTACCCAAGTGCTTTTGAGTTCTGCTTTTCATCTGCAGACCGATGCTCAGGCTGAGCGGACCATCCAGACCTTAGAGGATATGTTGAGAGCTTGTGCACTTGACTTTAAGGGAAGTTGCGATGATCACTTACCGTTGATAGAGTTTGCTTATAATAACAGTTTCCACTCTAGTATTGGCATGGCTCCGTTTGAAGCCTTATATGGGAGGAAGTGTAGATCACCCATAGGTTGGTTCGAGGTGGGTGAAGCGGCTGTGAGTGGTACTAATTTGGTATTTGAGGCTATGAAAAAGTTAAGTTGATTAGGGAAAGGTTGAAAACTGTGCAGAGTCATCAGAAGTCATGTGCGGATGTTAGAAGGAGAGACCTTGAGTTTGAAGTTGGTGACCTAGTGTATCTAAAAATTTCACCCATGAGGGGGGTGAAGAGATTCGAAAAGAAGGGGAAGCTTAGTCCCCGTTATGTTGGTCCTTACAAAATTCTTAGTCGTGTTGGTAAGGTAACTTATGAGGTCGAGTTGCCTTTCGAGTTTTCCTATGTTCATCTAATATTCCATGTCTCCATGCTTAGAAAGCATATTAGCGATGCTGTGGTAGTGGATTCCTCTGTGAGTGCTGACATTTAAGAAAATCTTTCTTTTAATGAGATTCCTGTTGAGAATCTTGATTTTAGTGTCCGAAGACTAAGGAACAAAGAAGTTCCCTTGGTCAAGGTGTTGTGGCAAAACCAATCTGTTGAGGGTGTAACTTGGGAAGCTGAGGCGGATATACGATTTAAGTACCCACACCTATTTTTTGTGAACTCCGATCAACCCGAAGGTACCGTTCTTTCCTAAATCATGCACTTTTGATAAAAGTTGCAGCAGTTCAGCTGTCATTTATTATGTGTTCAGCTGTAGTTTCTTGAATTTATGCATTCTATGTTGCATTCGGAGTGAGAAACAATGTGGTGATGATTCTAACGAATGGTTTTACATGTATGCTCTATTCCCTATCTAATCTTGACATGTCTATCTTTATTCGAGGATGAATGTTTCCAAGGGGGTGATGATGTAATACCCCAAAAAATTTTTCGTTGAAATTTTGTGCGTAAACATGTTGGGTTCTATCTTCTAGAATGAATTATAAATTTTTCGTGCAGAATGTCTTAGATTATGACCCACCATTTTATAGAGTATTGAATAATCTCTCCAATGATATGTGGATTATCCAAAACGGACACCCGAGCGATGAGTTATGAACATTCCGATCGAACCGTGAATAGTAGTAAACAGTAAAACGTGCAGGAAAAAGTACTGAGGTCTGGCGTATTTTTTCTCTAAATTTAAACAATCATAACTCCTATATATCAACGAAAATTTCCGTGAGTCCTCTTTCCAATGAAATTGGTTTCATCCAATTTGTCTGTCGGAGCAAGAAGTTATGGTTGATCTACTTCATCCTATCAAAGCTGAATTTTTGGGTCAACTTCAAACAATCGGAACTCCTCGTACACAATGATCTGGGTGAGATACTATATATCAACGGAAGGATATGAGAGTCCTCTTTCTAATGAAATTGGTTTCATCCAATTTGGATATCGGAGTAAAACGTTATGGTTGATCTACTTCAAACTATCAAAATAGTCCACCAAAGGACAGATTCAAGAATTATTTGATTTTTAGGGGCGTTTTGGTCATTTTCCCTCACCCAAAATCCGTCCAAACCCTATATTAAAGCCTATTAGAAGCATTATATTTTATATTTCATTAAATTCCCTCAAAAATAAAACCCTAAGCTTCTACATCCAACTTCAAGAACCTCCAAAGTTCACCATTAATTCTGCAAATTTATTCAAGATTCCAAGTTCCTAGTTCAATAACTCCAAGAACCATTATTCAAAGGCACGATTAACATCTCAAAATTAAGTATCGATCTAAAGTTCATCATTCAAGGTATGTGAGGTTTTTCAACAAGAACTCTCTTTCGTTCTTGTGCCCAAAAGTAATTTTATTTAGAAAGGCATAATTTTTATTTGATTTTTACGAATTTGAAGCATGAACCCATATCTTATGATGATTATTATGAAATCTTGATGTTTATGATTTTGAAAGATGAATTTACATGTGTGGAGATATAAAGCATGAATCTTGAATGATATTTATCATGATTTTGATATTTGGGTCGTGAATCCCCATTGGAAATTGTATTTTTTCTAGAAAGTATGTGTTATAAGCACGTTGATGTTGAATATTTGAGATATTTTGAATGATTTGACCTTTTGGTCTTAATGGAATTGTTTTGAACTCAAGTGTGAAAAAAATCTACAACGTGGTTGATTTTGATAGATGGAAAGCATGATGGCTCCCAATGTATATTTATATATTACTGAAAATATTTTGTTGTGGGTTGTCTTTGAAATGATCTGATCTAAGTCCGGGAAAAATCTTTGTATGAATTTGATATCGATAGTCCTACTCCAATGGTAAGGATAGGAAGGCTCTCCCCAATGTGGGTTGTACGTTGGACTCCATGTAGCTCACATGGTTTATGTAGGTTATAGGATCTCCCAGTGTGTGTGTTTCCTTGTGTCTATGGTGAATGGTGAAGTGATTTGAAAGTGGAATTGTGAAAGTTATTCTTTCGAAAGATTTAAATGATAATTACATTATGAGAATTGATATTCTTGATGAACTAAAAGTCATTGACAAATTATATGATGACTCACATGTGTTATTGTACTTATTTTATCCTTTCATGATTATGATGATTTTCTTCGGCCTATGTGAGTCTTTCATACATCCTGCATATTTCTTATAAATATTTATGATGATGATATTTATTCAACTGCATACACCCCCATATACTCGGTTCTTTTCCATGGTACTGACCCACATCTTCGAATGTGGGCTGGATTTTCTCAGAATGTAGGTTCAGGTGCTTAATTCCAGGTTCGGCAGTGATTCTTCGAGCACACTGTTCTACATCCTCTGTTGTGGTGAGTCCTCATATTCCGAGGATGTGATGTCTGATGTTGGTTTCACGGAATTGTTTACATTTGATAACTGAGTATAAGTCAGTTGGGGCATGTCTCAATGGCTCCCTGGTTTTATTGATTTTCTTAGAGGCTTGTCAGACTAGTATAGATGTTGGGAGTTGACTAATAAGTCATTTTTTGTTATCTTTCTAATATTCTTTTATTCTTGGATGATGATTACTATGTTGATATTTGAGGGTTTTTATGGAAACCCCATTTATTTGTGTTGAACTGAATGAAAATGGCTCAAAGGGTTAGCTTGGGGATACTCGTAGCCTCAAGCACCGTGTGTGATGCTCCGGGACTCATTTTTCGGGGCGTTACATAGTGCTATAGCATTGTCCTTACGAAAGTTATCCAAATGTCTCCCTTCCCTTAATTTTATGGGTCATGCCTTATTGTCGAGGTGATACAAGATCAAAAGTTTAGATTTCCTAATGATGTGGTCCTTTTTGATTGAGTTATCCATGAAGTTATGAGATAGCACAAGGACTTGAGAGGAGTCAATTAGTGCTTCAAAGTTATTGATTCAAGTGTATACCTCTATATTAATGTAATCGTTCTTTTCAGCCCAAAGTACGAAGTATATTCAATTCCTTTCAAAATTCTTCTTGCAGATGTCATGCTTAAGGGTAGAAATAAGTGACAGAATGTCGAAACAATATTTCCACCTGAGTAGTAGCATATGTTAATGAGTCATGGCCTATTGGTAGTAAGATGGTGCTGAAGTTAGTGATATGAAGTCACAAGTCTAGAAGTCAGAATGAGGGTGACTTTTATATAAACAAGTAGTTTTAGTTGTATAACCCTTGACTGACGGGTGGATTAGTCAATAAGTTATGGGTAGAGACTCATTGGTTTTTATGAAATTTAAAGGTAGTGGGGATGTATGTATGGGAAATTCAAATATGATGTGAGAAAGTAGAATATGTTGATAAGATCGTGATGGGTTATAATATAAGATTAAGATCGACAATCCTTATTATGTGATTTTAACCCCTTGATTGGCTTTTCTCTAGTAGTTGTAAACTAGTACTTCATGTGAGAAGGTATGTAGTGGATTTTGAGATGTAGTAGTAATGCTATGGAGATGATGTGATTATAGGTAGTATTTAAGTGAAATGAGGTATTTGGATTGATTTCCGAATTTGATGGACTAGTACAGTATGTGGTATGCTTTGTCAGTGGTATATAATTGATGATGCTAGACTATAGGTTGGCAACTTGTTGAAAAAAATAAATGAGTAATTCTGATATATATATATATATATATATATATATATATATATATATATGAGAGCTAGTGTTACAACAATGAATTGTGGTTGAGTCATTAAGTGGAAAAGAGTGTTAGGTATATAAAGAATAAGTTGAACCCGAGGTAGAATGTTTTTAGATAAGGTTTGTTGTGTATGAGTGTCATGTGTACCTAGATCACATTCTCGAATTTTGTAGTATGGAAAATTTTGTGAAGTGGTTGTATGGTTTACTTTAGAGTTGACTTGAGGAAATATAGGTTGGAAATATATTTCTTTGCTGTAGTTTTACAAATTTTGTTAAGATGTAAGTTATGTGATTAGAGGTCTAATGTTGGCATGTTAAGTAGTGGAGAATGAATTATTATATGATAAGGAGTGTGGATATGTATGCTCATGAGAGTGTGAATTATAGGGTGATGGCTATAGAGGCCAACGAAAGTTAAGAGTAGCATTCCTAAAAAGCAATACCTTTAGACTATAGTTTATGGGGGGGGGGGGGTAACGGTTATGTATATGGTTATACCCTATTGCGCTGAGTGTTGTGCTTGTAGATTTAATGAGAGGTTATATCTTTAATTCAGGATTATGACTTTACTCTAAGGGGGAGATAAAGAGTTAAGGTAGTTCCCAAATTTTCTCATTGTGACAAGTTGAAGGGAAGAGTCATGACAAATCAATTCCCATTCAAGCAAACTCCTCTTACTTCAATTTTAGAGATTATTCTACCAATGTCTCATGTATTCAAGTCCTGCCTATGTCTAAGGTCTGATTTCTCTATGTAAGTCATGTCATGTTCCAACCTCCAAACTAGAAGCAATGATGTCTCAGTAAATCCAATCTTTCATGTATTCAAGTTTTATGTTATGATGATCATGATCCATAAAAGTCCATGTTTTATATCATGCTTAGTTCTAAGAAACCATGTTTTCTATATGTTATAGATTTATTTTACGTCGGGATTGGCCAAAATGATAAGGTTCGTGCAAACTCATGACTATCTTAGCTCTGAAAATCAGAATCAATAGCTTCAAGTATCAATCCTTGTCTCAATTGTTGACTTTATGAATTCTAACCTTATGCTATACGACTCAGGATGTATGCACTCATGTTTCTCACTGTGCCAATCTTAAGAACTCATATTGTGTTTTTACACCCAAACGACTCTCTACTTATGATCCAGACATTTGATATATGAAGACTTCGTGTCTATTGTATCGTATCTTCACCTCATGTCCCACCTTGAGTAGTTCAATAAGTATAAGTCATAATTGAATAGTGTTACTCTCATTCATGATGCTTATGCTCGGGTCCCTCAATGACCCTCCATATGTTAGTATGATGGTGGTTATGGAAGAGTAGTAGTGACTTAGGTAGTTGAAGTAGATGTTCTTGAATGTGAAAATTTTGATGTAATTTCTTTAGCTAAGGTTATAGGTGAATGGAGGAAGAAGGAGATAAACCTTCGTTATGTAAATGGTTAGGAAAGAGATGTGACAAAAAACATTATGAGAGTGATTGAATTTGTTGGTCCTAGTGGGGAGATCCATTAAGTGGGTATAGTAATGATAGGCTTGAATGTTATGATTGATGAACAGACAACCCATGTACTATGTGGTTAGTACTCCTTAAATTAAAACCAGAGAGTGTTTGATGGTAGTGATAAGGTGAAGTAATCTTCTTAAAAGGATGTAGAGTATGGGTCCCATAGCTTAAGGTAACACCTTTTGTCTCTGAATTAGGCTTCAACATAGAAGTACTATGGAGGGGGAATTGACAAGTCATCAATTTAGCGACTTGCTTGCACCATTTAAGCCTAAATTATCATGGTTTTCCATTTATTTTATGGTACTCTCTCACTTAATGCTCATTTATGTAGGTCTCTAGTAAAAAAGGAAGATGGGAAAGTCATTCAAGTCATCAAGAAGCCAAATGTGAAGGAAAAGAGTCATCCAGTTTGCATCCACTTTGTATCCGCTTTGCATCCACTTTCCATCTGCTTCGCATCTGCTTTGCATCTACTTTGGAGATGCTAGCCATCTGCTCTCCGTCCTCTTTGGATCCGCTGAAGTAGATCAAGAACAAGGTGGCAGTTTTGTAATTTTCATCAAATGTAGAGTGGTGTTTAAAAAGAGGGGTTTAGCTCCTTTTTCAAGACCTAGTTTTCATCTTTTGAAGATAGTCTCTCTTTTATCTTCTTTGCTTCTCTCTTCTCTTTTAGCATCTATCTTTTCATCTTTTGAAAATTTTGTATTAAGCTTGAATGAAAAATATATGTGAGTGATTTTTCATTGAAGAGTTATTGAAACCCCAAGTGTGGAACTTCATTATCTCTATTTCTCATGGATGAATTTAATAATAACTTTTATATATTCTCATCCCTTTTATCTATGAGTAGCTAATTTTCAATCATGGGGTTATGCTTACTTAGGTTGTGGTAGTGCATGTGTTTTAGCTAATTATTTTTCTAATTAGTTAGTAGTGATGGGTGTTGCATTTATTTCATGAATTAACTAAGAGTTGGGGGTTGCAATCTCCAACCACCCTAGAACCCATGTCATTCTTGAAAGAGGGGACATGGGTGAGGAATAAATGCGACCAATAACTTGATTCATTTCATTTAATGATATTTCTTAGACATAATGACGTCAATTGAGGCAATAGATGTGGAAAACTATCACACTTGTGAGGTGTTCGAAAGAAACCATTTGTGAAACTTGGTGTTGTAATTGAAAGATTGACACCAATACATTAACATCTAGCCTACCCATGACTTTTAAGTTCTCAAAGGGATTTTGGGTCATTTGCCCTTATCCTATTTCGTCCATAACACGTTGAGGCTTCCAAAGTGGAATTATTTGCCTCTTTTACTCAAATTGCTCCCAAGGAAACCCTTCCCCAAGAACAAAATCCAAAATCCTTTTCCCCAAGGATCCAAAGATTTAAATCTTCTTCACAAATCAAGAATCTTAAGGTACGTGGGGCTATCGTAAACTTTATGGGAATAAACATTTATTATTCAAACAAGCTTTTGATGTATATAGTTTGCTACACAAGATGGATTTTGAATGGTTGAAAAACATGTATTGTTAATCCATTTTATGATGAAATCTTGCATAAATATGAGGTTGTTTTTCAAAACTTGGTTTATTTTCATATGTACATGTGTTATTGATTTGAAAGTTTATATGAGAGAAATATTGATGTAAATTTCCTCTCTTGTTACGAAACCCACTATTTTGATAATATTACGGATTGTTTACATGGATGGTTGAAAGTTGATTTAAGTGTTTTTGCCAACGTGTTGGATTGTTATTGTCTTATGAAAGAATTGAGAGGGGTTTTTCCTTGTTTTATCACCGCTCATGGTTCCCATTAAAGAACTTGCATATGATTCATGAAAGAGATGACCACACTTTTCCAAAGTATTAAAAGAGAGTATTTTCATGAGTTTTCATGTGTTTTGAATCAGGGACTCTCTCATGTGATGTTTAAAAGTTTTTGGTGGTCACATAACATTTTTTTTTATTGAAAGGACTAAGACATGATATGATATGGCTTATATGGTTTGCAAGTCTTGGTATGACGATACCAAATAGATGAATGCCATGACAAATTCAGAACAAATCAGAATACAGATTTTTATTCAGATTTTAGATTTTAATTTTTAGTAAGATGCATGTTTCTAAAAGGTTAAAAATGGTCTCTAAGAGAGTTAGGTAGTTACCCAATGTAGGCACAAGTTCAGAAAAATCATTGCCTGAAACCGCGTTTTGCCGATACAGATTTTATTATGGCCCAAGATAGGGATTATACGCTGGCAACGGCCCTGTAGCGTATCAGATTCAGATACTCCAACCCTTGTGGAATACTTGGGTTGGGGGCTTAGCCACTGAGTCAAGGGTGGATCCCATATATGCTGTGGAATACTTTTCGGATATATAGGGTGTACCACCTAGCTCAAAAGTAAGACAAAGAGTTGAGTCATGATTTCAAAAAGATGTTTTGAATCTCATTAAATTATGCCCATGTATTTTCAATTATTTTATGTTGACATACTTTTAGGAAATGCTCTCACCTATGTTGTATAAAAATATATTTTGTTTTTGGATTGTTCTAAATACCCGTACCTCTGTGTATTGATCCACTATATTTCAGGTTATGCGGTATAGTCTCATGGTCCATTACATGAGTAGAACACTTAGGATTTGACAGAATTGGTGAGCCATCCATCTTTGGGAAGACATTTATTTATATGTTGAGTCTTTTAGTATATGGTCTAGCTGGGGGCTTTGTCTCGGCCCAGACAGTTAGTATTTAGTAGAGGCTTCGTAGGCAGTATTTGAAGTGTTGTATTATTATATCATGTTGACATATTTCAGATTTATAAGTTTCCAATGAACATCGTTATACCTTACGCACTTTTATTTATGTATGGATTATGATTATGATAGTATGCTAAGAGGTCTCTCAGGCTGTCGAGGTTTGGGATGCCCGTCGTAGCCAGGATCTCAGTTCGGGTCATGACAATAAGCATATTAAAGCAAAGGTATATCCATCTTCAAGTATTAAAACTGTATTGTCATTGTAAATAATGGTAAGATGTGTATGTCAAGAGAATGAATTATAAGTGTATAGATAAATTGAAGGTATATGTGTATTAAAAATATTAAAAATATATTACAAATGTTGGTAATGTGTGCATGCCAAGAGGATGAATTATAAGCGTATTAACGAAAGGGTATGTGCATCTTGAAGTATTAAAATTGTATTGTCGTTCTAAATACTGATAAGATGTGTATGTTAAGAGAATGAATTATAAAAGTATAGATAAATCGAGATATACAGTTATAATGTATTACAAACGTAAAGATAAGTCGAAGATACAAGTGTATTAAACGTATTAAAATTATATTACAAATGATGATAATACATTTGTATACATATATTAAAAGTATAAAAAATATATTATAGATCCTTATTAAAAAGGAATTACAAATGCTAGTAAGATGTCAATATCAATAGCACGAATTATAACTGTATAGATAAACAAAGGTATATGCGCACTTAAAGTATTAATACCGTATTACGAACCCTTATTAAAATAAGTAGTACAAATGAATGTCTTGAATGTAAATTAGCACATATTTCTTACACTGCACAAATCTATAGTGATAACAAAACAATAGAAATACCATAAAATCATCTAAATTACAGTAATATTATAAAAAGACAGAATAAAAATTACCTAAGCTGCAATAATATTTCTTGATAGAATCATGTAATTACAAAAAGTTTATATTCAGAAAATAGATATTTCTTAAACTATACGACACCACAGTTATAACAAAACAATAAAAAAAAATCACCAATCGCGTTAAAATAATGCAGCAATAGTCTCAATAATAATTTAAAACAATGCAATAAAATCTAAGTCATTGTACGACTTATACGAATTACAAAAACTTTGTTCTCTCATAGAAACTACTTCTTAGATTGAATTTTTGTCTTCTGCGATTTCTCGTCATCACTCTTAGCATCAACTAGATTCTTCCTTTCATAATTTCATAGTAGGGTTTCAAATATCTTCCGATGATACTCAACATCAAAATACTCATATGAATCTTGCTGATTTAGACTAGCATACTCAGCACATACAGCAACATAATCACCAGAGTCACTGAAAAGCATAAAATTAGTGAGAAGAATATTTATTTTCAATCAAACAGAATGTTATCATAAAAGAAATTTAATACCACAAATTTTATATTTGTAAAACCCCGTAAAATTCGTGCGGGTGTTAGCTTCTAGTAGTATGCTCAAAGAGTTGAAAAGACTAGAAATTTTTCTGAGTGTCAAAGAGACTTAGTCTCATTTTTAAATCTCAATCTTCAGAGATTTTATTTTCGACCTTTCCGATATCCATTTTTCGATTTTCAAATTGTGTTACGATCGAGCAAGATCATAGTACATCTCGGGTAAGTTTCAGAATTTTTTGAATAGCGTAAGGGGATGTTTGGGTCTCCAAACCAGTAGCAAAAAGCTGTAAGCCCACACAGCCTCGCTTAGACCAATGTTCTATGCAGGGCGCCGCCCAGGCTAGACCGAGGGTCTAAGAAGGGCACCGCCTAGGCTAGAATGGGGGTCTAAGCAGGGCGCCGCCCAAGCTAGACCGGGGTCCAAGCAGGGCGCCGCCCTGGGTATATCCTTGGGCCAAAATCTCACATCCAGCTTCGTCTTTTAGGGGGGAAATTGGGCATTTTCCATTCCCTGATCATCTTAAACACGAGATTTAATCCCAAATACAGTAAAATAAACCCACCTTCAGCAAATTACTCCAAGAACATTCACAAGGGTTTTAAACTAAAAACCCAAAGAACTCAAGATTCAACCGTGGGTTTTAGAAGATAATTAGAGATTTGAAATCCCCAATCCCTAAGTTTCAAGAATCATCCATTATTTTCTGAAATAGAGGTACGTGGGGTCTATTCTAAAACTACATGGGCTTGTTGAAAATACTTAATTTTAATTTAAAGATCATCAAGCATGAATTTGTTAAAGGGGTTTTGAAATCCATGATTTTATTATGGTTATTGCATGTTTAATGATATTGTTGTTTTGGCATTTAGGCCTTATCCCCTTAAATTAATTTACATATATAAGTATATGTATGAAATTTGAAATTGAAGATTTGTTTGAGAACACAAATAATGAAAATTCTTCTCTTGTGATAACCTTATGTTTATGATCTTATGATGATTGATTGAGATGCATGATTTATGGATTTAAAATAGTTTACTCAAATACCATAGTATTTTGAGCATGATTTAGAGATTTAAGAGAGGGAGTTTCTTGATGTAAATATATTTTGTTAAAAAAGAAAGATTTGCATGATATTAAGAATTTTGACATGGCCACCTTGCATCATTGAAAGCTTGGCAAAGAGAGTTGCATACATGTATTTACAAGAGTTTTAAAGAAAGAGTTTCTTGGAATGATTTATTTATATGGTGGTCCCGAATTTATGTTTTGAAAACAGAGATTGTAATATGCCAATAATGGCACAGAGATGTGACTTGCAAATTAATGGTATGAAGATACCATAAGTATGTATGCCATAACAGAGTATGTTTTCAGAATATGTTTTCAGAGAATGCATGTTTTAAAGAGTTAAAACTAGGCTTAAAAAGGGTTAGGTGGTTACCCGAAGAAGGCTTGAGTTCAAGTAACTCTTAGCCTAAAATCGTGATTTGCCGATCCGGATATATTATTTGTACGCTGGCTATGGTCGTGTGGCATAGTAGATACAGATACTCCGACCCTTGTGGCACACTTGGGTTGGGGGCTTGGCTACCGAGTTAATGGCAAATCCCATATAGCCCATGAGATTACATATTTAAGGGTATACCACCTAGTGCAGAAGTAACATAAAGAGTGTCCCAGAGTTCAAATTATTTCACAGAGTCTTTTAAAATGCCCATGTGATTTCTTACTATATGATATGCTTATGAACTGTTTTAAATTGCTCTTATATTTGTTGAATATAAATTATTATTTTCTATTTGCTCTGTGTACCAGTACATTTGTATTGACCCCCCTTCCTCCCAGGATCTAAAGCTCAGTTCAGAGGTCCTGCTAAACAGTAGAGTTTTCAGACAGCAGTGAAGTGTGCAGTTGGTGAGTCTTCTTTATTTCAGAAGTCCTATGTCTCCCATATTATGTTATTTATTCGTGTTTAGGTCCACTGGGGGCCTTGTCCCAGTTTCAGATAGTTGTTGTTTTCAAATGTAGTAGAGATTTTGCATACTGAATCAGATGTTGTCTAGATTGTTGGATTTCTTTCCTTATTGTTAAATTAAAATCAGAGTATGACCATATTTTTGTAATGATTTACAATTCTGTATCTTCTTTTATTGTATGAATATTGTGCATGATTACCAGATGTAAAAGGGCGTCCGGGCCTTCATGGTTTGGGATGCTCATCATGGCCAGGGCCTCGGTACGGATCGTGACAATATGAAAACTTATAGTGAGTCTTTTTTGTATGATAAGATTCTCTCAGAATAATTTAACATCAATAGCGTCAGTAAAATTCTTGTTCATATAGTTAAGAGTGGAAAGTAAATTAGACCGCTTTCTAAGAAAATGAGTGACATCCAAATTAAACGGTATAATCATAGCAAACATCCACACAATATTATTAAATTCATAGTCTTTGTATCTTGCAAGAAATGAGTCATACATAATAAGACATCTTCCAACTATGTTAAACACAATCAAAATTCGATGATGATTTTCTTTGATGTTAATAGGCATCAACACATAATCTACTAAATTTCAATCAACATTGCCTATCAAATAATACCCACAGATATAACGAGCCATAGAATCAGTCTTTTCCAGAGTCACGTGTGAATTCTCCTTATGAGTTGCAACCATCTTGATGAATATATGTTCAACTTTTGTTTTAAAACAACAATCAGTAGTAGTGAACCTCACATTGTGATGTGGAAAGTAATTTTCCTTCTTTCACAAGTAGTACAAAAATTATATCAGGTTGGTGTACATAAATTATAAATTAATAAAGATAATGATGTTTACACAATTAAAAAAATAGACACATCCAATAATCAAACTGGAGAATAAATGACTAATTGCATCGTTTCATTGCACTCCATGTGTCAAATTGAAAAATCACACCTTCTATGTAATCAACGTAATTTTAAAATCAAATGGTGGCTTAATTTCCTGAACTTCTACTAGGTAGGGACACTTCTTTAGGCATAATATAAAGTAACTAGAACACTAAAATAACTAATAACAAATCAAATGACAAATAATAAATTAAAAAATGAATATTTTCTTTGAAAGGCCTTTATATAGCCAAGTTATGAATTCATTTATAATAGTGGTGTCAACTTCTGAACCAATTACATTAGAAAATGGGTGTTTTATCTGAAAAATAAGTCTAGAACCACTAGCACCAGAATTAAAATTCTTTACACATAGAGATGTAATAAGCACTTTTGAAAATTTTAGTCTAGCACATACTTCAGGTGTGCTCTCTCTTTGTTTCCTTCTAGACTTTTTGTGATTGTTAATTGTAGACAACATCATTTGAGTTAAATTAGTTGGGAGATCAAAATCAATATCAAATACTTAACTCTCAACACTAACTGAACAATCTTCTTCAAACAGATCACATAAGAATGTATTAGATAAGAATGCAAATTAAATATAAAAATAATATGTACAATCAATTATACCTTTATTTGGTATCACTACATCTTAAAGATTATCCTTATCTAAACATACAAAAATTTATCACAGTACTGGTACATTAACATTTAAAAAATACAATAAACCAACTAAATAACTATAATAACATCATTTGTAGACAAATTAACATCGATCAATACTTGAGCAATCACATCTTCAACAGTATTTTTCACAAAAATATAAAACAAAAAATTTAGCTATCATAAAAAATATATAATCTAAATGCTAATTTTTTATTAAAGTAGTATTACAAAGATATACAAAATGTATCATATGTAACTATTTACCTGTTTTACTTTGCTCTCCATTAAATATACTGTCATCAGGGAAAAAGACTTGCACTTGTATTGCAGTTTATGTTAATTAAATAATGTAAAGAGAATATCAACTAATTGCATAGAATGATAAATATTTTCTCTCTTACACAAGTTGTTAGCCGGGAAAATATAAGAAGCAACATTAGGTATAGTACCGGAACTCACCATCATTTTATAACTCTAGCAACTTTCCTAAATTTATTACAATTATAAAGATCATACAAAAGTTGAGTTGCGTGAATTTTATCAGTTTTTTATTCCTTTCTCACCATGTATTCTAAATAAAAAAGTCATCATAAAGTCTAAGCTCTTTGTTCTTGGGTCATTTTTGCCTGACCTCCAATTAGGCAGAGTGAAAATAGTACTAGTATAATATTCATATTCATTCATTTTATAAAGTAATTGGATAGCATGACCAACATTTCGTCTCTTACACAAGTTATTAATCAAGAGAGTGTAAGAAGCATAATTAGGTATAGTACCAAAATTTATCATCATTTTCATAAAATACAATTACCGATGGAATCATTATCTACAACTAATGGTGGAACAAAAGGAATATTATCACGAACGACAATCGGAGATACAACGATCAAAATAATATAAAAAAAATCCAAATAATATTCACTAAACTAACTTCACATTTAAAAGGGAAAAAGGTGCGAAAAAATTTATACTTTTGACAAAATTTGCAGTTACACATCCTGAACTTTGCTGGGATCCTATGACCCCCCAAACTATTTTTTATCGTATTTAATTGGCATATATTTGACACTTGAACCACTGCATGTATTTCATGCTCATTGAGCACGTAAGAAAAAAAATATTTGATAAGGAGAAAATATATGCCAGTTAAACACGATAAAAAATAGTCTAGGAGAGTCATAGGACCCCCGCAAAGTTCAAAGTGCGTAACTGCAAATTTTGTCTAAATACAAATATTTTTTGTACATTTTTTCCTATTTAAACAGATATGGTAATAGAAATACATTCATGAAAATTTGTTCAACCATAAGGCATATTTCTGAAATCTTTGTTTTCAAATTTTTTTGATTTCTCAATATTGAAATAACTATCATACTTTTTTTGCTTGAGGGCTCTTTCAACTCTTTATCATTAGGCAGATTTTCTTCACCATCTTTTCTATTCAACAATAACTTGCTATCACTTAATAATTTGGTGTTAGAATTTACAATATATTGCTTCAAAACACCAATATATGTGTCAAGTTTTTCTTCAAGTGCTTGTTGGTTATTGTATGTCTATAAAAAAGAAAGTAAAAAGAGATATAAATAAAATCATTCTCAATAATAACACATCTACAATATAGACAAAAATAAAAATCATAATAAGTTCATGAATTCTACTTTCCTCAACTCTTTCAGTAACTCTTCTTGAGCCTGACTACATTCATTTGCTAAATTTTCATGCAAAATAGCCATGATTCTCAAATTGTAATCCCTAGAATCTGACAACTGAATCTTTGCAATTTCTTCTTCAGATGAAGTAATATTTGAGTATAGCATTGTACCACTAAAAAAGAAAAGGGATATCATGCTTTAAAATTGTATTACATTTTTATAATAAATCAAATCTAAATTATAAATGTATTAACAAAACACCTAAAATTATAAATGTATTAACAAAACACCTAAAATTAGAAACTAAATGTTTACCTTGCATCTTATAGGCATGAACACCAACTTCTCCAGCTTCGTTTGTCTTGGGACTTCAACCATTACTTTTTAATTCAATATCCTAGGAGTCAAATTTTTATTATGACTAGCAATATGTTCAACAATATGAGCAAAACACTCGTAAATTCATATCTGAAAATTTAATGACAATCGCTCAATTCTATAGTATTGCGTAGTGATAAATAGAGAGTGCCTCAAATTTTCTAACAAATCAAAACACACATCTACGCCCCATGACTACTCATTGAAAAGATCACTCTCAACTAAATAAATATATTTCTTATTGATTGACCGCTCACTGTTCTCATAAGAGAATAAGAAATCTTAAATGAAGTAGAGAATAGCAAACTGCAGAGCCTTGAGGTTGTTTGATCAATCTGTATTTTCAAAAAGAGTTTTAAGATGATTCTTTGAAACACTACTTTGTCCCAAAAAGTATTCATTCTTCAACTGTGATGGGACCTCAGAATCATACACATAATGGCAACTATCACTGCATTCAGTTCCGTAGTAATTCCAAATTCTTGTAACCAAAAAAACAATCTTTGGCCATTAACTTCAATAGCAAAACCATCCGTTGGTGTGAAATTAATCTCCTTATTCATCAAAAAATGAATGAACTGCAATTGTATATTCACTTTTTTTGAAGATTAACAAAATATTCAAAGCACATTCCTAATGTAACAGCCCATATTCTTGAGCTAAAAATCGAAAAGTCATTTCTATATGTGTAAACTCTAATCTCATGATTTATCTTTGAATACATGTGTCATAATATTTATCCTAGTGTTTGAAGTGCTTATGAGGTGAAAATTCTCATAGGAATCACTTAGAGCAAAGTTGAGCTAAGAGCCTTTGATTTAAATAAATTTTGGTATTCGATTCTACAAGGGTCAACTTTGAATGTGTATAACCTTTTATATATGTGGATTCTACAAGGATTAACTAAATTATGAAATTTTCCTTTACTATGATAATTTATATGTTCAAGACGAGTTTAATTTATGTTTTTCATTGGTTATTCAATTTCAGTTCAACCCATGTATGATCCCATGAAAGATTTGATTTCCTTATGCTTCAAATTTTAGTTCCCATGTCTTGTTTAAGTGAATTTTATGTTAAATTTACCAACTTATGAATTTATCCATGTGAGTCATGTTGATTTACTATGTTTAACACATTCTTATGTTCAACTTCATGATTCTCACATGTTTGATGAAATGTCTACACTTTTGGGTTTGAACCATGATCCCATATTATTATTTTAAATGCTTATTGTCGTAAATTATGGTCATTCAGTGTTGGTGGGTTATGAACACCCGATACCTATGTGTTTTACATGACTTCAGACCTTTGAAGTAATGATTCCAATTAAACTATGAATATTACCATTTACTCTGATGTTATGATCATGATGAGAAATGTCAGTTGTTATGTTCAGTTGAATTTAATTCAGTTTAGTCCAGTATTAGTGCCATTCATTTAGGAGTAGCACTTAGCCCTGAGTGAACGTAGGGATGACGTCTCCCCCGTCAGTCAGGCATAAGATATTTGTAGCAGTCCTTAAGTTCCAAACCTACGGCACCACCGTAGATTTTAAGGGGTCCCCCATCAGTTAGGCATGACACCTTCATCCTTCGGGACTTCATCTTAGCCCTGTAGATTCACATTGTCAGTCAGTGTTAGTACCTTTGGCAAGGTAATAGTACCCTTCCAATTGGGGTTATAGGTTGGACCCCGACAGCTCAGATTGGGGCATATTGGTTATAGATAGCTCCCTCAATATTAGTAGAGTATTCAGAGTGTGTCAGTTTAGGTTTGCATGATCAAGTATTCAAACATCAATTGTTTAGTTATTCAGATTCCAGTTATTCAGATCATGTGAGTACATGTTTATGATTGGTATTGCATTCTTAAATTTATATGTTCATGTTTTCATGATCAGTGGCCATACATGATCTTCAGTGCAGTTTTACAACATGTTCGGCTTTACATGAGATTTACATACAATAGTCATGTTTTACCGCTTCCTAGCTTCAGTTTTACTTATTCTAAAAAAGTAAAGATTTAAGAAACTATGTATAGTGATTCACTAGGTTATTAGATTATTTTTTTTACTCATGTTTTAAGATACTTCAGCTTTTAGTTTATTTCAGTCTCTTGGTGAGTCCACTTGCACTTTGCATGCATATTTTAAGATTATGTTCCTAATCAGTTTTACTTATTGCATTCACCCCCACTTACTTACATTCCAAAAGTACTGATCCAGATATATGTCTATGTTCTATATTATCTCATAATGTAGGTATCAGTTGTAGCCTACACGACATAGTCAGACAGTTTACAGCTTGCAGCCAGCAGATGATGAGTTCTTTTGTTTTGGGGACTCCAGTCAGTAGTAGTTTATGTACTTTTCTTTTATTATTCATATGTATTGATTTGTGGTCGTTGGATACACGTCCAGCTATTTACTGTCAGTGTAGTAGAGACTTCATAGATAGTCAATCCGAGTCATGATACTATAAATCAAGTTCTTTCTTCAAATGTATCATGTTGTAAACTTATTTAGTATTACAATCAATCAGATTTTCTCATGATTATGTTTCTGCATAACTAAGTTAGCTATTTTATATATTCTAAATCAGTTGCTCAAGTAGTATGCCAATTTATGGGTTCGCTTGTGGTTTCAAGCATCGTGTTATGACTAGGGGATAGTATCATTTTGTGACAAACTTGGTATCAGTGCCCAAAGTTCAAGTTTCTTGGGGTGTCGGGGAATGGTATGGAGACGTTTATACTTTTCTTTGAAAGGATACAGGGCATTTAAGAAATGTTTCCTTTCTTTCATGTCTCAAATCATGCAGTAGAAGTTTTCTCTAAGAAACTTATGCAGATTCTTACGTTAATCCATTCATTCCAGTTCTACCTTATTCTTAAGGCAACAGAAATAGCCAGCTTAATTTCTTTCAGATAGAGTTTTCTTAGACAGTCCCCACAGAAATTTATGGGATTGCACGTAATCTTAAAAGTATCCTATCAGTGCTTTTAAGTTTTGAAGTTTGAAAGATCTCTTTCATGTTCATGAAAATCGTGCACTAAGCAAAATTTATATGTGCCCTTAGATCCCTTCTCAGAATCCTATGACAGCATGTGACCTAGAGTTAGAAGCATAAACCTAGAAGTTAATAGTAGTAAAGTGGGGATAGTGTTTATTTCTATCCAATAGATTTTGTATCCACGGGGCTAGTTGTATGAAAGGTGATCTAGTATGCTTGAAACAGTGTATGCAAGAATTTAAGTTATTAATTCAAAATTAAGTATGATGATATGTGTACGATTTAGAAGTGTACCCAAGGTGATATGGAATTGTATTATTTCTAAGTTTTAACAGTGTGTGTGCTTAGATAGTACCCTTGAGTTATTATGTGTGAATGAAACAATGTAGTATATGATGTTCTTATCAGCTAACTTATGAGTTATAGGTTGATGATGTTAGGTATGTTGGTGTAATGATAATTCTCATGGTTTTGGAAAAAATATAAGTTTAGATATGTGATATTAGTAGTCTATGAAGGAAGTTAGTATAGTTCATTAAAGGTTTGGAGATATCCATGTTAAGTGTTAGAATCTAAGTTTGAATTGTGGATGGTTGAGCTAATACAAAGAAGAGTTAAAATTCTAAATGGTGTGAACTCAGGGTATGATGATACTTATGAAGATTCTAAGTTAGTACGTATTTGAGTTATTACATGATGACTATTGAGGCTATAGAAAGATAAGAGTTGTATCTCAGAAAAAAGTACTAGTAACGGGTTTTACACTTTCAGGTGTAGTCTTTCAGGGTGGATGTATTCTTTATATATGTTGTTATATGTCGGACTCTAGAGTAGAGTGGTTGCAGTTCAGTTTAGAGTTTATTAAAAGGGCGCACAAACTTAGAATGACGACTTAAAGCTAGGGGGAGATGATAGAACAAGGAACCAAGTCATGCTTTCAGATTCTAATAGTGAGGCAAGTGTGTTGTAGAGAAATAGTAGGGGAGGAAGATGTATGACCCATTCTTATCTCAATGCAAAGTTTTATACTTCAGTCATCACAATATCTACTCATGCCTTACATGTCAGCTCCATTATCATAGTTCATATTCATGTACTTTCCATAGAATTATGTACGCTCTCAGTTCCTAGTATGAGAAGTTCCAATTCACTCAATAGTACAAATCATATTTCCTGAAATTATGAACTCCAAACTCAGGTCATCCATCTCATGACTCATGTTGTAACACCCCATATTTTTGCGCTAGAATTCTAACCGTTGCTCCTACACATATAAGCTCTGATACAAATTATTCCCATATGAAAACAAGTTTCATGATCATTATCTTAGTGTGTGAAGTGCTTTCGAGGTAAAAGATGTTCATAGGAATCACTTAGAGCAAAGTTGACCTAAGAGCCTTTAATTTGTTCAAAGTTTGGTATTCGATTCTATAAGGATCTACTTTGAACGTGTATAAATTTTGATATACGTATACTTTTTCAGCTCAAGACCCACCAAATTTTAGATAATTGAGTTAGCTTTTCCATGATACCAATTATGCCTTAATCCGATACCCGAGCAAAAAGTTATGACCTTTTTTGTGAGAGGCAGTAAGCTATCACAATTGCCTCACGTCGTGAGGTCCGATCCACCTTTATAGGGGTCATGTCTCAAGGTCTACTCACCTTTCTATATTTCACACCACAAGGGTCATTTATATGGGAAAAAGAGGCCCAGGGCAGTTGGTTCCTTTTCCCCCAACCTAAGTCGTTCAAAACACGAATTGGAACTCCCAAAAGGACATTATTTGCCCCTTTCAGTCCAAATTGCTCTTAAGAAACCCTCCTTCATTCCCAAGAAAAAAAAATCCAAGTGTCATCTCTCAAGAATCAAGAAGCTAAGTTCCAAATCCAAAGTTCTCTCCAAGGATTCTTTCAATCAAGGTATGTAGGGTTATGAACAAGGATACTCCTTTCATCCTTGTGCCCAAAACTAGTTTTTAAAGTTGGATTTACCTGAATTTCAATTTAGGGTTCATACCCAGTTATCATTCCTTGAAGTTTATGATGTTACAAGTGATTTAAATGTTGAATTGCATAACTACTTTCACAAATTCATGCTTTTGATTTGATTTCATATATTGAGAATTGAATTTCATTATCTTGATTAGAATTATTAAAGTATTTCAAGATTATTGTTATTGAGAATAAAGTTTATTGTGATTTGACATGAGTTTCAAGAATGGGTTTGAAGCCCCATGTTTAAATATTGATATTTCAAGAAAGATAATGTTTAAGAATTCTTTGATAAGTATGTATTCGGATTTTAAGCAAGATTTGATCTTTTAATCCTCATCTAAGATATGGAATCCACACAGATTTGTTTTGATTACAGTTTAAAATAGATTGATACATAACTGGTTTTTATTATAAACCTTTATGCTATTTTAAATTGAATTTCCTATAGAATGAGCATGCAGATTAAAGGAAGTAGTATTTAGCATCGAGTTAGGTATGTGTCCTAGTTCACATGCCCCAGAATTATGAGCCAACATAGATACAGATTCAGATTATTCCCATTTATATGGATGCAGATACAGATTGTGATCACACAGCTCAGGTTATACTCCTTGACAAAAGTACGACAGCTCTCCCCAATGTGAGGTTTTTTCCTTAGGGGAACTAGATGTTGGACACTATGACAGCCCACATAGTTGTATGTCGGTTAGAAGAACCTCCCTAAGTCCTAAATAGAATAATAGAACAACTTTTAGACACTAAGTGTAAAGTCTCACAATTTTATTCAAATACTGTTTTACATAAGACATTAGCTATTAGATTTTAGATTTTAGTTTACAGATGTAAAGGTGAGTCCTCTTTATACTTAGCCTGCATGATTTGAAAACCGACTTAATTTCAGTGCTACTTATTCCACTAGCAGAAAGAGTAAAAGTACAACTTTTAGAAATTAAGTGTTATGGCTCACAAAATTTATACAGTATGCTATATTTCTCATGATTTATGATTTTTATCTTTCAGTTATTCAAGTCAATGTGAGTCATTTACACTTAGCATGTATTATTTACAAGTTATATGAACATTGAGTTACTATTTTACTTATGCATTTATCCCTTCATGCTCAGTACACTCCAAAAGTACTAATCCACATATATGTCTATGTGCTACATTGTTTAATAATGTAGGTACCAGTTCAGTTGTAGTCCATATATCACGATCAGATAGCTGTAGATTCCAGCCAACAGATGATGAGTCCTCCTAATTCGAGGACGTCAGTTAGATGTTATTCGTGTACCTTACTTTCTTACTCATATGTATTGATTAGTGGTAGTTAGATTCACGTTCCGACTATCTATAGTTAGTATAGTAGAGGCTTCATAGACATCAGCCAGAGTCAGTCATGTAATTTCAATTCCTCTTTTAAGTTTTATCAAGAATGTCAAATTGTATAAGTATTGTATTATTCCTAGAGTTCATCATGATTATGTTTCTGCACAGTAAACTCAGTTATTTTATACATATTTAAATCAGTTGCTTTACAGTATGTCAGTTCATAGGTTAGCTTGGGATCAATTGTGGTCCTAAGCACCGTGTGATGTCCAGGGGTAGTTTCGAGGCGTTACACATGTACTCATGTTTTACAAAATGTTCAGTTTCAGATACTCATGGTACACCCATAATGATCAGTAAAATTCAGATTATGTCATGTATATCCTCAGTTTCGATCTCTGTAACTAATCCATATCGTGGATACTCTATTCCTCAACATATTCTCAATAGTTTTTTCATCACTACTCAAAACTATGAAACATGGAATAAAAGCCTCAGTTGAATTTGAATTTTGAATCCTAGGGCTTATTCTAGGTGACAATAACTCGGTGATTGCAACATATCAGTTGCACAAAAAAATTTAAAATTAACACAAAATAGATATTTAGGCTAAGACATTAAAAGAGGAAGTTAAATTTATGCAAAAATTCAAAGATATAACATAATAATATAACTTAGAATATCAGAATTTTTCTACAAAATAGTAAATATAAATAAAAATTTTGCTTATATATATTAAAAGAGGAAGTTAAATTTCTGCAAAAGATCTTGCAAAAAAATAATAATATAGCTTAAAAATTTAAAATTCTTTACAAAAAAATAAATATAATACAGAATTTAGCTTAAGACATTGAAGATGAAGCAAAATTTCTCCAAATATTCTAACCAAAAAATAATGAAATAGCTAAAAAAAAGTATCAATTCTTCACAAAACCTACAACATAATAGAAATTTAGCTAAGACATCGAAAGAGGAATTTATAGCTTTGCAAAATCCTCAAAAATAACATCAAATTTTTTAAAAGATATCAAAATAATCAAATAAAAAAATATGTAAAAAAAGACATAAAAACATTCTCTGTAATTTTTAAAAATTTGAGATTCTCAAACTAACATTAATAATGAAGAAGCTTGATGAAGAAAAATAAAAAAAGTACCTCCAGATGGGGGAGCAAACGAGAGAATATGAAGTGAAGAAGAAGTGTAAAATTAGTGAAAGAAAAAGCTAAGAAAAAGTATAGTGAAGGTAAAACCAAAAGCACAAAAAATGGAGAAGGAAAATATTAGGACAAATCCTTTATTAAAGATAAAAATGAGCTAAAAATTATAATAAAATAAAAGCCTTACTATAAATGGTAATATAACACCTTAAATGTTATGTAAAAATTTCTTTCAGAATCTATAACCAAAAAGAGTAGAAAACAAGAATCTTAAGTTGACCTCTTTCTCAAAAAGCCATTTGGTCTTTTGATGGGGTGATGGGTTTGGGTTTGGGAAAAGGACACAGTCTGGCTAATTGCCCAATACTTGAATTATTGGACATAGGATGTTTGCGAAAAGGACAATGTATGACCCATCATAAAATACATGGTCCAAATTTGAGTTTTTGAACATGAAATAACCAGTCGGTCCAAATAATTTAATAAATAATTATTTTAATTTTGAGTTATTTTCACTTTCAGTCATTTCTTCCTTCTTTCTCTCTCCTTGCTTCTCTCTTCTCTCTTTTTTTCTTGCTATTTTTTTCTCATTTTTCACTACTCTTTTTTTTTATTAAAAAAAAAATCTACTCTTCTAATTTCTCCTCCCACTACTTCTTAAGTAAGCTCTTTAATTCTCTGTCTCATATTACAATTTTTTATTTTTTAAAAATAAATTATAAAATTTTTAAGTGTGATTTGAATATCTTTTTTGTCACTATATCAAGTATTTTTTTATTGAAATTGTATTGGGTGTTTTGTTTGTTTCTTGAAACTTGATTTGGCTATATTTAATTTCGTGTTATGTATCGTGTGTTTTAGCAGTCTCAATTTAAAATTTAGAATTGTACATTAAGGACAATTGATAATGTAGTTGCTCTAAACTTTTAGAGTGACGTACATATTTGGAATTAAATTCTTGCGGAAGCTTACATTTTAATGATTTGGTATTTAGTTGTTGTGCGTACATTCTACCCTCGTCTGATCTCATTAGTTGGTTAATATTAATGATGTTGTTTATTATTAATATGATGGAGATAGTTGAAGAACTGATTTTTTTTCACTATTTTAGTTTCGTGCTTAGTAATTGGAGAAATGAAGGTTGTATAATATATGTATAAAAATAGTATAATTATAATATATAATATGTATTTGTATAAGATTTGTAGAGAAATTGTATAGGACGTGTAAAGAAATTGTATAGATTTTCTATAGGAACTATATACAATGTGTAAAGAAATCAAATCATTATTGTATATATATGTATATGTAGAATATTTTTATGAAACGATTTAATTGTTGTGTAAAATATCTATTTGTATAAAAGTATAATTGTTGTATAAAAATTATGTGATTGTTGTATAATTATTTTATAGAAATTGTAGCGATATGTATAATTATTGTATAGAAAATATATAATTATTGTATAGAAAACATATATGTAGAAGATATGTATCTAAATTATGTCATTATTATATAGAATATGTGTAATTCCTCGCAAAATCCTCTTCCAGTCTAAGCCTTAGAGCGTATTTGGTAAAGCAAAAATTCAAGTCAAAATATTTTGAAAATATCCTCCAAAGTATGAAATACTTTGAATCATATTTTATTTCTCTAATTTCAACTTATTTTCATGTAGAGCATTGAATAAGCTTTCCATCAATACCAATTTCATCGAAATTCGACATCGAACGAGGAAGTTATGGCCGTTTTACTAAACGGTATCGGAATCATCTAAGTTTGACGGTCGACTTGGTGGACCTTCAAGTGTACCGTCAAGCCAAGGTAGTGACCCCTCTTTTTGGTCATCATGTGACGTCCAAAGTAGTGGACCGTCAAAAAGTTGATGGACCGTCAAGGGGTTCGTCAAGTCGAAACAGAATGGCCCATTCTTGACCCTCGAGTGACGGACGATCTAGTGGACCGTCAGATTCCTGACTGGCCGTCACTTTACCGTCACGTCGAGGAAGAATATCCCAGTTTTGGCACTCGAGTGACGGATGACATGGTGGACTGTCAATCCCTCTGACGGACCGTCAGATCGACCGTCACAGACCCCGATCAGCAGTTTTCAACTCCTTTTCTTTAAATGGCATTTTGATCTTTTCCACTCTTTCCCAAACCTCTATAAATATCCCCTCAAGGGTTGAGGGCCTCATTTTATTTTCTCTCTTCTTCCACTCCAAAAATAAAAAAATTAGGGTTTCCAAATCAAGATCCCTTTTTCTTTCTTCAAGTAAATTAAGAGAGAATCAAGAGCAAAAATCAAGAATTCTTCCGAAGGTTTTCAAGAAAGAGTTTCCCCAAGGTATGTAGATGTTGATTCTTAGGTCCCTTTTATCCAAGAAGCTCAAGAACCCTTTTTAAAACTAAAAGATTTTTATGTTTATGAGTTGTTAATGATTGAAATGGATGTTTAATGTGTTGTTGAGTTTTGATTTATATTTTCCTACAAAATTTATGAGTTGTGACCCTAGTATGTGGAATTCATGTGATGTTTGTGATAGACCCTCTTGAAGTTGTTTTTTCATGTGATGTGTTCATGACTTTTGGGTGTAGAAATAGTTGAATAAGTGAAGAATGTTCCCCATACGTTTGATAAAGAGCTTAGGTGAAGCTTAAGGGACACTATAGTATGCTGAATAGGAAATCCCAAATTGTGAGCTAGTCCATACATTCCTTAGTGAGTGAAAAGTGCCAAGATAGCATGAAATCCCCAAGTAGGTGTAAAATCGGTCGTGTCTAATGGTTGTTGAAAGACCCTAGTGAACAAGTCGAGATATGATGGTTGTAAATTCCCCGATTTTGTGCTCTTTGATATATGCTAAGCTTTTAATACATGTCAAGTGATTAGCAAGTAAATAGTGACGTGTTAGTATGACGTTTCCCCCAAATCAAGTGATATCCAAATACATAACAAGACCAATATAGGTATGAAGTACTTGATGTAAGATCTCGTTGAATGGGGTATAATCTAATAGCATGTCTTCCCTAGGATAGTATATGATAGTGAACTGATGTTGATGATCCTTAAAGGTTTGGAGTGACCCTTTGGTAGTTGTGATGATGAATAGAGGTCTATGTTTCCTAAATGCTTAATGCGATGTCCTAAGGATCTTGAGAGGGAAAGTATGTTATGATGCCCAACTACTTCAAGTGATTCTTTAACGATTGTGATAATACATGAATGATTGTAATGATGAATGAATGCTTGTAATAACGAATAAATGATTGTAGTGATGAATGGATGACCGTGATGATGTATGAATGATTTGTGATAAAAAATGATTATGTCTTACTTTTATGTTGTCGAGTCCTGGGGGTATTTATAACTGAAAATAGAGTTGTTGTCTAGAGCCCATGTCAGTTTCTCGATAATTCCAATCGAGCCATGATTTTCAAAATTCAGTGAACTATAGAACTCTGTATCCTCAGATAAGTTCGAAGCTTAATAAAGCTCAGTAATCTCAGTTATCTCTGTAATCTCTGTATCACTAGTAATCTAGCCTCAGACCTGTAATCAACTCAGTTCTAATAGTATTCAAGTTATTCAATCCTAATCTCAGAAGTGATTTGAGTAATCTATTCAAGCTCTATATCGTCAGTCAGATACCATGATTCGATATCTTTTTCGTCAGATACGGAATCAAGTAATCTCAGCGTAACTCAGCTAGACCTTTTGAGTAATATGATCAGTGTCAGATTTAGTTCAACCAGTGTTCAGTTGAGAATTTAGTTCTAAGTCTTTCAGTTGGGAGTAGAAACTAGCACCGAGCGAGCTCAAGGATGGGATCTCACCACTAGTAGAGGGTGTGATTCTTAGAAGCAATCCTTGTGCTCCAAAACTACGTAACCAGCATAGGTTGAGACATCACACCTGTTAGTTGATGGTGGATGAGACACATCATACCTGCTAGATGAGGGTAGATGAGGTGGCTTGACCTGCTAGATGAGGGCTTCACCGTTCTCGTTTGAGGACCTGATAGATGAGGGTCACATAGAGTTGTTTTTACCAGTGGCACGGTAATGACACCCTTCCAACTAGGGCACAGGTTGGACCCCACCTGTGGTAGGTCGGGGCATGTCGGTTGAGTGACTACTTCCCAAAGTTTCAGTTTTAGATTCAGTGTCAGTTTCAGAATCAGTCTTCAGAAATCAGGAATGTCAGATACAGTCATCTATCATTGTAAGGAACTCAGATAGTTCCATTGATTTATAGACCATCCCATCAGATAGACTTGGTCTCACATACAGTTATTTGATATCATATTCAGAGATATGCCATCATACAGGATTGATCACAGTATCAGATTTCTATTGAGTATTCTGGTTGTCAGATTCAGATATAATCATATTTCTTATCATTGATAAAGCTTCTGAAATCATCTGTTAGAAAGGTTGATCTCTAATCCTGTCATTCTAAAGAAGTAAGTCTAAGAATTCAGTCATTGATGTAAGAATATCCAGATCCTCAATTATCAGTATCAGATGAGTTAGTGATTCAGTATCTCAGTGTCAGTAGTGAGTTTAGTCTGCAATAAAGTGGTATCTGAGTTTCAGTATCTAGAGTTGCGATAATTGTGTTCATGTTCTGTGCATTCATGTATGTGTTCTCACGCGGCATTTTCATGATTATTCAGTTTAGATATTGTACATACATGAACCCTTGCATTAGCCTACCCCGTCTACATACTCGGTAAATTTTTGTACTGACGCATTTGCGCTATGGTGTTTTATTTGACACCATAGGTTCAGAGGCACAAGATCCAGTTTATCCTCAACAGTTTGGTCCCAGTCAGCAGCAGTAGCAGTGAGTCCTCTTCTTTTGAGGATGAGTCTCAGTTTACTACTATTATTTCAGACTTTGTTTATTTTCTGTTGACGGAGTTAGTTGGAGACATGTCCCATCAACTCCACAGTTCAGACAATTAGAGGCTTTTCAGACGGATGTATTAGTATTCAGTTTTTCAGTTTTGAGTATGTATCGATGTGTTGAACCTTATGGCAAGTTTCCGCATTTATTTCAGATATTATGCAGTGTACAGGTACAGATATCAGAAAAGGGTTAGCTTGTGGTCCTTCGGGTCCATAAATATCGTGTGACGTCTCGGGATGGGATCTCGGGGCATTACAATATGTATCCTTACAAGATGTGTATAAAAATTGTATCATTATTCATTAAAATTTGTATATATATCATTAAAATGTGTTATTTTTATATAATCAATAAAATACACTTTTTGTATTTGATTATAAAAATAAGAATAACAAGTAAGTTGTATTTAATAATTAAAAGAAAAAAAAAGAAAAACCTACAAAGATTTATTTGATGTTTCTTTTAGCATTTTTTTTTTAAAAAGAGATCAATTATTTTTGTTTAAAACAAAGGAGAAAAAAAAAAAAAAGGTGGAGAGGCAACCCCCCCTCCCTCCTCCTAAAAAAAATTAGCGCATCAACCAAAAAACAAAAGTTAAAAATAAGTATAAACCACATAAATTTTTTCTATGGTGAAAGTATTTTTATATATAATTTCGTTAGGTTTTCTCTCTCCCTAATTTATAAAATATACTTATACATTAGGTAGGTCCTTATACATTGTATGATAAAACAAATTTGCCTATATTTATGGAAAGAGAAATCATATACTATTTTTCTGTACCTTAATTAATGCAATTAATTAATTACCTATCATTATGTGGTGTATGATTAAATATAGTAACTGAAATTTAAATTCAAAAAAAATCGTAAACATCACTATTAATTGTTCTCATATACAATATTTTATGTTGTTTATTCATTTTAACAGATACAAAAGTCTTATTATTTTCTTTTTATACATTTTTTGGTAGTAATAAATTACATAAACAATAATTAAATCTAATTTAATTAAAACCTTTTTAAAAATTATGTAATAACAACATAAAATAATATAAAATCTAGTGGGGTATTTGTTTTTCATTCTCTTTCATTTATAGGAGTAATATTAACATATATGGATTATTTGTGTTCACACTGATCTGATCCATTAAACTCCTAGAAAATTAATTTCCAAAGTATGTTTTGATGCAAAAAACTATCTTTTATTCATGGAATCATATAAATTTATAATAAATAATTTAAAATCCTTGAAAAAAAATAAAAATCAGTTAACAAAATAGTTAAATGAGAATAATATATATATCCAAATACAGTTGAGATATTCAATTTTATTATTCAATATGTGATGTATTTATTGAATCAATGCAAATAACGGATAAGTTGGAATTTAAAAGATAACATTATACAATAATTGCACATGTATGTGGGCACATTATACATCTAAAAAATAATCTGCAGTAATGTATAATGTCATACTATACATTTAAGTATTAACATTAAATATGTATACTTCTATATCCTTATCAGAAGGTATAATGTAACCTTATACAATATTGATACTTTCTAATTGTATAATACCAAATAATACATAAAATGTCTCTTAAATGTAATAAGAACTTCTTAATGTATAACATTATGAAATATAGAGCAGAAGAATTATATTATACATTAGTCTTCCAAAAATAAATAATGTATAATGTCTGATATATTATAACTTATACATTAAAATATAATCTTCCAAAATGTATAATATCACACTATACATATAAAATATTCACCTTATACATTAATTATCTACAAGATTATAATAATTTTAAGGAAAAATTAGTGTTATTGTAACATTACATTGGCTACACGATAATAAGGAAAAAGAATGATTCAATTTCCTTTATTACGTGAATTGAAAGTGTACGTCTTCAATTTCAATTATAAAAGTGACTCAAATAGGAGGAGGATGAAAGAGTATTAATATTACATTAGCTTGATTGTAGGCATAAATAAAGGAGCACATATATAGAGCAAAAATCAGTGCACTAAAATAGGAGCAAAATATGATATTTTGATATATATGAGGGGATGATAGAGAAAGAGTGAATTTAAGGGATTTAAGTAATTACTTTGGGATTTTTGTAATTTCTTTTTCAATATGGGATTTTATGTAATAAGGTAAAGTTACCCTGTGTATATATGTAATTTTTAGTAAAATTAATAACTGATAAAAGGAGTTACAGCTGTCAGACTAAAAATGGAAATTAAAATTGATGGTCATTATTATGGAATTAATTTTAGCTCAAATGTTGTTTTTGTTCTTTCCCCTTTTAATTTTACTAAACGGCCTTTTTTTTAATTTAGATCATTTTGGCCTAAGTTGTTCAAATACAGATTATATACTATACTAATCCAATTCATATACCATACTAATACAGTTCGTAAAAAAAAAAAACCCAGAGAATTTATGGGTGAAAATTATATCATTTTTATATAGAAAATGTGCATTTTTTTAATATGATGTACATAAAATTTGTATATTTTTTTGTATAAAATTTGTATGTATGTATGTATGTATATAGAAATTGTATATTTATAATATAAAATATATATCTATATAAGATATGTATCGAAATTGTATCAGTGTTATATAAAGAACATGCTCTCAAATATGTCTAAACTTTGATGAAATTTATTGTAAGATACCTGAACTTTGTGGGGATTTTATGACCTTTCTAGAACTTTGCAGGAGTCCTATGACCTCCCAGATTATATATTAGCGTATTTTATTAATATTTATTTGCACTAATTTTTTTTTAAAAAAGTTAGAATTTTATATTTTTTTATTAACTTATAAATGCTACTAAAATAGATTAATAAATAACTTAGGAGGGTCATAGGACCCCGAAAAATTTAGTGTGTTACAGTAAATTTTACTAAAGTTTGGAGGTATATTGAACATTTTTTCCTATTAGATAAGTTTTCAGCAAATAACTAGAATATGGAACTAAAGTTTAATGGTCATTTTCATATCAATAAGAGAAGAGAGTTAATTAATTCGTGAAATGACAATAATAAAGTGACCCTTTGTCTTTGAAAAAACGTCTTTGTGTGTAAAATGATACAATGATTTTTCTGTTATAAACAAAACCAAAAACAAAGAAGATTGTTTACACAATTTTTATTAGGTGAGTGACCTATTGAGTAATCAACCTTGCTCTAAAATTTTGAATCCGTCATAGTTAAAATTTTCTCCCTCCAATTCACTTTGTTTAATTATTTTTGGCAATTCATTATATAAAACTGAAAAATTTTGACACTCAAAATTTATCGAACTAGTATGTTGCAGGTAATTCCTAGAACTCCTTCATGATGTACTTACTATATTGAATTTCGATTTGATGAGTATAGTATCATGGTTATCAATTACTACCTCCATCCCAAATTATCTGTCCCAAATTTTGTAATTTAATTTTTTATTTTATTTGTCTTTTTTCATCAATCAAGAAGAAACATTTTTTTTCCATATTTTACCTTTTGTATTAATTACTTTTTCTTTAAATTAAAATGTAAATATAATTTAATAGGGATATTATAATAAACTAGTCATGTTATTAATTATGTTTTTAATTAATGTGTTATCTCAATTTGAAACGGAAAAAGTATGTGTTTATGAGGAACACTTCATAATTATTACGAGCTTTATGACCCTAAAAGTAACTCTTTGACGTAGAAAATGGTTCACACAGTAATAGTGCTAGATTTTTTTTAAAAATTCATTTATGATTATTTAATTTTATGACCGTTACATAAAATTTATTTTCCTTTTTTATGAGAAAAGATATTATTTTTTCTCCGAACTTGTCTGCTCAATTTACTTTAACACTAAAACTAAACATTCATTTATTTTACCCCTTAACATCTTTAAAATATATTAATTTCACTCATTAAGACTGAA
Source organism: Capsicum baccatum var. pendulum (assembly GCA_030864225.1). NCBI lineage: Eukaryota > Viridiplantae > Streptophyta > Magnoliopsida > Solanales > Solanaceae > Capsicum > Capsicum baccatum. The sequence continues at coordinate 82,630,139 of CM061552.1, forward strand.
TACCACTCTCACCATGGAGAGTGCATCACACGCACTGACACATTAGCGCTACATCACTGCCACGTCAAAACCACCCAAGAAAAATATTCTTTTTAAATATTATATATATATATATATATATATATATATATATATATATATTAAATTAACAAAAAAACTCCTACCCCCATTTACTTTTTCCTTAAACCATCCCTCTCCCCCCCCCGCCCCCGCCTCCTCCATCCCCTTTTACCCAGCTCTCTTCCTCCATCAAATCCACCTCACCTTCAATTTTTATTTTCCTCCACCCCCACCCCTCATTTTCCTTCTTCGTCAAACCACCCACCTGTCTCTTTCTTTCTCTTCTTCCAACCAACCCCCATCCCACCTTCATTTTTTTTTCATTTTTCTTAATTAACATCATTAGAGAACAATCACAACGACATCAAATTAAAATTTTTTTCTCCATTAAACACTATTTCAACCTTCAATCCAACTCTTTCAACGTTTTCAACCACCAAATTCACCCTTAAAAATGTAAATAATTATCATTTTCAGAAATAAAATACTAATTGTTTTATTACAAGTGACATAAATAAAGAATAGAAAAGGAACAATGGACTTTAAAAATAAAAGTTATGAAAATTTCTTTCAATTTTGTTGTTCTTCGAACTGAATTAATGAAGCAATTCAGTATCTTCAATTTCTTCGTTGGAGAATGTATTAATGGAGAAAAATGAAAAAAAATTTGAAGGAAAGTGTTGTTGGAGAATGTGTTTGAGGTTGTTAATGGAGGAATGAGATAATACCCAATTACCCCCATGAACTATACCCAAAAAGACTATGACATACCTCAACTTAAAGGGTGTCCTATTACCCCCCTGAACTAATTAAAAGTGTAATTTTGACACCCTTTGTGTCTACGTGGCATATACGTGGCATAACATACTGAAGTTACCCAAAAAGGCTATGACACACCTCAAGTTAAAGGGGGTCCTATTACCCCCTTGAACTAATTAAAAGTGTAATTTTGACACCCTTAGTGTTTACGTGGCATAACACACTGAAGTGTCCACGTAGGCACTAAAGGTGTTAAATTATACTTTTAATTAGTTCAGGAGGGTAATAGGACCCCCTTTAAGTTGAGGTGTGTCATAACCATTTTAGGTATAGTTCAAGGGGGTAATTTGGTATTTTCTCTGGAGGAATTAATGATTGTAATAAATGGGTGTTATTGTTTGTTGATGTATTGAGAAGAAAAGAGTGTGAGGTGTGGGGTGTAGGTGTGCGATGCGGGATAGGGATGAGAGGTGAAGGGGAGTGGGGGCATTGAAGAAGAAAGGGTTATTTTTTTTTAATATATATATATATTAAAAAAATGGGACCATCTCAGTTTATAAATAAAAAAATGTGCTTTTTATTTCTTTTTTCTAAAAGAAAATTCACGTAAACTTGAGAGTTGAAATTAATACACTTTAAAAATGTTAAGGGGGTAAATAAACGAAAGTTTAGTTTAAGTGTTAAAGTAAGTTGAGCGGATAAGTTCAGGGAGGAAATGATATCTTTTCTCTTTTTTTAATTAATACATTTGCTTGATTAAATAAGGTTAATAAACAAAACTAACATTATATACATAATTCAAATAACTATTTAATTCATATACTACATTTAGTTTTTATAAATATAACAAATATTAATATAATTTTTCATAAATATTATAATTATCTTTAATAGGCTAATTAACTTTATATGTTAAACGCACTTTTTAAAAGAAAGTCATGAATCCAAGCATTACTTTTAGTAAGTAAATTTTATTTGCACACCAAAGTGAAGTCATTACAGCACAAGCTCAGGATCTAGACAGTAACTGTCCTAGATCTTGGAAGCATACCCCTAATATCTATCGACTAAACTATGAGCACTAAGTTGGGTATCTCTCCATATGCATCATTTTCTTTAATAATTTTTTCTTTACAATCCCACGGCAATAGACCTCCTGAGCTATCAATCGCATCAAGTAATCACTAGTATCTAATTTGTGCTGAAATATCCTCACGTTCCTCCCCAGCCAGATGAGGTACACGATAGTAACTAAGCATATATAGTTTGTAGATGGGAGAACCGGTTGAGTTGTCTTTTGCATTTCCTCAGGCCCAAACTACTTCATCCCTCCATGTACTGGCTCGCACCTCTTGTTATTCCTTGCCACCTGAGTATCTTTATCCATATTTCACCAGAAAAAGGGCACGCGAACAGAAGATGATCAACAGTCTCTTGACTGCCTCCACACAGATTGCTTGCATCTTCATCAATAATAGCCCAGCTGATTAATCTATTCATTATCTGCAACCGATCTTGGAAGGCTAGATATAAGATAAAAATTCATCTTGGCGCTCCATAAAAAAATGATGAAATGCTTTTTTTTCTACTTGTAGGAAAAAAATAAGAGAGGAAATAACTAATAAAAAATAAAAAATTTCGAACCAAATCAATATTAGCTAAATTGATGAATATGAATTATATTTGATTTTAATAATTAAAGAATCGACTAAATTGATTTGCTTTTAGTTTTAATCAAGAAAGTATGTAAATCAAACGATGAACACCACTAATAAAAAATATTGCATGTGAATTTTAATATTGATTAATTTAAATAAATTATAATGCATTGCTAAATTAGCAAACTTAATCATTATTGCTAAATATTTACTTATTTTTTATAGTTTCTTTCGTATATTGAATTATGTAATACTTGTCAATTATCTTTTTAGACATTATTTTTTCTTGAAAAGAGTTACTTTATTCTACTCTATTAAATGTAATATGTATATCTTTATAATTTCTTTTTATAGCAGATTCTTAATCATAGTTGTTACTTCATTTATTTACCTTATAGTATTTGTAAATAGTTTTTTTTTTTTTTTTAAATGATATAACAAGAAAAGGATGCAACGTGGTCAAGTATAAAATGGATCAAGATATGAGTAATATATTGTATTTTTCTTAAGCCAAAGTTAAAATCTAATTAAGGTTGCCATATTATTTTTTAGGTGAAATTATTATAAAATTCGATCAAAGTGATTTTTGTGATGGTAGGAGCAAAGTAAAACGATTTTGATGTAATGAAAAAAAAAGTAACTTTTATATAATAAATACAAAGTTAAATTTTCATGAATGAAATTTATCCCATGATTTAAATAAGATTTTTAATGCAATTAAGAAGTATTCCTTAGGTTTCATTTTGCTTGTCCCACACTCTGCTAAAGAAAATATTTATTAAGTATTTAATCTACTTATATTTTAAAATTTTAAATTAAACTATTACTACTTTATATAATCATGATAAATCAACATTTAAAATGGGTCAAACAATTCACCTAATGTATTAACTAGAGAAAGTATTAGATAAATCAACATTTAAAATCAGCAGAAACCATTAAATACATCTCTATCTGAGCCATTTTACTATGGCATGTGCAGACTATATATAACGACAAGCAGTTCGGAGAAACCATGTAGCGATTCATTAAACAAATATATAAGAGTCCCACCATGACCAAAGTCATAGTAGTTTCACTAGCCATCTTGATCATTTTTATTCAAATCACAGCAAATTCTGCTTTTACAGCAGTATACTCAATTCACATCATCAACGCTCTCTCAAATAACGACGTTCCTCTTACTGTTCAATGTGAATCTAAAAAAGCCGATTTTGAAAAAAGAAATATTAAAGTCGGCGACGATTTCTATTTTGAATTCAGTGGAAATGTCCTAGATAGTACTCGTTTCTATTGTCACTATTGGTGGGGTTCTAAAAATCAATTTTTTGATGTTTTCAACAAAGACATTTCTCCTGATTGTGGAAAAATAAGTGAAAACAATTATGAATGTTTTTGGAAAGTACTGGGTGATGGGTTTTACTTTGGAGGTCATAATTTCCCTGGTTCTTATTCCAAAAGGTTTGCTTGGAATAATGTATAAGATATGAATTTATGGAAAAAAGATATTTAACAATAATTAGTTAATGACAATAGTTTAATTATCGCAAAGTTATATTTTTAAAGGCAATTATTATTTGTGATAATTACATTTTAGCACTCTTTACAAATGTCTCTAAATTGTATAGCGATATTGATTAATCACTCAACCTTAAGGTTTTAGATCCTTTTAAGAAATTAAAAAAAAAATATTAGACCCTTTAAATCATATAAATTTCTGTAACTAAATCGGATTAGATCTTGTAAAAAATCGAATTATATCAATCAACTTATAACCAAAATTTGAACATTTAAAAGCATATGTCATATCAAAAATTACAAACTTGTTAACAAATTGAAATAACAAATGTCAGACAACTTTCCTTGGATGAAACTAGAATAATTGAAGAGCTTTCTCATAAAGCAGTACTCCTGCATATCTATATATTTTAATACTATTTGTCACACCTTAAATTTGTTCCCGGCGTAACAGACATCTAATGTCACGGCACCATATCAAAAGCACCTTAAGATTAACAGCAGTTCACACAGTTGCCTTATAATTATTTACTTAATCCAATTGTGCGTTTCGAAATTAAGAAAATTTAATTAAATGAAATCAAAGATTCTATAAATAGCGTGAATGATTGTTTAGCGGCTAAACACAGAAGCGTGTCCCAATAAGTGAATGTTGAATAGGTTTATAACTTTTGACTTATTCTTGTCTTTTTACCTTAAATGTGAAGCTCTTTTTTGTTTTACTCAAATACTATAGAAATAATTAAAACTATTTTGATTTAAAAACACATAAAATAAGTTAATACCAACAGGCCCAACGCTAAGTGAAGCAATGACTTTAAGTATCACCCACAATAATATCTATTTATGGAGCCTTTATATAAGTAAAACTAACTCAAGATAAGCTTGAACATCTAATAAAGAAGTAAAAGAGTAGGGAATCTCACAAGCAATAAACTGGGCTCACCAATAGTTTGTCTGAATAGAAAGTCTCTCCTAAGCAATGTAATCTTTTAGACCTGTTCCTCTACTATACCTAACACAACATCAAAAACATCGATGTACCGGTGGTACTCATGGTGTGTCTTGGGACAAAATTTCACATAATAAAATACTCAAAATAACAATAATGAATATAAGATTCTTATTAAGAAACAGTTCAAAAAGCGATGATAGAGCAAATCATGAAACTTAATAAAATCATCGATGCTGGATAGTAGGCTTATCAGTTTCAAGTCATTTTGTTCAGAAATTTTGTCAGACCATTATTTAAGGCCAAAATCAAGTCAGACAGCTCATTAGTTATACCAAATAGAAAACGAATCAGCAAGTAAACATATGACAGCTCAAGGTCTAATCAAGTCATCAATGTGTCATATTTTCAGGAATATCAACTACCAGTGTGCCATGCTCACATGGTTTCTAGAGAATCAAGTCAATTAATGTGTCATACTTTCAAGCAAATTAAGTTGAGGGAGCCATTGATAGAATCTATGTTTTACTGAGGCTACCAATCCATAGATGTCAATCGTCCTCTAAACTAACACAACATTTCATTAGTATCTATAACAACTATTCATCTTCTGGGATATCACAGTTTGAACATATATACCCAAACACAAATGGCTTATAAGTCGAAAATCTTTCAAAAATTATCACCTCATAATAAAGATATATTAGCCTGTTGTTCAGGTTTAAAAACATGTTTAAATCCATTAGAGCATGTTTCAAGTCAATAATTTATTCATAGGGCAAAAACATGTAAAAAAATTATGACATAATAGTCAACTCAACAAATCTTGTCATTGGAGAAAACATATTTTATATATAGTATATCATAATTTAAGCAAAATATGAAGACTTGATACAAGCATGTCTCACATGCGCAAAAAATCATGATAAAAGTTCTTTATAATTAAAAGTATGTTCTAAAATACTCATAACTCAATTTCACTAAGACGCCCTAAATATGATTATCACATTCAATGATAAACTCACATGAAGCATCCCAAGAAATTTCCTTTTTAATGATCTTGAATCTAACTCTTAGAACCTACAGATTAATTTATAGTAAAATCGATGTTATAATCAAGAGAGTTGAGTAGAAACTCAGTTGAGATATTTGAGAGAAATCTTGGAGTGTTTTTTCTCTCAGAAAGTCGTCCAAAATGTTATGGGACACAAATCTCAAGCTAAAGACGTATTTATAGAGCACGGTCCAAAGTTGACTGGGATTGAAGTAGCTCGAGTGCAAGGTCGCTCCTTAATTTATGCCTCACTCTGTACGGCATTTCATTTTTTTGTTACTTAGAGGATTTTTTAAATTTGCACGATAATTTGATAAAACAATCATAACTTTTCGTGTGGATTCTGATTGGCAAATTGTTCGAAATATTGAAATTCAAACTTTATTCCCCTAATCGAAATAAGTATCTCAGCTCATAGACACGATTATACATAGTCCAAATTGAATAACTCAGATTTAGCTAGTACAAACACAACATAAACTTATGAAGTATTATATTAAGCCCCATTGAAAACATTTGTCCTTGATTGCATATCATTGTCTAAGTGTCACGACCCAATTGTTCTTGAAGGGCTCCTACCCTAACACTGTAGTGGGAGGACCATCTAACTCAACCCTTATCAACCAAGTCAGACCTTCACATGTCACTTCTAGCAATTACTTATCATTAACAACACTAACACAACATATTAACCAACTGAAATCAATATTCATAACTAAGAAAATAAAGTGTGAAATATCTCTAATTATTACAATCTTCGAGACCTGAAGTCAACCGTACAAAAACATCTAACAATATACTAAATCAAGTCTAACATATTATCCAAATATATGAAGTAACAGAAAAGTAATTAGTCTCAAAACGAAAGACCTGTACGATAATAAGAAGATCTAATGGTTGTCCGCTCAAGTTGGACACCCTTGAATCTAAGTCTAAAATTTTTGGCTAGAGTTGAGGTCATGTCTCAAATACTGGAACACACTCTGCACTCAATAAAAAGAAGAGTATAGGTAGTATCAGTACAATCACTAAATACTGATAGGCATCATTGGTTGACTCAACTCAACACAATGCAAATAGGCAAAGCAGATGCAAGTAACAATGACCAAAATACAACTTACAATTAATGAAAAATAGTTACAGATATAACACTTCATCTCATCAGGAATACAAGTACACCATTTACACTTAGACAGATTTTTCAATAAGGTTCTCTACAACATATATATATATATATACACACACATACACACACACATATTATACCACATATAAGAAGAATGGGGGAGACATATTTATACAAATTTATCAAATACACCTAAAAGAAGGTAGGACAATTAGATAGATAATAAGTCAAAATGGTAATAGAAACACAAGATAAACACATTAAAGAAAGTGCAATATATATATATATATATATATATGATGATGATGATGATGTACGAGGTCTTCGTACAACCTTCGTATACACCCATAGAGGCAAGTCTCCTAATATGGGACTCATAGAGGGTTCATCAACCCATATATAATCTATATATCCGTATATCCTCTCTAGCACCTCCCTTGGGAAGGGTTTTATAAGGTGTCACAATATCTTTTTCTCATCACTTCCCTCGGAAAGGGTTTTATAAAAGGTGTTTCCAGTGTTTCTCAGTTGTTGCCACGGTGGTATTATTTGTTTCACGAATGAGTATGATATGAGGTTGTAATGCTCACAATCAATTACAATGATTATTTTCACACTAACCACATGATGTATTTCTCCAACCAACTACAATGATACATTTTGACAATTACGTGAGCTAATATCCACCCATTGTTTTCATTCATCCATGAATTCCTATATGTTTCATATGCCAACAAGTATGAATATATATCACAATACACCAAAGGTACCAGAATAGGCATTTTTGATAACACAATACAATTATTCATATGTATTCAAGGCTATCAACATCATATAGGACCCCACAAGATCAAACATATCACATAATATCTCAATTTCAACAATTACATCATATATAGGCCCCACACGGTCACAACACATAGATAGTAATTTTTCATGATTAGTTCTCACCCTTAACATGTATTTGTGTCATCATTTACTACTCAACCCAGTCTGAAAGAGTTAAGCTAAAACCTACCTCGATGCCAAAACCGATTTGCAACACTTAAACCACAAAGTCCTACACCTCACGAATAATTCCAAAATCAACTAAAATTAAGAAATATAGAATCTGTGCATCAAAACAAAGCCAACAATACATATATTGCCTACTATTGGTTTGGGGTCAAAACAGACCCCTAAAATGGATTTTTTGAAAATGAAAGGTAAAATCATAATCTTATTTCAACAATGTGTTCCCCATAGCTTTAGGAACCTATAGCTGAAAATCCAAGTCAAATTGAGATAAAATGAGGTAAAATCAAAGAAAAATCATTTTTAAACTTTACCGGGTAAAATTTTTGAAATCCGTTTTAAAATCAAGAATCGAAGTTATTTTGAAGGTTAACTTGAGGAAATACTAGTAATTATAGGATTAGGAACATTATTCAAATGAAAAGGCTTAGAATTTGGGGCTAAATCAAGTATTAAGGTTTTGGGGTTTTGAATTATCAATCAAGGGATTTGATTAAGAAAAGGGTAAATTCTTACCTTAAATCCATAAAAGAAGAAAAAAATAGATGTTGTTTAGCTTCCCAAGGGCCCAGAAGCTTCACTTTTAAGCTCTCACACTATTTTAGAATTTTTTTTTTGCTCTAAAAAAAGGGTGAAAATGGCCAATTCGCGACCTAAGGGGTCTATTTATACCCATACCAGGTTCTTGGATGTTTCAATCGCAACATACAAACCACAATCGCACTATCTGGTGTCAGAACCAGATGGTGCAATCACAATATACCCTCTGCACACTGAGGTACGATCGCGAGCCTAAGGGGTACGAATGTAGAGGAACCAGATGACAGCTGAAACTTTTGAAACTTTCCAAGTTTCCGCCAAGGCCTTAAGATTCATTCAGAATTTGGTATATGCAAATAAACTATGCAACCACATTAAATTCGATGCTTAGGACTCAATGACGATATCAGATTTTTGAAAAGACATCATTTTCACAAAGTTGACCCCCAAAATCTAAAATTATAATTTTTGAAACCAAGGGTCAAAATGAGATTTAAAATCCATAGAACTAAACCAAACGTGTTACCTACCTAAAGTCAACATTCTGGATCAGCTGGTGCAGTTTGTTCAACCATTCATTGCATGAATCAGAAGATAAGTGCTGAAGTCCATAATAAGGCTCTCAAAGCCTCCAAAAGCCATAATATTGCATAAATAGTACCAAAGTACATCAGAACTGTGTCAATCAACCCCACAATACAAATACCACAATGCAACTACGGGGAGGGTTAAAATAGTCAAATCATACAAAAATATATATTTCACATATTTTATCAAATTTTTAAGTTGTTACATTGTCCACTACTACACATCTAGTACGTCCTCGAACTAAGGCATAGAAGTACATGAATCGATGAAGAACTGGAGATTAGAACTACACATATCAAACTCGACCTTCCAAGTAGCCTCATCTACTAGTCGATGTCGCCACTGAACCTTAACCACGGGTATAACTCTAGAGCGAACTGTCTAACATCCTAAGCCAAAATGGAGATCAACTCCTCAATGAAATACAACAGATCATCTAACTGAACTGACTCCCAATGAATGACATGAGACTCATCCGAAATATAACAACGAAGCATAAAAACATGAAAATCTGGATAAACAACTGATAAATCTAGTGGCAAAGCTAATTCATAAGCCACATCACCAACAGTCTGAAAGATCACAAATGGACATATAAACCTGGGGCTAAGATTGCCCCTCTTCCCAAACTTCATCACAACCTTCATGGGTGAGACTCGGAGTAAAACATGATCACCTACACCAAATCTCTAGCATGAAGTTTATGGTCTGCATAGCACTTCTACCTACTCTGAGCTGCGCAAAGCCTATCCTGAATGATCTGGACCCTATCCAAAGACTCATAAAGCAAATTCGTACCTCGAGGTCTAACCTCAAAAATATCAAACCAACTAATTGGAGAGCGGCAATGCCTAACATACAAATCCTCAAAAAGAGCCATATCAATACTGAACTGATACTTGCTATTATAAGAAACTATGGTAAAGCCAAATACTGCTCCTACTTACCACAAGAATCTATCACACAAGCACAGAGCATATCCTATAAAACCTAGATAGTCCACGCGGACTGACCATCGGTCTGGGGGTGAAACACTATGCTAAAATCAACTCGAGTGCCCAACTCATCCTGAAAAGTCTTCCAAAAGTGAGATGTAGACACTGAACCTCGATCTGAAATGATAGACACGGGCACACCATGTAGTTACATAATATCATAATTATAAATACGGGCTAACCTCTCAACATTGAAAGATACCTGCCCCAGAAGAAAATGCGCAGACTTGGTCCATCGATATATAATGACCCAAACACTATCAAATCCATCTAAAGTGTTAGACAATCCTATCATAAAATCTATAGTTACCCCTTTCTATTTCCACTAGTGAATGGGTAACCACTAAAAATATCCACCAAGCCTCAAATGCTCGACCTTCACCTGCTGATAACAAAGGCAATGAGCAACAAAGTTTGATACATGCTTCCTCATACCACCCACCAGTAATGTTGCCTCAAATCGCGGTAAATATTAGTCACTCCCAGGTGGATAGAGTATCTGGGACAATGGGCCTTCTCCGTGGTCAACCTAATCTAGTCACCCATTCTCGACACACAAACTCGGCCTCCAATCCGCAAAACTCCATTTGAATCAAGTGAGGCTTCCATATCCTTATCACTAAATATCTTATCTCAAATCAATCTCAATCCCACATTATCAAATTGATAAAATTAAATATGCTCCATAAAAAAAATACCAAAACATACCCAGGTGTCGAAATATCAAGTCTAACCATCTGGTTAGCTAAAGACTGAACCTTCAAGGCCAAAGGACTCTTCTGACTTAGAAGATGAGCCAAGATACCCATGTTAGTCGACTTTTGGCTCAAGGCACCCACAACCACTTTAGTCTACCCGGATGATAGAGAATAGTCAAGTCATAATCTTTGTGCAACTTAAGCCAATGGCGCTGTCTCATATTAAGATCTCACTGGGTGAAGAAGTACTGAAGGCTATGATGATTTGAGAAAATCTCACAACAAACTCAATATAGATAGTGCCTCTACAACTTTAAAGCAAATACAACCGCGCACAACTCCAAATCATGGGTAGAGTAAATCCTCTCATGGGGCTTCATCTGATGAGAAGCATACACAATCACCTTACCCTCCTACATTAATACAGTACAAAACCAGCACCAGAAATATCACAAAACATGATGAAACCTATGCCCTTCTTGGGCATAGTTAAGATAGGAGCTAAAGTCAACAAATCCTTGAGCTTTTGAAGGCTCTCCTCACAAGCATTAGACCATTGAAAAGAAATTTTTTCTGGGTCAATTTAGTCAAAGAATCTATAATGGATGTGAAACCCTCAACAAAACACTGATAATACACTATTAAGACAACAAAACTATGAATCTCGATGGTGAAGTAGGTCTGTCCCAATCATGAACTGTTGCAATCTTGGATGGATGAACCATAATACCCTCTATAGATACCACATGACCTAAGAAGGAAATAGACTCCAACCAAAACTTAGACTTGGAGAACTTGGTATACAACTTCTCATCACTCAATCTCTGAAGCACGATTTGCAAATGCTCTTTATGCCCAACCTCACACTTGGAATAAACCAAGATATCATCTATGAATACAATAATAAATAAATTGAGATACGATTGAAACACCCAATTCATCAACTCTCTAAATGCGGCTGGGGCATTGGTTAACCCAAAAGACATTACCAAGAACTCATAATGCCTATATCAGGTTTGAAAAGTTGTCTTTGAAATATTTAAAGCTCTAATCCTCAACTAGTGATAGCCGAACCTCAAATCAAGCTTCAAAAATATTGCGACACCCTGAAGTTGTTTAAATAAATCATCAATACGAGGAAGAGGGTACTTGTTCTTAATTGCTACCTTGTTCAATTATCAATCATCAATATACATATTCATAGAGCCACCCTTCTTTCTAGATAGACAAAATAGGCACACCCCAAGGCAATAGACTAGGCCAGATAAATCCTTTATCCAACAACTCATACAACTAATCCTTTAATTCCTTTAACTCTATTAGGTTCATTCTATAATAAGGAATAAAAATAAGCTTGGTGCCCATCTCAATATAAATAGAAAATCAATATCATAATCCAGAGGTATACCAGATAAATTCGTAGAAAACACATCCATAAACTCATGGACAACACGAACCGAATCTAAAGAAAGAGGTGATATCACACTAATATCATGAATATGATCAAAATAAGACAAACTTCCCCTCTGAACCAAATGACGATCCTGAATATAAGATATGTCCCTCTCTGATCCCAAATAAAGTGCACTCTTCTAAGCTATCCTTGGCACACTCGGTGAAGCTTAAGTCACAGTCTTAGCAAAATAATCTAGGACAACATGATAAGGATCCAATCAATTTATATCCAAAATAACATAAAAATAAACTATATCTAACTTATGCAAATATAATTGAGACTCACGGCCTGAGAAAGTCACAACATATGATTGGTACACCTAATCCACCATTAAAGAATCACCTACTAGGGTAGATACATGAATAGGAATGGCAAAAGGCTGACTAATAGAATTAAAACCCAGAGAAAAATACACAAAAACATAGGAGAAAGGTGAGCTGTGATCAAATAATAAAGATAGAAGTCTGAAATGAATGAGAACGATACCTGTGATCACAACATCTGAGGCCTCTGCCTCTTGTCTGGCTAGTATGGCATAATACTATCCATGACCACCAACTGCCTGAATAACCCCACAACTACCACCATAAGATCCACCACCTCTACCCATCGCACCTTAGTAACTCTCTTACTTCTCATAACTAAAATAGGAGTAACTCTGAAAATACAAAGGGGATAATCCTTGGCCACATGGCTAGTCACATCACACACAAAGCATGTTCTATGGACCAAATCCATAGTAGAAGGTAAAATTGGGCTTGTACGACTACCCTGAGTTATTGCACCAGAAGATCTATGAAACACCCTGAGTTTGGGACCCTTAGAAAATTTTCTAGATTTTTGGATTCTGGATAACATATGACCGATAGGTACCAGTCGTATACTAGGGAATGAGTGGTATTCCTTGGTGTTGAACATTTTTGGTTGGTAGGATTAGATTGGGTTCTAGAATGGGTACGATTTGGGTTGGTACGAGTCGTATAGTTGGATATAGGTCGTTTGGTTTAGTTCTTTTCTTCACTTAATCTTAGAATTGGTAGACTAACTTGGATCTGAGAATGAGTGGCTCACTATAATTTGTAAGCTAGGGTATGATTTGTACCATAAACTCGTATGGTGGACAGTGTTCAAACCTCAGATAATTCTATTCTGCCAAGGGTATGGGTCAAAGGTACGAGTCACATGCTTTGGATACAACTTGGTTTATATAAGCCGTACCTTGGACAGTGTTGGTTCCAAGGGTGAGGACTAGAATATGAGTGGTGGGTACCACTCTTATTGGAGGGTGCAACTGGTATGGTTAGTCGTACCCCTAAACGAGAATTTTATGCAGTTTAAGTGAGGACAATCTGGACATTTCCTAACTTAACCTAATAAGGTACCATGACTTTTAACACACTTGGGAGGTTATTTTCCCTATTATTGTATTCATCAACACTTAGAAATCACTATCTAATCCTCTCTAAAGTTCTTAGGCAAATAAAGATAGGGTTTCATCTTTAGGATTAATTTGGGGCTTGTGTTGTCAATTTGTGTCCATTATCTACTCAATTTAAGACATGTACTCCTTCCCTGATTTTTAATTCCAACTAAAGTCATATTTTTTAAATTGTTTTCATGGCATAATTGTTATATGGATTTGAGTTTTCTAATATAATTTGGGGGTTTTGGTTATAGTGGCTTAGTTACGGTTTTTCATGTTTTAATTATGTATTTACATGTTTCAATAGTTGTTTGGATACTTTATTGCATGGGAATGGTTAATTGGTACTTTATTTTGGTTTTGAAAATACTATGCCCCTAATATGTTTCATAAAATGCCTATGAGAACGCTTTTACTATATTGTTGAACTTTTAAGGGAGATATTGCATGGTATGGTTTGGTAATGTAACCCTAAATGGTATAAATGGTTTAAATGTCCTGGAATAGTTAAATGGAATGGTTTGGTGGTCATGGTTATGGTTCATTGAACATTCTTATGGTGTACAATGGAATCCCCCAAGTAAACATGTCAGTAAGCATCCTTGTGGGTGTATAATGGAATCCCCCAAGAAAACATAATGGAAAACTTATGGGGTACAAGGGAATCCCCCAAGCTAATTTGGTAAATGGATATACGGGAATCCCTTAACCTCTTAAGGTTTGGCTAACGACAATACTTATAAGTTATAGTCGGTATAATGATACCACTATTGATAGCATTGGTTAATGATAAATAGAATAATGGATTGGTTGGTTGGAAATTATTTTAATTTGGCAATAATGGTGAGGTGTGACAGCTAACCGTGAAGGTGAGAGTTTAATAAATAAACACTGGATACTCATGTTTACCGATATAAGGGGTTGGTCGTGGGACCATTATGATACTATGAGGTATTTAGACATCTTCTAAGTACACTGTATATATGTATCATAGAGGGTGAGGGTACTTGGGAATCTTTTACTCTTATGGTATTTCCGGTTTTTACGGCTACACGCATTGAGGCCCATTCAAGGGGTTACACTGGACCCATATAGCCTGTGGATGGTTAAGAACGGTTAAGCTACACATACCCAGGTTAATAATTTCAAATGCATGCTAAACCCGATTCCTTTTCCCGACATGGTTATATATATTTATATATATGTATGGTTTATATTCATATAGATGGTTTAGTTGGTTTTATTAAATAGAATTATTTTATCCTTATCCTGAGTTCATACTAGTGTTTGTCCACTAACCTATCTTCGGGTGGCTATATCCCCACGCAATATAGGAACCAACTATTCTACTCCTCCTGCTTAGCAATCAAACTTTAAAATTGGCTATTGGATTGAAGTAGTAAGCTTTCATCTTTCCGCAAGGCTCTATGTCATGTCTATTATTTCATACTTTGGTTTATTTATGGATATTATTTTGGGCTATGGTTGGGGGCATTGCCCAATTGGATTTTGGTATTTGTTTGGATAGAGGCTTTTATGGAACTTCTATGGGTTGGTATGGGCGGGATCGGTAGTGGTGCTAGCCTTAGTATTTTCATTGGCATTGGGGCAACATCATTGGACTAAATTCTCACTATTCCATCCTTTTATGTTATGTAATAGAACTTGGTTTGGTTCTTGTTTTAGTTTTAGTTTACGGTTTGGTTATGGCTATTGATTGGTTTGGGGATGGTTGGACTCGTTTAGGTCGGTCATGGTTATAGACCTATCCCAGATCAACATTTGGATAGTTATATTCTATCTTGTTATATATTCAGAATTCATCTAAATTAGGGTAAGTGCTAGACGGTTGGGTTGGGCATTGGGGGTATTCCCCAGTCCTGGTTGGACTTGGAATGCCCATTATGATAAGCCACCTGATCGGATCATGTCAAGTTTGTATCAGAGCTTTAGGTTCATGGTCAATTGGGAGTCCACAAAGCTGTATTGAGTAGAGTCTCTTTTAGAGGTGTAGAGTGCCACACTCATAAGGGAGAGGCTGCAAGGCATTTAGGAATGTTTCACTTTCTTGGTATTCTGTTTCAAGCCACAAGATCTAAGGTCCTTTCTAATCCTAGTTTGTTCACTTTTCATATCATGCCTCGATGATCTGGAACACAAGAAAACTCTTTTGTCCCATCTGGGGAAATGTGGAAGGTACACAGGGGATCCATACTTGGTCTAGGAGTCTAGTACCTGATATATATGGAGTTCCATCGGTTGCTACTAATCCTCTTCAGGGTGAGGTAATGAATGTAGAATTTTGTCAATCGATTCATACTATTGCTTAGTTAGTTGTTACTCAGTATAAACGGGATGGATCTAGTGTTTTATTTGCTAAGCACACAAGGGTTGTCCTTTTTATGAAGATGAATCCTTCTACTCTTACTGGTGTGAAAGTGGAGGAGTATCCATAGGGCTTTTTTATTGAAATAGAGAATATATTCAAGGTGATGTAGGCCACGAAGGTGGAAGGGGTAAATTTTGTATCCTACCAGCTCAAGAATATTGCGTACCAAAGGTATGAGGAGTGGGATAGGGATAGAAGTAATGTTGAGAATTTGGCCTTATGGGAAACATTCTTAAATGCTTTTCTGGATTTCTTCTTTCCTTAAGAGTTGAGTGAAGCAAGGACAGAGGAATTTGTTAATATGAGACATGGGAAAATTTTAGTCAAGGAATATGCCTTCAAATTTCATCAGCTGTCAAGATATACTTTGAAATTAATATCTGATATGAGGGCAAGGATAAGTAAGTTTACTTCTGGTCTATCTCAGGATTTGATCCTATAAAGCAAGACTAATTTGCTGATTAAGAATATGAATATTTTAAGGTTGGTGGTTTATATACAACAGGTGGAGAAAGAAAAGAGAAAACAGATGGAGTTTGGGGAACGACAGAGTAAGAAGTTCATGTCTTCTGAATAAGGTGGGAACAACAAGGTAGTCAGGATGGCGGTAAGTGGCCAAAGAAGAAATGGGGGAGTTTTGGTTCTTTCTTTTCTGTAGTTCCTCTCATTCGAAGCCTTTGGGTGATAGGCATCAACAATGTGGTGATAATTTCTAGCTATAGGGTGCCCAATCTTAGGCGAGCGGGGCACAGTCGACTTCTTCATATCATCCTTGTCGATTCTGTCATCGTCTTCATCAGGGATTTTGTGATGAAAAGAGGGATAAATATTTTAAATATATCAACCAACTATATTCTCCAAAATAGTCCCATTGGCAAGGGTGCATCGAGAGCGGTTAAAGCTCCGATTACTTCATCTTATGCTCTTGCGCCTAGTGGTGCTGCTTTATCATTTGCTCTTGCTTTTGGTGCTGGTGCTGGTTGGAATAGGTTATATGCTCTAGCATCTTGATAAGAGTCTAAGGCATGTCCTGATGTCATGACTGGTATGTCACATCTATTTTCTCATGACGTGTATTGCTTGTTTGATCTGTGGTCCACACTTTTTTATATGACCCAATTTATGGTTGTGTATTTTGTTTTTTATCCTAAGGTTATTTCGAATTCTTTTTCTCTTTCTACCCTGGTAAGTGACTCGGTTATTGCTAAAATAGTCTATAGGGGGTGCGTAGTATCTATTGGTAGCAGGTAGACTTTGGTTGATTTATTTAAGCTGGAGATGGTGGATTTTGATGTTATTCTGGGGATGGATTGATTACACTCTTGTTACGCGTCCTTATATTGTCAGACCTACAAGGTTGTCTTTAGGTTCTCTAGTGAACTAGTTATTGAGTGGGAGGGTGGTTCCCTAGCACCTAGGGGAAATTTTAATTCTTATCTTTAGCTCAAAGATTAATCTCCAATGGGTAACATTATCACTTGGTTCGGATTAAAAATTCTAACTCTAAAGGTCCTTCTTTTCATTTAGTTTTGGTGGTAAATGAGTTCCCTGAGGTCTTTTCGGGTGATCTTCCTAGTGTTTCTTTGGATAGGGAAATTGAGTTTGGTATTGATTTGGTTCTGGACACTCGTCCAATATCTATTCCTCCTTATAGAATGGCTCTGACTGAGTTAAGAGAACTCAAGGAGCAATTTAAGAATCTTTCAGATAAGAGGTTTATTCATCCTAGTATATATTCGTGGGGTGCACCAGTGTTATTCGTGCATAAGAAGAATGGTTCCTTTCGAATGTTCATTGACTATCGATAGTTAAATAAGGTAACAGTTAAGAACAAGTATCCTGTTCCAATGATAAATGACTTGTTTGATCAATTGCAAGGTGCCAAGTTATTTTCTAATATAGATCTTCAGTTTGGGTATCATTAGCTTAAGATTAGAGAGGAGGATATCCCTAAGACGGCTTCCCGAACTCGGTATGGACACTATGAGTTCTTGGTAATGTCATCTGGGTTGACTAATGCACTAGCGACATTTATGGATTTGATGAACAAGGTTTTTACGCAATTTCTGGATCTTTTTATTATTGTGTTCATTGATGAAATCCTGATTTATTCTAAAAGTAAGGTGTATCATGCCAATCAACTCCGTATGATGTTGCAAACCTTGTAGGAACAATAGTTGTATGCCAAGTTCTCTAAGTGTGAGTTTTGGTTGAACGCTGTATATTTTCTTGGTCATATTATTTCTAGTGAGGGGATCATGGTGGATTCTTAAAAGGTTGTTTTGGTTAAAAGGTGTCCTAGACCTATGACTCCAACCAATATTTGGAGCTTCTTGGGTTTGGCTGGGTATTAAGGAGGTTTGTAGAAGGGTTTTCTTCTATAGTTTCCCCATTGGATAAGTTAACTCAGAAAAAAGCAAAGTTTTTTGGTTAGAAGCATGTGAAGGGAGTTTTGAGAAGCTTAGGGCTAAGCTAACTTTGGCTCCAATCTTGAAATAGTCTAAAGGTAATGAGGGGTTTATAGTTTTATATAATGTATTCCGAGTAGGATTTGGTTGTGTTTTGATGCAGCATGGAAAGATGATTTTCTATGCTTCCAGGTAGTTAAAGGTGCATAAGAGGAATTATCCTACTCATAATTTAGAGCTTTTAACGGTGGTTTTTGCTTAGAAAATCTGGCGGCAGTATTTGTATGGAGTGCATATGGACATCTTTTTAGATCATAAGAGTCTACAATATGTGTTCACTCAGAAAGAGTTGAATCTTAGGCAAAGAAGATGGTTGGAGCTTCTCAAGGACCATGATATAAGTCTTCACTACCACTTAGGTAAAGCTAATGTAGTTGTTGATGCTCTTAGCAGGTTATCCATAGAGATTTTAGCTCATGTGAAAAGAGAAGCGGGAATTGGTAAAGGATATTTACCGAATAGATAATCTTGGAATGCATCTTCTAGACTCTAAGGATGGTAGTGTGTTTGTATAGGAAGTGGTTCGGTCGTCTCTTGGTATGGAGATCAAGGAGAAACTAATGCTAGATCCTATCTTGATGAAAATCAAGAGTAATGTAGGTGGGGAAAAGGTGATGGTCTTTGAGATCAGTGGTGATGGTACCTTAAGGTACCAAGGAAATTTATGTGTTCCCGACGTGGATGGGTTGCGTGAAAGGGTATTAGCTGAGGTGCATGAATCACGCTATGTTATTCATCCCAGTTTGACTAAATGTATCATGATCTCAAGGAGGTGTATTGGCGGAATGGTATAAAGAGGGATGTGGCTAACTTTGTAGGCAAGTGCATGGTTTGCCAACAAGTCAAAGTTAAGAACATAAGGATTGATAGGTTGTATCAATAAATTGAGTTACCCAAATGGAGATAGGAGGTGATCAACATAGATTTCATTACCAGTCTTCCTCAGTCTCAGAATTAATTTGATTTGATTTAGGTCATCGTGAATAGGATGAGATAGTCCTCTCACTTCTTAATGGTACAAACTAACTTTTCAGTGGAAGGATATGTTTTCGGCATGTGTGATTGACTATGGTGGTAATTGGGGTAAACATCTACCTCTTTTAGAGTTTGTTTATAATAATAGTTACCATTCTAGTATTGGGATGGCCTCTTTTGAGGCATTGTATGGTAGGAGGTGTAGATCTCTTATTGGGTGGTTTGAGCTTGGTGAGGCAGCTATGTTTGGTCTGATGTGGTTTATGCGGCTTTGTTTAGGTGAAGGTGATTTAGGATAGGCTTAAGGCTTTCCAAAGTCACCAAAAGACTTATGCAAATGTAAGATATAGAGATTTGGAGTTTGTGGTTGGGGAAAAGGTATTTTTAAATGTATCTCTCTTGAAGGTAATTATGTGGTTTGGTAAAAAGGGAAACCTCAATCCCTGATTTATTGGTCCTTATGTGATTTTGCGTAGGGTTGGTAATGTGGCTTATGAATTTAAGATGCCTTTTTGTTTGAGATCTATTCATTCGGTATTTCATGTATCTATGTTAAGGAAGTGTCTTAGTGATCCTTCTTTCAGGGTTCCTTTAGAGGGCTTGGGTACCTCGAATTCTCTATCTTAAGAATAGGTCCGTATCGAGATCTTGGATAGGCAGGTTCATCGGTTACAAACAAAGGATGTGGCCTCTGTTAAGGTTGTTAGGCGAAACCACAAGGTGGACGAGGCTACATAGGAAGTAGAGGAGGACATCAAGTCCAAATATATGCATCTATTTTTGTCTCCTGGGATTCATGGAGAAGGTATTTTTTCTTCGACATACTTTTATTTTAAAAATTTGTTAAAGGAAAGATTAATATCTTTGTTTCTTTATTTTCTAACTTGGTAAAAGGTTGGATTGAAATTTGATAATGTAATTGACTTTATTGGATTTCTTTGTATCATTGTTAAAGATAAGAGCAAAGGCATCTAAGGGGAGTAAATCATGCTTGTACCTACCTTGAACGGCATTCGGGGATGAATGTTCCTAGTGAGGAAGACTGAAACACCATAGATTTGGGACCCTTAGAAAGTTTCCTAGATTTCTGGGTTCTGTACAACATACAATTGATGGTTACTATTCGTATACTAGGGTACAAGTGTTTTCCTTGGTCGTTTGCTGACCAGTGTTGGTTGGTGGGATTGGATTGGGTTTTGGAATGGGTACGATTTGGGTTGGTACGAGTCGTATGGTTGGATACGACTCGTTTGGTTTGGGTCTTTCTGTCACTTGATCTTAGACTTAGTAGACTGACTTGGATATGAGTACGAGTGGCTCACCATGAGCCATAAGCTAAGGTGCAAGTCGCACCATTAACTTATAGGGTGGACAGTGTTCAAACCTCTTGTGATTCTATTCTTCCAAGGGTACGGGTTGTATGCTTTAGGTACGACTTGGTTTGGATAAGTCGTACTTTGGACAGTGTTGGGTCCAAGGGGAAGGCCTAGGGTACGAGTAGTGGTTACCATTCGTATTAGAGGATACGACTAGTATGGTTAGTGGCACCCCCTGATGGAAATTTTATGTTGTTTAAGTGAGGGCAATCTGGATATTTACCCACTTAACCTGATAAGGCCCCACAACTTTTAACACACTTGGGAGGTTATTTTCCTTATTATTCTATTCATTAACACTTAGAAAACACACTCTAATTCTCTCTAAAGTTCACTTAGAAAACACTCTCTAATCCTCTCTAAAGTTCTTGGGTAAAGGAATCTAGGGTTTCATCTTAAGGATTAATTTGGGACTTGTGTTGGCAATTTCTCTCCATCATCTACTCAATTTAAGTCAGGTACTCTTTCCCTCATTGTTAGTTCCAACTAAAGGCATATTTTGTAAATTGATTTCATGGCATAATTGTTATGTGGTTTTGGGTTTTCAAATTTAATTTGAGGGTTTTGGTTATAGCGTCTTGGTTATGGTTTTCCCATGTTTTAATTATGTATTTACATGTTTTAATGGTGGTTTGGATACTTGGTTTCATGTGAATGGTTAATTGGTATTTGATTTTGGTTTTGGAAATACTATGCCCCTAATATGTTTAATAAAATGACTATAAGAATGCTTTTACTATATTTTTGGACTTTTAATGGAGCTATTGCATGGTATGGTTTGGTAATGGAACCCTAAATGGTATAAATGGTTTGGAATAGTTAATGGAATGGTTTGGTATTCATGGTTATGGTTAATTGAACATCCTTGTGGGGTACAATGGAATCCCCCAAATAAGCTTGTTAGTAAGCATCCTTATGGGGTACAATGTAATCCTCCAAGCAAACATAATGGAACACTTGTTGGGTACATGGGACTCCCCCAAGTTAACTTGATAAATGGATTCACGGGAATCCCTTAACCTATTAAGGTTTGGATAAGGACAATACTTGCAAGTTATAGTTGGTATGACGATACCACTATTGATAGCCTAGGTTAATAATAAATGGAATAATGGATTGGTTGGTTGGAAATGATTTTAATTAGACAATAATGGTGGGGTGTGATAGTTGACCATGAAGGTGGGAGTTTAATAAACAAACATTGGAAACTCATGTTTGCCGACATGAGGGGTTGTTCATGGAAACCATATATGTACTATGAGGTACACGGGAATCCTTTAAGTACACTGTACATACGTATCATAGAAAGTAAGGGTACTTGGGAATCCCTTACTCTTATGGTATCTCTGGTTTGTAAGGCTACACGCATCAAGGCCCATTCAAGGGGTTACGCTGGACCCATATAACCCGTGGGTGGTTAAAGACGGTTAAGCTACAGATACCCAGGTTAATGGTTTCAAATACATGCTAAACTCGATTCTCTTTCCTGCCATGGTTTATATATATATGTGTATGTATGTATGTATATATGTATGGTTTGTTTGAATACGGATGGTTTACATGGTTTTATTAAATGGCATTATTTTATCCTTATCCTGAGTTCATGCTAGCGTTCGCCCGCTAACCCATCTTTGGCCGGCTATATCCCCCCACGCAATGCAAGAACCAGCTAATCTACTCCTCCTGGATTGAAGTGGTGAGCTTCCATCTTTCCTGAAGGCTCCATTTCATGGATCTTATTTCATACTTTTGTTTATTTATGGATATTGGTTTTGGCTATGGTTGGGGGCATGTACCAATCAAATTTTTGTATTCTTTTGGTTAGAGGCTTTTATGAAACTTTTATGGGTTGGTAGGGTGGGATCGGTAGTGGTGTCAGCCTTAGTATTTGCATTGGTATTGGAGCTGACATCGTTGGACTAAATTTCTCATTGTTCCATCTTTTTATGTTATGTAATGGAACTTGGTTTTCCTTTTTTTTTTTTGGTTTTGGTTTACGGTTTGGTTATGGTTATCGGTTGGTTTAGGAACGGTTGGACTCATTTGGATCGGTCAAGGTTATATACCAATCTTAGAGTCTGGATTTGGATAGTTATATGCTATCTTGGTAACTATTTCAGAGTCTAGATTTAAATAGTTATATGTTATCTTGTTATATGTTCGGAATTCATCCGAATCAGGGTATGCACTGGACGATTGGGTTGGGTATTGGGGGTGGTCCTCGGTCCTGGTTGGACTTGGGATACCCATTATGACAAGTCCCTCGGTCCGGTTGTGTCAATCCACCACTAGAACTCTGCAAGGTCTTCTGTACTGGCATACCCTGATATCCATGAGAACCTCTAAAATCTCTAACACGAGAAACATGAACATTGAACTCATCAAAACGGCGGACCTTCTTGGTGCCTTCATGAGATAACAGGAGAATACGTTCCGTCATCTTACCATGACCCACAATACTCCGAAAAGATGCTCTAAATACAACCATTTGAGATGTAGCCAACCGAAGGGAGATATTGACACCCTTTCCAAACTTCTAAATTATCTCAGACTAGGTGGAAAGACTAGCATAAGAATATCTAGACAAGGCATGGAAATATGCCTCATATTGTGCTACAGTCATGGAGCCCTACTCCAAGTGATTAAACTCATCACACATCCAATCCCTAGGCACAAACCACTCCAAAAATGCATTGAATAAGTTATCCTACAATATATTAGGAGCATTAACAGGTTTATAGCCCACGAATGACCTTCACCAATCTCTAGCAGTATCTCTCAACTGATAAGTGACATAAGAAACTCTATGCAACTCCAGCAAACCTAAATTATGTAATTTCTCTCAACATTCAATCATAAACTCATTAGGATCCTCATCCACAACACCACTGAATATAGGAGGATTCAAATGAGTAAATCTCTCAAATCTCTTTTGATCCTCAGAAGGCATAACAATACACGCAACAAGAGGAGGCATAGTGAATCTGGCGGGATAAGATCCCATCTGCAAAGGTATCATAAATGATGGTTGAACTCCTAATCCTGATGCAACATACTCAGACGTCATCGCTAATGGTGGAATAATACTTGGTATCTAATGAGTACCCAAAATCAAAGAAACTGCAATAGAAGGATCCACACTCAGAACTGGAGGAACACCCAGTATAACCAAAGGAAAACCCTCTAAACGAGTTAGCAAATGCACTAACAACCCCTCCAAGACTGGGGTAGATAAACTCTGAGTAACTGGAGTAGAACCCACACCTCCAACCTATTCATCATAAGGCTTAGTGGAGAGTCCTCTAGCACTTCTTCTAGTCGGGGCTGATCTACGAGTTTGTTCACTCCCTCAAGTCAACACTATCTACACATAAAGAGTGAAACATAACTAAGAACACAAGGTATGAATGGAATTCGTATGATAAGGAAAAAAATAAGGGATGTTTCCAAAAGACATTCTATAGCCTCTCGAGGATAGATATGAATATCTACAAAGCAATCCACGAGAATCTATTAGACATCCAATTCTTACATTGTTGAAACCAATGAAACCGGGCTGCTCTGATACCAATTTGTCACGACCCAAAAATAAAGGTCATGATGACACTTGTCAAGACAAATATTGACAAGTAATCCTATCAACCAAACTGATATGAAAAGAGGGAAAAGATAGAAATAACCCCAAGATAAGCTTCTAGAACAAAGTCAAACCATATGAGTAATTATAACAATTGCGAAAAAATATATCCAAAATACCATATGTTCCCAAAACCAAGTGTCAATAGTATAAGAACTACTAATACAATCCAAGAGTCAAATACATCAGAAAAATAACCACAAAGGAACAATATCCGTATCTGAATACTAATAAAGACATAACTACTACAAAAAGATAGAGGTGAACTCCGAACGCATGAATGTCCAATCACTACCTTGAGTAATCTGAAGCGTCCAAAATCAACCAACCTGAGGTGCACCCGAACCTAATTCTACATCGAAAGAGTAAAGTAAGAATGAGTACAGTCCATGTGTACTTAGTAGGTATCATAGGCTGACAGAGCAAAGTAGAAAATAAAGCATGTAAAATAAACACTAAGGGCACGTCACCTACAATAAGAAAATATCCCACAGCGGTAGCCTACACCACTTGCACTAACAGTTCTAATATAGTACATATATTGAAACAACATACAAAGATAAAACACAAGGGTAAATTATACCACATATAAGAAGAACAGGGGAGACATGTTTATAAAAGTTCATCAAATACACTTAAAGGAAGGTTGGATGATTAGATAGATAATAAGTCAATATGGCAATACAAACATAATATAAACACATCAAAGAAAGTGCAATGTATATGATGATAATAATGATGACGATGATGATGCACGAGGTGTTCCCATAACCTCTGTATACACCTCCAGAGGTAAGCCTTCCGACGTAGGACCTATGAAGGGTTCATCAACCCATATACAATCCATATATTTATATCTCCTCCCTGGCACATCCCCCAGGGAGAATTTTATAATATATCACAATATCTCCTCCTTTACACATCTCTCAAAAAAGGTTTTTAAAAGGTGTTGCAGTGTTTATCCGGTATTGCCACAGTGGTACCATTTGTTTCATGAATAAATATGATATGAGAATGTATTGTTCAGATCCAATCACAATGAATATTTCCACAACCAACCACATGATGTATTTACAGAACCAACCATAATGATATATTTCCACAACCACGTGAGCCAATATCCACTCATTATTTCTATTCATCCATGAATTTCCATATGTTTCATATGACAACAAGTATGAACATATATCAAAATAAACCAAAGGTACTACAATAGGCATTTTCAACAACACAATATAATTATTCACAGGTATTCAAGGATATCAAAATCATATAGGACCCTACATGGTTACACATATCACATAATATCTCAATTTCAATAACTACATAACATATACGCCCTCACTGCACACAATACATAGATAGTCATTTTCATGATTAGTTCCTACCCTTAATATTAATTTTGTACCATTATTTATTATCCATCCCAGTTTGAAAAAGTTAAGTCATAACCTACCTCTAATGCCAAAATCGATGCGCAACACTTCAACCACAAAGCCCTAATCATCACGAATGGTCCCAAAATTAACTAAAATAAAGAAATATAGAATCTATGCATAAAAAAAAATCCAACAATACTCATATTTTCAACTATTGGTTTGGGATCAAAACAGACCCACAAAATGGATTTTGGAAACTCTATCGCAACACCCATTAAAACTTCTAACAAAATGAATGAGCTATAATCATTATACTTGGAGTTCTACTAACCCATTTTACATAACAAAAGTTTCTAAGACTTTCTAAACTCATTCAATAACGCAAAAAAAATTAAAACTCCTAACCAACGCTCAAAGAACTACCAATTTTTTCTAAACCACTAATAACGCCCAAGCTACACCTTCGGTCGAAAGATAATTCGGTCGCTATCAAATATAGAAACCCAATGAAGGTTGGGGTCGAATCTCAAGGGATTATGTGGAATCATGGCTCTTGGCTATTGTAATCAACAGGCAGAACTGGAAAAGTCAATGGGGGGTTTTTGAGTAGCAATATCAAAAAAGTGGCGATTATTAACTTTAGTTGTAATCAGTCGTAAGTGAATATTAGGATGCCTTCCCCCTAGATTCTCAACTTTGTGGGATTATCATGCTTTATTAAACCAACCTGATACCTTGCATACAGAATTTATACGTTATGTACCATCAACAGTCTTTTGGATATGCAAACAGATTTCACCCTTTACCTTTTGAGTCCTAAGATGTCACCTTACTAACCCTTATCTTGATCCGAGATGACTATTACCTTTTGAGTCTCTAGATATTAGATAAAAGCTAACCATCTTACATAGATTATACCTAGTAGCATGGATCGATGGCTAAACTTCAAATTACTATGGTAATTATCTTTTCCTAGATACTACTCCTTTTTTAGAGTAAGTAGCAATAATTTAGGCGGGATCCTAATGTTTGCAACCAGATAACTATTAAAGTAAAGATAATACAATGCATGCATGGGTATTGGTTCATAACAATTATAGCACTTCTCCTACTTCATCAATGTACCAGGGTTTCCACAACCCTCACTAAGGGTTCTTAGTCGATCATGCTTGTGAAGTAATCAACAACATTCATGATTGAAAGCATAAGATGGAATCAACATAATCATAAGTAAAAACCCAAAACCATAACCGAATTAATCAACCAAAATTAATACAAGATAATTTCAAGACCAAAATTGAATCTCAGAATCAAAGTATGTTTGTAAGTATCAAAAGTGCATAACTTTTACTAAAAACACATAAGGGGCATTTATAGTACATGAGGAAACCCTAAAATCAAATCCCAAACGATAAAGGACAAAAAGGGTTAGTGGCCACATATGTACACATGTGGCCTGACCTTAGGCTCATATGTCATATACGAACTGAGGCTTCCGCATATAGATGCCTACATGTGCATGAAATATTTCCTATAGCTTCTGCTCTTGGAATTTTAGACTTCTTTCACTTACCATACACACATGCATCTTACATGTGCTACATTTTATCCACATATTGACATAGGTAAGTGTCGGAAGTTATTTTTCATCTCTTTTACTCTTGGGATCTCCAATTTTGGTACTTACCTATGTCTTAAATAGACCGCATATGCTACATGTGGTCCACATGTAGATATAGGTAAGTGCCAGGCCTTCCAACACTTGTAACCAAGATTCAAATCTTTAACTTTCATTACATTCTTGGGTCATAATCCAAAAAGTGTGATGAATATCCAAAATTGATCCATTAAGTAGCCAAAAACTCTATTTTTTTATCTTTTTCGTGAACATAGTATCCAAAACCTAGTTTTCTGCAAAACTGTAAGGACTCGCAAATTCTTAGCTTAATTCAATCCTTTAAGCCTATTAAGGGGGTCCCAGACTTAGAAAAATTCTAGCTAAGTATTCAGACGAGCACATCTCTCATGCAGAATTCAGGTTTGTATTCACTAATTTAGAAAATTTAGTCGCAACTTAGAATGAACAGCCAACTGTTGTTCCAGGCAATTTAGTGGCCAATACTACTGCAGCTAGGATTTTGGACTTCACTCGAATGAATCCTCCCTTATTCTCAGGTTCTAAGTTTGAAAAGGATCCACAAGAGTTCCTCGATCAGGTTCAGAAAGTCACAAATATCATGGAAGTGGATTCCAGTGAGAGTGCTGAGTTAGCCGCCTATCCTCTACAAGATGTAGAACATACGTGGTTTAAGTAGTAAAAGGTAGACATGGGTGCAGATCCAGAGCCCATAGAATGGGAAGAGTTTACGACGACATTCTTAGATAGATTATTTCCCTTAGAGCTGAAGAAAGCCAAGGTTTTATAGTTCATCAATCTCAGGCAAGGCATTATGAGTGTGAAAGATTATTCCCTCAAGTTTACTCGGTTAGCCAGGTATGCTCCCCATATAGTAGCAGATAATAGATCTAGAATGAGCAAGTTTGTGTTTGGGGTATTGGGTATAATGGTTAAGGAGTGCAGGACTACATTATTGATTAAGGAAATGGACATATATAGTCTTATGGTCCATGCTTAATAGATTGAGGAACATAAACTTAAAAAGAAGGAGAGAGAAAATAAGAGAGCCAGAATGAGTAGCTTTAGTTTAGCCTAGCCAAGGTCAGAGGGTGGTAACCGTTCTTAGTTTATTCAGAAATTTTTAGAACTAGTTCTATCTTCAGCTAGTACACCAGTACCAAGGTTCAGGAATGACAGTCATGATGGGGTGCCAGACTCCAAAACCCAGAGTAGTGCATGTGTTTTTTGTAGTAATCCATTTTGCAAAGAATGTGGTAAGAATCATAAGGGTATGTGTAGAGCCGACAGTGATGTGTATGTTGAATGTGGTGAGTCAGGTTATTGAATTTGAGACTATCCTAAGGATGGACTACAAAGTCAGCATACTCATCCTTCAGCTCAGTTCGATCGCCCGAATTAGCAGGGTGCCACTTCCAATGCCGCCAGTGGGCAGCGCCTAAATAGGCTTTATGCACTTCAGTCTAGGCAAGATCAAGAAAGTTTCCCTGATGCGGCCATTGGTACGTTATAAAACTCCTATTTACATATTTATGTCTCATCAGATCTAGGAGCTTCTATGTTTTTTGTAACTCTTTGCATAGTAGTTAACTTTAAAGTCAGACCAAATATTAACTAAACCTTTCTCAGCCTCCACCCCAGTGGGTTAGTCTATCATATCTCGGCGGGTATACAGGAACTGTTCAGTTATGATATCTCCGGAAGTCAGGCTTCCAGATTTTAGTAGTAATATTAGTATGTGTAGAAAAGTAGTGGGTAGGAATGATGCCCAACCTGTCTTTACCTCAGTTCAAAGTTTTGAACTTTAATCATCACGATACCTACATATGCTTTATGTCTCAGCTCCACGAACACAACTTATATTCATGCACTTTCCATAGAATCATGTGCATTTCCAGTTCTTAGTATGAGGGCTCCAGTTCACTCAGTAGTAGAATTGTGTTCCATGAACACGAAAACTCCAAACTCAGGTCATGCAGTGCATGACTTCTGCATTTATGCCTTACAGTGTGTTTAGTCCTAGTTACCGTCTGAATCATAGTCTCAGTTAAAGTCTTAGTTATAGTGTCAGTCTCAGTACAGTAATCAAATCAGAAACTCAGTTCAATTTTAGGTTTGCTTGAACATAGCTTACAGTTATCAATTACTCAGTTATTAGTATTTTAGTACCTCAGTTTATAGAATATTTCAAAACCATGTTATACGCTTGGTTTTGCATTCTCAAATAATACAGCTTTCACGAATTCATGCTCAGTTATCTCATATTACCCAGTCAGTCCTTACCTCATATACATAATATTCTACAGTTTCAATCTAATTATTTAGACTAAGTACAATTCAGTCTTATAGACCCAGTATTCAACTATCAGTCATTTAGTTAATAAGATAAGTTTGTATGCTTATGTATTTGTTGTGCAGCGCCCATGCAAATATTTTTCAGTAGTCCCAAGTGAAGTGTCGTACTAAGGTGGAAGTATAGTTGAGAGAGTATTCAAGGGATATGTGTAAGCTTAAAAATTTATAGTTGCAGTGCATAAGTCTTAGTCACTCTATATTAGATGGTGATTTGTATGCCTCGCCTTATATTACAGAATTCTAGCCACATTGTGATGTCTTATTCAGAAAATGCCAAGCTTTCTGTAATACCCTGATCGTTTCTTAAGCCTAAATCCATCTTTTGAGTGGATATGTATGACTTCCAAAGTGATTTATGTTTAAACCATGTTGTATTTCTGTAATTTCTATATCATTGAATAAGATTTCCATCGATACAAATTTTATCAAAATCCGACATCGGATGAGTGAGTTATGGCCATTTTACTTAACGGTATCGGATCGCCCAGGTTTGACGGTCGACCTTGTGGACCGTCAGGGGCCTGGTGGACCATCAAGTTCCCTATAAAGCCAAGTTAGTGACTCATTTTTCAAGCCATCGTGCGACGGCCAAGTTGGTGGACCGTCAAAAAGTTGACGAACCATCAAGGGGTCCGTCAGGTCGAGATAGAATGTCTTATTTCTGGCCCTCGAGTGATGGACGACTTGGTGGACCGTCAGTTTCCTGATGGACCATCACTTCAATCATCACATCAAGGCAGAACGTTCTAGTTTTGGCATTCGAGTGACGGGCGACTTGGTGGACCGTCAGTCCCTCTAACGGACTGTCAGGTCGACCGTCACAGGCCCCGATCAATAAATTTCAGCATTTTCAAAAAGGGCATTTTGGTTATTTCATCCTCATGTGGTCTTATATATATATATATATATATATATCAAAGTGGAGAAGAACCACTCATTTTTCTTCTCCTTTCTCTTCCAATCTTACGAGAATCTCCTAGAAACTAGGGTTTCTACGAGATCCAAAATCCAAATCCTCTTCCAAAAAATTCAAAGAAACTTCCATGACTTTCTCCAAGTTGTTCAAGAAACAAGTTTCTCAAGTCAAAGGCATCAAGAATATTGGCCTAAAAGTTTGAGAAGTGTTCCAAACAAGTTTCCACATCTTCAAATCAAAATCCAAGGTATGTGGGGTTTGAACAAGAACACTCCTTTCGTTCTTATGCCTAAAGTTCTACTTTCTATTATTGAGTTACATGATTTTGCATATGGGTTTACACCCAAATTTCTTTATTTATGATTTATGAGATTTGAGTTTAATAAGTTTGATATTTATGATTATTTCACCATCATGTTTCTTAAATTGAGAATTTATTCCATGAGTTGTATATTGTCATTATGTATTGATGATTTCTACGTGATTTATGATAAGTGTCAAGATTTGTGTTTTTCTATGAGAAATTTGACTATTGAATATATATATAGATATCGATATTTGAATTGAAAGTCAAGAATGAGTTTGATGATGTTTCCTTGAAGATTTGGCATTTGAAATGATTTGATAAGCAAATGTACTTGATGTTGAGAAATATTGTTTGAATTTGAGTCAAGTTAGGAATCCACAGTTGCATATGATTTATCGATAATATATATTGTTGTTTTGGTCATCATGATAGACCCATGAGTTAGTATTGATTGAGGGGGATTTCCTAATGCATTCTGAGCTGAGTCTGGGAGGAGTGTTTAGCACCGAGCGGGAAATTTGGTATATCCTTAGAACTACGTGCCATCATAGGATTGATGTTGATAATTGTGGGAAAAAGGCCGAGTATGAGATTGTGATGATGAGATTGAGGTTGTACTCCCAGGAAAGAGTACGACACCCCTGCCAATGTGGGGTTCTCTCCTTAGGAGGGCAAAATATTGGACTCTATGCGGCTCACATGGAGTAGTTATGTTGGTTATAAGAAAATCCCAAACCCATAATGATCTAAATACCTTGAGTTACCGAGTCACTCTAAGTCATAAGTCAAAGCTTTTGAGTTGAGTTGAATGATTTATGAGATTTATGAAGCATGTGTTATTACTGATGATTTATGGAAATAATGTTTTGGATTATTCAAGCGAAGAGAGTTATTACTTTTAGCATGCATGATTTTCTTATACACTTATGGTATTATTTAAAATGTTGCATCCACCCCCACATACTCAGTACATTCCCAAATACTGACTCCCATACTCTTTTGTATTCTATATTTCCTCGTGATATAGGTTCAGGTGCTCAGTATCAGCCACGACAGTGATCTATGAGTACCTTCATCTACATTCCTTCAGTTGGTGAGTCCTCATGGTTCGAGGACCTATGTTCATAATTTTTGTCTTGCTAATTGATGGTTGTTTATTTTTCCATTCAGTATGAGCCAGTTGGGGATCTGTCCTAATGGCTCTTCAGTCTTATGTAGTAAAGGCTTTGTCAGACTAGAGTACCAGTATGTATAGAACGTTAGTAGTTTGATTGTACATGATAGTAGTAATTTGTATCTCAGTATGTTCATGGCATGATTATTCTTCCTTATTACCACCCGATTATTATCATGGTGAATTATAGGAGTAAAGACAGGCTCAGAGGGTTAGATTAACGTTATGTGTGTCCTTAAGCACCATGTGACATCTCGGGATAGGATATTAGGGGGGTTACACTTTACTTGCTCTCTAAAGTTGTTGGCAACTCAATAAAAATAGTGTTAGAGAAAAGCTCCAGTTGATAATAAGTTTTCAGTATGAGTTAGCCCGTAAATCCAGTAATTCAATTTAGTAATCAGATGGACAAATTCGTGTGGTGTGGTTTTCCATTTTTCCATCTAGTCGCACTATTCGAAGTCTCGTGAATGTAACTATTCTAAGATGGACCAACCAGGTAGTTGCGTGTTCATCTCAGTTTATGTATCACGTCTTACTTTTAGGCCTCAGATATTCAGTCATGATTCAGTTCGTAGGTGCCTTGTGCGTCGCCCCAGTTTTCCTCAGTATCTCAGCCAAGTTAGAATTCCTCGGGGGATATAATGTCCCAAGGGGGAGATACACTATAACCCCGAGCTTTTATGTCCTAAACCTCCTAGCTCTTTTCACGTAATAAATCCAGTTTGGAGTAGTGGATACTCAATAGTTGACCCTCAAGTTCTAATCTCAGCCATAAGCCACGTATTCAAGGGACTCAGTTTGGTTCACGATATTCAGTTCATGTATCACATTACAGTATCAGTCCTGTTCTCATGTTCTCGTTCATGCGTACTCCAAAAATAATCTTGGGTTTATCAGTATTTTTTAGTTTAAGTAATAGTTTTTCCTTGAACTTACTCAGTTCCATGTTCAGATTACCTTTACAAACTTGGTATCAGATATCATTGCATATTCAGTCATGCATTCATGAGTCAGTTCAGTCATGTATTCATGCATCAGATATCCATGTTCATTTTGAGAAAATTCAACTTATCAGAAATCCCATTCATGCATTCACGAATCAGTTCAATCATGTACCCATGCATTAGATATGCATGTTCAGTATGAAACTCAGTATATCAGTAGTTTCAGTTATCCAATTATGCTTTAGTTGTGCATGTCCATTATGTAATTTTAGGTTATCATTTTCTCCCAGTTTAGTCAATCTCATTCGAGGACGAATGTTCCCAAGGGGGAGATAGACCCCGCAAAATTCTTAGCTTAATTCAGTCCTTTAAGCTTGTTAAGGGGGTCCCAAACTTAAAAAAATTCTAGCTAAGTATTCAGACTTAGTATTATTTTAGCCTTTGAAAGTTGGAAATCTTATTTCACGACCTTTATGTCTATTAAAGGTTGATATTTGAGTTAATTAATGATCAAGAATGACAATAGGTATTCCCGGGCAAGTTTCTGGTTTTTCGAACTTTGTTTGATGCGCCTTTGGAATCCTAAACCATTGAATCAATGCGATCTGGACTCGTCGCATCGACTATCACATTGATAAATATTTTCCCCAGCTTTCGGCATCCAATTCTAGTGAACCAACGCAGACTCAACGCGGCGTGTTGGAATCGATGCGGTGCGTCGGCCTGCGCGTCGATGATTTAATTTTTTAGTAATTAAAAGACCGCGTCCTTAGAGGCAAATGGGTCATTTACCCACCACTATTCAGCCCCCATCACATGAAATTTAGCCCTTTTTTAGCAAAAGATAATCATTCATTCACAAATTGCTCAAGAGCAAAAACCCTAGGTGAATTAAATTCAAATTCAATGATCAAGATTCCACCGTTAATTTTCAAGAATTCTCCAACTAAGGTATGTAAAGTGTTCATACAAGGGTTACTTCTACCCTTGGTGTCCAAGAAACTCTATTTAAGCTCATGTAGAGTGATTTCATAATTTACTACAAGATTCATGTAGATTTAATTTATATGTGTGCTTTATCATGTGAATTCATGTTGAAACTCTTGGAATTATGTAATTGGAATTGAATCACGATGCCTACATGTTTTTTAGTATTCTGTGCATATATTATGTTCCACAAGTGTTTGATAAACTATCCATGTGAGTGGAATAGTGAAATTATAACATGTTAGCATGTATGCAAGTTCATGTTGTGCAAGTGTTTTCTTGAATGCCCAAATGAATGAATGATGACTAAGTAGTAATTACCATGTCTCAGATTATGCCATATCCTTTAAGTTTATGCTATCGAGTCCTGGGGATATTTAATGCCTGATAATTTAGTGCTTGTCTAGAGCCATGGTCAGTCATAGAGTAGAATCAGTCATGTCTCGATTAGTAGAATTCAGTCAGTTACAGAATGTAGGAAAACTCAGAATCAATCTAGTTCAGTTCAATAAAATCAGTTTAGTTCAGTTATATACATTCAATCAGTAACAATTTAGTCCAACCTAGTATAGTTTAGAATTTAGTCTAGTGTTCATTCAGTTGGGAGTAGGATTCAGCATCGAGTGAACCCAAGGATGGGGACTCACCGCCAGTAGAGGGTGTAATCCTTAGAGACAGTCCTTGCATTCCAAAACTATGTAGCCAGTGTAGGTTGAGACATCAACCTTCCAGTTGAGGGTGGATGAGGTGATACCTACCAGTTTAGGGTACCATCATTCTCGTTCAGAGTACCTGCCAGATGAGGGTTAACTCACAGCTTGTCCTTACCCACGGCACGATATTGACATAATTCCAACTGGTTTATAGGTTGGACCCCAAATGAGTTAGAGAAGGGGCATGTCAATTAGATGATTACTTCCCATAGTCTCAGTTTCAGATTCAATCTCAGTATAGAACTCAGTTCAGTTCTGCAGATTTAGGACTGTCAGACACAGTCACTCAGTTCAGTACGGGACTCAGTATAGTCTCACTGAATCAAGACTGTCAGATACAGTCATTCAGTTATCAGTAATTCAGTATTCAGTGTTATTACGATCTCAGTATAGTTTACATATTCATGCATGTACTCTCATTCAGTCATACTCATGATATTCAGTTAGTATTGTTTAGGCATATGAACTCATGCATTTCATCCAACCTCACTAAGCATACTAGTACATTCAAAGTACTAACACATGCTTTTCTTTTGCACTATGATGTCTTATATCATAGGTTCAAACACGCAGTCTCCCGAGCACCCTTAATAGCTCAGACTCTCAGCATACAAAGTTAGTGGTGAGTCCTCATAGTTCGAGGACTTGATTATTTATTTCAGTTCATTTTCAGTAGTTGGAGTTAGTTGGGGACTTGTCCTATCAACTCCACAGTTCAGATAGTTTAGGGGCTTTTTAGATTAGAGTATTTTTAGACAATTGTTCAGTTTTTCTTTATTGATATTCAGTTTTGATATTGTGATACAATATTTAGTATTATTTATAGTATTGAACCATATGGCCACTTTTTCGCCTATTTTCTGCATATTTACCGTATTATTGTTCAGTTATTGTAGCAGGTACTAGTCACGGGTTAACTTATGGTCCTTCGGGATTATGACCACCGTATAGCGTTCGAGGTATAGACTCAGGGCGTTACAAAAACATACCCAAAAGTCATAAAATCTAACAAAACAACCTCAAAAACTTGTATATTTTCCTCCTTTTAAGCAATGAAAGTTCTTTATTTCTATAGCACATCAACCACCATCCACTCAAGATATGCCTAAGTCTAGGCTAGTCCTGAATTTTCAAAATTTCCTATAGGGAACAACTAAATGAAGGTTCTTCTCTCTATTTAGTGTAACAATGATTTGAGTTGTTGTATTGGATACCAATTTTACCATCGTTCATACCCTAACAACAACTAACCCAAAAAGGTGCAACAATGAAACAAGAAATGTACCAGAGTTAATAAACATGTATGGATATTATTTATGCCAATCCACCTCCACCTCCCATGTTTCTTCCTCATCTGGATCTAGGGGTGTGAAATAATAGAACTGACCAATAAAACAAATCGATAAAAATCCTATTGGTTTATCGTTATTAGGTTATTTGGTTAATACCTTTTTAATGGTTTTATAATTTTTTTGACTGAGTAACTGGTTCAGTTTTAGTTTTCTTATTGGGTTACTGGTAAACGATAATCCAATAAGAATTAGGGGTGTTCACGGTTTGGTTAAAAATCAAATCAAACCGTGTACCAAACCAAACCAATTAAAAAAACTGACATTTGATTTGGTTTGGTTTGGTTTTAATTTTAAAAACCAATACTTATGTGGTTTGGTTTTGGTTTTACTCAAAAATAACAGACAAAACAACCAAATCGAACTGATAAAAATTATATATATATATATATATATATATATACAAAAACAACAACAAACCCAGTGTATTCCCACATAGTGAGGTCTGGGGAGGGTAAGATGTACGCAGTCCATACCTCTGCCTCTAAAGAAGTAGAAAGGTTGTTTCCGATAGACCCCCCAAAATTTTATATATATATATATAATTTATAGATTATTCATGAATAAAAAATAATATTTTTTACATTTTAAATTTTAATCATGAATTTATCTATAATCGTAATACTTTTAGTCATATGTATTCATCTAGTTGACAGTACGTTATGAGATTCTAAATGATTTTTGCACTTTGAATAATAAATGTTACTAATTGTGAAAATTATCTTGTTGTCTATGTGTAACTCCCCGAATCTGGTACCCGGAACTACATAGTGCTCATGACCCAGAAGGACCACAAGCTAACCCATGACTGATAGCTATACCTGTATACTGCATAAAATACTTTATAATGCGGAAACATGAACTGAAAGGCCATAAGGTTGAAAACTGAGACATAATATCTGATAAAAATATAACATCTGGGAGGGGTATAAAATACCCAAAATCACTAAAATCAACTATCTGAACATACTGTAGTATGGAAAGCCTCTAAAATATGACTGTCTAAATAAAGAGTTGATGGGACATATCCCCAACTAACTCCAACTAATAAACTAATTAATGAGATAAATAAGAAATGATCATGTCCTCGAAGGATGATGACTCACTGCTATCTATGTCTGCGTATATCTAGAAATCTACTAATGCTCTGGAGCTCGTGTCTCTGAACCTATGGTATAAGACACCACAGCGTAAATGCGTTAGTACTTCGAATGTACTGGGGTTCATATGCATGAACAATACTGGCTAACTGACTAATATAAATGTGAGAATGCATGCATGAACACATAGTAACTATTACTGAGATCGTGAAAACATGATTACTAAATCTGAATACTGATAACATGACATACTAATAACTGATATAACTAATAACATGAGTGACTGTATCTGACAGTCCTGAATCTAATGGAACTAGCTGAGTCCCGTATTGTATCTGAGTTGACTGTATCTGACAGTCCTAAAATCCAAAGAACTATCTGAGTTCTTTTACTGAAACTGATACTAAAACTGTGAGAAGTAGTTATCTAATGGACATGCCCCAAATTATGCATTATATCTGAACTGGGGTCCAATCTGTGCCCTGATTAGAAGGGTGTCAATACCGCGCCACTGGTAAGGACAACATGTGAGTGACCCTCAACTAGCAGGTTACTCTAATAAGAATGGTGGGAACCCTCAACTAGCAGGTTAAGCCACCTCATCTACCCTCAATTAGCAGGTATGATGTCTCAATCTACGCTGGCTATGTAGTTCTGGAATGCAAGGATTGCTCCTAAGAATCACACCCTCTACTGGCAGGTAAGTTCCCATCCTTGGGTTCTCTCGGTGCTAATTTCTACTCCCATCTAAATAGACTCGAAACATGATTAACTGAACTGAATTGGACTGAGTTAACTGAGTTTCGTTGACTGACGAAACATTACTAAGATTACTGAGTTTTCCTGAGTCATGAGACTAACTGAATTCTACTAAACATGGCTTGACTGTGAATATCTTGAAAACATGACAATGGCTCTAGTCATACAGCTAATTTGTCAGGTACAAGTACCCTGAGAACTTGATGGAAGGAAACTGACAATTCCTAAATTTCTTGAATACATAACCAACATCAACAATCCATAATATAATAAGTTGGGGATTTCACGAAATACATGGTTATCATAGTATCTAACATAGACGGGCATGCTTATAATCATATCATAATCTCATGTTCTAATATCATGTGCATTCCGATAACATACACATTTCACAAGAATAGCATGGAAACCATTTAAACAAAAGAGGATGACAAGCATGCCACATTTAATTTATCTTTTGAGCTATAAAACATGATTTCTACTCTTTCAAGCATTTTATCAATCACCTTGCATGCACAATTTAGGGAATACGTGAAATTATCAAATTACACATCATAAGCAACTAAATTCATGGACTTTATCTTGCATGTTAACATAATATCATGAAAAATACACAAAGATTCCAACTTTGAAATCAATCAACATCAACAACTTGATTACAAATAACCCACAACATAAATACCATGATTTATGGATAAAACTAAGTTCTTGAGCTTCATGGATGGAAGGAATCCATGAATGAACACAACGCATACCTTAGTTCGAAAATACAAGAAGATTGACGGAGGAAATTATTGATTCTAAATCTTCTATGAAAAGTCCTAAGTTGTTCTTGAGAGGATTTTGTAAGAGAAGAGAGTATATTTTAGGTGAAAAGAGGCTGAATCACATGTTAAAGGACTTAAATAAGGGTGGAAAATTAACCCTTTTAACCTTGGACGCATCTTATAATTTTAGTAAAATTTTCCCAAACTGGACCCCTGGCACGACGCGGTGCTATCGAGCCGTGTCACTGGAATTTGACACTTGGGAAACTGAGGGATGGCGCGACGCGGAGCCATCACGTTGCCATTTCCTTTGTGACCTGGAAGTTTGGCGCGACGTGGGGGAAATTGCGCTGAGACAATGGAAAAGGACAATTTCCATTTTAAATTATGGCGCGGTGCGCCACTGACCAATATGGCACTATTTTATGATGGGAACATGAAATAGTCATAACTTCTTACCCAGTTATCGGATTTAGATAAATTTTATATTGATGGAAATCTTATTGAATTTCTCACGTAAAAAAAAGGTAAAAATATTAAAAATACCACATGTACAAAAGTGAATTCATCTTTCAAAGAAAGATTCTAACATTTGTGAGATGATTTCAAGCTAGAAAAGAGTACGGGATATTACACTATGGGATTTTACAGGTGAGTTTCATTAGACTATAGATAATCACTAATTTTGAACTTTCTTTTTGGTTCCTATTAAGCAAAGAAAATTTATGTGTTCACGTTTTGGGGGGTTTATTATATCGTTCTCTTATATGAAGTTTCTAAATAATTTTTGTAGAAGCGTTCATATGGTGTTGTTCGTGGCTTTGCCTAAGTATAATACTAAATTGACATTTTATTTTCAAGATTAGGGCACAACACTATGTTTGATTGGATTTTTTTAAAATTTCA
Organism: Capsicum baccatum var. pendulum; assembly: GCA_030864225.1. Classification (NCBI taxonomy): domain Eukaryota; kingdom Viridiplantae; phylum Streptophyta; class Magnoliopsida; order Solanales; family Solanaceae; genus Capsicum; species Capsicum baccatum. The sequence goes on from CM061552.1 coordinate 82,670,120, forward strand.
ATTTTTGTCATTAGTTAAAGTTAAAAATTGAAAAAAATGAAAAAATTGAAAAAATCAAACCAAACCGAACTAAACCAACAAGAACCAAACCGACGGTTATTTTTAGTGTTGTTTTGGTTTGGTTTTTAAAATTTTAAAATCGACTACGTTGATTTGGTTATGGTCTTGACCGATAACCGACCCATGAACACCCCTAATAAGAATATATTAAATTACTACTTTACCCCTAATTATATTATATATATACTAATTTAGGTGTACACGCTTCTGCGTGTACCTTACTTTAATGAGTTCAAACGTTACACTAAATAAGATATCTGTTCAACTAATAAAGATGAATATAATAATTAAATTCAGCACCTTTTGAAAATGCAAAGATGGAAAATTTATTTAATTAATCTAAACTTTACCTAAAAAAATCTCAAAGCCGACAGACATTCATCTACCACTAGTAAACTACAACAAAATAATACGATAATAAAGATATCAACACAATACAATTAAACCAAACTTTTATAAATAAAAAAATTCAAAGCCTACCGACATTCATCTACCACCTTTAAACTACAAAAAAATAATATGGTAATAGTGATATCAAAACAATACAATTAAATCTAACCTTTACACAAAAAAATTCCTCAAAGCAAAGACTATATGGTGCACTTGATCGGTTGTTGAATTATTTATCTAGACACTTCATTAAATATTTCCACTTCTTTTTCTTAGTGGGGCACTCTTGTTCTAAGAATCTTAGATTTGGCTCACCTCCAATTTGAACATGTTATATATCTAAGCAAGAAGACATCTCACAACCACTTTTTTAGTTAAAAAGATGCTTACCATAGTAATAATAGTTTACATAAAACTAGCCGACTTAAATTAGTCTGGGCTAATTACATAGGAACATGAGGCATTTCCAGGATCATTGTTTGAGTAGGAGTTTATCCTTCTTTCAAAAATAGTTTCTAAAATGTCTACTAATACTTTTTCATAGACAAACATAGGAGGAACTACAAAAATTCTTGTTTCATCACTACCTTTAGCTGTTGCTCCTTTCTAGGCTAAGACATCAACTACTCCATTTTATTCCATATAGCTATGTTGCACCACAAGACATCCCAATATCTTTCGCCTTGATATTCACTAAACAATAATAGGTTTATAGTGCAGGTTTCCATTCTTTAACATCAAAATTACCTCTTTGGAGTCAACACTGATTTCCAAGGGGTGAGGTTATTTTCCTCAACTATTTTTAGACCTTCATGGAGCTTTATAAGCTCTGTATGTTCATTTGTTTCTAGGTTATAGCTCATAATAAACCTAGGACCCAGTCTCCTTTAGTATTTCTAATGACCCCTCCTGCTCTCCCTTACCAGGAATGCCTAGACAGGAGTCATTGGTATTGACTTTGTAAGACTTCCCAAGAGGGGGGTTCCATTTTAATTGGATGGATGTAGTGAGATTAAGAGTCCTTTAACACCCATCAATGTGTTCAAATCCAGTAACTTAATAGTAAGCCTGAGCAAAGCTGGGCTTGTCAATTTGGTTGTTAAAGGTGCTATAGTTTTTACTTTTGTAGATTGTCTGGAGGCAGAAAGGGAGGAGGGTTTTCCGCTAAATATGATGGTCAAATACCATTCCTTGTATGTTTTTCCAAGTGGAGGTCCAATTATAGGGATGAAAACTGATGGGAGAGAGAGAAGATTTGCTAGCTTTCTTGAGGATATTATTCTAGAAATCAAAAGTATTGGGGCAATCAAAGAAGATATGGGAAATATCTTTATTTGGTTTATTTCAAGAACATAAAGGAAGGATTTTATATTGATACCTTTTTTATTGAGGTTATACCTGGTGGATAGACCATCATGTTGAAGCTTCCATAGAAAGAATTTGATCTTAGTGGGGGTAGATACTCTCCAGATCCAAAGAAAGTTCTTGTAGGTAACAAACTTATGGCCTATAGTTTTATCATCTATGAACTGGTAATCACTTTTACTAGTGAAGAGCCCATTCCCATTAAGACTCCAAATGAGGTTGTCCTTTCTAGATATAGGGTTTTGGCAGAAGGTGCCTTTGATAATATTGATAATATGATGAGGGTTGACCATAAAAATTTGATAGAAGATAAAATTGCCCTCAACCAGACATCGGAGAGATTAGTGCCCAAGTATCTAGGGTAAATAGTTCCAGGGGTAAGTTCTTTAAAGGGTTGGTGATTGGCAATCCATCTATCTATCCATAATTTAACCAAAAAGCCCTGATGGACCATCCATTGGGATATACCTTTATATTTAACCCAACTAGACCAGATAGCCTTCCAACTCTTAGAGCTATTAGTCCTAATAGAAGAGTTAATGTTGCCATACTTGGTATACAGAATTCTAGACCACAAGCTATTAAGAGATTTATTGTATCTCCAGGATAGGATATAAAGCATGGTTTCATTTTTTATAGAGGCTCTTTGAATCCTCAATACCCCATTCTTTCTAAGCCTAGTGATTGTGTACCAACCCACCAATGTATTTTACTTTTATCTATTGAAGATCCCTATATAAAGTTCATTTGGGAACTGTCAATATAATTAAGAACTATAAAAGGTAGGGAAATATACTCCATGACATGAGTAGGAATACTACTCATGGGGGATTTAACTAAGAAGGTTCTACTTTCCATGTTAAGGAACTTGGTTTTTCAGCTGGCCGGTTTGGAATTAAGATTATCAATGATAACTTGGGCAAGGCTTCTTACCAAAGATAGGGAAACAAAGATACCTTTCAAAAGAGTCCTTGGCTTGAATTGTAAATAGAGAAGCAAGGGTATTTTTGCCTTCCTCATAATTTTTTTAAAAAAATGACTTTAGACTTAGCATAATTGATCTTTTATTTAGAGTAATGGATAAAACTAGAGAAATAGTACACAATTTTAAGATACATATTCCTATCTGCATTAGCAAAGAGGGTTAGATCATAAGCAAAGAAGGAAGGGGTAACAGAAATAGGTTTCCAGTTCAAGATATCCATTTTATTATCAATTTTTTTAGAAAAGAGTTCTATGTATACGGTAAAGAGATAAAGAGAGATGGGGTCACCTGTCTTATGCCTCTGATTATCTTGAAGAATCTGGTCTTGCTGCCATGGATAAGGAAAAAGATAGAGGAAGTGGAGATACAAGATAGAATGAGTTTGGTAAGACCAGGACAAAAGATGAAAATAGAGGGCATATCTAATGAAGAACCATTCAATCCTGTAAAAAGCCTTTTCTAAATTAGTTTTAAGAATCATGTTGGCCTTATTGCCCTTTATTTTAGAGAAGTGAGAGATGTACTCCTGAATAATTATGGCATTATCATAAGTCTTTCTATTAGAAAATAAGCTAACATGGCTTTACCCAATGATATTGGCTAGAAAAGGCATAATTCTACTAGATATCATCCAAATAATGAGCTTATATTGGGTATTGAAGAGATCTATATATTTGAAGCTCCAATGATTAGAAGCATTTGAACATGTAGAAATGAGACAAAGGCAGTTATTGTTCACTGTCTCATCCATTGCCATATTGGTGAAAGTGTCGGTGCAAAATTTAGTAACTGCATGGCCCACAATGTTCCAGTATTTCTAGTACATTAGTGGTTAAATCCCAACGATCCATGGGCCTTAGTAGGTTTGAAAGAGAAGATGATATTTTCTATCTCATTCAAAGATGGGATGACATCTAGTTGGGGATGATCTTCAAAATTGATAAAACCATAGCTAGAAGTATTCCTTTGAGTTACTAGAGGGGAGAAGGAGTGATCAGAGGTGAATAGGATGAATTAAAAGGGCAATATACTATTCTGGATTTTCTTAGGAGAGTAAATCCAGTTAGCTTAGTCATCCCTTAAGACATTTATCTCATTTTTTCTTCTCCTGTTCAGAGTAGAACTGTGGGAAATCTAGTATTAGAATCCCCTTCTGTGAGCCAATTAATCTTGAACTGGAGTTTCCAATACTCAGCTTCCTACTTCAGGATGTCTCTATAGTTATGGGTGAGTTTCCTTTCAAGGTTTTGGAGGAATATTCTATAAGGAAGTGAGCTGGATTTCTAGATACCAGCTAATTTAGCTAGAAAATATTTTTTCTGATGGAAGATATTACAAAGGTATCCTTATTCCATTTTTTATCTAAGTCTCAAAGTGAGAGATGGCTTCAAATAGTTGGAGATTATTCCAAAAGGAGTTCTTGTCTATGTTTAGGAAAAAAGGACGAGAGCATCAAATATTCTCCATCTTGAAAGATTTATCCTGAGCATTAGGGGGTCTATTATAAGTGATCATAAGAGAGAAATAGTTAAAGTATGTCCTGAGCTGAAGGGTGACATTTGCCTCAATGAACAAATTGATATAAAAGTCAATGGCTAGGCATCTATAGTCTTTCTAGAATGAGGGCCTTCCTACTCCTATATCTTTTGTTAGACCAAGTTTCTCTATTTCTTTTTAAAGCCTTAGTCAATTAAATTGCAGTGGTTTATGCTATCCCAAAAGCAAGAGGCTCTATAATTATTGATGTTGTTCCTCCCAAACTTTTCAAAGACTTTTAAATTTTACTAAAATACCTACCAACAAGCCATCTATCATGGTTAGATTTTTAAGGAAAGATGCTAAGTTACTGACTTCATCCCAAAGAGAAAATCTTTCCTCAAAACTATTACTAGCATAGATAAAGAAAAAGAAATAGTTAGCAGGATGATTTAGTACCTTGATAGAAACATGGATACTCTGGGGTGATGGAGATCTCATTAATGTTTAGGTTATCATCATTCCACATAAAAACCATCCCTCTAGAATTACCAGTAGCAAGGTAATTGAGGTGATGGCATAATCTAAGGGTTTCAATTATGGATTTGTGATCAGACATCCTAGTCTCCAAAAGGGCAAAAAGGTTGGGTTTATGGAGACCGGTTATAGTGATATAGTGTATCCTAAACTCAGTATCATTGGAACCCCTAGAATTTCATATGATGAAGTTTATCATTATCTAGTTTTCAATTATTAGAGACTCCTTCCAAGTCTCCTTGCCTTTGGCCAGGTTAAAGAACTGTCTAGAGTTCCTTATTCCTTCCTCTTCCTGAAGAGAGATTTTATGTATGTTGTGAATAGTTTCTTTGTTCTTATTTATGGCATCAGAATATCCATCTATAACTTGTTAAGGTTTTTTCAAGTATAACTATAACCATTATTCCTATTAGTTTCTTGAATTTTATGGTTAGAGGTTTTTCTAGGATAAGAAACTCTATGGTTGGGATCTTGAGTGATGCCAGTATTTCTTCTATTTATTTGTTACTCTCTTTAAGATCAATGCATTATTTTAACTCTCTATATTATTTCCTGGGACAAAGGACTGAAGGAGGATTCTGAGGTTGTTCCCAGTGAAGAAATTGGGTATGGGACCCCAGAGTTTATCACAAAAGGGGGTCCCATTTCCAACATGTTAGGAATCCTGAAGTGAAAGATGGGGAGGTTTTGTATGGCCATGTTCATCTCCTCAGAGATTTTCTCCAATGTGTTTCTTATAAGTGTCCATTGCCAAATATTTTGTCCATAGTTCAGGAGATCCCTTGATAGGCCCTCCCTTACAAGTTGGCCTAAACAGAGAGGGTTTTGTAATATTAGAGTTATTTTTTCCCATCGACTTCTATGAGGGGTCTCGAGGGGGACATGGAAATATATTCTAGCATATTGTCCCCTAAGAGTTGCATATGTACAAAAATTGACATTGACCAGCCTACCTACCTTTTTTCCAATTTTTTCTAAGATAAGTCGATCGTAGAACTCGGTTGGAAACTTAGAGAGCCTAATCCAAATAGTTGTGGATAGGATTTTAGATTCTGTAGAAAAATTTTGGTTCCTAGATCCAAACTGATATGAAAAATTCAACTACAAACCATGGTCCCTCCTGAAGGGACTTTCTTTGATTCTCTTTCGAATCGACTTGACTATGTATAAGCCAAGTCCCACATCGATGAGGAGGAGATTACCTTTCATATTCCAAATTTATTTATCTTTATTTTGAGGTATTGATGTGTAACGTCCCGAGTCTGTACCCTGAATACTACACGGTGCTTACGATCCCGAAGGACCACAAGCTAACCCATGACGGATATCTAGTGTGAGCACTGAATAATGATACTGAAAATAATGCATAAAATAGATCAAATTTCCAACAGGTTCAAAATCTTATTACTGATAAAGAATACTAATATAATAATAATCTAAAAAACTAAATACTATCTGATAATCTAGTCTAAAAAGACACTAACTAAACTGTCTGAAAGCTGAGTTGATGGGAAGAGCCCCCAACAAACTCAAACTACTAAAATGCATAAATAAAACATATCCTCAATAGATGAGGACTCACTAATAAATCCAAAAATGTTGGCTGAATCTGAATTTGTCTACGCGCGATCAGGAACCTGAGCATCCAAACCTAAGATATGAGATATCATAGTGCAAAGAGAAAAGTATGTGTCAGTATGTGAAATTTACAGGTTTGCTAGATGAGGTAAGGATGAATAAAAGGTTTCATATGCATGAATAATAATTGGCTGAATGATATAGTGTAACTGAGTATGAGAATACATGGATAACTAAAACTGCTGTAAATATAGAGTATGCAATACTATCCATATACGTGTATACTACAACTAAGCTTTTACTGAAGATGAGTTCTGAGTTCTGATATTGAGTAACTGATAATCTGTGATTACTGATAACTGAATTACTGATACTGATTGCTAAGTAACTGTATCTGACAGTCCTAATTCTATAGAACTGAATTGAGTTCTATTCTAAGACTGAAACTAAAACTGTGGGAGGTAATCATCTAACTAACATACCCCAAATAAGATAACTGGGGTCCAACCTGTAACCCAAATTGGAAGGGTGTCAGTATCGTGCGACGAAAAAAGACAACTAAAGAGTTACCCTTATCTGGAAGGTACTCAAATAAGAATGGTGGTGCCCTCAATTGGCAGTTTGAAACACTTCATCAACCCTCAATTGGCAAGTTCATGTATTAATCTACACTGGCAACATAGTTTTAGAATGCAAGGACAACTTCTAAGGATCACACCCTCTACTGTCAGGTAAGCCCCCATTCTTAGGTTCACTCGGTGCTGAATCCTACTCCCAACTTAATAGATACTGAACTTATTATGCTGAGCTGAACTAGACTAATACTGAGTTTTGTAACTGACTGAACTTACTGAGATTTGTTAACTGGCTGAGTTTACTGAGTTCGTGTCATAACTGAGACTATTCTATAACTACTGTAGCTCTAGGTAAACAACTAGATTTTTGGGTATAGAATACTCCCAGGACTCGATATCATGAAAAGAAGAGCATAGCATGATCTTGAGTAACATAACAATGACATTTGTCCATAATTCATTAATAGAGACATTTTATCAAACATATGTAGAGCATAAGCTTGTACATATACTAGCATGTCATGATTTCACCATTTAATTCACATGGACATTCTATCAAACACTTGGGGAGCACAATTAATGTACATAATCATGGATATCATATAAACATTTCAACTACAATGCCCAAACTTGCAAATTCAAGGATTAAAAAGGGGGAAAATTTACACAATTCAATATACATGTTATTTTGAATTTCTTGAAAACCATAGTTAATCATGGATTGAAACTCAATTAATGTCATGAACATGAATACAATCCAATTTCAAGCATTTAAATCGTTATTCAACAATCTCGTAGTTTAAAAAATGGATTCTTGGACTCTATGGGTGAAAGGAACCCATATATGAGCACCTAACATACCTGGGAATATTAGTTCTTAAAGGTTCTTGGAGAAATTCTTAAGTTTGTTCTTGATTTCTTGAAGCTAAAGTTTTGCCCCTTTTTGAGAGAGTGTTTTAATCTTGAGAGAAAGTGAGGAAATAATTATATAATAGGGAATTTAGGGCTTTAATCCCGCGTCTAGGATGATTAGGGATTTTAGAAATTGACCAAACATCCCCTGAATTAAAATAAGGGAAAAAATAAAATCCTAATTTTTTATGCTGGCGCGATGCGGTGGAATCGCGCCAGCTCACTAGAAATTGGATGACTGGGAACTGGAGGTTTGGCGCAACGCGGCCCCATCGCGCCAACTCACTGCATGCGAGTTTACCTCTTGGCGCGATGTGCCATGATCGCGATGGAATAATGGAAAATGACAATTGGGAATTTAACTAGTGGCGCGACGCGGTGGTATCGCATTGCCTTGCTGAAAAATAACGATTGCTATTTGGCTGGTCTCCGCGATACGCTGGGTTCCAATTTGGTACACTATCTTACAAAAATGGCTCTAACTCTTCACCTGAGTATCGGATTTGGGCGAACTTTATATTGTTGGAAAGCTGACTGAATTTCCCATGCTTTGGTAAGCTCTAAACTTAAAAATACTGAGTATTTTAAAAGTATTAGGTAGAAATAATCATGTACTTTGATCTAAATTAAGCTTTAGAAATACAAGGTATTAAAATATCTCCTCCTTAGGAACATTCGTCCTCAAATGAGATTGATTAAGCTAAGAAAAACTGATAGACTAAGCTTACCCACTGAACATGCATATCTGATGCATGGGTACATGATTAAAGCTACTGATAAGCTAAGTTTTCATACTAAATATGCATATCTGATGAATGGGTACATGACTGAACTAATTCGTGAATGCATAACTGGATATGCAACGGTAAGGAATACCATGTCTATAACTATAACTGAACATGGAACTGAGTAAAGTTAAGGAAGAGTGTTACCTTAAATTGAATTTGAGTTTTCGGATAAGAGGTAAGGATACTTGGTGCGCATCTCTGCATCAGCTTCCCTAGTATCTCTCTCAACAGACTGATTCCTCCAAAGAACTTTGACCAAGGGAACTTTTTTGTTCCTCAGTCTGTGAATCTGAAGATCAAGGATCTAGATTGGAACCTATTCGATAGAGAGATCATTCTAAATATCTACGCCCTCTAAGGGAACTATGACTGTTTAGTCACCAATGTATATCTTTATCAAGGAGATGTGGAACACTTAGTGTGATGAAGTTAGATCTGAAGGTAACTCAAGCTCATAAGCTACCTTTCTGAAATGACTGAGAATTTCGTAAGGACCAACATTTTGGGGACTAAGCTTCCCCTTCATGGGAGAGATTTTCAGGAACACAAAATCATCAATATCAAACTCGAGATCCTTTCTTCTTACATCTGTATATAATTTCTATCAGCTCTAGGCTACCCTAAGTCTTTCCCTGATCAACTGAACCTTCTCTAAGTCATCAAACACTAAATCAGGCCCTACTACTGCGGCCTCACCTACCTCAAACCAACCAATTGGAGATATACATCTCCTACCATAAAGAGCCTCAAATGGAGCCATCTGAATACTGGAATGATAGTTGTTATTATATGCAAATTCAATCAAAGGCAAATGATCATCCCAACTACTTTTAAAATCGACAATGCATGATCTTAGTATATCTTCTAGATTCTGAATGGTTCTCTCTTCTTAACCAACTGTATGAGGGTGGAAGGCTGTACTGAGATGAACTTGGGTACCAAAATCCTTTTGGAATGCTTTCCAGAAGTGAGACGTAAATCGGGTACCCCTATCTGAGATGATAGACACTAGGACTCCATGTAACCTGACCAAATCTCTGATATAGAGTTTGGCATAGTCCTTGGCTAAATAAGAGGTATGGACAAGTAAGAAATGAGTGGATTTGGTCATTTTGTCTACAATAACCCATATAGAATCATGCTGACGACGAGTACGAGGCAAACCATCACAAAGTCCATGTTCACTTCTTACCATTTCTATGTGGGAATACTGACCTACTGCATGGACCCATTAGGATTTTAGTGCTCAATATTAACCTGTTCACACGTAGAGCACTTAACTACAAACTCTGTAGTATCCTTTTTTATCTCACTCCACTAATAGATCTCCTATAAATTGCGGTATATCTTAGTGGCCTCTGGATGAATGGAATATCGCGCACTATGTGCTTCTGCAATAATTTGTTGCCTTGAGTCATCTATACCTGGCACATAGAAACGACCCTAGCAACGCAACACACCATCTCTTCCTTAGGAGAAAACCTCTACTTTCTAATTTCTGACTGACTCTTTCAGCTTAACTAGACTGAGATCTGTTTCCTGCTTTTCCTTCACCATAGAAACCAGAGATGATTCTGAATTATTCTGCACCCATACACTACCCTCTGCTGAATCGACTAAGTGGACACCTAGTCTGGAAAGCTAATGAACTTCCTGAACTAACTTCTTCATACCATTATCAACGTAAGCAACACTATCCATAGAAAATCTACTGAGAGCATTAGCCACTACATTTGTCTTACTTGGATGGTACAGAACACTCATGTCATAATATTTTAATAACTCTAATCACCTTCTCTGACACAAATTCAAATCTTTCTAAGAAAACACATATTGCAAGTTTTTATGATCTGTGAACATATCAACATACACCCCATACAAATAGTGCCTCCAAATCTTTAAGGCAAACACTACAGCTGCTACCTCAAGATCATGATTTGGGTAATTCTTCTCATTGGGCTTAAGTTGTCTGGAGGCATAGGCTATGAAATTACCTCTCTGCATGAGTAAATAACCCAAACCTACTCTGGATGTATCATATTACACAATAAAACCTTTTGAACCATCTGGTAGAGTCAAGACTGGGGCTGGGGTGAGTTGAGTCTTCAACTCCTGAAAACTCTTCTCGTAAGAATCTGACCAATGAAACTTGACTTTCTTCTGAGTCAATCTAGGCATAGGGGATATAGTAGATGAGAACTCTTCAACAAACCAACGGTAATATCCAACTAAACCCAAGAAGCTCCTAATATCTGACAAATAAATAGGTCTAGTCCAATTTTTCACTGCTTCAGTCTTTTGAGGATCAAATCTAATGCCATCATCAAAAATAATATGACCAAAGAATGCTGCTTACCTTAGACAAAATTTGCACTTACTAAATTTGGCGAACAACTAATGAGTTATGAGAGTCTAAAGTACAATTATTAGGTGATCAGCATGATCATTCTCACTATGAGAATAGACAAGAATGTCACCGATGAAGACTATGATGAACATGTTGAAGTACTACTTGAACACGCTATTAATTAAGTATATGAAAGCTGCTGGGGCATTTGTAAGACCAAAGGACATGACTAAAAACTCAAAGTGACCATACCGAGTTCTGAAAGCTATTTTCAAAATGTCATATTCCCTAACTCTAATCTGATGAAAGCCTGGTCTGATGTCTATCTTAGAAAAGTAACTAGCACCCTGAAGTTGGTCAAATAAGTCATCAATTCTGGGAAGTGGGTATTTATTCTTGACTGTGACTTTGTTCAACTGACGGTAGTCTATACATATTCTGAGGGAACCATCTTTCTTACGCTTGAATAAGACGGGTGCATCCCACGGGAAAATTCTTGGTCTAATGAATCCCTTATCTGGGGGATCTTTTAACTATTCTTTTAACTCTCTGAGTTCAGCTGGAGCCATTTGATATGGAGGAATAGATATGGGCTAAGTATCTGCAAGAAGGTCTATTTCAAAGTCTATTTCCCTGACGAGAAGAACTCTAGGAAGATCTTCCAGAAACACATCTGAGAATTTATTTACTACTAAAACTGACTCAAGAATAGGAGTCTCGAAAATAGAGTCTTTGACTCGTACAAGATGATAAACACATCCCTTAGATATCATTTTTCTTGCTCTAAGGTATGAAATCAACTGACTCTTAAGCACTGGGGTACTACCCCTCCATTCAAGGACTGGTTTATTTGAAAACTAAAAATGGACAATTCTGTTTCTAAAATCAATTGAGGCATAGCATAAAAGGAGCCAATCTATGCCAAGAATGACATCAAAATCCACCATCTCTATCTCTACAAGGTCTGCTGAAGTAACTTTCTGAGATATCATAACTGGATATTATTTGTATACCTGTCGATCTATGATAAATTTACCCATTGGAATAGAAACTCAGAAAAACTCTGCTAGGATTTTTGGACTGACTCCAAAGTTAATGGCTATATAAGGAGTTACGAAAGATAAAGAATCTCTTGGATATAGCAAGGCATAAACATGTAAATAGAAGATTTATAATATACCAAGGACCACATTAGAAGAATTTTCCTAATCTTGTCTGGACTGAAGTGCATAGAGCCTGTTTGGGCATTGACCACTGTTGGCACTGGAAGCAGCACCCTGCTGATTTGGACGACCTGACTGAGCTAAAGGACGATTATACTAACCCTCAGAACCTAACTAAATACAATCTATTACTCTGTAGCCTGGCTTGCCATACCCAAAACTAATATCACTACCAGCTCTGCAGACACCCTGATGGTTTCTGCCACATATCTGACAAAGAGGATTTGTTCGAGCACTACTGACACTACCTTGAAATTTAGAGCCTGGCTTCCTATCTTTGTTACCATTTTTGAACTTAGGTACTGGAGCACTGGCTGAGGACGGAGTTGGAACTAAAGATTTCAGGCAAAATTGGGAACGGTTACCGCCTTCTGACTTAGGCTAATTAAAATTGAAGCTACCTATTCTAGCTCACTTGTTCTACCCCTCTCTCTCTATTCTTAGCCTCTTCATCTACTGAGTATGCACCATGATCCTGGATATGTCCATCTCCTTAACCACACTATCTGACACCCCAGATACGAACATGCTTATTCTGTACCTACTGTCTGCTACTACATGGGGACCATACCTAGCTAACTAAGTAAACTTGAGGGAATACTCTTTCATTCTCATACTTTCTTTTCTGAGATTGATGAACTCTAACACCTTGGATTCTCTCCTCTCTAAGGGAAAGAATCTATCCAGAAAAGCAGTAGCAAACTAGTCCCACTCTATGGGCTCTGCATCTGTGCCCCTGTCTAGCTTCCACCACTTAAATCACGTATGAGATACATCTTGTAGCTGATAGGCATCTAAATCAGCACTCTCATTGGAAGTCACTCCTATAATATATGTGACTTTCTAAACCTGATCAAGGAATACGTGTGGATCCTCTTCTGACTTAGATCCTGAGAATAGGGGAGGATTCATTTGGGTAAAGTCCCAAATTCTGGCTGCAGCAGTATTAGCCACTGGGATGTCCTGAACAGCAGCTGGCCATTCATTCTGAGCTACTACAAAATTGGCTAGAGTGGTGAACACAACTCTGAATTCTGCATGGGAGACATGCTCCTCTAGGGGATCTGCCTGAATGGGCTGAGGTGCTGACTGATTTCTGGCCCTTCTTTCATTAGTCTTTTTGGGAGGTATATTCTGTAAACGAAAGGAAGAAATGAATTAGACTGAGAGTTTAACTTGAGCTCATGTTCATTTGCATGACATGAATACTGAAAGAAAGGAAACTTTTTCTAAAAACATCTCATAGCCTCTTGTCCATAAGTGTAGCGGGCTACACGTACATGCATAAGACTCTACTAAATGCGGCTTTCAGACTCCCTAGGACTCTGTTAAAATTTAGGCTCTGATACTAATTTTATAACGCCTTAAGGGATGCTACACGGTGCTTACGACCCCAAAGGACCACAAGCTAACCCATTACTAATATATGTTGTGAGCACTAAATATTAATACAAAAAATAGTGTAGAAAATAGATTGAATTACCATAAGGTTCAAAATCTGAATACTGATAAAGAATATCAATATAATAATAATCTACAAAATTGAATATTGTCTGATAATCTAGTCTGAAAAGCCTCTCACTGAACTGTCTGAAAGCAGAGTTGATGGGATAAGCCCCCAACTAACTCCAACTACTGAAATACAGAATTAAAACATATTCTCAATAGATGAGGACTCACTACTAAATTTGACACTGCTGGCTGAATCTGAATCTGTCTATGCGTGGTTAGGAATCTGAGCATCCGAACCTAAGACATCACGAAAAAATCCCAATTTTTCATGTTGGTGCGATGCGGTGGAATCGCGCTACCTCACTGGAAATTAGACGATTGAGAACTAAAGGTTTGGCATGATGCTGCACCATCGTGCCAGCTCACTGCATGCAAATTTACCTCTTGGTGCGACACACCATAATCGTGATGGAACATTGGAAAATGACAATTGGGAATTTGGCTGGTGACGCAACATGGTGGTATTTCATTGGCTTACTAATAAGTGACCATTGCCATTTGGCTGGTCTCCGCAACACGCTAGGTGCCAATTCGGTACACTGTCTTATAAAAATGGCTCTAACTCTTCACCCGAGTATCGAATTTGAACGAACTTTATATCGTTGGAAAGCTGAATGACTTTGCTATGCATTGGTAAGATCTAAACTGAAAAATACTAAGTATTTTAAAAAATTTAGGTCGGAATACTCATGTACTTAGAGCTAAATTAAGCTTGAGAAATATGGGGTATTACATGATGACTGAGTTTTTTTCCAGATGATTTGATGATGACTGAGATATACCATAGGGTATATAATCTTTATTTGTCTTCCATGGATAGAGGAATCGCCTCCTCACCTTGAACTGATAGATTCAGATTTTTTTTTATTTTGGGAGAAAGGTGTAGAATAGAAGAGATTAAGGGTTTTCTCCTTGACAATGTCACAGTAGGATGCCTTCCCCGGTGAGTCTATTGCCATTTGGAAACAACCAATATCGAAGGGTTCAAGTGAGGCTGGTGGGTTACAAGTTATGTTGTTAGTGAAAGACTGAGTCATGTTGAGGTCAATGGTGAATGGAGTTTAGAGAGGGATCTTTCTCTCTCTAATGTCTATTGTCATTATGTCCCTCCCACTTACTATAACTTTTCTAATGTATTTGACTTGTAAAAATATGTTGATCTTAGCTGATCATTTGTCACCCATTACTCTTCATGAAAATCTTCTTCTTCTTTCAAAGATCTTTTATGTGCATATAGAAAACCAGAAAAGGTCACATCTACTTAAGCCTTTTACCAACTGAATATATGTATTTGTGCTTTAATGTATTGGGATTGAATTTTTAATCAAATAATTAGTATGCTGTAAATATTTTGAGCCTCTTTCCGAAAGACCTCAGATTTTAAAATGAACAATGTATCATATTGATTAGCTGAATATTTGAAAAAAGTATAGAAAGTTAACATGAAATCTTTTCCCAACTGAACATGTGGAGTTTTTCTTCAATGTATTAGGATTGCAATTTTTTCCAAATAAATAGTATGTGTTAAATATTTTGAGCCTCTTTTGAAATGACCTCAGATTTTAAGATGAACAATGTATCCTCTTGATTACCTAAATATTTAAAAGAAAATATATAAAGCTAACTTTACATGAGAAAGTACTAGTAACAGGATGACTGCAAATTTTAAGATTATCTTAGCATTTGTCGCACATAGTTTTTCTTGGGAATTTTCCAACTGTAAACTACAATAAAGAATTATATTAATAGAGATGTTAAAATAATACAATTAAACCTAACTTTTATGTAGAAAATTTCATAAAAGACTTCGACATTCATATACGGCCTATAGTCTACAACAACACAATTCAATTATGATCGCAAAGCTCCAGTCATAGATAAAAACAATTCTTGTCTGATTGAAAATTATAACCCGAAAGGACCAAGTCTTTCTTTTGTCTATTTAATCCTTAAATTTCTTATGATAATTTGATAATTTGTGCTTGATGTTTACATGACCCTTTTTATAAACCCTAAATCCATTAATATGGAAAAAGGTGATATGCGGTTGTTTCCCCTAAAGATTTAGGCAAAAGCTTTATATAAATTAATTTAAACTGACTTTTAAATTGAACTTTGAAACCTAATAGGATTTTTATCCAAAGTGCAGTAGGTCAGTGACTGTTTCAAATGAATTCTACAAGAATTATAGACATAAAATATGGGGAAAAAAACTAAAATACATTAACATGCAAAGACAATCAGATTATGTTAACTTAATAAAATTTAATAATAATTTGAGGGAGAAAAAGGTGAAAAGACAATTTTTTCTAAAGTAAAATTTTTTAATGAAGGGTAAAAAGTTTGAGTCACTTTTCTAAGGATTTTCACACTTTTAAAATATTCTAGATATAACTTATTATATGTTTCTCTTAATTTCACTTTAATTTACAACTTAACAAACCTATTCAATTTTCTGAACTAACATTCAGTTCAAGCTTGAAAATTTTTGTAATTAAAACACATCAGGTAGAATTTTGACTGAAACTAAGATTCAAATTCTTTTTATATTAGTTGCTAATTTTTCTATTTTATGACTATTTTCTTATTGGTTAAACTAAAAATAGAATAGTTAAGGACTAAACACCGATAAATTGAAAATCAATAAAAGCATCTTATTTATTTGGTTATTCATTTCGTATATTTAAAATTAAAAATTAAAAACCAAATCATTAATACATAAAATCGATCTGAACCAACTGATGCACACCCCTAACCAGATGATTCCTCTACTAAACTTTCACGGACGAAATAACTTTGTTCTCAGATTACTTACATCCCTACCCGAGATACAATTGGGCCCTCTTCATAAGAGAGCTCCTTATCGAATAATTCTAAGTCCCAAAGAATTATGTAATCTCTATCCCATGGTACTTTTTCAGTATTACCACATGAAAACAAGATGTACTCCAGCAAGCTAGGAGGAAAGGACACCTTATATGCCATTAACCCTAATCCATTAAAAATTTCAAAGGGTCTAATGTACCTTTGACTCAATTTTTCCTTCTTAATAAAATACATCACACCCTTTATGGGTGATTACCATCACACTTTTTCTGTCAGCTATGATCTACTACCAACTTCAAAAGGATCAACTTATTCGATCGTCGACCTATATTTTATTACATACAAGCCTTTAAAAGGAGTCATGCCAATACTAAAGTGATAGCTATTGTTATAAGAAAATGGACACAGGGGTAGATATTGTCCTTATTGAACCTAAAGTCCTTCACACAATCTCGAAGCATATCTTCAAGTATATGAATCACCCATTCTGATTGTTCCTCGATCTGCAGATGAAAAGTTGTACATAGGTCCAACCTAATACAAATTCTGATTGAAAATTCTTTCAAAAGTTGGAGGTAAACTAATTACCTATATCTAAAATTATAGAAATAGGTACCCCATGGAGGCTTAAAATCTCATTCGTATATATCTTGGCCAATTTATCTGCATTATAGTACACTTTTACTGGATAAAGTAAGCTGACTTAGTTAATCAATTGATGATCACCCATATGGAGTCTCCCTTCCTCAAGGTCTTAGGAAGACCTACGACAAAATTCAAGGTTATTCTTTCCCACTCCACTCTAAAATGCACATTCCCTAAAAGTGCCAACAAAATTTTGATGTTCATACTTGTCTTGTTGGTAATTTTGATGTTTGGTCACAAAATCTGTAATGACTCATGTCATTCTTTGCCACTAGTAGTGTTGTCTCACGTCTCTATACATTTTGAATGCACCCACATGTACAAAAAGTATTTAGAATTGTGGGCCTTTGTAAGAATAGTAGGAATCAAGCTTCCCACACGAGGCACACAAATTTGCCCGCGAATCCTCAACATGCCCTCGTCATCTAGAATGGCCTCCTAGTCCTCACCTTGCAACAATTTATCCCTAAGGTTGCTCAACTTCTTGTCCTTAAATTGCCAACTCTTAATTTTTTCAAATAAAGTAGACTTAACCTCCACACACCCCTCCATTACTAGTCACCTGCAATATCATGAAACCATTAGATAGGGTTTGTACCTCTTGATGCAAAGGACATCTCGATGCCTCTAATTGTGCAAAACTTTCCATGTTTGTCGGCCTCCAGCTTAATGCATTTTTCACTATAATGGCCTTGCCCGAATGATATAAGATAGATATGTCACAATCATTGATCAACTCCATCTTTCTCTATCTCAAATTCAGGTTTCCTTGGGTTAACACATTATGGTAGTTCGTGAACACTTCACACTTTACCCCATAAAGGTAGTGTCTCCATATTTTCAAAGCAAAGACTATTACTATCAACTATAAATTATGAGTAGTGTAGCTCTATTCATAAGGATTTAGCTTCCTTGATGTATAAGCAATCTCATTCTAACCTTGCATCAAAACAACACCTAAACTAGACTGTGAAACATCACAATATATAATGAAATACACATTCTTTTCCACCAATAGTGTTGTCTCAAGTCTCTATACATTTTGGATGCACTCATATGTACTAAAGTACATAGAATTGTGGGCCTCTTTTAGAATATTAGGAATCAAGTTGCCCACACGAGGCACATACATGCGTCTCTGAATCCTCAACACGCTCTCATCATCTAGAATGGCCTTCTTAGCCTCACTAAAGATTCCTTAACTTTTTGTCTTTATATTTCCTGCTCTTAATCTTCCCAAAGAAATTAGACTTAACCACCACACACACCCCTTCATTGATAGTCACCTGCAATTTCATAAAATTATTAGTTTGAATTTGTACTTCAGCTAAAGGATGTCTCGGCACCTCTAACTGTGCCAAACTTTCCATGTTTGTCTATATCTAAATCAATGTGTCTACCACCATATTGGCCTTGCATAAATGATATAAGATAGAGATATCATAATTTTATTCAACTCCATCCAAATTCTCTATCTCAAATTCAGGTTTCCTTGGGTAAAAACATATTGTAAACTAAGGTAGTCCGTGAACACTTCACACGTCACCACGTAGAGATAGTGGCTCTATATCTTCAAAGCTAAGACCACTGCCGCAAACTCTAAATTATGAGTGGGTTAGTTCTACTCATAAGTATTTAGCAACCTTAAAGTATAATCAATTCATTCTAATCCTGCATCAAAGAACACCTAAACTAGACCGTGAAACATCACAACATTCAATGAAACTCTTACCTTAAACAAGCAAGGTAAAAATAGAAACTAAAGTTAAAAAAGTCTTTAAGCTTTTAGAATCTCTCCTCATGCTTATTATCCCACATAAAAGGTTCATCTTTTTGAGTCAGGCGAGTCATATATAAAGAAATGGAAGTGACCTCTTTGATGAATCCGTGATAGAAATTGGCTAACCCTACAAAACTATGAACCTTTGTAACATTTGTTAGTCAAACATAGTTTTTAAAAACTTTAACCTTTTGCGGGTCTACCATAACCCCTTTGTTAGACAACATATGCCCCAAAAAGGACACCGAAGATAATCAAAATTCACACTTTGAATACATAGCATAAAGTTTCTTCTCATTAAGCAGCCCCGACATTGTACATTCATACTCCTCCATACTTTTTGAGTAAGCTAGAATATTATCAATGAAAACAATGACAAATGAATTCAAAAATAGATTAAATATCCATTTATTAATCTCATAAAAGTAGTTGGGCATTGATCAAACCAAAAGACATAACCCAAAACTCATAAGTTCGATGTTTAGAAAGTATTCTTAGGGTTGTTCTCACCCCAAATCTTAACCTAGTGGTAACCTGACCTCAAATAAATTTTAGAGAACACGACGGCTCCCTGAAACTAGTCAAGAAAATCATTTATCCTAAGCAATGGACATTTGTCATTGATAGTAACCTTATTTTATTGTTCGTAGTCGATGAATATCCACAAACTGCCATTTTTATTTTTCACAAATAAAATGGGATCATCCCAAGGAAAAACACTTGGGAGAATAAAGCGTCTTTCCAATAACACTTGCAACTGGGACTTCAATTCTCTTAACACTATCGGTGCCATTTTATAAGGAGGGATAGATATATGGTGATTTTCATGCTCTAAGTCTATATAAAATTCAAATTGATGATTCGGGAACATATTGAGGAGATCATAATAGGACACCTCTAAGAATTCACACTCTAGAAAAATTGAACCTATAGGAGGGATCGTTGAACATTCTTCCCAAAAATGAGTTCAAAATGCCCACCACCCTTACTTAACTAAATTTTGGTCAAAAATATCTAACACATTTGTCATAGGTATAGGCTTAAAACTATCTTCCTATTTTAAATTTTCAAACCTGGTCATAGCTACTATGAAAATCTTTGCATAGCAATCAAGAATAGAATAATAAAAAGATAACCAACTCATTTCCAAAATATCAAACTCCTTCATGTATAAACTCCTTGATCAACTTATACACACACCCCAACTAGTGTAGACACATACATAGGAGTATCAAGAAATTTACATTGCGGTAAATTTCACAAACACATAAAAAAAAGTAGAACTGGGATTAGATAATCTAGAAGCCCTATGATCACAGACAATAATAGTACATATGGTTATAGTATTAGAAGCTTCTACTTTGGGACAGGCCAAAACAATATAAAGATTAGCCCTATCACCACCCTAATCGCCACCTCTATCAACTTATGAGTTATCTCGACCAACCTGTCCTCCACCACAGTAGGCTTTGTATCTATCTCTCCTTGTTTTATGACCACAATGCTCCATGTGGATGACCTCAACCCTAGCCCCTACCACTATGACCTGTTGTATTAAGAAGAGTAGAAGTTGGTTATTGAGTCAACTAATCCACATACAAAAAATTAGGACAATGCCTCTTGTTGTGACCCAAAACTTTCCACTCTCATGGCACCTGATACCCAAGGCAGGTCTCTATACTAAAGATGATAAAGTTTTATAGATACATGTTTGTCAAGGTTGATAACTGACCCCAAACTAGCCCCACAAAAATAGGAATGGCTAAATGGAACAATCAAAAAAATTGACACCATGAACTATGGGCCCTTGAATAAGTCCACTAAAATGACTTGATATCTGGGCCTTCTTTTATTCTACCTTCACCTCTCATTGTTTTATAATTGCTTCAACCTACTTAGCAAACTCAACCACCTCCTGAAAAGCTTGTTGGATGCAGCCACTAACAAAGTAATTATCTGAAAACCTAAAATCAAACCTTTCACAAAATACTAGATCCTTTCCTCCTCCAAAGTAATTAACTAAAATACATAATAGGACAAGGCATGAAACTTGCACTCATAGGTCGCCAAATACATATCACCCTTCTCCATCCTTATGAGCTTATTCCTTTTCTAATCCCGATATACAAGAGAAATATACTTCTCAAGGAACACATTACAGAACTGAGCCTAAGTAGAGGTAAGACAACCCTATTATCAATAAAGGACCTCCATCATTACTTGGCCTCTGCCTATAACTGAAATGACATAGACTCTACACTATACTTCTCCACAGTATCCATCATGTGTAGACTCTTGTAATAGTTAATCAAGATCTTTAATGCAAACTCTATCTCAATATATCGAACACTAGAGGTTTCATCTATATAAACTTATAGAATTGTCCATGCTCATCATCAGTCATCACCGGTCCTAATACCTGTTAAAAAAATACATTTATTTCAAAGCCCTCATACATCTAAAGTCCTACAGTGCATATTGCAACGCTGGTAGTGGATGTAGGAACAACTGGAGTAGTATTGGTGCCAGCCAAACAACTCAGAAATCCTAACACTTACTGAATTTACTTATAGTTATAGGCACCTGATCTGTATTATTCTGTGTAGGCATCATAATTTTCAAAACCACTACTTTTTCCTTCTTAATCACCACATCCTCATTCTAAGACAACTCCAGAGCATCCCTATTATAGGGGAGGGTAAGATGTCCTCTACCTAGCTGGACCTTCAGCTTCCCAAGCTCCACCACTGACAAATGTTGTCTCTTCCTTTTTTTCTTGCCTTATCCCTTAAGGAATACCTCAAATCACAATGATAGAATACGATGTGGATATTGTTATTACTCGAATAAAATGAGTATTTACCATTGATGAAACACAGGCGAATGAAGTCAGATATCAAGTTGGATCATCAGCTACTAATTAGAATTAAGTAATAGCATGAGAGGAAGAAAGAATGGAATTCTATTTTATAAAGCCCCATAGTCTCTCAAAGAAAAGTACAGACATCTCAGTACCCTTTTGCATGACTCAACAATACCTTTTTTGTACAAAAAGATTTACAAATTTAATGCTCTCATACTATCTTTTTATGATCCATATGGTCATGAGGGGAATCGACCCTAACGCTATAGTGGGAGGATCATCTAACCCAACCCTTACCAACTAAGTCGGACTTTTGAAAATCACTTCTACCAATTACTTACAATTAACAACACTTACAGATAATATTATCCAACTGAAATCAATTCAAACTTAATCAATATTCACAATTAAGAAAAAGCCTTTTCAAGTTAAAGTGTGCCTTACAGGCCTTTTATTAGAAATATAAAAGGTAGTCTTTACATAATAAGAAAATTGGCCAACTCCAATAGCCCACAATCCAAATCCATTCCACTCCTAGACAAAAGAAAATAAGAAGGAAAGTTCTAGATAACTCAACTAAATAAGCATATTACTGAACTGAAGAGTCCTAAACTACGTCCTCTTTACCGCAAATCCATGATGTTGCCAAAATATACCTTGATTCAATTGGATAAATAAAGGCATGTAACTCTGATATCATTGGAGCTTTATTTTTATAGTATCAACTGAGTTTCGGGTGTTTTCACTCTAGACATATATAGTTCTTACAAACGTCTTGAAATCAGCCCAATCAAAGACTTATTCACCTCATTTAAACACAAATTTGAACTCCTTCACAGAGATAAGTCACTTATCTACCTGCTATTGTGACACCAAGACTATAGTTGTCAATTTCACCTCTCTCTCTCTTTCCCTTGATATATTAAGCTTAATAAGGAGTCGATACCATTTTCTTAAAGGTTGAAATAACCAAATATATTGACAATTATATCAGGTAATGTTTTTGTTAGCCACCTTGTAACTCTTTGAATCAATTTGACTTCTCCCTTTAATGGCCTAATTATGTCCTTGTGTGTAGCATTTTATGAATTTGAGATCTTTTTTGTATTGCTTTTGTGGGTGTAATTATTCTTCGTATCTATTGTAACTGTGGTGTCTCTCTTACATCCCTTATTTATAACATATTAACGTATTTTTTATGTGTTATTGTTGTGATAAATATGTTTTTAGTCTCTCTTCCAACCGTTGCTTTTTTATTGATTGATTATTGTTAGAACATGTACCTATTGTCCATATTAAAGCTTCCATTTTGTAATTTTTAATCCTCGAAATAGGAATTTAAGATTTATCCATCTTCAATGAAGCTTTTGCTTTTTTTGGTAACTGTTGAAAAAAATTATAACTTACCCTATTCGTACCTGAAACTTTGTTAGAAATAAAATCAGCAACGTTATTGCCTTCTCTAAAAGTGTTTTCCACCACAGCCGGCACCTCGTTCATAAGAGTTTTTATTATTTTTATCTCAAAATAAATACAACATGGAACCTTCCACTTCCCATACACAATTTTTAGATGGAATAATGATCAGTTTCTAAGCATACAGGAAGCAAATTGTAATTAATGCAATATTCAAAACTCATCATCAAAGCCACCACTTAAGTCTCCAAATTTGTTAAATCTTGAATGTTTTTGACTTTTGTATAAATCAGCTTCCCAACATCATCTCAAGTACAAAATTCAATTGATCTTGGGCCAGGATTGCCCTTTGAAGCTCCATCAAAATTGTATTTGTTTTGTCGTATACTTGGTATCTTCTAGTTTACCACTGTGCACCCAATCCTTGGTGTATATGCAATCATGAATCTGACTACTTCAATCCAAGTGTCTGGAATATTCCTAAACCATGGGAATAGAGACTTTTCTAGATATACCAGGTTCTTAGTAATTTCCATCTTCATGCTAAAATATGAATTTTTACTTACATACTTAATATAGCTTCTTCTCTTTCAAATATGCCACATGATAAACATTTGTACTACTTTATATACAGCATTGAGTTTAGAAACAGTTGTAGCATTCCACCACTTGAGAACACTATCTTTAAGCTGCAAGAAAGGACCATCAATACCTGCACTAGATGTAAAATAATCCCATAGATTTTTAGACATCGTACACTGCATAAATAAATTATCAATTATCTCTTAGATGCCACCATCACAGCAGCAACAAATCACATTATCAGTCATGTTATTCCTAATAAGAATTCCCTCTATTGGAAGTCTCTTTCTCCATAATCTACACAACAAAAAAGGATATCTTAAAAGGTACTCCTTTCATCCATAATGCTTTGAAATTCTGTAGGATTTCATCCTTATGTCTTAAATTGTCCCAAGCAGATCCCACAGTAAACTTACCTGATTCATTCAACATCCACCAAGCCTTATCCCATTTGTCTAATTCTTCCTCAAACTTCACATATTTAATAATATGACGGCATACCTCATCCCCAAAATTGTATTTCAATAGATCCACATTCTAGCCCCTATTTATGAATAATTGATTCACTTTCCCAAGTTGGTAATCTTTAGTAGCATAAATAGGTAGTACATAGTGGAGAGCACCCAATTATGTGTATTTATCATCCAGACACTAGAGTGTCCACACTTGGGTTCCCACCATATTTCTTGATCAAAAGCATCTTTGGCCTCTGACATATGTTTCCAAGTCTGTGAGCCTCCTTTCCACTCCACCAGTTCTGGACTCACTTTTTCATAATACTTATCCACATATAATTTCTCCATAAATATTTTTGGTTCTAATAATCCACCATAATTTAACAGACAAAGCTTTGGATACATCAAACTTGGATCTAAATCCTAAATCCCCTTCTTCTTTAGGTCTGTAAATATCATTCCAGGACACCCAATGTTTATTTCCACCTTCTTCTTTGAAATTCCATGGAAATCTTGCAAAGATACTATATAAATCACAAATGACACACTTAGGAGGAGTTATGGAAGACAAAAGAAATAGGAATGAAATTAAGAAAATTATTAATAAGAATAGACTTACCACCAAAAGATAAAATCTATCCTTTCAATGTTTGAAGTTTTCTATGGACTTTTTCATTAAATCTATGAAATGCACTTTCTTCTTATTTGAATGTCCAATTGGGCAACCTAGATAGATTAAAGGAAATTTTCCTCTAATGAATCTAATACTTTCTTCCACTTATTTAAAATAAGCATGATCCGTCTTATGATATACAAAGAAAGAGATTTTATCATTATTAATCTTTTGGCCAGATGTAGTACCTAAGAATTCATCATTAATTCCAAAGAAAATATGTCGACACAACTGAAGATAATGGTATCATTTGCATATGCAATATAATTTATATTCTCACTCCACTTAGGCATTCCATAACACTTATATTTTGCTTCTTGGAATAAAAAGTTAAGGGATCATGATAAAACCTTTACAGATAAAATGTATAAAATAGGAGATAGATGGTCTCCTTGTTATACTCCTCTTGTAGAATGGAAGAAACCATGATCCTGACCATTAATGAGAATGGACACCAATCTCCATGTCTTATCTACCATATCACAGTCAAAACCCAACTTCTCCAAAACCTTCAAAAGAACTTCTAGTCCACTCTATCATATGTCTTAGCCTTATTGATAACGCTCAATCTACAGCTCTCGTAGGAGTGTAAAGCGGTCGTTAGCAAATATAGATCCCAACCTGGGTTGGGTGTCGATCCCACAGGGAATAGCTTGGCCAACAAGTAAGTAAAATTACTAAACTTTTGGTGCAAGTCTCGTAAGAAGGGGGGATTCTTGTCGTGCAAGTAATGTAAACAAAAGCAGAAAATAATAAAGTAAAAAGAGAGAGATTGTTACGTTGGTTGTAAACAATGAGAATTGAAGCGTTGGGGTTATGTCCACCTTTTGAGGTATACGTCTCTATTGGCTATGAGTGTGTAGAGTCTTGACATGCAATTGCTTATAGAGAATTGTAGTCGATGGTAAATCCAAGCATCTCTCGACCTAAACAAGGACTATTTCACTTTAACTCTCTCGAGCTTAAAGCGTGTCTAACGGTACGAATTCTCCAAGAGGTTAGTCCAGTTACGGCACTATCTTTTTAATAGGAAAGGGTGTCCTACTACCTTGACATTATCTCTTTTCCAGACAAATAACCTTTCTCTCGAACAAGTTAAATGTTAGACTGGCGTATTCTTGCGTTTGCAACCGCAAAGAATGTGGATTAAGATGAAGAGAATAATGATATAAGCAATATACGTGTCTCGAACTCACAAACTCACAGCAATAGATAGTAACTCATTCGGTTTCCATAACCCCAACAAAGAAGTTTAGTTACCCATGACTGCGAAGGAGATCACGATTTGCATTGTTATTGTTGAGTAATGGCGTGTGGATTAGGTGATAGGCGTGTGGCGTGATTCCTTAGCAAGTAACGATTCTCTTGTTGTGGAATTTAAGAATAGAAGAAGAATAGAATTAATGGAAAGATTAGAAGAGTTGATTAGAAGTGTTGTGGTGGAAGAAGAGAGGGATGGAAGAAGATTAATTGTTGAATGTCTTCTCTCCACTAAGGGAGGAATTCCTTAAAAATCTCTAGCATGATAGGGTATTTATAATACCCATATCCTACTCCTACTAAGCTAATGAAATAAATAACCAATTCCTACTAGACTAATGAAATACTTAACCCAAATGTACTAGGTTAATGTAACATTATCATAATCCAAATAAACTAATGAAATACATAACCCAATTGTACTAGGTTAATGTATCATTGTCCAAATCCAGCTTTGTGTCTGTAAGTCCCCAAAGTCTTCAGAAATGCTGTTTTAGCCCGGGACAGATTTTCCATGCGGCAGTTTTGGTCCACGTCCTCAGAGTCTTCGGAAATGTTGTTTTAGCCCGGGACTGATTTTCCATGCAGCAGTTTTGGTCCTTAGGCGTGTAAACTCCCTTTCCTTCCTTCGTGAGCTTTCTTTTGCGTCAAGTAAGCCATAAAATGCTGAATTTTGCATCATTTATACCTGAAACTTTACTAATCATGTTCGTTAGCTCATTTATAGGAAAAAGGACTAAAAGTGCATGAAATATATAATTTGTTCTCAAAACTAGGCTAAAATATGGGCAAAATATATTGATATAGGCGTGTAAATCCGCCTATCATCAACACCCCACACTTAGAGCTTTGTTCGTCCTCGAACAACATATCATGTCCTTATAAACATCAACTTAGGGTTTTACAGCAACAACACAAAACATTCTTCAAGACAAGCACAACAATTATCAACAAAGAGTAGCTTTCTGATTATAAGTAGAAACAATTTAACCTCAAGCATAGACTCGTGATGGTGATCAACTCACATGCAAACATTAAGGTGCATAGAATCATATACAACTATCCAAAGCTCATCAACCATGTGTGTCTCACAATATAGTACCCATAATCACTCACAAATATAGCATATTTTTCAAACATGGATATCAAAATGTCCTTGCTCTCACTCTCACAAAGAATTCATATGTAGCAACTGATGACCATAGGCTTGCCCTTAATGTAGTACTCCACTAAATGTCGGAATATTAAGATTAGGATCAAGTAGGTCTTTTGATGGTTGTAATGTAGGCTAAGGGACGGGTAGGACTATTTTGGCCAAGAATAGTGACTAGGTTCCTAAGCGCTTTAATACATCACATTGTATCATTGACACTTTTTTCTTTCAACCTTTCTTATTTCTTTTGTTCTACCACCCTTTTTCCCCTCTTTTGTTTTTTCAATTTTAAGCACAACTCACTTTTCAGCTTTTTTTTCCTTTTTCTTTTCACAACATCCCTCTTATGATAGCACTTTTTTTTCACATTCAAGAACCATTCCAATTTATAGCATTATACTCACCCAATTTCCTCTTATGTTGTCACATGACTTTTTCACTTTAAATCACTAAGGAATTTGGATCAAATTATGTCTTGAAAGAAAATGGATTAGGCTTACATACAAGGTTGTCAAAGAAATAGGCTAAAGGCTCAAAAGGGTTTAACTAGGATGATGTCTATGGGTAGGTAAAACTGAAGATAAACAAATATAGGTTGCCAAAGAAATGCCTAAATCATATCCTAAACTTACACTCCTTATTTTCGCTTTGCATACATACCAGGTAAGTTCTAGCATCAGCCACAATCATAGAATATACGATTAATCTCACACACACAAGGCATATGGTCGACTTGATTGAAAGTAATATAGACTCTCGACCCAACAAGTGAAGGAATTGAATCACACAATATCACATAATGAGTCACAACTAGAGCCTAAAACGTCTCAATAGTCACAATTGTAACACATACTCTTGTTATAATCTCATGCTGCCTATCAAAATAATTTCATGCGAAGCTAGAGAAAAAAAAAATTTAACTACTAAAAAAAACAAAACGAAACAAAAATGAAACAAAAGCAAACAAACATAGATGCGAATAGAGAAGTATAGCATGCAATACCACCACCCCACACTTAGTCGGGACACTGTCCTCAGTGGAAAATAAATACGAAGAACCTGGTTGGTCGGACTTATCCTCTATGTCTGGGGTCATACCCCTTGCATTGGAATCATCATCAGAGTCGTCATCCTTAGAAGTTCCTCATAAGTATCCCACTTAATTCCAAGCGTGAGTCGAGGTATTTGCAGCGAGGAGGGTTCTCCTTGCTCCTTGCGGCCTCTTTTCTTGCCCTTTTGGGAAGTGGTAGCCTTCTCCTTGCCTTGTCTCTCTTTAGGTGCCATTGTACCTGAGACTTGAAATAGTGTTAATGGTAGCACAATCCCAATAGATACAATCTATACACAAGCAGTAGGGGTACCACCCCACACTTAGTTTGTTGCTACAAATTAGTGAAGTGAGAGTGGTCGATTACATAGACTTCATCGACATGCGTTTTAGGAGCTATATTCCAACAAGAAAATCAGAGATGTAACACTTCTTGCAATCTTTGCAATACTTTCATGTTAGATATATCAAGACTACGACATAGGGATTACATCATGGTATAGTTTCTATTAATAATCACAATCTCCTATGTCGGTAGGCAACTATAAGTCTTATTCCGATGAACGGGATATTCAAACATGCAAGTATTCAAGTGACAAGATTATGCAATGTTCATGACTATAGAAATTTTGCAAGTAGTATAACAATGCATCAAAATCAAATTCAAGTCAGAAGTAAGTGAAGATCATCCTAACGTATATGTTCACTCACTTGGTTGTGTATCAACAATTCAAACACATGACTATCACCAATGCTTCTTCAAGATTTAGCAATTCATAATAGGTGTAGTAATGTAGTACTTACAAAGTATAAATGAAGAACAAAGTAGTACTTACTTGGTTGAAGCCTTTGGATGATGTTCTTTTGAAGAAAAAAAAACAAAAGGAAACTTTTTGATAGGATTTGGAGACTATAAGTGGTGCATAAGCTAGGTTTCCAATGTGTTTTTGGTTCAAGACTAAGTCTCATATTTATAAGAAAAGTTTGGGTCGAGTTTTGACCCATTAAAATCGGATTTGGAGACCAAAAGTGACCATAGGCGGTGCCTAATGCTTTGCCTAGTTGAGCAGAATGCCATAGCATATGCCATGCATTTATTTAAGAATGCCATAGCATATGCCATGCATTTATTTAAGAATGCCATACACTATGCAGCGCATTGTCTATGGCATTTAGGGACATATGCGCCGCATAGTCTATGGCATATGAGATCCTGAGACCTAATGCCATAGCATAGGCGGCGCATAGTCAAAAGCACACTTAGGAATGGGCGGCGCATAGTGTATAGCACACTAGATTCCAAGACCTTAGGATATAGGATAGGTTTTGCATTGTTCGTGGCCTAGTTTTACCTAGGCCTAGCCTTCCTCGATGCTTATTTAAGCATGAGTAATGCTCAATCCATAGCCTTATGCATCCTTATACCTAACTTACCACCTTTGCCATACAATACGTCCAAATCGTCCGTTGCAACCAATCTCCTCATTGAATACTTCTCGCACCTATATTTGCTCAAAACTAATGAAAACGATTAGTACGATGGGTTGCCTCCCACCAAGCGCCTTAGTTTTGGTCGTGGCACGACTCTTATTTTTGGATTTTCATTAAAAACAAAACAAGTACTAGAATGAAAGAAAACGATAAACGATAAATGAAAAATGATAAACGATAAAACAATGGGTTGCCTCCCATCTAGCGCCTTATTTATTGTCGTGGCTCGACATAGTTACCTCGAGTACTCAGACTTCGTCGAGGTAAGTGATGGATCATTTTCTGAAAGGATTTAGACGACAATGAGGCTTACCTGTGGGCATGCGATCTTCTTCAAGATGGCTCATACGTTTCTCCGGAGAGTCACCAATTATATCATCAATAGTCCAACCCATAGCTCTCTTGTATCTCTTCAGAGCAGAGATGAGAGCTTCTACGTGCTGTTCACTTAAATCATCTGTACTCTTTGGAAGTATATTTCTACTTTCCAAGAACACATACCTTAGATAATCGGGGAGCTCTTGCGATTCTAGCATTGGTGGCTCGTCAATGGGAGTCTTCTTGAGATCACAATCCGGTTGCTTAGGAGTATAAGACTCTATTTCTGTTAGAGCACCCATAAGTTCTTCATAATCTTCATTATTCTCATGCTCAACATTCAGCGGCGCAGCAGTCAATGGCTCATCAGTAGGCTATTTCTCTATAGATAATGCTTTCATATCCTCATGATGAACATCAGCTATAGATAACTCATTCATATCGCTGGGCTGCTTCATTGTTTTGCATATATCAAACCGTACCACTTCGTCATTAATTCGAAACAAAAGCTCATTATCTTTCATGTCAATAAGCACACTTCCAGTTGCAAGGAAAGGACGTCCCAAGATTATGGGAACTTCAGAATCCTCCTTACAATCCAGAATAACGAAGTCTGCAGGAAAGATAAATGAAGAAACTTTCACCAACACATCATTCAAGATACCCACAGGTCGTTTTACCGACCTATCAGCCATCACGAGCCTCATATTGGTTGGTGTAGGGTCTCCCAACCCCAACTTCTTGTAGATGGATAGTGGCATTAAATTGATGCTAGCACCTAGATCGCACAATGCCTTAGCAAAATCCAACGATCCAATTGTGCAAGGAATAGTGAAAGCTCCAGGATCTGCCTTCTTTTGAACCAATGACCTTGTAGCGATTGCACTACAATGATGAACATTATCCGCCAAGTCATAACTTGCTGCCCGCTTCTTTGTCAAGAGATCCTTCATAAGTTTCGCATACCCAGGTATTTGTTCAAGTGCCTCCACCACTGGAACATTAATGGTCAGCTGCTTGAGCATAGTCATGAATTTGCTGAACTTTGTGTCATCCGCCACCTTCTTCAATCTTTGGGGAAAAGGTGGTGGTGGGTATGGAAGTATTCTCTCCTTGGCTTTCTTCTCCTCTTGCTTCCGTTTTTCCACTTTTTCAGATTGCACGTCATTAGGAGTGACGTTAGTAACGTCATCCACGGACTCCTCACGTTTCGCGCTGTTATTCTTGTCCGCAACTTCGTCAACCACTTGCTTGTCTTTTGCTGAGTTTTCCAGCACCTTACCACTTCTGGTAGTGATGGCCATGCATGACCCATCATTCTTTGGGTTTTGCACAGTATCGCTTGGTAAGGTGCCAGCCTTTCTTTGATTAAATGCTGCTGAAAGTTGGCTCAATTGCTGCTCTATTTGCCTGATACAAGTGGAATGAGAATCAACTAGTTGCTTCATGAAGGACAAATCATCAATCACCTCCTTAACTCCCGCGCTCGTTGCTTTCACTCCTTTCAATAACTTAGCCATCATGTCTTCCATACTTCCAGAATTAGATATGGTGGTATCATGTCTGCCAGGGGGAACGTACAAACCACTCTTTTCATTCTTGTTCTTCCAACTACCTTGGTCTTTGTTTCCGGATTTATCATAATAGTTCCGACCTTGGTTTCCTTGGGTATTCCCTAGGAAACCCCCCTTATTGTTCAAGTAGTTTGCCTCCTCTTCTGAATCAGATTCGTCTCTTCCTTTTTGTGCTACAGCTTTCACTTTTTCGGTCTTCCCTGATAATAAGTGCTTTGTCAGAAGATCCAATTGTGTTTTCATGTGCGCCATGTCTTGCTCACGTTCTTCTTCTCTTCTTCTTTGGTCTGCAGACATGCCAATAGATAAAGTGGGGCTTGCTACCTCAGAATCCCTGGTATGCCAAGCTCTACTTTGTTTCGTCATACGATCTAGCATATTGCTTGCTTGACCAAAGGTGAGGTCCATAAAAGATCCTCCAGCCGCATTATCAACCACTGGCTTAGTCACCGAATTCAAAGCTCTGTATAATATCTCCATCAAGTGGTCATTGGTCATATGGTGATTTGGGCACCGCATAAGCTTCGTCTTGAACCTTTCCCATGTTTCGTGGAGGGCTTCAGTTGGAAGCTGTCGAAAATTGCTGATTTCATCTCTTAATTGTGCTCTTTTGGATGGCGGAAAGAATCTTTCTAGGAAAGTGTCTTTCAATTGCCTCCAATTTGTAATAGAATCAGGAGTCAGCCCATTCAACCATAGAGTTGCCTCCCCAGACAGAGACAATGGAAATAAGCGCAGTCGAATTGCATTTTGTCCAACGCCAGGAGTGTCGAATGACTTGCATGTAGAAATAAAGTTGATCAGATGCATATTCGGATCATCACCTGATAGTCCACCAAATAATCCCTTGAGTTGCAAAAGCTGAATCATGGTGCTAGTGATATTAAACTTTGCTCCGGGTGCCAATGGCGGAAGAATAATAGCTCCGGTGGCACCAGGTCCGTCCAGATCGTCCTCATCGTCTGGATTTGTTGCCCGGCCTGGATTATCAATATTCTGTTGATGCACTTGAGCAGCCATCCTTTCAATTTCACGTTGTGCCTCCATTGATGCACTAAATAAACCTAAAAAAAACAAAAACAACAACTAAAAGTAAAAGTACGAGAATCTTTGACCAAAGGGTCTAGTAATTATCCCAAACTTGATTGACACTCGTATTCCCCGGCAACTGCGCCAATTTTTGATAATGCTCAATCTACAGCTCTCGTAGGAGTGTAAAGCGGTCGTTAGCAAATATAGATCCCAACCTGGGTTGGGTGTCGATCCCACAGGGAATAGCTTGGCCAACAAGTAAGTAAAATTACTAAACTTTTGGTGCAAGTCTCGTAAGAAGGGGGGATTCTTGTCGTGCAAGTAATGTAAACAAAAGCAGAAAATAATAAAGTAAAAAGAGAGAGATTGTTACGTTGGTTGTAAACAATGAGAATTGAAGCGTTGGGGTTATGTCCACCTTTTGAGGTATACGTCTCTATTGGCTATGAGTGTGTAGAGTCTTGACATGCAATTGCTTATAGAGAATTGTAGTCGATGGTAAATCCAAGCGTCTCTCGACCTAAACAAGGACTATTTCACTTTAACTCTCTCGAGCTTAAAGCGTGTCTAATGGTACGAATTCTCCAAGAGGTTAGTCCAGTTACGGCACTATCTTTTTAATAGGAAAGGGTGTCCTACTACCTTGACATTATCTCTTTTCCAGACAAATAACCTTTCTCTCGAACAAGTTAAATGTTAGACTGGCGTATTCTTGCGTTTGCAACCGCAAAGAATGTGGATTAAGATGAAGAGAATAATGATATAAGCAATATACGTGTCTCGAACTCACAAACTCACAGCAATAGATAGTAACTCATTCGGCTTCCATAACCCCAACAAAGAAGTTTAGTTACCCATGACTGCGAAGGAGATCACGATTTGCATTGTTATTGTTGAGTAATGGCGTGTGGATTAGGTGATAGGCGTGTGGCGTGATTCCTTAGCAAGTAACGATTCTCTTGTTGTGGAATTTAAGAATAGAAGAAGAATAGAATTAATGGAAAGATTAGAAGAGTTGATTAGAAGTGTTGTGGTGGAAGAAGAGAGGGATGGAAGAAGATTAATTG
Source organism: Capsicum baccatum var. pendulum (assembly GCA_030864225.1). Taxonomy (NCBI): domain Eukaryota; kingdom Viridiplantae; phylum Streptophyta; class Magnoliopsida; order Solanales; family Solanaceae; genus Capsicum; species Capsicum baccatum. The sequence goes on from CM061552.1 coordinate 82,704,051, forward strand.
TTGAATGTCTTCTCTCCACTAAGGGAGGAATTCCTTAAAAATCTCTAGCATGATAGGGTATTTATAATATCCATATCCTACTCCTACTAAGCTAATGAAATAAATAACCAATTCCTACTAGACTAATGAAATACTTAACCCAAATGTACTAGGTTAATGTAACATTATCATAATCCAAATAAACTAATGAAATACATAACCCAATTGTACTAGGTTAATGTATCATTGTCCAAATCCAGCTTTGTGTCTGTAAGTCCCCAAAGTCTTCAGAAATGTTGTTTTAGCCCGGGACAGATTTTCCATGCGGCAGTTTTGGTCCACGTCCTCAGAGTCTTCGGAAATGTTGTTTTAGCCCGGGACTGATTTTCCATGCAGCAGTTTTGGTCCTTAGGCGTGTAAACTCCCTTTCCTTCCTTCGTGAGCTTTCTTTTGCATTAAGTAAGCCATAAAATGCTGAATTTTGCATCATTTATACCTGAAACTTTACTAATCATGTTCGTTAGCTCATTTATAGGATAAAGGACTAAAAGTGCATGAAATATATAATTTGTTCTCAAAACTAGGCTAAAATATGGGCAAAATATATTGATATAGGCGTGTAAATCCGCCTATCATCACTTATCAATCTTGATCATCACATTAGTTGGTTTTTCTCTTAATCTTATATCAAAAATAATTTCCTAGGCCAAAAGGACATTTTCAGTGATATTCCTGCATTTAACAAAACCTGATTGATTTTTAGAAATTATCCTAGAAAGTAAACCCTCAGTCTAGTCATACAATACCTTAGAAAGAACTTTATTTAAAAAATTACTCAAACTAATTGGTCTCATATAAAAAAAGACTATATATTATCTCTTTTCGATAAAAGTACCAAACTAGTATGAGTGATGGACTTTGATATAGATCAAGTAGACATATAACAAGTCAATACATAAATTCAATCAAAACATAAATCCAATAAAGCAAAATGCAATGTATAAGATAATGGTGATGATGAAGCACGAGGTTGGCATAAAGCTTTGAGGTTGGCACACAAAATTGAGGTTAGGGGTAGGAATGGTACAATATTTGAAACTTCGGTATGGTAATTTTGGTAATCGGTTTTTAAAAGCATTATACCATTTCCATACCATACTAATTCGGTATGGTTTGATATTTTGATTTTTGATTTTGGTATTTTGCGGTATGATAATTGGTAACCATAGTTTGTTCAATTTTCATAATATATATTCGTCGAATAGAGTATTACTTTGACTTTTCAAAAGAGCGTCTCAATTGTATCATAAATACACATTACATATGTAGAAATATTCAAAAAAAAAAGTACAAACAACTATTTTTATTAGTCAATTAGACAAAAAAGACATTACAATCAAGATAGAGTAGCAAAAGTTCCAATGTCTAAACATTTTTATACTGATACTAAGTAATATATTTGTTATATTATATATATGCAAGTTATTTATTTAACTATATACTTTGGTATGGTATTCGATATTTCGGTGTGTCATTTATAGATATCGAATATCATATCATATACCAAAACAATTTAATATATATACCATATGCCACATCAAATACCAAAATACCAAAATCACGATATCAAACATTTTGATTAGGTATGGTAATTCGATATATACCATACTATTCCCACCCCGACTTGAGGTTGACACACAGTCATCGCATCTTCTCCGGCGTAATCCTTCGAAGAAGGTCCATAGTATCCAATATCTATACCAATATTTAATATTTTTCAGGTTTCCCATATTTCCATTGTTTTTCGTATTTCCATGTTTCCAATATTTCCAGTGTTTCCAAAGCACATACATAACATAAGACACAATCAAGTCCACATACATGACAACAAGTAAACATAAAGCAATAAAACAAACAAGTTAAATGATGGTATGATAATATGAGAATGATGATGCAATGTTAACAATCATTAAAAATGAGTATTTCCACATCCAATCTACATGATGTATTTTCATAACCAATCCATATGATGTATTTTCAAAACCAACCACAATGCTACAATTACACAACCACCTAAGCTAATATCAACTTACTATTCACTATCCATGAATCTTCCACATGATTAATATGTCCACAAAGTATGAATATATCACAATACGTCAAAGGCACCATAATAGTAATTTCTATCAACACACTATAATTATTCACATGTGTACTAGGCTATCAACATCACATAAAACCCTACATGATCACATATATCATATGATTTCTCAGATTTAATAATTACATCACATTTAGGCCCCCCACACGAACACAACATATAGGTAGTCATGTTTCATGATTAGTTCCCACCCTTAACATGCATTTTCGTATACAAATTAACTGCTCAACCTAGTCTGAAGAGTTAAGCCAAAACCTACCTCGAATACCGAAACCAATCCACCACACTTTGATCCTGAAGTCCTACTCCTCACGAATGATCCCAAAGTAACCTAAACCAAAAAAATATAAAATCCATGGGTCAAAACAAAGATAATGATATCCATATTACCTATATTTAGTTCGGAGTCAAAACGGACACCTAAAATGGGTTTTTAAAAAGGAGGGAAAAATTATAACTTTACTTCAAAAATGTGTTTCCTATGTATTTAGGAATCTATAATTGAAGACCCAATTTAAACAAGTAAAAAATGAGGTTCACATCGAATAAAAATCATTTTTAAGCCTTATCGGGTAAAACCTTTAAAATCCGTGTTAAAATGAAAAATCGAAGTTGTTTTGAAGGTCAAATTGATGAAAAACTAGTAATTATAGGATTAGGAACATTATTCAAGTGAAAGGACTGAAATTGGATTTAAAATCAAGCCCTAACATTCTTGAGATTTTGAGAAATTAATCAAGAAATTTACTAAGAAAGGGTAAATTCTTATCATAAATCCATAAGAGAATCAAGAAATAGATGTTAATCTAGCTTCCCAAGCAACCACAAGCTTCACTTTTAAGCTCTCACATTATTTTAGAGTTTAACTATTAAGAGGCAAGGTGAAAAAATGAGCAAAATCAGGTGAAAGGGGTTATTTATACTGTACCAAGTTACCAGGTACAAAAAGGCATAAATCGCCCTTATGGAATGAGATTTACCCTTTATAAACCTGGTACACCAAATTTTTAAGTCCAAAACGGACTCCGATGGGGTGTTCGGGATTCATTTGGAGTCCGATTTATGCAACACACTATGTAACCACCCTAAATTCGACACTCCAGACTCAATGATAATATCATAATTTCAAAAAATCATCATTTAAGAGTTGACCCTCGAAATCTAAAATCACAATTTTTCAAACTGAGGGTCAAAATAAGATTTAAAAGTCATAAAACCTAACCAAATATGTTACCACCCCAAAATCAACATTTCGGATCTGCTGAGTGCAGTTCGTTTAGTTATCAATTGCACGGATAAAAACATAATCATATAACTCACTAATAAGGCTCTCAAAGCCTCCAAAAACTATAATATCACACAAAAGGTACCAAAATACATAGGAAACCATGTCGATCATCCCCACACACCAAAAATACCACAATGAAACTATGGGGAGTGGTAGAACAGTCAAATCTCACAAAAGCACATAGTTTATATATTTTATAAAATTTTTAGGTAGTTACAAAAAGGCAACAACCACCTTGAAAACATCTTCCCCTACAATTTCCCAATAGTTTTGAAAAAAAATGTCTTGTAAAACCATTCAATCCACTAGCATTGTTGCAATTTAATTCAAAAACTACCTTTTTGACTTCTTCTTTGGTATTAATGGCCATGTTGGTTTCTGCAGACGCCATGGTGGGTCTGTGTTTAGTAAAGCACATTCTTTGTTACCAATAATACCTGAAAACTGATCTTGATGAAATGCTAAAGCTTTAGCTTCCACCTGATCAACCCTTTTTGCCCATTGATCATCGCCTTTCGAGATTCTTTGATTAGAAAGTCTTTTTCTCCTTCCACTAACAAGATTATAAAAGAATCTAGTATTATTTTCTCCTTCTAAAAGTCATTGTATGCCATCTTTTTGCCTCCAAAAATCTTCTTCATAGTGAATATATTATTTCAATTCAGTTGGAGCCTTATGAAGCACTATTCGATTCATAGAAGATAGGATTTCTTCAAAAAGATCCTTCTTTAATCTGACTATCTCTTCCCTAGTTTGTAACTGTTTAAAAATATCTCCAAACTTATCCTTGCTCTAATTATTAAACGCAGTTTTAGTCTTCTTCAATTTCTTCTTAAGACTAATAAAAATATCATCTTCTTCTCCAGATACCCAAAATAATTTAACAACCTGTTGAAAATCTGTCTTTTTTATCTAGAAATTGAAAAATCTGAAAGGTTTTCTCACAATTATAGACTTCTTTCCACAAGATAAAAGCAATGGTGCATGATCAGAACCAGTCTTAGCTAAGTGCTCAAGCTTCAAAGACCCAAAATTACTCAAAAACTCTTAATTAACCAATAGCCTATCAAGCCTTTTAAAATACAATCATTATCAATTCTACCATTCCACCAGGTGAAAGAACTCCCTTTAAAATTGACATCTACTAGTTCACAAGAATTAACACAAAAAGCAAAATCTTAATATTCTTGTAGGTATAAGGAAGACCCCCCCCCCCTCCCCTATTTTCTCCTAATCACCTAAAACAATATTAAAATCACTTCCAAATAACCAAGTCAATCACATATTTAAATATACAAAGTAGATATCTTTCCAGAATACACCACAGTTATAATAAAAACCTGACCAGTATCCTGAAGTTGCAATTATAAAGTAAGTTGTTGCTCTGAATCTGAAAAAATAGTGACTTGGATATGATCCAGAATGAAAAGACAAATATTTCCTTTTTGACTGTAGTATGCATATTTCATACCCAACCTTCTTTTATACTTTTGGATTTGATTAATATCTTAAGAATGCTTCTTCGGTGCAATAATAGAGAATTTGTGATATCTGTGTAATATCTAGATTCTGTGAAATAAATTTTGGGTCCTCATAGATCTCACATTCCAAAACAAAGATTTCATCATGATTTGAACCTAGATTTGACATTTCTCTTGTGATTTATCCTTCTAGGCAGTGTCTCTCCCATATTTCTACCTTTTTTATTCTTAGAAGAAGTTTGGGGTGATACCTCTGCCATCTTATATACAGTATCTTCAATAAGATGATTATTCTCCTTCCTTTTATATTCAAATCTTCTCTTCTTGATGTGAATTTATTAGATGTTTAGCTTCTGTATTCAAATGATGCGAGACTAACTCATGTAGAGTTTTGTTGGGATCTAATTTCTTACATGGTATTTCCAGCTCTTGAGTTACTTTTATATCTTCACCATACATATCCAATAATAACATGTTTCTATTTACAACCTCAGGATAAGATTCTATCAGTTATGCTGTGATGATGACTTACTCAGATTTGTCAACTTGCAGAGGTTCATGATAGGTAGCTAGAGCCAATTCCTTTTAAATATCATGTATCCCTTATTGAAGCTCCATTTAATTACTCTTAATGCTGATGATTTTAGATGGTTGTTGTTGTGTATTTTCTATACCATGCTCCATTTCTATCAATTCATCTTCACTCCATAAAGTTGCACATGTTTTCTCCTTCTCAAAATATTTAATTACACTTGAGGATTCTACTATTCCCTTAGTCTTGTAATGTTCTATAATTATTGTAATTGCTAGTGCATGCTCCTTTGCAAGCTCATGCATAGTGATGTTGTGTTGCTTGTGTTATGTATTTTATCTCTCTACTTGTGGGGTGACTGATCACGTTCTTACCTTCCCTTCTTGTTGCATTTATCATTCATCTAGCATGCTATTTCGCCTATGTAATATTTAGCCTATTTATTGTTACTTGGACACTCTTTGATGTTATTAGGCTTGATTTCTCTACACACCTTTGGTGATATTGGGCCTTTACTCCTTTTCATTTATTAGCTCTGTGGTGCCATTACAAAGCTTAAATTTTCAATTTATTGGATTCTATTTTGCAAAAACCACTCTACCATTATTGTATCTTTTTTAAACAATGGTAGCTTTTTATTCCTCTTTTTTACCCATCTGACTTTCCTATTTGTCCTCCTCCATGATGTTTCTTAATTTGGGATGAAATTCTATAGTCAACCTCATTGTGCCCTTGAAGTTTAAATACATAACAATATTTAGGCAACTCATCATATTGGATTTTCATCTTTTGAACCTTCCCTTCATTACCTTTGTTGTTAACTACCTCAAACTCGACATAGTCAGATAATTTTGCAGCTAAATCCACTTGAAATTTGACACTTACACAACAAGGTCAAGTCTTATTAACTGTAGCCATGTCCAATTGGATTGGATTTCCCACTATATCTTTAAGCAAAAAAGGGATTCCTTGACAAAAAAGTAGACAGTAAGTTAGGAAAAGAAATAAATGTCATGGCTGGGGTGGTTTCTTCCTTCGAATTGAAATTAGCATCATATATGAATTGACACATTTGATATGTCAAACCATCCTTAGAAGTGATGTAATATACATTTTTTGACATTATGTTCTCAAAACCCTCCATTCTACTAAACCTCATCAGAATATGGCTATTCCGTAGAAGTCCTATTTTACATTCTCCCTTTATTTTGCACTGCTTTAGTATTTGACTTATTAAGTCTTCCAACTTAGGAAATCCATATAAAAACTTTCCTATCACTAAAAATTAAAGCTCTTCAATGATATTCATTCTTTGAACTTCTTCTTCCATCCATGAAACACGAAGGATACCATTATTAAACTTTATTGGATTCACATCAATTGATTCACATCTATTGAAATGTTGTATCTTATCATCTGATTTTATAAGATCAACATATTTAATTTTTCTCTTATTGGAAACATCTTCACTGATGTTAGGGTCACTATTAACAATAGTAGGCAAACTAGGTGTGCTAGTCAATTTATTAGGTGAATTGGGATGAAGTAATTCTGGAAAATTGCTTAGGGATGTGAGAGAAAAATTTAATCATTCGATTCAAACTAACTGAAGTCCAAACCATCCATGTCGGTGGCGTTGGGAGACTCAGAATAGTGGCATGGACAGTGATGACTGCTTAGAACTCCCCGTAAATAACTTAGAAAATAGAGCGTGAAATATCTCTAATTATTTCAACCTTGGTACCTGAAGTCACCATACAAGAACCTCAAACAATACAAAAATCCAAGTCTAACAGATTATCCAAAAATACAAAGTAAAAGAAAAGCCATTAGTCCCAAAACAAAGAACATGAACGATAATAAGAGGATCCAATAGCTTCCCTATCATGGTTCTCACTCTTGAATTAAAGTTTGACCAGGTCTCATCTCAAATGTTGGAGTAAGTTTTGCACTCAATAATAAAAAGAGTACACCTAGTATTAGTACAATAACTAATTATTGATAGGCATCATGGGCCGACTCAACTCAACACTATACAAATAGGTAAACTAGATATAAATAACAACAATCAAAGAACAACTTACAATTAATGACAAACAATTATAGATATAATGTTTCATCTCATCAGGAATAATAGTACTCAATAATACTAGTTACACTTAGGTAGATTCTTCAACAAGGTTCACCATAATAAATATATACATACCAATGCATTTAAATGAATATCATGAGTGCATGCATGTAAGATGTGCATATCATCTCAATAAAATCTCAACATTATTTTAAAATCGTCTCAATAATATCTCAATATCATTTCAATACCATATACATCTCAATATCATTCTCAACCTTATCTCAATATCATATACAAATGTGAGATGTATTCAATAATCACAAGCAACGCCCGAAAGTCAATCACAAACACCCAATTCACAGATAAGCATAGAATCAAGAAAGTCTTTACTAAATTTAATCAAAACCTACCACACTTCCTTGACCGTAAACACTATATAGCCATAAACTTGCTCTTTCTTTTGTTCACAGCACGTTCTTGATCCATAAACAATAATTACATAATTCTTAAAAGAATATTTCAACCTTCTTGAATATTTGAAACTTACATTTGTCAACTTAACCTATGAAAATTTTCTAGTTCATCATATTTGGCCTTTTACCCTTTAAGCCTCACAAATTCTTCATAATTTAGTATTATTAACAAGAATTTTATCATAGAAAGTGTTTTCTAACACCCTAGAATCAATAACGAGTGAAAATAATTGATACTCCACTAATTTTCTCCAATTCATAAATTAGAGTTATACGACCCTGCAAAATTCTTAGCTTAAGTCAGTCCTTTAGGCTTGACAAGGGGACCAAGACTTAAAATATTTTAGCTAAGAATTCAGACTTAGTGTTATTTTTGCCTTCAAAAGTTGGAAATCTTATTTCACGACTATTATGTCCATTAAATGTTGATATTTGAGTTAATTTATTATCAGGAATATCAATAGGGGTTTTCAGACAAGTTTTGGATTTTTTGGATCTTGTCTAGACCATGTTTGAGTGCCCAAAATAGTGGGTCGACGTGATCTTGATGCGTCGTGTCGACCATTGCGTCGATGGATGATTTTTGACTAGCTTCAGTGCAAATTCAAGTGAACCGATGCGGTGCATTGGCTATCACATTGATGCCAACAACGCGGCGCGTCGGCCTACGCGTTAGGTAACACAGTTTTTTAGTCATTAAAAGACCGCGTCCTTGGGGGTATTGGAATATGTTTTCCGCGTCCTTCAGCCCTAAAATATATGAAATTAAGCCCTTTGGAGAGCAAATATACTCATTCATTCTCCAATTTGCTCAAGAACAGAACCCTAGGTGTTCAAATTTCAAATCAAGAACTCGCCATTAACTTTCAGAAATTCATCAACTAAGGCATGTGAAGTGTTCATCTAAGAGTTCCTCTCACCCTTGGAGTTCAAAAAACTCTTTTAAAGTTCATGTAGAGTGATTCCATGATTTTCATGATTTGAGTTAAAGTGTATTCATAATTTATTGCAAGATTCAGGTAGATTTAATTGATATGTGTGCTTTATCATGTTAATCCATGTTGGAACTCTTGGAATTGTGTAATTGGAATTGAATCATGATGCCTACATGTTGTTTTAGTATTGTGTGCATATATTATGCCCCAAAAGTATTTGATGAATTGTCCATGTGATTTGAATGGTGAAATTATATCATGTTAGCATGTATGCAAGATCATGTCATGCAAGTGTTTTCTTAAATGCCCAAATGAATGAATGATGACTAAGTAGTTAATTACCATGTCTCAAGATCATGCCATGCCTTTTAAGTTTATGCTATCGAGTCATGGGGTATTTAATACCCGACAACTTAGTTTCTTGTCTAGAGCCATGGTCAGTCACATAGTGGAATCAGTCATGTCTCAATCAGTAGAATTCAGTCAGTTACAGAACTTAGGAAAAAATCAGTAAACTCAGAATCAGTCCAGCTCAGTTTAGTAAAATGAGTTCAGTTTAGTCATACAGTACAATTAGTAACACTTCAGCCCAGCCTAGTAAAGTTTAGAATTCAGTCCAGTGTCTATTCAGTTAGGAGTAGGATTCAACACAAAATGAACCCAAGGATGGGGACTCATCTGCCAGTAGAGGGTGAAATCCTTAGAAGTAGCCCTTGCATTCTAGAACTACATAGCCAGCATAGGTTGAGACATCAACCTACAAGTTGAGGGTTGATAAGGTGATCTACCTGCCAGTTAAGGGTATCACCATTCTCGTTTAGAGTACCTTCCAGATGAGGGTGACTCGGTACTTGTCCTCACCCATAGCACGGTATTGACACCCTTCCAACTGAGGTTACAGGTTGGACCCCAAATCAGTTAGAGAAGGGGAATATCGGTTAAATGATTACCTTCCACAGTCTCAGTTTCAGTCTTAGTATCAGAATAGAACTCAGTTCAGTTCTACAAATTCAGGACTAACAGGTATAGTCACTCAGCTCAGTACAAAACTCAGTATAGTTCCACAAAAATTAGGACTGTCAGATACAGTCATTCAATTATAAAAAATATAGTATCAATAAACCCAGACATTAGTAAATCAATATTCAGACTCAATACTCAGTACTATTATGATCTTAGTTACAGTACACATATTCATGTATGTATTCTTATTCAGTCATACTCATGTTATTTAGTTTCTATTGTTCATGTATATGAACCCATGCATTTCAGCCTACCTCACTGAGCATACCAGTACATTTAAAGTACTGACACATGCTTTTATTTTATGCTATGATGTCTTATATCATAAGTTCAGAAGCACGGTCTCCAGAGCTCCGTTAGTAGTTCAGATTTTCGACAGTCAGTGTATTGATGGGTCCTCATAGTTCGAGGACATAGTTGTTTTCAGTATTTCAGTACGATTTTCAATAGTCAGAGTTAGTTGGGGACTTGTCCCATCAACTCCACAGTTCAGACAATTTAGAGGTTTTTCAGACTAGAGTATTTTCAGACAATTGTTTAGTTTTTTAGTACTTATATTCAGTTTTGGTATTTTGATACCGCATTCAAATTTATTTATGGATTTGAACCTTATGGCATATGTTTTTTCCTATTTTCACAATCATTACAGCATTTAAAAAAGTGAGAATGAGAACGTGTTTTTGGCTTTAAAAAAAAACTAAAATCTTACGTTCTTACCCCTGCAGAAACCCTCAAGCCAAATGGTTTACCACTAAGGAAACACCTTTGTCCATTGCATTGGGTCTAAACCAGTAACTCGAGACTTGGTCGCAGTTCTATTCATTTCACAACATGCTTCTTAAAATTTGATATCATGAACTAATCTTTCATGGTAATCGCTATACCTGAAGTTCTACTAACCTATTTTATGTATCAAAAGTTGCTACGACTTTCTAAACTCACCCTCTAATGCAAAATTAAATCAAAACTCTCAACTAACACTCAAATCATTATTAGATTTTCCTATACCACCACACACTCAAATACGCCTAAAACTAGGACATCCTCAAATTTCTAAATTTTTGTTTAAGTAAAAACTAAACAAAGGTTCTACTCTCTATTTTAGCATAATGATGATTTGGATCATTTCACTAAAGTTATGATTAACCTCCAAAAGATTTTCCACAAATACGTTAAATTATTTGGTCCCCAAAATACAAGGTCTCCCCAAAACCCTCCTAACTAAAATTATCACGTCATTATACATAGCAAAGGGGTTCATACCCCACTAGAAAATGCTGCAAAAATGATACAATGGCCAAAAGGCTTAGCACATATATCTGAAATGGTAAGTGATGATATCCCTTTTTATATCCTCCTCGACCTGCCAAGTTTCTTCCTAAGTACTATGATTACGCTACAAGACCTTAACAAAATATAATTTGAATTTGGCCCAAATTGGGGAATAACTAGCCTAATTTAATATATTACTTTATAATTTACATAAATCAAGGTGATACTAGTTCATTCGAAAGATGAATTAGAAGTGTAAGATTGGGAAAATTTTCACCAACTTCAAAATGAGTGAAACTTTAATTTTTGAGTGCTTCGTATTAAAGCATGATTCAACACAAGAGTTATGATGTGTTTAAGCACTAAGAAGGTCTGAACTAATCGAGATTCTATTTGATAGCAATTATTACTTTTTTCTTTTATAAGTACTCCATCAAATATCACTAAACACGAAAAGACAAGCTAAAAAGTCATAACTTTAAATTCCAAGAGAAAAGTCAAATAGCATTAGTTTTTTAAACTTACAATTTCTTATGCCAAACTCAAGGAACACCTATAAAATTCATGATTTACGGCTTGATTATGGCTACAAAAGTTTAAGGGCCCGCTCGGACATGATTTCATCAGATTGATTTGATATCAAAATTTTATTTGCATGCACTATTTGAGTTTCTTAAATTATACCTTTTTTTCTCATAACATGAAAACTTTACTATTAATATTGACTAGAATATAATTGAATTAGTTAATTAATTAAAAGTTACGTGATTAGTTAGTTAGTTGGTATAGTTGGACAACTCACTTTCAGATGAATGTAGTTATTAGATATTTGGTAATCGACTTCTATAAATACACGTATTCTCCTGATGAAGATCAGTTATGTAATGCCTCATGTCTGCACCCTGGAGGTCACGCAGTGCTTATAACCCCAAAGGATCACAAGCTAACCCATAACTGGTACCTGTTGTGAGCACTAAATAAAAATACTAAAAATATATGCGGAATTATAACTGAATATGCCATAAGGTTCTCAAAACAATGAAAGAAAAATTGATGTACTGATAATAACTTCTAAAAACTAACTGTGCGAGTCTGAAAGCCTCAACTGAACTGTCTGAACGTGAAGTTGATGGGACAAGCCCCCAACTAACTTCGACTAATAAAATACTCAATCTACTGTAATACTGAAATGAATAATATCCTCGATGGATGAGAACTCACTACTGAATCTGTTACTGCTAACTAAATCTAGCTAAGTGTTGTCATGAACTTGAGTATCCAAACCTATGGTATGATACATCATAGCGCAAAGAAAGAGTATGTGTCAGTATGTGAAATGTACTAATATGCTAAGTAAGGTAGACCGATATACATGGGTCCATATGCATAAGATGATAACTGACTGAAGGAACATCATGAAGTAACTAGATGAGAGTACATGCAAAACTGTAACTATTGAATATGCAATACTTGTTACATATAACATCTGTCTGAATTAAAGTAAAATTGAAGTTCTGAGTTTTGGTAACTAAATACTGATAACTGAGGTTTATACTGATACTGAAGTATTGATTTTTGATGGCTAAGTAACTGATAACTGATAGTCATAGTTCTGTAGAACTGTCTGAGTTCTTTACTGAATACTGAGGCTGGAACTGTAACAGTGGAAGTGTTCATCTAACCGACAAATCCCAATTTATAAACTGAGTTGAGGTCCAACCTGTGACCCCAGTTGGAAAGTGTTAGCACCTTGCCAAGGGAAACTAATAATGCTGGGTCAACCCTAATCTGGTAAGAAAACTCATGAATTAAATATATATGGTTGCATTAACCCTAGTCTGGATGGAGGACAACTTACCCTATACTGGCTACATAGTTCTGTAACACAGGGACGGCTACTAAGGGTCAAACCCTCTACTGGCAGGAATGTCCCCATCCCTGGGTTCGCTCGATGTTGAATTCTACTACCAACTGAATAGACACTGATCGCTAGATTGTACTAAGCTTGACTGAACTGACAATGATCGTGTTAACTGACTGAACTGGACTGAGTTCACTAAATTCTGTTAACTGACAGAGAACTACTATTCTTAACCTTCACTGGGACTATTCTATATCTACTGCAGCTAAGTAAAAAGCCAGATTTCGAGTAATAAATAAACCGAGGACTCGATAGCATAATAATAAAGCATGATAACTCTTGACAGCATAGCAATTGTCTATTGTTCATAATCCATTCACTGAGGTAATTTATAAAACACTTGAAAGTCATGAACTTGTATATGAATGGGAATACATGATAACATATCATAAATACACTATTCAATTCACATGGACATTCTATCAAACACTTGGGAAGCATGATTGTGACACATGAAAAACAACATATAGGGCATCATACCATAACATGCAACTTGCAAATTCAAGGATTGTAACATAAGAATTACATTAATCAACATACATTCTATCTTATGTTTATGAAACTCATAACAAAATCTTGAATTGAAACCCATACAACAATACAAACATGAATACCACTCACATTGCACATGTAAATCATGAATCATTAAACTCATAGTTTTAAAATGGGTTCTTGAACTCCAAGGGTAAAATTAAACCCAAGGATGAACACCTAACATACCTTTATCATTGATTTTGGTAGATATTTTAGTAAATTTCAGGGAACTTAGACTTGACTTGGAGAATCTAGGGCTTTTCTCTTGAGAAGATTGAGTGAATAATAAATGTAATTTGCCCTATTGGGTGTTTAATTTCGTGGTTTTAGCAGAATTGGGTGAGGAAAAAGGACTAAACTTCCCCTAGGCCTCTTTTCTCGTGTAAATAACCTTTGAGGAACGACTCCCAAAAACGAGGAATGGACCTCGCGATGCAACTCCCAAAAATAGAGAATGCACCTCGCGATGCGACTCTTGAAAATGGGGAATGCACCTTGTGATGCGACTCTCAAAAATGGGGAACATACCTTGCATCGCGAGCCTATCACAAAACCTTGCTGTTTTGGACATCTAAATTCACTCTTACGCTAGTCCAAAAATTTTGAAACTCACCCGATATGACCTATTGACATCCCTGATCATGAATCAATTCAAAAATTTTCAATCCAAGGTCGAAAAAATCAAAAATAATGTCATTGAAATATCAAACCCAAAAATGAAACTAAGTGTAAATTCTTAGCTAAAATTTTCTAAGTTTGGGACCTCTTTTGGATGCTAAATAGGACTAAAAAGACTAGAATTTTGTGGGGTCTTACAAGTTAAGCATTTTTTCCAAACTTGTTTCTTCCTTAATTTAGTTATTTTATTTCTCTGCTAATATGAGCTAAATTTAGGATCAATCTCTATTATATGAAGTAAAGAATTCGCTCAACTTGGCATCAGATCCATATTTTATCAATTTGAAGTAGATTTTGAATTCTCATTGATTTTGCAATTGAATTATCGAAATCAAAGTCATTTTTGAAGTGTATGTCGGTTGATTGTCAATGTTATAGTATTGAAACTGTTCGTTCAATTCATATATTTTTTTGTAGTGATTGTGTATTTGAATGCACTCGATTCTCTATTTTATCTAATTAGCTGTGTTAGCTCAGTAATATGTATTTTATAAAATACTCTCTCTCTTAATCTCAAACTTGAATTTTAATGTCAACAGAGTGGTGAGACATCAAATACTGGTTCCACAGATATTGGTAAAGAGTTTTTGTAAGAGATGATACCAGTTCTCCTTTGTATATGCAACCTTTCCATAATCAAGGTATTGTGTTTGTACCAACTCCCTTATATGGAGTAGGATATAGATCATGGAGGAGAGGTATTCTTAGATCCCTCTCAGCTAAGAACAAAATAGTCTTAGTCAATAGAGAATGCAGGAAACCAATTCTAGGGACATCACGCTATCGTCAATGTAAAAGGTGAAATAATATGGTCACAATAATTTTGAAATTCCTTAGTCAAAAAGATCATAGATAGTGTAGAATATGTGAGCAGTTCTTTTGAGTTGTACAAGGAACTGGATGATCAACATGACCAGACCAATGGTGCAAAACTTTACTAAGTTTAAAAAGAGAGAAGTAAATTGTCAGGGGGTATACTAGACATCATTGCCTATTACACAAGGATGAAGAGGTTATGGGAAGATTTAAACACTTTCCATACAAATGATAAATATAGTTTTGATTGTACTTGTGGTGAAAGAGAACAACTCTATAAGTCAGAACAAGACAGCAAATTGATTCAGATCCTCATGCAATTGAATGAAGCCTATACTGTAGTAAGGGAAAACATCCTCATGATGAATCCACTGCTAATATTAGCATAAAATGTTTCACTATTAGTACAGTATAACACCTCAATTTTCTATAACTAGAACGTCACACGGTGCTCATAATCCCAAATGACCATAAGCTAACCCTTGTCTAGTACTTGTTGTAATAATTGTATAAAAATATTGAATAATGCAGAAAACTAGTAGAAACTTGCCATAAGGTTCAAAACATCTAAAATAATCAATACTGAAAACTGAATACTAACACATCTATCCGAAAAAGCCTCTAACTATCTGAACTGTGGAGTTGATAGGACATGTTCCCAACTAACTCCGTCTACTCAAAATAAATTAAGTCTGCGATAATAAAGTAAGGATCATTCTCGAATGAATAGGACTCACTGCTACGTCTAGTGCTGTTGATTGAGTCTGGACTGCTAAGGGTGCTCTAGATCTCACACTTCTGAACCTATGGTATAAGACACCATAGCACAAGAAAGTATGCGTCAGTACTTTGAATGTACTGGTACGCTAGATGGGGTAAGGCTAAATGAAAGGGTTTATGCATGAACTATACTGACTGAATAATCTGAATATGTTAAATATGGATACATGCATGAATGCATAAATCATAACTAAAATCATGGCAACATTGAATACTAACTTCTGAACACTTAAACATCTGACAACTAAGCTTATTATTACTGACATCTGAATTCACTAGCACTGGAAGACTGAATATCTAAGTCTACTAATAACTGAGTTCTGAGCTTACTAATATCTCTTAAAACTGAGATCGGGCCTATGTAACGGGTGACCTATGAATCTTCTAATAATGATAATGGTTTACTGAGTTTGGGACCAATCCTATCTAATGGGTTATCTCTGGATCTGTGGAACTATCTAAGTTCCTTACTGAGCTGTGTGATCGTATCTGACGGTCTTAATTCTGAAGAACTATCTGAAATATTTGACTGAGACTGAATCTGAAGTTAAAACTGTAACTATAGGAGTTCTCACTTAACCGACATGCCCCAAATCTAATCTAGTGGGTCCAACCTATAACCCCATCTGGAAGGGTATTAATACCATGCTACGGGTAAAGACCTCTGCTATGGTCAAGCCTCTCTGATGGGTGACCTTGAAATGGAAGTTAAGCCTAAGGCAGTATAACAGTCAAGCCTTAATCTAACGGGTAACTCCTGGTTCTATACTGGCTACGCACTTCTAGAGTTCAGGGATTGCTATTAATGACTCTGCCTCTCAAATAGGGAATTCATCATCCCTTCACTCTCTCGGTGCTAGTTCCTACTCCTAACTGAAGGACTCTGAACTTATTCTTAACTGAACTAAACTGAACTGCATCTGTTACTGATTATCTTACTTGATTGATCTGACCGAGTTTGCTTGATTTCGTTGTCTGGCGGAATACTTCTGAATTCTACTTACTGCCTGAATACCACTAAGTTCTATAACTAACGGAGCTTTACTGAAATCTAAACTAAATACAGAATAGTACTGAGGACTGAACTGAGTACTGATCTGGATTAGACTGAATACTGAGATTTACTGAGTTTTCTTAACTTCTGTCACTAACTAAAATCTACTGATCATAGCACGATTGAGATTATCTTGAGACTGACTCGGCTCTAGACAAGCAGCTAAGTTTTTGGGTATAAATCCCCCAGGACTCGATAACATAAATAAATAAATAAGACATGACAACTCTTGTGTAATAACATAACAATAGACTATCATTCGCAACATAGTCAATGAAACATTACTTCAGGCACTTGGGAATCTCAAACATGCAATTGTATAGGAAAAACATGTTATTGTCTCCTAACTCATTCAATAAAGAATTCACATGAATTGGAGTGCATGCAACATATCATAATTCAATCATTTAAGTCTTTCAACAAACACTTGGCATGCACTAGTTGACACATACTTGGAGATTCCATACTTAACATGTTACAATGACATTATTTCCTTCACATAAGCAATTTATCAAACATGTGGGAGGAACACTTTGGTCATACAACATTCAATACACCTAACTAACTTGATTACATAATTCAACATGCTTCTCGAAGGGATTTTATCATGAACATCACAAGTCAACACATACTAAGGTCAATACTTGCATCTTATTGATCAAACATGAATTAAAACTCAACATCAACATGAACTTCAACATCAACATGAACTTCAACCTCAAACCACATAATCATAAAAATTCATAAAAATATAATCTTTGAACTTTAAAGAGGATTCTTGAACTTCTTGGGTGGAAGGAACTCAAGAATCAACATCAAACATACCTTAGTATATGATTCTTAAACTTTTAATGGTGAAACCTTGATGATTAGGGTCTTGATTTATGAACCGTGATGGTTGTTCTTGAGGAAAATTAAGAGAAACTAATATATTTTGGTGCTTATAGGGCTGAATCTCATGTTAAAAAGTATATATAGGAGTTGGAAAATGACCAAATTGCCCTTGGAAATACGGAAGTGAAATTTTGAAAAACTAGGCACAAGGGCTATAGAAAGGCGGAACCTTTCCCAAAGCCTTTTGTAGGCTAGGCAGCACCTAGCTATTGAGGGAGAGGGCCAAGGCTCTAAGCTTGGCGACGCCCCTCTATAGCCTTTAGCTACTTTTTTGAAAAATCAAACACGGCCTTAGGCTCGTCTAAAAATTCCAAAACTCTCCCGAGATGTACTTTTGACTTGCTCCATCACAACGCAACTTTAAAATTGCAAAACAGAGGTTGGGAAGGTCACAAAATAATTCATCAAAGTTTTGAAGGCTTATAAAAATGAAAAATTTTAAACACTTAGCCAAATTTTTAAGTGCTAAGCTCCTCTTAACATACTTAAAAGAGCTTTAACGACTTGGAGAATTTATGGGGTGTTACATTTTGTCCCCCTTGGGAACATTCATCCTCGAATGTGGCTGACTAAGTTGAGATTACTGATAAACTAAACTTACATAAGGGACATGAATATCTGAAACATTTTTATATGACTGGAATTACTGGCTTACTGAGATCTCATACTGACCATGCATATCCGATGCATGAGCACATGACTGAGTTGTTCTCATGAACACATGACTGAATACGCTGATAAAATAAACTTTCACTACCGTACATGCATATCTAATGCATGAGTATCTGACTGAACTTACTCTTGAAAGGATGACTGACTATACAATGATAAATGATGCAAACCTTGTAATGAGAATCTGAGCATGAAACTAAATGGGTTTAAGGACTTGAAAACATCGAGGAGTTATGGGGTATCTCTCCCTTGGGACACTATGTTCATCTACGAACACTTACGTCCCTGATATACTGAGGTGATGCACATAGCACCTACGGACTGGATCATAACTAAACATTTAGGAGCTAAAACTAATGCATGATGCATGAGCTGAGTTATACTCGTAACTACTAGAATACTCTATCTTGGGATAGTTACATGTCTGAGGTTTCTGATAGCATGCATGAATGAAAAGATGAGAAAACAAACTATACGAATCTGACTGCCTGACCGCTAAACTGAATGTTTGCTCTACTAACTAACTCATTCTAAAACTTAAGCTCAAATGGGAGCAAAGGATCTAACAATGCATATCATGAAGGTAAAAGACTCATAACATACCCGAATCTATGTTAAGGAAACTTTCTTGATCATGGTGAGTCTTAATCGTATAGAGTCTGTTCTGATACTGACCACAATTGGCACTAGAAATGGCATCCTGCTGACACAATTCTCTACCCCTCTGGGCTAGCACTCTACATTTTCACATTCTGTGGCCTGGATTACCACATCCAAAACATACCTGACTATTAGCTCTGCACACACCTAGGTAATTCTTGCCATACTCTCCACAAAGTGGATAGGTACGCTCACTTCTGACACTACCTTAGGCTTTGGAGCCTGGCGCTCCATCATGACTAACATCCCTAAACTTTAGTATGGGTACACTGGCTAAGGATGGAGCTGGGACTGAAAATTTCTAGCTATACTGAGAACGGTTACCACTCTGAGACCCTGCTTGAGAAAAATTATAGCCATCGGTTCTGGCTCTCTTATTAGACCTCTCTCTCTCTTTAGATTTATCTTTCTCTATCTGATGAGCATGTATCATTAACCTAGTAAGATCCATGTCTCTATTAAGCATAGCGATTCTACACTTTCTTAACACCAACCCAGATACGCCAGTCACAAACTTACTCATACTCGCTTTAGGGTTAGCTTTCAGGCCAGGAGCATACTTAGCTAACTGGTTGAACTTAAGTCAATACTCCTTCACTGACATAGAGCCTTACCTTAGTTTCATAAACTCCTCTGCCTTAGCTTCTCTCATCTATAGTGGGAAAAACTTATCAAAGAAAGCATCTTGAAATATCTGCCAGGTCATGGGAGCTGCATCTTCCCCTCTACGCTTCTTCCATGATACAACCTAGTCATGAGCGATATCCTTCAACCTATAGGATGCTAATTCTACACTCTCTTCCTCAGACACATGTATAATCTGGTGAACTTCTTCACCTCCTCAAGATAAATTTATGGGTCCTCACCAGCTACTAACCTAAAGATTCTGGTGGGTTCATTTTCATGAAATCTCTGATTTTAGCTGTGGCCGAACCCCCATCTTGCTGAGATAGGGCTGCAGACTAACAGTTACCCTAAACACTAGTTGTCACAGCTTGGGATAGAACTTGAAAATCTTCCTAAAACTTTGCATATGACACATTTTCATTCTCGGGATCTACTGTCTGAAAAGGCTGGTTATCATCCGTATGGGCATTGGCTTTGCAAGAAGGCATGTTTTGTAAATGAAAGGAAGAATGGGTCAGACTGAGAATTAACTTGAGCTCATGCTCACTTGCATGATATGAATACTAAAAGAAGGGAAACAGTTCCTAAAACATCTTATAGCCTCCTGTACATAAATATGGCACACAACACACCCATACATAAAACTCTACTAGATGTGGATTTTTAGACTCCTAGGATACTATTGAGCCGTAGGCTCTGATACCAAGTTTGTAACGCCCTAATTTTTTATAACCGAAACGTCACACGGTGCTTATGATATAAAAGGACCACAAGCTAACCCTTATAGGGTACCTGCTGAAATAACTGTATAAAAATACTGAATAATGCGGAAAACTGGCAGAAACTTGTCATAAGATTCAAAACAACTAAAATAATCAATACTGAAAACTGAATACTAACACATCTATCCGAAAAAACCTCTAACTATCTGAACTATGGAGTTGATGGGACATGTCCCCAACTAACTTTGTCTACTAAAAATAATCTAAGTCTGTGATAATAAAGTAAGGATCATCCTCAAATGAAGAGGAGTCACTGCTATGTCTACTACTGCTGACTAAGTCTAAACTGCTAAAGGTGCTCTGGATCTCGTGCTTCTGAACCTATGGTATAAGACACCATAACATAAAAAAGTATGTGTCAGTACTTTAAATATATTGTATGCTAGATGAGGTAAGGCTAAATGCAAGGGCTTATTCATGAACTATACTGACTGAATAATCAGAATATGCTGAATAAGGATACATGCACGAATTCATAAATCATAACTAAAATCATGTCAACATTGAATACTAACTTCTAAATACTTGAACTTCTGATAACTGAGCTTATTATTATTGACATTTGAATTCACTAGCACAAGAAGACTGAATATTTGAGTCTACTAATAATTGAGTCCTGAGCTTACTAATATCTCTAAATGGAACTAAGATCGGGACTATTTAAAAGGTGATCTCTGAATTTTCTTATAATGATAATAGTTGACTGATTTTGAGACCATGCCTATCTAATGGGTGATATATGGATCTATGGAACTATCTAAGTTTCTTACTGAGTTGTGTGATCATATATGACGATCCTAATTCTGAAGAATGATCTGAGATACTTGATTGCGACTGAATCTGAAGCTGAAACTATAACTGTAGGAGTTTTCACTTAACCGACATGCCCTGAATCTGATCTAGTGGGTTCCAACCCTTAAATCTAGGTGGAAGGCTGTCAATACCATGCTACGGGTAAAGATCTCTGCTATGGTCAAGCCTCGCTGATGGGTGACCCTGAACAGGAAGTCAAACCTAAGGCAGTATAATAGTCAAGCCTTAATCTAACGGGTAACTCCTGGTTCTATACTGGCTACGCACTTCTAGAGTTCAGGGATTGCTGCTAATGACTCTACCACTCTAATGGGGAAGCCATCATCCCTGCACTCGCTCGGTGCTAGTACCTACTCCAAACTGAAGAACACTGAATTGATTCTTAACTGAACTAAATTGAACTACATCTGTTACTGATTATCTTACTTGACTGATCTGACTGAGTTTGCTTGATTCTGTTATCTGATTGAATACTTCTAACTTCTACTTACTGTCTGAATACCACTTAGTTCTATAACTTATGAAGCTTTACTAAAATCTGAACTAAATACAGAATAGTACTGAGGTCTGAACTGAGTACCGAGCTGGATTAGACTGAATAGTGATATTTACTGAGTTTTCTTAACTTCTGTAACTAACAAAAATCTACTGATCATAGCACGACTGAGATTATCTTGAGACTGACTCGGCTCTAGATAAGCAGCTAAGTTTTCGGGTATAAATACCCCCAGGACTCAATAACATAAATAAATAAGACATGACAACTCTTTTGTAATAAAATAACAATAGACTATCATTCGCAACATAGTCAATGAAACATTACTTCCAGCACTTGGGAATCTCAAACATGCAATTGTATAGGGAAAACATGCTATTGTCTCCTAACTCATTCAATAAAGAATTCACATGAATAGGAGTGCATGCAACACGTCATAATTCATTCATTTTGTTATTTCAACAAACACTTGGCATGCACTAGTTGACACATACTTGGAGATTCCATACTTAACATGTTACATATCTCCTTCACATAAGCAACTTATCAAATATATGGGAGGCACACTTTGGTCATACAATATTCAATACACCTAACTAACTTGATTACATAATTCAACATGCTTCTCGAAGGGATTTTATCATGAACACACAAGTCAACACATACTAAGGTCACTACTTTCATCTTATTGATCAAAACATGAATTAAAACTCAATATCAACATGAACTTCAACCTCAAACCACATAAATCATGAAAATTCATAAAAAATATAAGCTTTGAACTTTAAAGAGGATTCTTGAACTTCTTGGGTGGAAGGAACCCAAGAATAAACATCAAACATACCTTAGTATATGATTCTTAAACTTTTAACAGTGAAACCTTGATGATTGGGGTCTTGATATATGAACCCTAATGGTCATTCTTTAGTAAAATTGAGAGAAACTAATATATTTTGGTGCTTATGGGGATGAATCTTGTGTTAAAGAGTATATATAGGAGTTGAAAAATGAACAAATTGCCCTTGGAAACACAGAAGTGAAATTTTGAAGAATTAGGCACAAGGGCTATGGAAAGGCGGCACCTTTCTCAGAGCCTTTTGTAGGTTGGGCGGTGCCTTACTATTGAGGGAGGGGTCCAAGGCTCTAAGCTGGGCAGCGCCCCTCTGTAGCCTTTACCTATTTTTTCGCCAACCCAAACACGACGTTAGGCTCGTCTAAAAATTCCAAAACTCTCCTAGGATGTACTCTTTACTTTCTCCATAGCAACGCAACTTTAAAATCGCAAAACAGAGGTCAGGAAGTTCGCAAAATAATTCAACAAAGTTTTGAAGGCTTATAGAAATGGAAAAGTTTAAACAGTTAGCCAAATTTTTAAGTACTAAGCTCCTCTTAACATACTTAAAAGAGCTTTAACTACTTGGAGAATTTATGGGGTGTTATATTATCTCCCCCTTGGGAATATTCGTCCTCGAATGTGGATGACTAAGCTGAGATTACTGATAAACTAAACTTACTTAAGGGACGTGAATACCTAAAACATTTTTATATGACTGGAATTACTGGCTTACTGAGATCTCATACTGACCATTCATATCTGATGCATGAGCACATGACTGAGTTGTTCTCATGAACACATGACTGAATATGCTGATAAAATAAACTTTTACTACTGAACATGCAATCTAATGCATGAGTATTTGACTGAACTGACTCTTGAAAGCATGACTGACTATACAATGATAACTGATGCAAACCTTGTAATGAGAATCTGAGCATGAAACTAAATGGGTTTAAGGACTTGAAAACATCGAGGAGTTATGGGGTATCTCTCCCTTGGGACACTATGTTCTTCTACGAACACTTACTTCCCTGATATACTGAGGTGATGGACATAGCACCTAAGGACTGGATCATAACTAAACATTTGGGAGCTAAAACTAATGCATGATTCATGAGATGAGTTATACTCGCAACTACTAGAATACTCTATCTTAGGATAGTTACATGTCTGAGCTTTCTGATAGCATGCATGAATGAAAATATGAGAAAACAAACTATATGAATCTGACTGCCTGCCGCTAAACTGAATGCTTGCTCTACTAACTAACTCATGCTAAAAACTTAAGCTCAAATGGGAGCAAAGGATCTAACAATGCATATCATGGAGGTAAAAGACTCATAACATACCTGAATCTATGTCAGGGAAACTTTCTTGATCATAGTGAGTCTGAAGTGTATAGAGTCTGTTCTGATACTGACCACTATTGGCACTGAAAGTGGAATCTTGCTGACGCAATTCTTTATCCTTCTGAGCTAGCACTCTACATTTTTGCATTCTATGGCCTGGATTACCACATCCAAAACATACCTGACTATTAGCTCTACACATACCTAGGTGATTCTTTCCCTACTCGCTACAAAGCAGATAGGTACGCTCACTTCTCACACTACCCTAGGTTTTAGAGCCTGGCGCTCCATCATGACTAACATCCACAAACTTTAGTATGGGTACACTGGCTAAGGATGGAGTTAGGACTAAAAATTTCTAGCTATGATGAGAACGGTTACCACCCTGAGACCCTGCCTGAGAAAAACTATAGCCATTGGTTTTGGCTCTCTTATTAGACCTCTCTCTCTCCTTAGATTTATCTGCCTCTATCTGATGAGCATGTATCATTAACCTAGTAAGATCCATTTCTCTATTAAGCATAGCGGTTCTACACTTCTTTAACACCAACCAAGATACGCTAGTCATAAACTTACTTATACTCGCTCTAGAGTTAGCTATCAGGTCAGGAGAATACTTAGCTAACTGGTTGAACTTAAGTCAATACTCCTTCACTGACATGGAGCCTTACCTTAGGTTCATAAACTCCTCTACCTTAGCTTCTCTCATCTCTAGTGGGAAAAAATTATCAAAGAAAGCATCCTGAAATATCTGCCAGCTCATGGGAGTTGCATCTTCCCCTCTACTCTTTTTTCATGCTACAACCCAATCATGAGTGATATCCTTCAACCTATAGGATGCTAATTCTACACTCTCTTTCTCAGACACATGCATAATCTGGGTGAACTTATTCACCTCCTTAAGATAAAGTTATGGGTCCTCACCTGCTACAAACCAAAAGATTCTGGCGGGTTTATTTTCATAATATCTCTGATTCTAGCTGCGGCCGAACCCCCATCTTTCTGAGGTGGTGCTGCAGGCTAACGGTTACCCTAAACACTAGTTGTCATAGCTTAGGCTAGCGCCTAAAAAGATTCTTGAAACTTTGCATATGACACATTCTCATTCTCGAGATCTACTGGCTGAGAAGGTTGGTTATCATCCCTATGGGCATTGGCTTTAAGAGGAGGCATGTTCTGTAAATGAAAGGAAGAATGGGTCAGACTGATAATCAACTTGAGCTTATGCTCACTTGCATGAGATGAATACTAAAAGAAGGGAAACAGTTCCTAAAACATCTTATAGCCTACTGTACATAAATGTGGCACGCAACACACCCATAAACAAGACTCTACTAGATGTGGCATTTTAGACTCCTAGGACATTATTGAACCTTAGGCTTTGATACCAAGTTTGTAACGCCCTAATTTTTTATAACCAAAATGTCACACGGTGCTCATGATATCGAAGGACCACAAGCTAACCCTTATCGGGTACCTGCTGTAATAACTGTATAAAAATATTGAATAATGCAGAAAACTAGCAGAAACTTTCCATAAGATTCAAAACAACTAAAATAATCAATACTGAAAACTGAATACTAACACATCTGCCTGAAAAAACCTCTAACTATCTGAACTATGGAATTGATGGGAAATGTCCCCAACTAACTTTGTCGACTAAAAATAAACTAAGTCAATGATAATAAAGTAAGGATCATCCTCGAATGAAGAGGACTCACTGCTACATCTACTGCTGCTAACTGAGTCTAGACTGCTAAAGGTGCTCTAGATCTCACGCTTCTGAACCTATGGTATAAGACACCATAGCACAAGAAAGTATGCGTCAGTACTTTAAATGTACTGGTATGCTAGATGAGGTAAGGCTAAATGCAAGGGCTTATGCATGAACTATACTGACTGAATAATCAGAATATGTTGAATGAGGATACATGCATGAATGCATAAATCATAACTAAAATCATGGCAACATTGAATACTAACTTCTGAATACTTGAACTTCTGATAACTGAGCTTATTATTATTGACATCTGAATTCACTAGCACTGGAAGACTGAATATCTGAGTCTACTAATAACTGAGTTCTGAGTTTACTAATATCTCTGAATGAAACTAAGATCGGGCCTATCTAACGGGTATCTCTGAATTTTCTAATAATGATAATGGTTGACTGATTTTTAGACTAGGCCTATCTAATGGGTGATCTCTGGATCTGTGGAACTATCTAAGTTCCTTACTGAGTTGTGTGTTCATATCTGACGATCCTCATTCTGAAGAATGATCTGAGATACTTAACTGCAACTGAATCTGAAGCTGAAACTATAACTGTGGGAGTTTTCACTTAACCGACATGCCCTGATTCTTATCTAGTGGGTTCCAACCTTTAACTCCAGGTGGAAGGCTGTCAATACCATGCTACGGGTACAGCTCTCTGCTATGGTCAAGCCTCGCTTATGGGTGAACCTGAACAGGAAGTCAAACCTAAGGCAGTATAATAGTGAAGCCTTAATCTAACGAGTAACTCCTGGTCCTAGGTTGGCTACACAGTTTTGGAGTTCAGGGATTGCTGCTAATGACTCTACCACTCTAATGGGGAAGCCATCATCTCTGCACTCGCTCGGTGCTAGTACCTACTCCCAACTGAAGGACTCTGAACTGATTCTTAACTAAATTAAACTGAACTATATCTATTACTGATTATCTTACTTGACTGATCTGACTTATTTTGCTTGATTCCATTTTCTGATGGAATACTTCTAAATTCTACTTACTGTCTGAATACCACTGAGTTCTATAACTTATGAAGCTTTACTAAAATCTGAACTAAATACAGAATAGTACTGGGGTCTGAACTGAGTACCGAGCTGGATTAGACTGAATAGTGATATTTACTGAGTTATCTTAACTTCTGTCACTAACTAAAATTTACTGATCATAGCACGACTGAGATTATCTTGAGACTGACTCGGCTCTAGACAAGCAGCTAAGTTTTTGAGTATAAATACCCCCAGGACTCGATAACATAAATAAATAAGACATGACAACTCTTTCGTAATAAAATAACAATAGACTATCATTCACAACATAGTCAATGAAACATTACTTTAAGCACTTGGGAATCTCAAACATGCAATTGTATAGGCAAAATATGTTATTTTCTCCTAAATCATTCAATAAAAAATTCACATGAATAGGAGTGCATGCAACATAGCATAATTCATTCATTTTGTTATTTCAACAAACACTTGGCATGCACTAGTTGACACATACTTGGAGATTCCATACTTAACATGTTATATATTTCCTTCACATAAGCAATTTATCAAACATATGGGAGGCACACTTTGGTCATACAACATTCAATACACCTAACTAACTTGATTACATAATTAAACATGCTTCTCGAAGGGACTTTATCATGAACACACAAGTCAACACATACTAAGGTCAATACTTGCATCTTATTGATCAAAACATGAATTAAAATTCAATAACAACATGAACGTCAACCTCAAACCACATAAATCATGAAAATTCATAAAAATATAAGCTTTGAACTTTAAAGTGGATTCTTGAACTTCTTGGGTGGAAGGAACCCAAGAATCAACATCAAACATACCTTTGTATATGATTCTTAAACTTTTAACGGTGAAACCTTGATGATTGGGGTCTTGATTTATGAACTCTAATGGTTATTCTTTAAGAAAATTGAGAGAAACTAATATATTTTGGTGCTTATGGGGTTGAATCTCATGTTAAAGAGTATATATAGGAGTTGAAAAATGACAAAATTGCCCTTGGAAAGACGTAAGTGAAATTTTGAAGAATTAGGCACAAGGGCTATGGAAAGGCGGCACATTTCCCAGAGCCTTTTGTAGGCTGGGCGGTGCCATGCTATTGAGTGAGGGGGCCAAGGCTCTAAGCTGGGCGACGCCCCTCTGTAGCCTTTAGCTACTTTTTTATCAACTCAAACACGACCTTAGGCTCGTCTAAAAATTCCAAAACTCTCCTAGGATGTACTCTTTACTTTCTCCACCGCAACGCAACGCAACTTTAAAATTGCAAAACAGAGGTTGCGAAGGTCGTGAAATAATTTATCAAAGTTTTGAAGGCTTATAGAAATCAAAAAGTTTAAACACTTAGCCAAATTTTTAAGTGCTAAGATCCTTTTAACATACTTAAAAGATCTTTAATAAATCGGAGAATTTACGGGGTGTTACATGCAGGAGGAGAAATAAAGAGAGATGAAACTAAGCAATCCATCTTTTATGGACTCTAATTACCTTAATACAAGTAATTTAACTGTAGTGAATCCTAAATCTGATGCTTTCACTGCAGATGGAGATAGTTATAGGGGAAGAAACAACTCGAAAACTCCCAGAGATAGATACTCCTCAGGAAGGATAAGTTGCTCAAGTGGAGGTGGAAATTTTAGAACAAATTACAACCCAAACACGGGTTACAATATAAATAAACCTTGTGTTGTATGTGATTATTGCAAGAGGCCAAGACACTCTAAAGACAAGTTCTATAAGCTCCATGGGTATCCACAGGGAAATCATCAAGATACATGCAATAATTATTAGACCTTTCATGGTGGGTATCAGAATAACAATTAGAATTACAGACTCAATAAAGGGAAAAGACTCATAGTTGATGTGCAAGGATTTATTTCAGACATAATATCTGTAATGATAGGGGAACATGGAGATAATCATAATATGAGCTTGATAAAGGAACAATATAGATATATTATGAGTTTGCTACAATATTTCCAACCTTTATCTCATGCAGAAGGTGCCAACAACAATAATATTGATCATGTGAATGTCAATACTAGCTTTATAGGCATAATAGATTGCACTTCTTCGCACTTCTTCTTTTGATTTTTGTAAACTGACTTGCAGGTATTTCAAAAAGCAAATATGACACTTGGATTTTAGACTTAGGAGGATTTAATCATATGATGGAGCATCTAATCACATGACCTTTAACAGAGATTCAATGACTAACATCACCTCCCTTCATTATCCCTAACTAATAGTCTTACCAAATGATTATACGGTTAAGGTGAATCGGGTTGGTAGTCCAATTCTTGCATCAAATATTATCCTATATAAAGTACTATTTGTGCCCTATTTTAAGTACAACATTGTGTCTATTAATTCTCTCATTGCATCCATGCCTACGAGTATGGTGTCTTTCGCCAAAACTTCATGTATTCTACAAGATCCTTGAATAAAAAAGCCTCTATAGATTGGTGGAGCTAATGTTCGACTCTACTTTCTTTACTCCAAGGGTTGAAGAACAACAACTTCTCAGCTACTCATGTTTCTACCTCAAACTTTAGTTTTTAAAATTTTATGACTAATCCTATTTTTCTGATACATTCAATGATAGAGCATATTGTCTTTTTAATTCCTCTATAAATATCAATATAGGTACAAATAAGTGTTTTCACTGATCCATTGTAAAAGATCTGGATTCAAGTAATGAAAGTCAGTCACCTTTTTTTGCTTTTTTTATGTCTCATGAATATGATATGAATTTACTGTGGCATAACAGACTTGGGCATAATGTCCCTTTTGTGAAAATGAAGGATATTCCAGCAATACTTGAAAACTTTTCTAATAAATAACCTTTTTCTAATAATATTTTCCCTATGAAAAGACAGATATCATTCCCTCATAAAACCAATACTACAACCAAGAACTTCCAGTTACTTTACATTGACTTGTTGGACCTTGTCATATAGCCACACATGATAATTATAAGTAATTCATCACTCTTGTTGATTATTACAGGTATGAACATAGACTCAGTTATTGACTTACAAGAGTAATGTTTTAGAAGCCATTAAAACTTTTATTTCTATGAAAATTAGTTTAACACCATTATTAAGTCTATAAGAACAGAAAATGGACTTTTGAGTTCATAAATGCAGAAACCTCATACTACCAGAACTCCAAAGTAATAGTCCATGAGAAAACTTGTCCTTACACACCATAACAAAATGATGTGGTAGAAAGGAAACATAAATATCAATTGGAAACTACTAAGGCACTTCTTTTTAAGTCAAACCTACTAACAACATAATGGGGAGAATGTGTATTGTGTGCCACATGTATTATTAACAGACTTCCCACCTCTCATATTAAAAGATAGTGCCCCTATGATTGTTGTACAAAAATAAGACATCATACTCCTATATTAGAACCTTTGGATGACTTTGTTATTCAACTATTCCTAAAACTCGAAGAGATAAGTTTCAGGCTAGAGCAAAACCCCATATTTTCTTAGGATATCCTTTTCATTCCAACGGGTACAAAGTTTTTATTCTGACCACAAAAAAAAGTTCACATTTCTAGAGATGAAATTTTTTAAAAAAAGTTTTTCCCTTAACTATTACTACTGAATGTCTTCTTCCTCTTGCATTCTATCCTACACCTTTCATGCATTCTAATAACGGTACAATTAGGCATCAAACAGTGTTAAATGTTGATGACAATATAAATGGTACAAGTGACTGTAAGACCCCACAAAGTCCTATTCATTTCAATCCTTTATAGTATGACAAAAGAGGTCCCAGACTTGGAAAAATTTCAGCGAAGTATTGACACTTAGTCTCATTTTTTGTCTCGATATTTAAATGATTTTAGTTTTGATCTTTTCGGCCTTAGATTGTAAATTTTTAAATTAATTCATGATCAAGGTTATCTATAGGTCATATTGGGTGAGTTTTGAAATTTTTAAACGTCGTTTTAGTCACGTTTGGATGACCAAAATAGCAAGCCAACGCACTTAGGACGTATCGCATTGGATCTCGCATCGGTAATCGCATTGATACTGTATTTATCTTATTTAATCCCGAGTCTAGAGGGGTATTTCAGTTTTTTCCCCTCACTTTAACATGGGATAGCAATATCTGCATTCCATAACTACGTAGTCAGTGTAGGTTTGAGATGTTAACTTGCCAGTTGAGGGTTGACGCATATCTCACAGAGCACTTGCTAGTAGAAGGTGACTCTTTAGTCCTTCGGGACTTTACTTTAGTGGATCCACATAGTCAGATGTTAGTTCCCTTGGCATGGTACTGATACCCTTCTAACTGGGGTTACAGGTTGGACCCCAATTACTTTAAAGCGGGGCATGTCAGTTAGATAATAACTTCAACAGTTATAGTTTCAGTATTCAATATCTAGTATTCAGTATTCAATACAAAACTCAATTCTGTTATACATGATCATGACTTCAAGTCATCAGAAATAAGTTATTAGAAATTCAGTACTTTAGGTTTAAACTAATTTAGACAGACGATACATGTTTGGTAGGGCATGTACAGTACTCATAGTAGACCTAATTTTGCATATACTTTCATCCAATCATTCCATGATATTTAGCAATTATAATCTTGCACGTAAGCCATGCATATCATCCTAACCTCACCTAGCATACTAGTATATTAAAAGTACTGATGCATACTTTCTTTGCACTATGATGTCTCATTTCATAAGTTCGAATGCTCGGGTTTCTGACCATACTTAATCAGATTCAATTGATCAGTCGCAGCTACAGTAGTGAGTCCTCATCCATCGAGGGCATGACACTTATTTTGTTATTCTGTTATTTACAGTATTTTATCTTTTCTGATACTTTTAGATAATAGTTGTAAGTTAGTTGGGGCCTATCCCATCAAATCATTAAATTTAGATGTTAGAGGCTTTCAGATACTTTCAGTTAGCAGTTATTCCACAGTTGTACTCAGTATTAATTTTAGTTTTATAGACCATATGGCATTTTCAGTTTTACTTCCGCACATGTTTTTCATAATTATAACTTAGTGCTCACAGAATATACTAGTCATGGGTTAGCTTATGGTCCTTCGAGATTATAAGCACCATGTGGCGCCCAAGGTATAGTCTCAGGGTATTACAAACTTGGTATCAGAGCCAAAGGTTCTAAAGTGTCCTTGGAAGTCTGAAAGTCGTATCAAGTATAGTCCTGTGCATGGGTGTATAGCACACTACACTTATGGATAGGAGGCTATAAGAAGTTTTTTAGGAAGAGTCCTCTTCTTTCAGTGTTCATATCGTGCGAGTGGGCATGAGCTTAAGTTAAACTCTCTGTCTAATTCAATTTTTTTCTTCCATTTACAGAATATGACTCCCCAAAAAATGATAGAAAGGAGAACTGGGAACCATTTAGTACCTCCGCCCATTTAGGAAGATCCCCTTAATAAGCATGTCTCTCACGCAAAATTCAGAGCAGCTTTTGCCACTCTAGCCCATTCTGTGGCAGCTCAAAATATTCTACCAGCTGTTGTTTAGGCCAACTCAGTGGCCAATATTGCTGGAACTAGAATTTGGGACTTCACCCGAATGAACCCTCCTTTGTTTTTAGGGTCTAAGTTTGAAGAAAACCCACACGAATTCCTTGACATAGTGAAGAAGGTAATAAACACTATAGGAATAACTGCTAGTGAGAGTTTTGAATTAGCTACCTATCAGCTACAAGATAAAGCTCATTCATGGTTTAAATAATGGAAGGTAGATAGAGGCATAGATGCAGGCCTATAGAATGGAAGGAGTTTGCTACAGCCTTCCTAGATAACTTATTTTCATTGGAGTTAAGGTAGGCTAAGGTGTTAGAGTTTATCAACCTAAAGCAGCACAATATAAGTGTGAAAGAGTATTTCTTCAAGTTTACTCAGTTTTCCAGGTATGCTCCACAAGTGGTAGCCGATAGTAGGTCTAAGATAAGCAAGTTCGTGTCTGGTGTGTCTGGCATGTGGTTAAAGAGTGTAGGACTGCAATACTGATTAAGGATATGGACTTGGCTAGGTTGATGGTTCATGTTCAACAGATTGAGGAACAAAAGACTAAGGAGAAAGAGAGGGAGAACAAGAGGTCTAAAATAGGTAACTTTAATTTTACTGAGATGAGGTTAGAAGGTAGAAACCATCCTCAGTTCCACCCAAAACCTTCAGTCCCAGCTTCATCTTTAGCTAATGTGTTGATGCCCAGATTCAGAAATAATAATAAAGATAGAGCACTAGGCTCTAAATCTTAAGGTAGTGTGAACAGTGCGCGAACAAATCCTCTTTACCAAAAATATGGTAGAAACCATCAGGGTGTCTATAGAGCGGGCAGTGATGTATGTTTTGGGTATGGCAAGCTAGGTCACAGAGTTTGATATTATCCCCATACAGGTTCACATGGTCAGTATAATCATCCCCCAGTTTAGTTTGATCGCCCGTCTCAGCAAGGTGTCGCTTCCAGTGCTACCAGTGGGCAGCGTCCAAATAGGCTCTATGCACTTTAGTCCCAATAGGATTAAGAGAGTTCTCCTAATATGGTTACTGGTACATTGCAAGTCTTTCATTTACATATTTATGCTTTGCTAGATCCTGGAGCTTCTCTATTTTTTATAACTCCTTACATAGCCGTCAGCTTTAGAGTCAGCCCCAAAATCTTAGCAGAGCCTTTCTCAGTCTCTACCCTAGTGGGTAAGTCTATCACAGCCCGACGGGTATACAAGAACTGCCCAGTTATGGTATCTCAGAAGGTTACTTCAGTAGACCTTGTAGAGTTAGAGATAATGGATTTTAAGATCATTCTCGGCATAGATTGGCTCCATTCATGATATGCTTCAGTTGATTGTAGAAATAGAATTGTCTATTTTTAGTTCCCGAATGAACCTATCATAGAATGGAATGATAGTACTTTAGTATTTAGGGGTCAACTTGTTTCATACCTTAAAGCGAGAAAAATAATATCCAAGGGGTGTGTCTATCATCTTGTTTGAGTTAAAGACTAGTTTTGAGACTCTTAATCTCAAGTCAATTCCAGTCACGAGTGAATTTCCAGATGTGTTTCTCAAAAATTTCCTCGAAGTTCCTCCTGAAAGGGAAATTGACTTCAAAATAGACCTCTTTCCTGATACTCAGCCCATTTTTATTCTGCCATGCAGAATGGACCTAGCTAAACTAAAAGAGTTGAAGGGACAATTGAAAGATCTCCTAGATAAGGGATTCATCAGGCCAGCATATCTCCTTGAGGTATACCAATTTTATTCATTCGTAAGAAAGATGGTTCTCTTTGAATGTGTGTAGACTACCATTAGTTGAACAAAGTCACCATAAAAAACAAGCATCCACTTCCTAGAATCAATGAATTATTTTACTAACTTTAGGGTGGTAGTTATTTTTCTTAGATTGACCTCAGATCCGGCTAGCATCAGCTCAGAGTCAGGGAATGTGATATTCCAAAAATAGCTTTTAGAACTCGATATGGTCACTTTGAATTTCTAGTCATGTCATTTGGTCTTACCAATGACCCCGCAGCTTTCATAGACTTGATGAATCGTTTGTTCAAGAAGTACTTGGACATGTTCGTTATAGTCTTCATAGATGACATCCTTGTCTACTCCCGTAATGAACATGATCACGCGGACTATCTCAGAATAGTATTACAGACTATCAGAGCCCATTAGTTATTCGACAAATTTAGTAAATACGAATTTTGTCTAAGATCAGTATCTTTCCTTGGTCACATAGTTTTCGGTAATGGCATTAGAGTTGATTCTCAAAAGATCAAAGAAGTGAAAAACTGGCCCAGACCCATCTCTCTGTCGGATATCAGGATTTTCTTCAGTTTGGCTGGCTATTATTGATGGTTTATTGAAGGATTTTTGTCTATTATATCCCCCATGTCCAGATTGACTAAAAAGAAAGTTAAGTTCTAGTGGTCAATTTCTTATGAGAAGAGTTTTTAGGAGTTAAAGACTCGACTTACTACAGCCCCAGTTTTGAATTTGCCCGATGGTTCAGATGGATTTGTTGTATATTGTGATACTTCCAGAGTTGTCTTGGGGTGTGTTTTGATGCAGAAGGGTAAGGTTGTGGCCTATTCCTCTAGACAGCTTAAGCCCCATGAAAAGAATTATCCCACCCACGATCTTGAATTAGTAGCTGTTGTATTTGCCTTAAAGATTTGGAGGCACTATTTGTATGGGGTATGTGTTGATGTATTCACAGAACACAAAAGCTTGCATTATGTATTTTCACAGAAATACATAAACTTGCATCAAAGAAGGTGGTTAGAGTTGTTGAAAGACTATGACAAAAGTGTTTTATAGCATCCGGGCAAGTCCAATGTAGTGGCAGATGCCCTTAGTAGGTTGTATATAGTTAGTGTTGATCGTGTTCAAAATGGTAAGAAGAAGTTAGTTCAGAAAGTTCATCATCTTGCCAGACTAGGTGTCGTTTGTTTGATTTGGCCGAAGGTAATGTTAGGGTGCAAAATAGTTTAAAATCTTTTTTAGTTTCTGAGATAAAAGAAAAGAAGGACAAGGATCCCAATTTAGTTAAGCTGAAAGATTCAGTCAGAGACCAGAAGGTTGAGGTTTTCTCCCAAGAGAGAGATGATGTGTTACATTTCCAGGGTAAGATATATGTGTCATGTGTGGATGGTGTGATATAGTGAATTCTTGATAAATATCATGGTGATTGTTACTCTATTCATCCAGGGGCCACTAAGATGTACCACAACTTGCGGAAAGTCTATTGGTGTAGTGGGATGAAGAGATATATTGCAGAGTTTGTGGATAAGTGTTCTACTTATCAGCAGGTGAAGATTGAGCACCAAAATCCTAGTGGTTCCATGTAGAAGTTCAGTATTCCCACATATAAATGGGAAGAAGTGAACATGGACTTCGTAATGGGTTTGCCTTGTACTTGTCGTCAGCACAATTCGATATGTGTCATTGTAGACAAGATGACCAAGCTCACCCATTTCTTACCAGTCCATACTTCCTATTCAGCCGAGGACTATTCCAGGCTCTATATCAAAGAGTTGGTTAGGCTGCACGGTGTCTCGTTGTCCATCATTTTAGATAGACGTATGCAATTCACCTCTCACTTTTAAAAAGCCTTCCAAAAGGGTCTTAGTATCCAAGTCCATCTCAATACAGCCTTCCGCCCCCAGACAGATGGTCAAATAGAAAAAACCATTCATACTCTAGAGGATATATTGAGAGAGTGTGTCAGTGGATTTAAGGGAGGTTGGGATAACCACTTACCTTTGATTGAGTTCGCGTATAATAACAGTTATCATTCTAGTATTCAGATGGCTCCATTTGAGGCTCTTTATCGGAGGACATGTAGATCTCTCATTGGTTGGTTTGAAGTAGGTGAGGCTGCAATGGTGGGCCTGACTTGGTGTTTGATGCCTTAGAGAAAGTACAGTTGATCCGGGAGAGGCTTAAAACAGCCCAGAGCCGACAAAAATCTTATGCGATGTGAGGAGAAAAGATCTCGAATTTGAGATTGGCAACTTTATGTATTTGAAAATCTCTCCCAAGAAGGGAGTGAAGAGATTTGGGAAGAAGGGAAAAGCTTAGTTCCCGGTATGTTGGTCCTTATAGGATTCTGATTTATTTCGGAAAGGTAGCCTATGAACTTAAGTTGCCTGCAGACTAAGCATTAGTGCACCCAGTGTTTTTATGTCTCCTTGCTAAAAAAGTGCATAAGTGACCCAGCAGTAATAGTCCCCGTAGAGAGTTTAGATATTCAAAATGCTTTATCTAACAAAGAAGTTCCAGAAAAAATCCTTGATCGTCAGACTCGCAGACTAAGGAAAAAAGAAGCTTCCTTGGTCAAAGTTCTTTGTCAGAACCAGTATGTTGAGGGATCCACTTGGGAAGCAGAAGCTGACATGTGAACCAAGTACCCTCATCTCTTTTCCGCAAACTCAGATTTAGCCTAAGGTAACAGTCTTTCTTAAATTTACTCTGCTCCATGCTTTGTTTCAGTTGAATATCATTATAATATCATTTATGCATTCATGGATCAGTTCAGTCATGTTTCAGCTGGGCATTTTAGTATAGTCGCAGTACCTCGGTGCCTCTCAGCTCAATCAGTCTCATTCAAGGATGAATGTTCCCAAGGAGGAGATATTGTAAGACCCCGCAAAGTCCTAGTCATTTCATTCCTATATAGCATGCCAAAAGAGGTCCCAAACTTAATAAAAATATCAGATAAGTGTTGACACTTAGTCTCATTTTTGGTCTCGATATTTCAATGGTTTTAGTTTCGATCTTTTTGGCCTTAGATTGTCAATTTTTAAATTAATTCATGATCAGGGTTATCTATAGGTCATCTCAGGTGAGTTTTGGAACTTTCAGACGTCGTTTGAGTCACGTTTGGATGACCAAAATATCAAGCCAATGTTATCAGGATACGTCGCATTGGCTATCGCATCGTTACCATCGACGCGACGTGTCGGTAATCACGTTGATACCATCGATATGATGTGTTTTCTATCGCGTTACTGGGCATTTTTCAGCTTATTTAATCCTAAGTCCAAGGAGGATTTCAGTCTTTTACCCTCATTTTAACACGGGATTTAGGTCCCAAAATAGTATTTTTGCCTCATTTATCACAATTCTCTCAAAATCAAAAGCATTCCCATTCAAGAACAAACCCTAGCCCCTCTAGCATTCAAGTTCAAATTACAAGAAATCCCTTAATAACTTCCAAGAATTCGTCAATCAAGGTATGTTTAGGTGTTCATCCTTGGGGTCCTTCCACCCTTGAAGTTCAAGAATCCTTCTTTAAACTTAGATTATGATTTATATTCTTGAATGGAATAGTGTTCATGTATGTGATGTTGTGTGTAGCTCAAGCTAAGAATGTTTTGAGTTTCATGTGTATTAACAAGAACGTATGTTGATTTAAGTAACCCTCATGCTTAAATGTTGAATTTGGGGGTTGATTGTTGTAGTCATAATAATTCATACATTGCTCATTCTCGTGTATAAGAGTTATGCATCCTAAGTGTTTGACAAAATATTTTTGTGAAGGAATTATGCATGGTAACTTATGTGTAAGGTTTTAAGGTTGAGATATGATTCCATTTATCTATGTTATCGAGTCCTGGGGTATCGATTACCCAAACTTTAGTTGTTGTCTAGTTTTCCAGAGTTTGCAGAATGAACTTAGTTACACCATGAGCGAGATTCACTCTGTCGGTTAACGTAGTCAAGTGTCAGATCAGTCAAGCCTAGTATAGTCTAGTGATCAGTTCAGTATCGATTCAGTTGGAAGTAGGATTCAGCACCGAGTGAACCCCGGGACGGGGGGCTGACCTGCCAGTTGAGGGTGTGACCCTTAGTAGCAATCTCTATATTCCAGAACTACCTAGTCAGTGTAGGTTTGAGATGTTAACCTGCCATTTGAGGGTTGACGCATATCTCACCAGAGCACCTGCCAGCAGAGGGTGACTCTTTTGTCCTTCGGGACTTTACTTTAGTGGATCCACACAGTCAGATGTTAGTACCCGTGGCACGGTACTGACACCCTTCCAACTGGGGTTACAGGTTGGACCCCAATCAGTTCAGAGTAGGGTATGTCGGTTAGATAATAACTCTCACAATTACTGTTTTAGTATTCAGTATCTAGTATTCAGTATTCAGTACAAAACTTAGTTCAACTATACATGATCATGAATTTAAGTCATCAGAAATTAGTTATTAGAAATTTAGTACTTCAGCTTAAGACTAATCTAGACAGACGATACATGCTTGGTAAGGCGTGTACAGTACTCACAGTAGACCCAATTTTGCATATACTTTCATCCAGTCATTCAATGATATTTAGCAATTATAATCTTGCACGTAAGCCATGCATATTAGCCTAACCTCACCTAGCATACCAGTACATTCAAAGTACTGACGTATATTTTCTATGCGCTATGATGTCTCATATCATAGGTTTGGATGCTCGGGTTCCTGACCGTACTTAGTCAAATTCAGTTGATCAGTCGCAGCTACAGTAGTGAGTCCTCATCCATCGAGGGCATGACACTTATTTAATTATTTTTTTATTTACAGTATTTTAGATTTTCAGTTACTTTCAAATAGCAGTTGTGAGTTAGTTGGAGCATATCCCATCAACTTGTTAAATTCAGATGTTAGAGGCTTTCAGACACTTTTAGTTAGCAGTTATTCCACAGTTGTACTCAGTATTGATTTCAGTTTTATAAACCTTATGGCATTTTCAGTTATACTTTCGCATATGTTTTTCATGATTATTACTCAGTGCTCACAGCAGGTATCAGTCATGGGTTAGCTTGTGGTCCTTCGAGATTATAAGCACCGTATGGCATCCAGGGTATAGTCTTGGGGAATTACAGTGATATATCAAGTTGTTTTTTACTTAACCAAACCACCTAATTCATATACTCAATCACCTAATCCAACCCCCCACTTTCTATTCATGTAGAGCATACCATAATAAGTTATTTGATACACCACCTGGTAGACCAACTAGAACTCATAACTACCTATATACCTTCGTGATTTTGTTGTATCTAATATTATCATAAAAATATCAACGACCTGCTTTACACTAAATGATACAACCACTAGCTCATTGCCTTATTTTAAACTATCATCACATTTTAACTAATGTCTTAAATTATGAGAATGAGACACTTGTGAGAAATATTAGCAATGAAAGTGAGCCTTCATCTTTTAAAGAAGCAGTTGTGAATCTCGATTGGAAACTGTCCATGATTAAAGAGTTTTAAGGCACTTTATACAAGCCATACTTGGGATTTAGTGACCCTTCCCTACAGCAAGAAGGCAATAGAGTACAGATGGGTGTACAAAGTAAAACATAAGGTTGATAGGACTGTTGAAAGATTCAAAGCAAGATTGATTGTTAAAGGGTACACTCAATAGGCTAGGATTGATTACACAGAAATATTTTGAGGGTATTACTGGCTACTGCAGTCAAGAAAGGATGGGATATCTTTCAACTTGATGTTAACACTGTATTCCTCCAAGGTGACTTACATGAAAAGGTGTACATGGGGTGATACTAGATATTGTAGTGGATAATCCAGGGCTAGCATGTAAGCTCAACAAGTCACTATGTGGCTTGAAATAAGTCAGTCGACAGTGGTATGATAAGTTGACTGAAGCACCCTATTTTAGAGAATACACTCACTCAATGAACGATTATTCCCTTTTCACAAGATGACTATAAGTTCAACTATCTTTGTAGAAGTTTATGTAGATAACATAATTGTGACTAGCACATACAACTCTAAGATTAAAGAACTCAAGAGATTCTTACATGAAAAACTCAGTATCAAAGACTTGGGTAAACTACACTACTTTCTTGGGATAAAAGTCCTTTATAAGCATGATGGTTTGATTATTTCCTAAAGAAAGTTCTTGTTGGGTTTGCTAGTTATCATGTTTCAAGTATGTCCAGTTGTTCTTCACCACTTGACCTCACACAGAAATTACATGCCAAGGAAAGAACTCTTTTGTCAGATCCTATTTATTATACAAAACTCATTGGAAAGCTCAATTTTCTTACCAACATCAAATTGTACATAGACTATGGTATACAACATTTGAGCCAATTTATGTAGGATCCAAGGAAGCCTCACTTAAAATCTGCATTCCATTTTCTAAGGTATCTCAAGTCTGATCCAACACTAGGCATCTTCATGTCACATGATCAAAATTATATTGTCAAAGTATATTGTGATTCTAATTGGTTGTATGTCCAAATTCTAGAAAATCAGTTAGTGGTTACATTGCTTTGTTGGATAATATTCTTGTGAGAGAAACTATATCATTGTCCTCAGCGGGAGCAAAATATAAAGCCTTAAGAAAGGTAATAAGGGAACTGGTCTGGCTAAGTACACTACTTGAGGAACTTTCAACACCCCTATGATATCCTATTGAAGTGTACTGTGATATTTAGTCAGCTCTTAATATTGTAAGGAACCCAGTGTTTCATGAGAGGATTAAGCATATTCAAGTGGACTGCTATTTTGTAAGAAATCTACTGCAAGCTAGTATCATTTCACTCCACCATATCTCTCAGACTTTCAGCTAGCAGATGTGTTGACTAAGGCTCTCACGGGAATCAAACATGTTGCTGCACTGCACAGGTTGTATGTGTTCTCCACACCTCCAACTTGTGGGAGGTATTATGATTAACTAGAATATAGTTGGATTAGTTAATTAATTGATAGTTATGTGATTAATTAGTTAGTTAGTTATTAGATATTTTGTAATTCTCTTTACTTCTTGTTTCTCTACACATATGAGCTAAGTTTAGGACAGGGTCGACTAAAGCATGAAGCAGCTAAAGTTGCTGCTTTAGGCCCCCTAATTATGGGGGCACAAAATTTTTATAACATGTGTATATATTATATTTTTTTATCTCAATTTTATGTGATTGTGTTTGAATTTTGAGAATCAAACGAGTTATTTTTTTCGTAATAAATAATTTTATTGTTAAATTATAATGATTCTATATAAACATACAATCAAATGTTTGAATCTTAAAAAGCAAAAAGTGTCACATAAATTGGGTCAGAGTGAATATTTTAAATTATCCCACATCGTTATTTGTCAATATAAATTTGTCTATAGGTATACCTCTTTAAAGATATTTGAAATCTTGAAAACAAGGTGCGTACCTTCTACAACATATAAATATGATCTAATAATATTTACGCAACATATATATTAATTTATTTTTGAAAAATCTATAAATAACTTATTTTTCGGAAAAACTATTTCAATAGGCGTATGATATCAATAGCCTGAGAATTATAACAACTTATAAAAAACTAAAAAAAAAAAAGACTTCAAAATATTATATACAATATAGAATTTTTTTCTGTTTTTCATATAAAATCGCAAAGCCTTTCATTGAAGTTTTGGTTTGGGCCACCACATTGGTTGAGCCGCGCTGGTTTAGGATCAATCTCCATTGTATGAAGTAAAGAATTCGCTCAACATTTACAATTTGCTAAAACTATTAAATAGTGTACTGTATATGGTTTTGACATATAAACACAAAGGATGTAAAGTGAAGGGACACGCGTAGAGGGAGGGATAGCTGATCTTACACCTTAGTCTTTTCAATCCACGTAGGGTGGGATAAAACTGAAACAAGAAAATCACACATTTATTATGTACCAAACAACCAGAAAAAAAAATTACTAACAAGACACAATCAGTGAGCCTATGTTACTTCAATGATCTATATATGGCCCAACACATTAATAAGAAACTAACAACTACCAACTCTTAATTAACCAGCCAGAGAATTTGTCTTTGAAAGAAAAAAAGAAGAAAGGTCTAGACAATTAAGTATGACCGTAAATTAAGGGGCTGATAATCGTTTTACTTCCTTAGTCGAGTTTCTGTTATGCACATTTCTAACTCATGAAATAAGTTAGGAAAGACAGGAAAAAGAAATTTCCAAATGGCCTAAATGCTCTGACTAATTCCATTAATTTATTACGTACTGAGAGACCCGACTAGTTTTGTTAGTTTTTATTGACTATGACTATCTATCATCGCGATAGATTTTATATATGTATATATAGTACTTTTGAAGGATATATTACAAATAAATGCACAGTTTTCTAATACTTGAAAAAGAAACAAAAATTGAAAAAAGACATTTATCATCAAAATTTCAAGAATTTATTTGATGAACAAGATTGATGAATAAACAATATTGACTAGAGAATTCATCTTTGAAAGAAAAAAAAGGACTTAAGCATTGCCCGTAAAGTAGTAGTAGTAAATAATGGGGCAGAAGTTTGTGGCTTTGTGCTGCTTCTTTTTTCACTCAGGATTCTGTTCTGTCATTGTGTGTTCCATATTGGTCGTGAATAGAGTTTTCTAATTGATGTCCTCTAAATGTTGTAACGACTCAGTCTAATTGGTGAGAGGCACGTCTACTCTGTGAACATGTTTTTGTTGACTATTGATGGTGTTGTATTGTCACTTTGATGGTGGCGGAGCCAGCTCAAAATTAAATCTTACCCTTGATTTTTTTAACTTGTTAGGTTTTGTTTATCGAAATAAATTAAATTTTAATTAATATTTTAAGATGAATTTTTTATTATATTAATATGAGAATGATTGTGTTTGTAGTACTTTTTATAGTTTTTAAATATAAAAATTTAAAATTTAAAATATTAATTAATCTAATTTAATTTAATTTTAAAGATTAAATAAATAAAATTTTGTGAAATAAAATGGGACAAATAAACATAAATGGGAGCAATACTTCAAATAAAATGGGACAAATAAACATAAATGGGAGCAATACTTCAATAAATTATGCATATATCTGCAGCTCCACGATCTATTAGGCAAAAGAAACTGTCTAAGTAATTTTCCTCTCGAAGATAAGTGAAAGAAATATTCTTCTTTACCTCTTCTAATTTAGCTTACATAAAATGATTACAGTATTTTGATATTCTTTAATAATATATGAAAAAAGTACAAAAAAAAAAATACAGTTTACAATGTTATATTACAAAACATAGTTATCTTTTAAGTTCTTATAAAAAATAACTCAAGTATACATGCTCAAAACATTAATTTTTAATTCGTGATTCATGAAATTAGCTATAACACCCTTGGTCAAAGCTTCAACCAAAATTTTAAGAGAACTTATTATTCCCTTTTTCTTACTCAATTTCTTATCGATTTATTTTTTGATTGTTCATTATTTGATCAGTGATGAATCAGTTTCTTTATTCTAAATTTTAGTCAGTTTGTTTGTTTTTTCTTTACTGTTTAAAAATTGTGTGTATATGTATTAATTTTTTTGTGTTCTTTTTAGTCGGTTTGGGTGTATATGTATTTATACATTTATTTTTTATCAATTTTTGATAATTTGAACGGGTATGATTGAAATCAAACTTTCATAAACAAACTCTTCTTTGGGTGGTTATGAGTGTAAAGGATCGGTCATGTATTGAACAATCTAAATTTAAAGTTTTGAATGATTTGGTGTAGTTTTAAAGTGTTTTTTTTTTTTGAATGAATTTGGTGCTTGAATTTATGGGGGAAAAAATAAATTTGGTGCTTAAATTCGTGAAAAAAAAACGAAGTCCATTTTTCTGTATATTAATTTATATATTGTGTTGTATATTATTGTATATAATACAATCTTTTATTTTGATGAATTTCTTATTCCTATCCATTTTATATATACTTATACAATGTACATATATGGTTAAACATTATATATGTGTGTGTATATATATATATATATATATTAAAAAATTGTATTGTACATACAACGATATATAAATATAATATACATATGTATATAATGTTATAAAGAAAAATACTTTTTAAATTTCAAAATTAGATTGTATATTTGCTATGCGCATTTTTCTTAATTATCGCATAATATATACCTAATTTGGTACATATATTAAAATTTTATCTTATTATTTTTTATATTTAATTCCCAGTTAAACGACACATATGACTAATACATTAATTCAGTTTTCTAATCATGAATCATCAAAAAAGCCTCTTCTATACAACTTTAAATTGTCAACAAAATACAATCCTATTGCGTTCGCACCAAATTCTACATGCCTAAATAAATTT
Organism: Capsicum baccatum var. pendulum; assembly: GCA_030864225.1. Taxonomy (NCBI): domain Eukaryota; kingdom Viridiplantae; phylum Streptophyta; class Magnoliopsida; order Solanales; family Solanaceae; genus Capsicum; species Capsicum baccatum. Next base: position 82,748,640 of record CM061552.1, read on the forward strand.
AATACCGGAAAATTCTAGCTAGATTAGGCATTGGAAACAAAGTGCTTAGGAAATTAACATCCAATTTTCACAACCAATCAGAAGCATTAATAAAGAAAAATTACAGTTTATAGATAAAAATATTTTATAATTACATAGTATGAGTAATGTTTTAAATAATTACAATTTATAGGTAATTGTTAGTTAAAATTCTGTTTTATGTGGGCTCATTATACAAATATAATTTTTAATGTATATAACAAAGGCAAAATAATGTTTTCTCTCTTATAATTAATATTTTATTCTCACTCTTACCTGATTTGAGTAAAATGCGGTAATAGGTTACATCTTTACTCTGATTGGACTTTTTAGGTGGCAATAGATTTTTATGCTAAAGAGATTGTGCTAATCTCAAACTTCTTTCAATTGAAATATCATAGAATATATTTCTTCTCTCAAAATTTCTCAAATATTGTGTTCTTCACCTATAGATTAGCTGATTTTTGTCCGTTGAAGATTATGTTGAAACTTTTTTAATCTCTATTAACTCACATATAGTTGATTTGAAGATTTTTGCGGTAATTTTATATCTTTACGGATATATATGTTTGTTTTTCTTTGTTTTTTAAAGTTATTCGCTACATTACCCACTAATTTTATTCAATTTTTCGTATCTAAGCAGTGTTAATTAGGTGTGCAAGTAACCAATTTGTAGTTTTTCAAATGGATGGAAAAAAAAACCTTTTAGGAGAGCAACAAGAGGTATTGGACATGTAGATAAGACTAATTGTGGTACTCCATCATTTGATTTGGGAGTTTCTCAATTAGACAGTGACAATGCAGGTTTTATAGCGGAATTGAAAGAAGACAAGTTGAGAGCAGATACTCGAAGAAAAAAATGGGAATGACCATGTTAAAATTCAAAATAGCATGATAGATTATCAATCAAAAGATGATTCAACCAACGCTTTAAAAATATCAATGGTCAGTATAAATGGATCCAAAAAAAAAAAAAAAAAGGAAAAGAAATGACAAATTCTACCAATAATGAAAGAGCAAAATGTTTCAAGTTTTATCAATTCAAAGCGGAGAGTAACGATGTTGAGATTCAACATAATACATTTTTGTATATTTATTAATTAGATTATTTTTATAGTTTAGTTATCTCATAATATTAAAGTTTTGTATTTGTGCGATTGTATTCAGTGTAAAGATATATACATATATCAACATCATATAGTTATAATTATGTAAATATAACTATATATGTAAACATATACATATATGCATATATATATATATATATATATATATATATATATATATATATATATATATATATATATATATATTCAATTCAGTTAGCATATAAAATTTTTATTTGTTTTATGATATGTAGTTGTATACAATTAGTTTATGGATGAGGCTTTATATACATTTAATAATTTACTTGTGATCATTTGTATTTTTTTGGTTGATCATTTGTATTTTTTTGGTTAAACAGGATAGTAATTTTGTCATCACAGATCTTCCTAAGAAGTCCCCTCATGTTTCGTGTTATGTGGAGATGAAGATTTGATACTTTAAAATAAAAGCTATTCAGTGTTCAGTTTAGAAGATTTATGGGAACATACTTCGGTCAATACGCCACTATGTCGGAATCATAAGTTCAGTCCCAATTGTTTAGGTGCGCTATGTCCCTTGAGTTGAAAACTAGTTCAACGGATGCTATAATGTTGTGATTTAACGAAAACATGTTAAAATTTTCACTGAGAAATTTTGCAATTATATCTGATCTGAACTATGTTGATTGCAAAGGTGATTTTATATTCAACACAAGCGTGCCGAATAGATTAATGCAGACGTATTTTGATGGTGAAGGAGAATCATACAAAGCAACGTTATTCAAGACATTTGAGGATAAAGTATGGGGTCCGAATGACGATGATGCTTTGAAAATTTCTATTCTCTATTTCGTTCATCATTTTATTATGTCTGACGAGATACATATTGTTCGAGTTTCAAGAATTCATTTTGATGTGGTTAAGCACGAATGATACATGGATTATTATTGGGGCAAAGAAGCTTTCGAAGAGCTTGCCAAGTCCATATCAAGAAATCTAACCTCCGATAGACAATATTATCGACTTCATGGCATGCCATACGTTATGCAAGTATGGATGTATGAGTGTTGCTTGAAGGTTGATAATCAACTTGCCGAAAGGGTTGGTGATCGAATTTCGAGGTTGCTGAATTGAAAAATCATACAAGATCGGTCAAGGTACAACTGGCTTATGAAGAACATGTTTATGTGCAAAAAGGTAAAATTCAGTGTCTTAGTAATCTCAAAAATAATTTTTTTATAATTTAATATTTGATTTGATGTGGTTAAGCACGAACGATACATGAATTATTATTGGGGCAAAGAAGCTTTCGAAGAGCTTGCCAAGTCCATATCAAGGAAGGTAACCTCCGATGGATAATATTATCGACTTCATCGTATGCCATATGTTATGCAAGTATGGATGTATGAGTGTTGCTCTAAGATTGATAAGCGACTTGCCGAAAGGGTTGGTGATCGAATTTCGAGGTTGCTGAATTGAAAAATTATAAAAGACCGGCCCAGATACAAATGGCTTATGAAGAACATGTTTATGTGCAAAAAGGTAAAATCCAGTGTCTAAGTAACCTCAAATATAATTTTTTTTTATAAGTTAATATTTGATTTTATTCATATATACAAAACTAATTACTAATTCATAAATGATGTCCAGATTTTCTTTCAAAACATCAAGGCATCCGCAAGTGAAATTACAGTTTTCCAACTCCCATCAAAATTGTTGACAATGTTACCATTGTGAATTCTCTAATGAATTATGTTGTTAATTCTTGCAACGACTTTTAAGACATGCCTTCAATCTCTTTTTCTTGTAAAGGAAGAGTAAAATAGATGTCTCTATATCACCCTCAAAAAGGAAACAGAAGTAAATGTCAACAGGTGTGTTAATATCAATCAAGACTCCTATAAAGGTGATTTCAAATGTGGCAGCCTCTAACATATCTCCGCTTTTGATTAATAAAATAGTCAAAAAATTAACCTTAAATAAGAAGTCAGTAGAGGAGCAAATTCAGTCACCGCATAATCTTGAACCACCTGTGACCGATGCAGCAATGAAGAGAACCATTCCGATCCATGATCTCAATAATCTCAATCAGAAAGTCGATGCACTAGAGAGTTATGTAAGTATATTATAACCATCGTCAAATTTTAGAAAAATTCATATTATTAAATTACCAATACAAATTCATTATATAAAATGTAGGTGAAGTCAGAATTTCAAAATCTGCACAATTTGATAAATGTCAATCATAACACCGTCATGAATGCTATCAAAAGTAAAGATATAGACGAGAAGATATGATGTATACGAGCATTATTTTCAAATGAATCATACATAATTTAAATAATGATTTGTAATACATGTTAGAATTTCATAAAAAAATCATCGGTTGATGAGCAAGGAAAAATTTCATCCATGAATGTGCATTGTGTTCCTGACAGTAGCAATTATTCAAAGTTAACTATTTTTAAGATGATAAAATATACTTTTACGACATATGTTCTTACATACATATAGTAGTTGTTTCTTGATGTATGTCATGTTATTCAACAAACGCATGTCTACAAACCTAATAAAATAGTATATATGTGTCAATCTAAATTTTCATAAATATACCTATATAATATTAGATTTTTTTGTTGTTGTTTAGTTGTATAGAATGTCATGATATTAATATTTTGTATTTGTATATTTGTAATTTGTGTATAAATTTATACATATATTAACATTATACAATTATACTTAATTATATATAACTGTAAATGTACATATATACATATATACACATATATATATATATATACATATATATATATATATATACACATATTTAACTCTAATATCATATACAAATTTTATGTTTGTTCTGATATGTAGTGTTAATATATTTATAATATATATATGCATAATGAATATATATTGGACTATTTAATTGAGCCAATTGTTTATGAACATATCTTAAATTGAAACACTGTTTTAGTGTACGAAGTACTAACTTACCCATATTGCTTGTTATCAGAGTAATATGGATCTCAACGGTCCCCCTTCCTGTTTAAATGTTCCTGTTGTACGTGAGCATGATGCAAACGTAAATGTTCAACCTGAGAAGGCCATTGATGAGGAATTCTTTGCTAAGCCAAAGATTTAGTATTATTTTTTTTTCTTATCATTTTTTCAATTACGCTTAGTCATTAATTTTTAAGCAGTGAATTGATTTTATATTTTTTTTTATTTCTGAAATGAGTTGAAGTCATTAATAAATTTATATTTTTCATTTTTTAATGAATTTTCTGATTGACATTTTAATGAACTTTTATATACGAGTTTCCGAATACAGAATCAATTTTGAAGGTTCAAAATGTTAGAATTCATATTAAAGAGTTAATTGACGACTTCAAAAGCATGAAAAGTGGTCATGAAGATGTTGAAATAAAAGATCAGTCATTCGATCCAATGGAGGTACATGTACTTTTAATTGAATTAAATTTTTGAGATGATATAATATATATTTACAATATATGTTCTTACATACATATAGCAGTTGTTTTTCGATGTATGTCATGTTATTCAACAATCATATACCCATCAACCTGTATATATATATATAACTAAATATTCATACATATATGTATATACTATTAGACTTTTTTGTTGTTTAGTTGTTTAGAATGTTATTTTGTTAATGTTTTGTATGTGTATGTTTGTATTCTGTGTACAAATTTATGTATATATTGACATAATATAGTTATACTTAATTATATATAACTGTATAAGTACATATACATATATACATATATACATATATACAAATATACATATATTTAATTCTCCCATCATATATAATTTTTGTGTTGTTCTGATATGTATTGTTAGTACATTTATAATACATATATGCATAATGCATATCTTCATTTTAAGTTAAGTTTTGTATTTTTATGTTGATCTTGTATATACATTTTTGAATGATATTTTAACGAACTTTTATATACTAGGTTCCGAATACAGAATCAACTTTGAAGGTTCAAAATGCTGAAATTTATATTGAAGAGCTAATTGACGATTTGAAAAACATGATCAGTGATCATGAAGATGTTGCAGAAAAAGATCAATCATTCGACCCGATGAAAGTATATGTACTTTTAAATGAATTAAGTTTATACTATTCCTTATTTATTTACCTTATATTTATAATTATTACTTTCATATTTGTTTTAGGTGGATGAAACTAAGCTGATTGTGAAGAAGGTGATCATTTTCATATAGATGTACAACACGATCTTCAAATTATTGCAGCCTCAATTCACGTGGAAAAAATAATTAAAATCGAGGATTCAAAGTCAATTTAGGATGAAACGGAATCTCAGTGTACGTTTCTTGATGAATTATTTTCAAATTTAATAATTAAAAGATGTATAATAGATATGCACAAAAAAAACTGGCAGGAGAAATATCAAAATTAGTCCCAAGAAAACGAAAATCAGGTCGATTAAAAACATCCCCTTACATGACTGATTTTGAATTCGAATCTAGTAAAACAATAAGTTGATTATTTTTATAGTTGTGATATACTATAAAAAATTTCTTATTTAATAAATATTTAATTTTCAGGTAGCTCATCAAGGTTTCCTAAGGTTTTTGGTACAAAACATTCATTCATATCCAACACCATATATGAGCCACACAATCAGAATTTATACAGCCGTTTTTTAAGTTGGGTACTTGAAGGAACACTAAAGAAAGACACCACCAAGTATGTTATTTGTACCTTACTATTCTAGATAACATAAGTATTATATGTGTCAATCTAAATAGTTATACATATAAATATATAATATTAAAATATTTTATTTTTTAGTTGTACAGAATATCTTAATGTTAAAGTATTTTATGTATACGTTTGTATTCTGTGTAAAAATTAATACATATATTGACATAAAATAGTTATACTTATTTGTATATAATTGTATCTATACAATTATACATATATTCAACACTGTCATCATATACAATTTTTATGTGTGTTCAGATTTGTAGTGTTAATTCATTTATAATTCATATATGTATAATGCATATATTCATTTCAAGTTAACTTTTGTATTTTTTATGTTGATCTTGTATATACATGAAAAATAATTTTAATCAAAAAATCAGTCATCAAGCCACCTTTATTCTTTGGTGTTGAATCAATTGGGGATAAGAATTGATTTTATATGCTATCATTTTTCAATCAAATATTGAATGACTCGGTTAGTTAATATTCTTTTTTTTTTGTTGATTTAGCTGAATACATTATACATTTACTCATTGTGTGAAGTATAATAATTTCTTTTGTGTACAGCACATTGATGTGATTCTGTATTACTTGCGTAAAAAATTCAAGTACGAGCCGAACAGTCAATACAAATACAGTATAGTTAACTGTTTATTCATGACAATATTATCGAATATTTTTGACTAATATGCAGACAGTACAAAGGAGTATAACCTGACAAATCAAGAGTTGAAAATCGTCGAATACATCAATGGATTTAGACTTCATGTTTCTATACGTTGACATACTGTGGATTACATTTTTATTTCAGTTAATATTGGCAGAATGCATTAGGTGTTGGTTGTTCTATCATTTAATAATTGATGTTTGTACGTGTAGGACTCTCTTAGATCTGCTCGTCATGATGCATCTGTTGCCCTCGAAGTAAAGAAGCTATCAAAATTGTTACCTTCATATCTAATCATTTCTGATTTCTACAAAAATAAGGGTATCGATTTATCCTCACATCCCAATTACATTGATCGCGAAGAAGCTTCTCTAGATGTGGTATTCATGGATAATTTACCACAACAATCTCCTGAAGGCTTGCAAGTTGTTATTTCAATGATTTTTATTCTATCAAATTTTTTAAATACAATGATGAATTCTGATAGCAGTATTTACTGTTAAAAAATTGATTTAGGAATTGTGGAGTTTTTATTATTGCATACGCGGAGTATCTTAACTATGACAAAGATATACCACCTGAATATTTTGATGCAGAAGCTTTTCGTACCCGTTATGCTACTTTTCTATGACAGCATGGGACTCAGAAGAATAAAATTGACACAGTTAATGATGATGAGAGTCTAGACAGACCAATGAGGCCTCAGTTTGAATGTGAGAGTAGTGACATGAAAATTATACCTTAGACAGTACATATTCTTCTCCATTTTGTTGGTTTTAGTTGAAAATATAAACTGATCTTCAATCCTTTTTTTAAATCAAATATCAAACATGATTCTCCATTTTGTTGGAAGTTGTCAACTGTCGTATTTTTTTGAATTCTAATTTAGATTTTGTTATAAGCGTGTTGTCTAAAGTATACTAGTAGAATACTAATGGTATACATACGTACATATACATATATACATATGATAGTTTTTACGGTGGTTAGAACCAAAGGCATATTATATTAGACTGCATATATGATGAACGACTACATTACTGATAATTTATTTATACATTTGGAGCTATTAAATAAAAGTTAAGCATAATCAAATTAAAATGTATATAACAATTCAACTATTCATACTTTCCTACATATATACATACATATATATCAACTGACATTTTATGATATATGTTAATTTATCTGATAATACATATATTCATATAAATATAGTACTCATATTATTAAATAATTATGTTCGATATAATATAATTTGATACATATATAATCTTCAAATGGTATAAGCATAAATATATGTATATTTACATTATGAGTATATACAAAAAAGTATGTATATAATATGGTAAACACCATGATAATGAGAACTGACAAATTATTACAATAGACTGTACACATTTGCAATTATGATGTAAAGTGAAATATATATGTATTTTATTTTTTTAAAACATGTCCATATAGCGTGAAAAATTATAATTTGAATGTAATATACAAACAAAGAATATATCAAAATGCGTTATGTTATTGATCATTCATTCGAACATAAATCAGTCACAAGTCATAACTGATATTTTATTTCTATAGCTGAAAATATTCAAAAAAAGATAAACATATATAAATTAAAATGTATAAAATTATTCAACTCGACGTATTTTTCTACACGAATACCTGTTGTGATCAATCATCCCACAAGCACTGCATGAATTAGTGAATTTAGTCTTGTAAAAATCTTCAACAGACTTTTCTCATTTTCTTTTCTTTGAACTTCCTGGGGGACGTTTGTATTTTGACGGCAGAACAATTTCGCTTAATATAAAATCTGGTATCTCCCATGTAGACCTATCAGGCAGTGGTAATAGAGGAATCTTATACGTGCCCAACACCGCTACTGGCTTGTATAAGTTAGAGCAGTAATCATCAGCTTCAAAATGTTTGCTCTTTAACACTGCATAAGCATGAGCACACAAAATTTCATCAATTTGAAATCTATGGCAAGTACATGTCTTCCTCTCCAAACAAACGATATAACGTCTATCTTCATGTAGCACAGCATAAACATAGTTCGTTGCAGGTACAACCTGTGATGAATAAATAGTGTTATATATATATATATATATATATTTGTATATACAGATAAGTATATGTATATATTAAAACAGAACATTAAAAAAAATTATTTCTAATAAATTACTACTGACAATTATATGCATATATGTAAATATTTAAATAAAACATTAATACTGTTTATTTCTAATAAATTACATACCCTCATTTGTGTGATTTTGACCTCATTTAACTCAAGAAGATCATTGTATCTCCTGTAAATAGTGGTGCGTATGAATGTCCCAACTTGTCGATTGTTGTGATTTCATCTACCAAACATCTTTCTAACTTCCTCTAAGAAATCATATATATGCAATTCCCTCGCTTTCTTTAGATGCCTGTTTATGATTTCTACAATGTTTAATGTGAGTGTAAAATCACGATTTACAGTAGCATACACCCTAGTCCACTTGTCATAACCAGCCTTCTGGAAGTATTCTTTCACCCTAACATCTATTTGTTTGACCTTCTTCATTAGACTGTTAAATTCAGAAATTGTATATGCTTTAGCCATTGCGTAAAACACATCAGCTAATTTCGCATGCGACTTTCTGAAATTGATTACGATATTTTTGCATTGATGCCAAATGCAAGCATACTGTACAACATCATCATACACCGTTGACACAGTCTTTATAATACTCTCGTTTCTGTCGGACACAACATACATATTTGATTTTACACCATGAGCTTCTTTTAACTATTCAAAGAACTAACTCCAAGCTGCATAATTCTCATAATTCAATATTCCATAAGTAAGCAAAAATATATGTCCTGCATAATCAAGAGATATATAAATAATTTTCAGATAATGTATTTCAAATAATATTGTATTTACTAACACCTTAATAATGTTTAAAGTGCAATTAATGTATATATAATAATTAGACTAACCTGTTCCATCAAGTATACTAGCTGACACAAAAGTTTCATTATATATTCCCCTAAGGTGACTTTCATGAAAAATAACAATTGGTCTACATGAATCAAACAATTTAATTGAATAATAGAGCGATATAAACATATATAGGAATTCATTGTCTTCTATTTTTTTTCATCCGTATGTGCGAATCAGGGTATATTTTTTCAACATGTATAAATATCCCGGCAATCTATTGTATGAAGCATCCGTTGTACCCCTCAATGAAATCAAAGCTCTCTCCCTATCCCTCCAGGCCATTGTATAAGTTAAATTCAATCCAAGCTCATTCTTAATATCCTTGTGTATGTGTTTAGCCTTATACACTCTTTTATGGTTGGATAACTTTTGCTTCACAATGCCTCCAATCAATGAACTACTAACATGTTTCTGTTTACACACCCGATCCTTTAAAGGACACGTATGCTCCTGATGAAATCGGCGAATCTTATACAAATCAAACTTTTTATTACTGAATGTCATTAGCAACCAATCACATCCCTTTGATTTACACACCAAATTATACCTGCGATGTAAAATTTATACAAAAAAAAGTTTAGTATTTTTAAAATTTTCTAACCTGATTTGCTAACATATACAATTACATTTACTGAATTTTGTATGAATAGTAACGTATAGTAACAAGTGTATGTAACTAGTATACAATAATATGAATACATAAATAGATTTTTAACATAACACAAAATCATTTATACATGAATACATAAATACATTTTTAACAAAACATAAAAACATGTACAAAATATACATATAAATGCTTTAATATGAAAAATACACTTACCTGACTGCATTTGATTGTATCGTATTGAATTGGAATCTATTTTTGATTGCATAAAGCGTCATCACTGATTTTAAAGTGGCTTTGTCCTTATAAACTTGTCCAACGAGCACTTCATTGTGATTTGAATCAGAAATAATTGTCTGATCATGCCCATTTATATCAACAACTTCAACTAATGCACCATGATCTCCAGAATTTTCTTTTTCCACATCAACAACAGAAATAGCGCATTCAACATTCGAGAAACCACTCTCCTTTTTCATGAATTTATCAAATACAGAAACACATAAAGGACAGTTTTCGAATTCTTTTTCTTCTTTCCGCACCATTACATAAACTGTCAACCCCATGTCGTTATGTATCTCCATTCTTCTACTACTAAAGTCAACTTTATATTCAACTTTTAATGTTTTTAAATTCAACTCAATACAAAATTGCTTACCAATCAATTGAATCAAACCATCGTATTTTTCTGTTTCTTTAATTGTAATTGAGTCCAACTCGTATTGTTCATACTCATTATAACAGTTTCATACGCCTGAATGCTTTAGAACAATTGATAAATTCTTGTTTTTTTCAAAAAAAAAAAAACTATCAATAAATATAGTATGTAAATTGTCAGTAACTATGAATTCAAAACAATCGACAAATTATCAGGTTTCAAAAATAATACAAAATCATTTGTTAAATCACAAATTGAAACTGTAGTATATAAATTGTTGGTAAATTGAAATTGCCCATTTGTTTATCATTAATTTTTGTTAAATCACAAATTGAAATTGCAGTATACAAATTGTTGAAATTTCAACCACGATTTACCAATATACTCGCAAATTAAAAAAAAATATACCAATATACTCGCAAATTGACAAATTGAATTTCAAAAAAATTATATTTCGAGAATTTATAAATAAAATTTGAATTTGAAACATACCTGATAAAAATGGTTGTTGAATTACTTCTCTTCCTTCTCTCTAATCTTCCCAAAATAAATTTTTTAGATTGAATACATGCCTTAATCACAGATAATGAGCTTTAATGTTCAGTATTGGATGAGCAATTAGTGAAAAGTTGGAGTAATTTAAGGGGATCTACTGCTTTAAAAATTTCTTTTTTATCTCTTGTTCAGTTAATTTATTTTTCTAGTGATTTGTATAATTCTGTTATATATACAAATAACTATTAACTACTTTTGCCTATAATTTGTAATTATTGAAACTTTCACTAGGAAGTTAGTCATAGGTCTTATACTTAGCCTATTTGTGAATTTTTGCCTTTAGTTAAACGCCAAAATTGTAATTGTGACGTAGGAGTTTGGAGCTAAAAGGACGTGTTTTCAAAGCAAATAATTCAAAAGTAGAGTCGTCAATATGGGGCTAGCCTGGCCCAGCCTGTAATCTGATAGGGTTGGATTATGATTTTTACAGTCCATTTAAGAACATGGCTTTTTAGCCCAATTCGTATAAGTTTGTGCCCAGTGGAGTTCGAGTAATATGGGCTAGGCTGGTCCGTGGTCCAAATAAAAAATGATTAAAAATAGAATAAAGTATTAAGAATTAAAAAAAAGAGTCTAAAATCAAAGTCAATTTTGACCATTATAGATATTTAACTACTGAATATGTTCATAAAATATATAAATAATTAAAATACAAAATAATAAATTTTAAAAAAATCAAATATGTTTGCTGAAGATGATGTGCCGATGTTGATCACGATATATAGCTCATAAGTATTCTGAGAATTTTTTATTTTTTTAGTTCATTTTCACTTTTAATGGACTTAATATTGATATTTCTTTGTGTTTTATTGTGATCAATTAAAACAAAATTAGGTTAATATTGTTATTTAGCTAGTTATATTATTACTCATTAATTGTTTTGTTTGTTTTTCAACATCTCAGTTTGATTTGAATCTAGCATTAGAAGTTATTTAACTTCACAGATTATTAGATTTTTTTTTGTAAATGGAGACTTGATTAACAAGTAGTAACTTCATATAATATTATACTGTAAACATATATGTAATTAATAATTTAAAATTTAAATTAAGATTATAAAAATAATATATTTTAAAAAATGTGTTGGCTGTGGGGGCCCGCAACCCATAGTGTGATGGGTTGGGCTTGCTATTTTCTAACCTATCATATTGATGGCCAGTCCGGCCTGACTCATCAATATTCAAAGCCCGTATGGGCTAGACCTACCCGTATTGACAGCTCTATCTAAAAGAAAAGTACTTTTTTTGTCATCTTTACTTGTCCATTTGTCTATTGGCGCAGAAATTAGGAAGTTATAAAATAAATGATAGAGGTAATTTTATCATATTATTTTTTTAATATAAAAAATTTAAGAATTTAAAAATTAAATTTGATAATAAATCGTATTTGTTTCTAAGGGTAAAAGACATAAAAATAAATAAATTATTTATTAATTTTATTAACTGAATAAGTATTGTTTCACATCTCAAAATAGAAAATAAACGAATGAATAATATACAATTAGATTCTTGCTGCCAAAATGTAATTAAACAGATATTGATAAAGTAATCCAAGAAAAAGTTTGGTGGTATTTTAATTGGTAACCGCACCATCAAGTCCATTGAAAAAACAACTGCAGGAAATTCTGTAAAACAAACATTAATTAGTACTCATAATATAGAAAAGGAATGAAATAAGTCATTTGGTAGTTGGTCTTCATAGGTCATTTGGCAATTGGTCATTAAAATTATGTTTGTATTAGTTATGTGAGTATTTTATTTTATTTTTTTATTTTATATATAGTAAAAAAAAATTTATAACATTACATTGTTATAACGATATTTTACTATAACGATCTAATTTTTTTAAAAAATAATTTTTCATGTTATATTTTTCTTTTCTATAATGACATTCTATCAGTAGCGATAATGACGATTATTATAGCAGTAAACTCTTTATAAAATTAGTTTATTTAACAACCTATTCAAATATTTTTTAAGAAATATAATACTCCCTCAGTTTCAAAGAGAATATTCTATTTCTTTTTTAGTTTGTTTAAAAAAGAATCATCTCTTTATTTTTTTACAATACTTTAATTCTAACTTTACACTGCATATTTAAGATCACAAGATTAAAAAAGATTTTGGTACATTTGTAATAACTTTAATTTAAGATCATAAGATTCAAAAGTCTTCTTTATTTTTCTAAACTATGTATCAAGTCAAAACAAGTCATTCTTTTAAAGACAGATGGAGTATGTACAAAATAAAATACCCAAATATTTATCGTTGTACGCAATAAATTTCAAGTATGAATATCTAGTTTAAAGAGAAAATTATATTTAAATGATGCACATCAATTATTTTATAACTTCACAAGAAAAAGAATATTAATGTTTGTTTTTTATATTCGTGCTTTTCTAATTTTGCATATACTTTTGTTTATAACAGCTAAATGAGATTTGAACTTCAGAAGCCAATATACATATATAACATAACCTCTCTACAGCGGACATGAAATTTTCGAACAAACGATATCACTATAGAGAAGTTTGACTTTATATGCAAACTCTTAATAACTTATACATATATTAATTATATAGGTTCTTAAATTGAAAATCATATATCGTATTAATTTTATACATAAATAATTTATTCTTTAACGACTAACTACCAAACATTATATAACTTAAACATAAATTGAAATATGGATAAACTGCCTCTTTCTAACTACGAAAGTAACTTTTATGGTCCAAACACATTGATAATTTAGAAAATACTCAAATAATTCACAATTGCAATGCATATAACCTACAATCATAAATCAAAATTAACCTAAGTTTATCACATTGTTTGTATAAATATAAATTAAATCCTGAAATTATACCTGTCAAACGAGCCGGGTTGACCAGGCCCTACATGGCCCGACTCGGAGCACTTACAAAAATTGGCTCGGTCAACCCACGGGCTGTCGGGTACCATGTCCCGGGCCGATATAATTTTTTTGGAGGCCCGATTAACCCGGTCCGAACCAAAATCGATCCAGGCCCGCCGGTTAACCGACACGGCCCGGTTTCAATTTTTTTTAAAAAATTTTGGAGATTGGGTCAAACTAGCCGTTGGCCCAACGATTATATAGCCGTTTTTGGGTCCAAACGGCTAGTTTGGCCCTTTTAATTACAAAACACAAATTACATTTAAAATTATTTTTTAACCCCAAAAAAATTTCGATAAATACCCTACACTTTCAAATCATTTTCCACACAAATTTTCATTCTCTCAATTCTCAATTCTCAAATATTCTATATATTTAATTTCCTAAAGTGTTCACTTTAATTTTTTAATTTTGCGATTACAAAGTACGAGTGGAAGTTTCTAAAGTCGCAACCTTCGGTTACTTTCAAAATTTAGTATTGTCCTTCCATCTCTTACTTTCAATTTTTAATTTGTGTATTAATTGTTGAATAATTAATTTTATTATATTTGTGTATTTTAATTTTTTTTAGTTTAATTTATATTATGGATAAATTAAGAAACCTCGCCACCAAAAGTGTTAAATTTTTTTATCCCGGAAGCGGTAGTGGTATAAAAAGCGAATTACTAGCGATAGAGGTACTTCAAGTAGTAGATATACTCGTGTGCCTCTGACACCGCTTAGTCAACCTTTTGAGGAATAAGTAGGTGTATCTTTAGGTGTAGGTACCCGCGATATGGATTATGTAGAAGCTCAGGAAAATTATGGTATAGAAGAAGAAAATGAAGTAGATGCGGTTAATTTAAACGAAGATGATAAAAATATTGGTGAGACACCCCCAGTATAAAATGCTAACGTTAAATCTAAATCGGTTAATCTCCCTTTCCGTCCTCCCCGTGCCCAAAGAGCCATAAACCAACTAGTATTGCATGACAATTTTTTGAACGTATATCAGATATTGAGGTGCAATACAATATTTGTCAACAAATATATAAGCATAAAAGAGGAGGCAAACAAGGGGGTACGGGTACGTTAATGAGACATATAAGTGATAATCACGAAAGAGAGTTAAATATTACACGAGTTGGTGCGGATATTGGTGGGCCAACACAAACTAGAATGGACCCAACAACCAGTCAGGTAATGAAGAAGTATAATAAATTGAAGGACCGGAAAGAAATAGCCAAAATGGTAGTTGTGGGTTGTTTGCATTTTAGTTTTCCTTCTTCTGATGCCTTTATTCATTATATTCAAGCAATTTATAATCCTATGTTTAATGGTATTCCTAGAACTACTTGTAGGGTCGATATTTTTAGACTCCATTCACAATATTATTTTTATTTATCAATATTGTTAAAAAATATTCAATGTAGAATGTCCCTAACTTCTGATCTTGGTCGTGCTGTAAATAAAAATAATTATTTAACTATTACTTGTCACTGGATAGATAGTAATTTTCTTATGCAAAAATGTATTCTTGCTTTTTTATATGATGAAGATCGTAAACATACTGGAGATTTTATTGCTGATTCGATTGCTAAAGTTGCAGAATTTTACAGTATTGAAAATAAAATCTTATGTATTGCTTTTGATAATGCTTCTAACAACAAGACTGCTATAACAAAGTTAAAATCTAAGCTATCTCCGTCGTTACCTGAAATTTTTCATGTTAAATACGCTTGTCATATATACAATTTAATTGTAAGAGATGGTCTTGAGCTTTTTGAACTTTATATTGAAAAAATTCAGCTTGTCATTGGTTTTATTCAAGGAAATAATCGTAGAAGAAGAATTAAAGACTTTAAACTTAAATGTGAACAAAATGGACTTCCACCGATATTGATGCCCGAAGAATGTGAAACTAGATGGAATTCTACGTATGATTTTTTAAAACTTGTTATAAATATAGAGTTCCTATTACACTATTTTTTAACCAACATTGTGGTTCGTTTGCTGATTCTGCCCACTGCATGCTACATGATTCTAACTGAACTATAATTAATGATCTTGTTAAGTTTTTGGAAAAATTTTATGTAGCTACGGTTGATTTTTTTTGTGCTTATTATCCTACTGTTTGTAATATTTTGACAGATATAGTTGATATTTCTTCTTTGTTCAAAGAATATAAAAATAAAGAAGGTTACAAAGAAGTTGTTGGTGTCATGTTTGCTAAATTTAAAAATATTTTTTTTTGATTCTCCCTATTTACTTGGTTGGTGCTATACTAAATCCGTGCATGAAATATAATACTATGTGCCACTTTAGTACTCTTATTTATGTTAACTTAGAGATAACTACTAACAATGATTCTGGTGATGAAAAATAAGAACAACCTGATTTGTGGACGGCTATGGGTGATGCGAACACTTACATAGATAAATTATATGACCACTATGTTGATTTAGTTGATTTAGCTGTGCCGACAAATATCACTCCAACTGTCGCTCCTCGTCCTCCCGAGAAGCCATCATCTTCTAAAAGGCCGGCACATAGTATTTTTTCTGATCACTTTTATGATTTACCTTATTGGAACAGTGTTGACGAGGGAGCTTACACATCAACTTATCGGGAAGAGCTGAAGTATTATCTCCGATCGCCGCTAGAGGATCACAGACGATGGATCAACACGTTGGATTGGTGGAGAAATAATGAAGCACAATATCCTTTGCTTTTAAGATTAGCTAGAGATATTCTGAATGTTCCAATGTCAACTGTTGCATCGGAGAGCGCTTTTAGTCAGGGACAACAGCAACTTGGAGACAACCGACATTCATTGGGAAGCAATGCAAATACAATGAATGTTCTAGTTTGCCTTAGAAATTGGATTAGAGCAGAACAAAGAAATCAAGGAATGGAAGTGGAGCTGAACGACGAGCAGAGATTTGAAGAAATTATGACTTCACAGGAGAACTCAACAGAATCAAGTCCAATGCATGATTTTGTCCCCGTTGACTTTGACTATCCTATGCAAGTTCCCGTTAATATTAACATGAATGAATTAGAAAAAATGGTGCAAATTTTGTAGATTTTTCATCCATGTAAATTATAAATTTTGAATCATTTTGCAATCAATAAAATTCAACATTCATTCACTCCTTAATCCTTACTTTGCAATTTTTTCCATTTAATAATTTAAATTGAATTTTTAGTTTAAATTAAATACTTAGTTTTAATATATTACTAATTTACTATAAGTATTATTAATTTATTATATTAAGTAGCATATGTTTTATTTAAAGAAGTACATATATTTTATATGTGTACGTATATATTGAATGTTACGTATACATGTGTATATGTTTTATAAATTAGTGTATAACTATATATAGTGTGTGCGTGTATATATATATTGTAGTATATTTTATTTAAAGTATTACGTATATATTGAATGGTACGTATATATGTGTATATATCTTCTATAGACATATATATATTTAACGTATACATGTGTATATATTTTATAAATTAGTGTATAACTATATATAGTGTGTGTATATATATTGTAGTATATTTTATTTAAAGTAGTACATATATATTGAATGGTACGTATATATATGTATATATCTTATATAGACGTATATATTTAACGTATACATGTGTATATGTTTTATAAATTAGTATATAATTATATATATAGTGTGTGTATATATTGTAGTATATTTTATTTAAAGTAGTACGTATATATTGAATGGTACGTATATATGTGTATATATATCTTCTATAGACGTATATATTTAACGTATCCATGTGTATATATTTTATAAATTATTATATATATCATTATATTGTAGTATATATCCTGTAGAATATGTTTTATTTAGAGTAATGTATATATTTAACTAACGTATAGTCATATATATGATTACATGTGTAATTGTGTATATGTGTATATTTCTTTTTAAATTCTAATATAGTATATACTATATATAGTGTGTATATATATTGTTTAACGTATTTAAAATGTATATAGGTGGGTATATATAGTGTATATTGGATTAAAAAAATATTTTTTGACCGGTTTTGATCGTATTTTTACCTGGTTTTGACCGGGTTGGGTTAAGTGGGCCGGATCAAGGTTGTTTTTAAAAATATTACTATTGGGCCCAAAACCGGACTGACCCGTTTAATCAGGCCCGGATTCAGATCGGCCCACAACCCGGATAACTTTCACGGGCCGGTTTCGAGTTGACCCGGCCCGGCCCACTTGACAGGTATAGCCTAAAACTAATATTTTCTTCATTTAGATTTACTTGTAACATTTTGACTAGGGGTGTGCATCGGTCGATTCGGTTCGGTTTTATGTGTTATTGGTTCGGTTTATCGATTTTCGATTTTTAAATATGTAAAACCAATAACCAACCAATAAGATATTTTCTTATCGGTTTCGGTTTATCGATTTTTGTTCCTTAACAGTTCGATTTTCAGTTTAACCAATAAGAAAATACTCATAAAATCGAAATAGTAACAACTAACATAAAAAAATGAAATCTTAGTTACCGCCAAAATCCTACGCAATATATTTTAGTTTCCAAGAATCTTCAAACTTGAACTAAATATTAGTTCGGAAAAAAACTGAATCCTAATTGCTGAAAACTACTAAATGTTTCAAGCTTTCCAATACGATAATACCCGAGCTTTATATTGTGTCTTTGTTGTCTTGAATAGGTTAATACTTTGTGAATCACTGAATTGTGAATAAGTAGTGCATAATATATATATATATATATATATATATATATATATATATATATATATATATTATAACATAAATAAGGATAAAACAATAACTTAGTGTATCCTTATTGGGTTATCGGTTTAACCAATAACCCAATAAGCTAAACCGAAACCGAACCGTTTACCCAATAACTTTTTTTATAAAATCAATAAAAAACATTAACCCAGTACCAATAACCCAATAGCATTTTTATCGGTTCGATTTATCGATCTGTTCGGCTTTTGCACACCCCTAATTTTGACTCAACACATGTATTAAGAAAACAATAATTGATATAGTAATGTTACTAGATTATCTCTATTAACTGATATTTAATAATAGATATTACAAAATAATTTAGAGAATAAGTAGTTAATGCTAAGAGTAATAATGGAAAAAAAAATTATCTTTTCTTGATTATCAAAAATGATAAGTAAATTGAAAATTAAATTAGAAAAATAGTGATAAGTAGGACTGGGCATAAAATGTCGAAAACCAAATTACCGAACCGAATAAAAAATTTTGGTAATTGGTATTTGATAATTTGGTATTTGATATGGTGTTTGGGAGTAAAATTTCAATATTTCGGTATTCGAGATTGGGTTTGGTACAAGATATTAATACCTTTTGTTATTCGGTATTTACCGAATACCGAATTATTTAACATATATATATATATATATATATATATATATATATATATATACATATATATACACACACGCTGGACCAAAAGCTTCTCAAGCTCAAGCATTTACTTTTCTAGTTAGAGACCAACGCCTTGCGGCTAACAATGTAATATGTCTAACTAATTTTATAGACAATAGTCTTAGTCATTCCGAAGAATTTCTTGAACTTTGGTAATATATTCGTAAAAACACACAAAAAAGAATACTAAGTAAGGTTTCTGTTAAAAATACTTTTTGAAGTTTAAATGTAGTTTGTACATTTCCAATTTTAATATGGTATTACCAAATACCGTATCGAACCGAAGTTTAATTTACCGATTACCAAATTACCGAGCCGATATTTACAAGTATGGTATGTGGTATCTTCTCTCAAATACCTATTACCAAATTATCGAATCCAAAATTTAAAAATACAGAACCAAATATCGAACGCCCACCCTAAGTAAATTCGAACTGAGGGAGTACTAATATCAACTTATTACAAGTTAAAAATGTATCAAAAATCATTGCACAATCAGTGGAAACTTAGAAACATGTTTTTCTCTATAGAAACCGAAAACAGGAGAAATATGAGTGCAAGAAATTAAATTCAGTTTTCAACAAAGCCTAAACATGTGGAATTTATAAAACCAAGGCGGCCACTGATGACGGAGTCTTTTGACCAGTAACTACTTTTTTCTCTGATTAAGGTTGATATAGTCAATTGATTTACCAATAAGCTGGTCCCACCATAGATTCATCAATCCCCCAAACCCAACGTGTTGGGAGTGTACAGACAGCAATGCACACACATCGTTGTACTAGTAATTGCTCAAAGTGCATGCAGATCTGCCTCTATAAATAGCAAGCATTCCTGATCACTCTCATCAAGTTGTCGTTAGGAAACACAAAAAGAGAGTTGCAAAGCAATAGAGTTGATAAGCCTCCTATCTAGAAGTTAACAAGTTATCGTCATGGCTTCATTACATAACTTGAAGACTTTGGCCATTGTTGCTCTTGCATTTGCCTCCTTGGTGCAAGTCACCCTAGGTAAGCATCCTTTTTCTTAATGAATTTTAATTTTATACTAATAGTATAATGAATTTTTTTACATCATCAGTATATTTTAACTTGTTAAAACATGTTATCTACCATTTATTCTACCTTATCAAACAACAATATCAAATAAAGTTTGTTTAATTACTAGCTCTTAAATGGTCTGATTGTATAAATACTTTTTGGCACCGTCAATGCAAACACTTAAACTCTTTCATATGCAAAAGATCTTATATGCGTTTGTATGCAGGGGACATTGCGTGCGAGAACTTAAATGAAGATTCTTGTGCATTTGCAATATCAAGCACAGGGAAGCGTTGCGTGCTAGAGAAGCATCTGCGAAGGAGCGGTGAAGAAGTATACACATGCCGAGCATCAGAAATCGAAGCTGATAAGCTCAAAGATTGGATCGAAACTGATGAATGCATTGAGGCATGTGGCGTCGATAGAAACGCCCTCGGCATTTCTTCGGACGCTCTGCTCGAGTCTCGCTTTACCAACAAGTTATGTTCCTCTGCCTGCTACAAGCACTGCCCTAACATTATTGACCTCTACTTCAATCTTGCTGCTGGTGAAGGTATTAACATGACATTAAAAAATTACACTAGCTAATAGTGAATTTTAATACTCTGTTCCACGTTACGTGATGTAGTCTTGAATAGGCGGAAAGTTTAAACGAGAGATGCAGATCTTTGAAACTTGTCGTTTAAAACATGTCACAGTGTTAGGTATAACTATAAAGCTTTTAAATCTTGTAACATTAAACATACTACAACATTCGTGGTTAAAAATTTCTCGTATAGAATAAGAAATTTAAAGTTATTTATTTCCTAATTTAAAAGTGTAAATAGACGTAAAAATATAAGGGTGTCACATAAAAATAATAGCAAGTTAGTTATTATTTGACTAGATTATCGATCAATGTATTATAGTTTTACTTGTAAATATTTTATGTGAGTAATATGATTGTCGAATTACGTTTTTCAGGAAAATCTCATGACAATTTTATTTCTTTGTTTGGCCATAGGTGTATATCTGCCCAAGCTGTGTGCAGAGAAAAAGGGACATGGACGCCGTGAAATGGCTGAGATGAGAAGCTCGGGATTTGTCGCACCAGCACCGGGATCAGATGTCAAGCCCCTCAATTTCATGATTGCTCCTGCAATGCCTCCTTTCTAAATTCACTAAAGTTTTTGCATTAAACTCAGCATTATAAGTATACAAATAGCTTTTAGCTACCACTAGTACTAAAATAAGGACTCTGGGTTGACCCAGTTAATAGGATAGATTTGTATCGTTGTGTGTTTTGTTACATTTCACAATACTGGTGGAGAAATGCCTCAGAGATCTACAATGCATTCCCCCTGCTCGGCCTATTTCCCTGTTATCTTATAATAGAGTATTGATGTGTTTTATTAGCAATGGGGTACTTCATTGGTTCTGTACTTCTGTTTTTATTTCCATTAGAGCAAAAATTCGATCTTGCTGCTTTATTATAGTGGAAGCAAAATTTTATTAAAAACCTAATGAGCCTTTTGCACCTTCAAGCCTTTGTATGTTGTTCTATATTCTTGGAGAACAAATATATCACAAAGATGTCTATAGTGTCCGTTTGGATTGGTTTTTGGCTTACTTGTAAGTATAAGTCATAAGGTAGAAATTTTAACTTATAATTTTTGACTTGTTTGTAGCATTTTAAGCCAAAAATCATAGGTTAAAATTTCTAAATGACTTTTGGCTTATTTTTAATATTTTAGCTTAAAAATAAAATGCTTATAAACACTTTTTAAATTTACCCAAACACTTCAAAAATATTTAAAAGTCAATTTTAGCTTAAAAACACTTAAAATAAGTCAATCCAAACGGGGCATCCTACAAGAAAACTGTTATTAACAATCCTCGAATTATAGAGAAAATTCAAAGAAAGGAATTAAGGAAGAAACAAAATTATACTCATAAATATTCATCAATAAAATTTATGTTTCATCATCAACAAAGTGTTGCAAACAAACACTTTGCTTTGAAGAAGACCATATTTGATGTCTTGCTCGATTTGTGAATACCCCGAAAAATTTCATGGGATGTGTAAAAGAAATATATAATCCTATATAGACGCAAGCTAGAGTTAGATTAAAGCAGCCTCTGAGAAGCTTAACAAAAGTTGGGCACATCTCGCAAGAGTTCCGCAAAATTTTGATTTGTAAGATACTGGACTCCAAACCTTGGCATTATCGTTTCATCAAACATGTAGAGTGCATACCTTTCATTCATAACTACACCAGTCCATCTCCCAAGCAATTCAGACATCGCTGCACCCTGCAAAATCCTCATATTCTCATTAGCAAATTAACTCAAAAAACTGTGAGAAAATTTGAAATTTGGAAGTGACTCACTTGTGGCCATCGCAAGTAGGACAAACACATGGATTTATAAACACAGGATCATAAAGTGGCGACCAACTTATTGTACCATTTCCCTTGCAAACCTTACATTTATAAAATCCCTTTCCTCTACAATAGAAACAACGTTTCCCAAATTTTTCCTGCCACACAAAATCAAAGAAGACGAAAGGTCTGAAAATGGGATTGTGAAAATTTATGTCACACCTATAGCATTTTGAGATTCAAATTTGAAGATTTCACGATAAATCTTAAAACTATTTGACTATCAAAATTCGAACTATGCGTAATTATTTACCCTGTTGATTGAGGCTTTACGGCGAAGGATTGAAGTGGTGAGTGCAGATATAGTCATAGCTCCACCAAGAAGCACAATGGAGGCTGTTGCTAACGTGCGCACGACTGGCGGAATCATTGGACACCTTCGTTTCTTCTTTGTTTTCAGTTATCTATGCAGAAAGAAAAAATGCTGGGTATCTGTCTCTTGGGAAATTTTACTGTGGGTAGGGTGCGCACGCCATACTTGTGTGAGGTCTTATTAATTGACATGTGTACTATGGGTCTCACTCCATTAATGTCTCTTTCTATTTTCATTTCTCTTTTCACACTTTTTTATTGACTAAGCTTAATAATAATAATATTTTTAATTTTTAATTTTTAATTTATTTAGATAAGATAATATTTGATTACACAAATAAATTGGTGAAAGAATTATTTCATCCATTTTATATTAGTTGGTCATTTTTTTACACACATATTAAAAAATTATAAATAAAAAGATAATTTTATTAATTTACCTTTTTTAAAAAAAATTAAAAACTTTACAAATAAGTGTTAACACTTTCAAAAAGAATTAATTGTAAGAGTAATATGAAAAAAATTAATTAGTATTTTCTTGATTTAGTAAGGTGATAACTAATATGAGACAATTATTTTTAGTAAAATCAATTAATATAGGACGGAGTGAATAGTAATTTATTTTTTCATAATTAATTAATTAAGGTCATTAATGATGAAGAAAGCTAAGGATAAAAATAAAGATTTTTGTTTTTACTTTAAGTTATAGTATTTGATTAACAGTAAACACTCATAAAGTTAATTTTCTTATTTTTGTACAAGTTAACATCATAATTTATTCAGTAATTTCATTTCATTGTCATTTTTTAGTTAGGCATTTATAATTAATTAAAATGCATAATTGAAATTAAGTAAGCATTTGGCTATTAGAGCTTAACAAAATAGAGTTGGAGTTGTGTTTGATTATATTTTTTAAAAAAAATTAGATTTTGAAAAAGACAACAAATAAATCGTGAGATGAAAAAATATAAAAATGCTTTCAATGGTGTGGCTTAGTGGTTCCACAAAGTGGGTTGAGCACGATGAGGTCTTAATTCAATAGAGATAAATATTAAATGATTTCTTTTCAGTATTTCATAAAATAAATCAAAGTGTGCACAAATAAAATTAATCTAAAAAAATTAAATAAAAAAAATGGAGAGAAAAGGTTGATGAGTTAAAAAGGGTGGAGCCAAAAAAACAATGAAGAGTGAGAGGCTAACCAAAAAAAAAAAAAGATAAAAGGGTGAGAGGGTAACTGGTGGGACCCACTTATTTTTTTATTCAAAAAGTAATTTCTCACACATCAAGTCATATTTGAGCCTCAATCGTAATGAAATTTTCCCGGTCTCGTGTATGCGATTTCCAAAATGTTGGGTTTTAACTTTTTTAAGAGTGAGATTTTCTTGTGCAAATTTTACTTTTGTGTTAATAATGTGAGATTTTATACGCAAATTTCATCTAAATCCTTTATTTGTCCCACTTTATATGACATATTTTTTTAGTTAGTCCCAAAAAAATGATATTATTTGCAATAAAAATTAACATGACAAATAATAAATTGCAATCACAAAACAAATCTGAAAAAATATAATTTTATTAATAAATATGTGGATACAATTTTTGTTTGCTCCCTTGATTTTTCTCTCTAAATTTTTTTCCATCATTTGAGGATAGTTAGTTAGTAGCGTATTTCTCAAAAATAGAGAGATTTAAATTTGATATGAATTTTTATGTAATTCGAGCGCGTTAGTAGCGTATTTTTCGAACGTAGGAAAATTTCAAGGATCGTCAGTAGCATATTTCTGGAAAGTAGAAAGATTCAAATTTAATTTGAATTTTCTTCATAATTCGAGGGTCGTTAGTAGCGTATTTTTTTAACGTAGGAAGATTTGAATTTGACCTCCATCAAAGGAGTTTTTTGCAAATTTTCTTGAAGTATTTGATTATCCCGAAAAGATGACAGAATTTTAGTTTTTTTTGTGAATATTCCATGAGTTTATGAAATTTTGGAGATGTCTCCTAAGAGGAAGATAGGAAGATGTTACCATTTAAAAAGACATGATTTAGGATTTAGGATAGAGTAGTCTTGAAGTTAGGTCTAACGTAAAGTAGCCTCCACGAATTCTAAACGATTTTGTATTTTTTTTATAGAGTTCATAAAATTTTGATGTTTACGGATATATTTTGATTTTTAGTAATAATTTAACTTTAAAATATTCACTTTACCCTTACTAAAATAATTTACAACCGCACAAACTGTTATGTTTTAAATTTTAGATCACAGGTTTTAAAAAATTTGCTTTTTTGCTTAAACTTCGTGTGAAGTCAAACTACTTCCCATAAATTAGAACAGAGGGAGTTTGATATAGGAAGTGTTAAATGGTCATAATTTTTTTGCCCAAAAATGACCACAAATGTACAAAGACTATATTATTCTTTTTCCTTAAAAAAAAAAAAAATCAATATTTACTATCTTCTAAATTCAAAAAGTTAAATGCAACTAAAATTTATGTTGGGTAGATTATGAGTTATGACTATCATTAAATATGGAAGAGGAATATTTATAAAACTTTAAAATGGGAGACTCATCTTAACTTCACCTTCTGCTCAGTCTCACCCTTCCCTTTTCGTCCTTCTCCCTCAATTTCTCTTTAGTCTATTTTTTACCATCAAAATTTAAAACTAATTTTATTATGTTATAAATGTACCATATATAGTGAATGTCTACTTTACTATATATAGTGAATATCTATACCCATTTTATCATATATTGTGTATGTCTATTTATGGAAAAGTTACAAACCCCAAGGTTAGTTTCCTCTATAAATAAAGGGTTTTTTTTTCATTGTAATTCATCCCTTAAGAGAAATAAGAATTACTTTCTATTCTCTCTCTACTCTTCTTCTTTATTATTTATTAGTTTATAACACGTTATCAGCACGAGACTCTGCCAAACAACGTGAGATTATAAATATAAAGATAATTTCAAGGTTAGTAATTCCTTATATTATTTGTCTTTTGCTACTAATGATATAATTATTATTGGATTTGTTGGATCTGAGAGAAAGTAATGGTTTGGAACCATTTATACTTTAAAATTTGTTCCCGAACAATAGTATTGTTTAAAGGAATGATAAGATGTTGGGTTCAAGTTCTATCGATTAATAGCCTAAGACGCCTTTACATGGATAAGACATTGAGTTTGAATCTCAATGCATCATATTAATGATATAATGATGGCTAAGGTAAACCAATATGTTTTTGGTGAAAGACATGAAATTTGTCTCATTGAATATAATTCATTCCCTGAAGTGAATGTGGTAGCAATAAATCATATGTAAACCTCGATTTGCTCTTGCAGTAGAAATATCTTGAAAGAGGTTCTAAGCTATCATAATTTGATAGGCTTAAAGTACGATTATATTCCATTTATGGGAATGAGAATTTTAATTGTTATAAGCACAGATCCATTCTCTAGGGTGAATGTGATAATATTTAGTAAAGCTTGTAAATACAAATGTGCACTTGATTGTGATGGTATCACAACTCACCTCCGAAAGAGATTGAATAATTAAGAAGAATTATTTTAAAATCTACTTCTAAAGTAGTAAATCTGAAATTTATTCATGTAATAGTAAATCTGAAATTTACTAAAGTAAAAGGTACTTGTCATAGTAAACTTGGAGTTTGCTAGAATAAAAGTTCATAAATTGACATGAACGATTGCGACATCCCAAAGATATGCATACTGAGTATTGAACATATATTGAAGAATTAGAAAATTCTTTATTACTTTTAATCTTGCTTGTTCTCATGATAAGTTGGTTGGACCAACTAATGTTGGGATTGGATCCCTTAAATCTGAAAAGTATAAAAAGTGAATAAGGGTCCGTCCACCTATCATGTGATCTATTAAGATGCATCAGTAAGATGATCACATGTACATTCATTGACAACCTGCAGTTTGACATTCATAAAGTTGTTTGCTCAATAAAATTGAGTTAAGAACATAACTTTCAGATTGTATAATCAAGACAATTCATCTTGATGATGATGGTTTAGCATTGAATGCCTTCGATCAATAGCTAAACCATTGTTAATGAGAACAAAACTTCATGTGTTGGTTTGAAATATGATATGTTGCATACAATAGCAGTTGTATGCATTAGATTAATAAATTATGATTATTTCTTCTCTCGCAATTAGTTCAAGGTCAGGAACCAATTATTTCAAAATAATTTTGATGTGCGGTATACGATTAATGAATATATCATGATGCACAATGATGGATCACTCAAAGAAGATGGAGGAAGTATGTTAGTTTTCCTAGCATAAGGGGGAGATTATAAGCATCCATAAAATATGTTAGGAATTATTATCAGATCTTCATTCAAAAGATAATTCAAGTCAAATGCCGAAAGCATCTCATATTAAGCTGCAAGTGCTCCTATTTTCTGTTTCTAAAGGACAATGTCTATGCATGTATGAAGGATGGTAAACCAATCGGTTTTAAATGAAATAATCCTTTAAAAGGATAAGGAGCAAATAATTATAACAAAAAGGCAATGTGCTCTTGAAGAGCCTACGACATAACACTTTATGAAACTTTATTAGAGGTTTAGATACCTGAAAATAATGAAGTGATGAGATCTCAAAATGTTATGTCATATTGTGAACCGATACGAAATGATGTATCATCAATATCATTGATACAATATTGGAGCAATATTTTAAAAGATACAAGGATCTTAATTCTATGTTTATTTAAGCATGCTGACGTAGAAATATTTATCAAGTGACATTAAAGGATGCATTTTGGTAAGCGTAAAAATTATTTGATTTGCAGTTCAGACACTTGAAGATGTCGCGCATGATATACTAAATATTGTCACTTGACAAAAATCTATATGAAAATTTTTAAAGGATCCAAAATGCCTGAAACATATGAAGTTTCTGGAAAACTTACTTATTATCCTTATAAGGGATAAGTTGATGGTTTGAAAATCTTTGAAACTCTTGGAGAGTTTTCAAAAGCAATAAGATTATTTTCTGAAATGAGAAACATACCGAATTGGATTGGTCCTGAAGTACCACATTTTAGTCCAATTAGTGTACTAATGTATCTTGCAAATACTACAAGACCTGGTATAACCTTTTCAGTTAATTTTTTATCAAGATATAGTTCTGCTCCTACTAGGAGACATCGAAATAAGATCAAACACATGATCTTCTTTTATTCTAAAGATTGCAATCTCGATCTTGTTAGTTATGCTAATGTTGGGTACTTATCTTCCCCATATAAAGCTCAGTCTCAAACAGGCTATGTGTTTATATGTGGGGGTACTACCATATTTTGGAGATCTACAAAACAATAGTAGCCACCTCATCGAACCATGTTGATATTATAGCTATTCATGAAGCAAGCCGAGAATGTGTGTGGTTGAGGTCCATAATACATCTCATTCGAGAAAAATATGATTTGAAATGTGATAAAGTCCCCACAATTTTATATGAAGATAATGAAATATGCATAGCACAACTTAAGGGAGGATTCATCAAAGGAGATAGAATGAAGCACATTTCGTCAAAACTTTTCTATACACATGAGCTTCATAAAAATAGTGATATTAACGTGCAACAGATTCGTTCAAGTGACAATATGGTTGATTTATTCACCAAGTCTCTTCCAACTGCAACTTTCAAGAAAATGGTGCACAAGATCGGAATGCAAAGGCTCAAGAATATTCTCATTAAGGAGAGTCAATGTGCTTTGTACTCTTTTTTCCTTACGAGATTTTATCCTACTGGGTTTTCCTTGTAAGGTTTTTAACGAGGCAGCATTTATGCGTATTATCTATCAATTAGACATTCAAATTAGAGTGTTATAAATGTATCATATATAGTGAATGTCTACTTTACCATATATAGCGAATACCTATACCTACTTTACCATATATTGTGTATGTCTATTTATGGAAAAGCTACAAACCCCAAGGTTAGTTTTTCCCTATAAAGAAAGAGATTTTTTTTTCACTGTAATTCATCCCTCAAGAGAAAAAAAAATTACTATGTATTCTCTCTCTACTCTTCTCTTTTATTCCTTAGTAGTTTATAACATATTATATATTGATCATAATTTTTTAAAATATTTTTAGATAAAGGCCATTAATGGTTAACTGAATTTTGAACTTATCACAAAAATTTATTTATTTATTTATTTATTATATAAAATTCCTTCTATTCTATAGTTTATCGCAAAAGTGTTTTTCTTAAAACATTAACTAAAAGTTAAAAAAAATATGAAAAATATATTTTTTATAATGTGTCAATGTTTATCATCTCTAAAATATTTAGAATTTTGATTATCATTGTTGAATATTTTTGAAATTAGACTTATAAATTATTTAAATATAGTTTAAATTTATTGAAATATAATAATTAATTAAAACTATTTAATTAGAGGACATATTAGTAATGAATATAAGTAATATTCACAAGTTATCACATTACCGTAATATAGAGGTACAAAACTACAATAATAATGCATCTTGATATCTTTAGTTGTTGTTAACTAGGGTTCACACGTGTGAACTTTGTGATTTTCACGATTTCTACAATATGTCAATATCTATTATGTGTATAATGATTTAAATTTTGACTGTCGTCAGTGAAATATATTAAATTGTATTTAAAATTTATTTAAATATATAGCTTAAATTTTATTTAAATAAAATATTACTTAATTAGAGATCTTATTAATAACAAATATAATTTATAATTTTCACATTATAAAATCAACGTAACATAAGGGCTTAAGATGACAACATCAATGTTTGACTCTCATGAGTTGTTGTTAACTAGGATCAAAACATATGAACTATATGATTTTTATAATATGTCGATGTCTACCATGTTTAAAGTTATAACGATAAAAAAATTTGATGAAATATATGAAATTTGTGATTTTATGTGATTGACAATTTCACCCCTCCCCATTATTACATTATGGTATTTCTGGGGCGTGGGAGTAATTGGCATGGTTTTTGATGCATTTTGATACCATTTATGCGATATTGTGGTTTTTTATGGCTTCGAGAGCCTTATTTTAGACTTATAGGGATATCTTTTGATCTGTACAATGGATGGACGAACGGAATTGCACAACAGTTCCGAAATATCGATTTTAGGCTAGGTAGACCTTTATTTCAGATGTCGATGCACCCGAGCTCATTTTGACTTATTGATCAGAAAGTTAAAAAAATTAAAATATGAGTGTGGGACCCACATTTGGTCGAAACAACCTTGGATAAAAAAATTAACTTTTTCAGCAGATCCGTAATGTCGATTTTAGGGTGTTAGCATATTTGGTGTGGTTTTACGACTTTTAAATCTCATTTCGATCCTCGATTTGAAAAATTATAATTTCGAGTTTCGAGGGTCAACTTTGTGAAATGATATTTTTTCAAAAATTTGAATTCGCCAACGCATCTAGAATGTCAAATTTAGTGTGGTTACATAGTTCATTTGCATATATTGGACTCCGAACGAATCTCAGACACCCCGTCGAAGTGCGGGTTGAACTTTAAAAAGAAAAGACAGTTGTTATAGCAGATTTTCTGCTATATATAGCAGTTTTCCCTTTTTTGGCTTATTTTGCTCATTTTCCATCTTGCCTCTTAAAGTTACACCCTAAAATAGTATGGGACCTTAAAAGTGAAGTTTGTGGGAGTTTGGAAAGCTAGATTAACACCTATTTCTTTATTTTATTACGAATTTAAGGTAAGAATTCACCTTTTTTAGTAATTTCTTGATAAATTTCTTAAAACTCCAAAAATCTTAGGGCTTAATTTTAAACCTCAATTCACTCCTTTTCACTTGAATAATGTTTTTATCTTATAATTATTACTTTTTCATCAATTTAACCTTCAAAACAACCTCGATTATTGATTTTAACCCGGATTTCAAAGATTTTTACTCGGTAAAGCTCAAAAATAGTTTTTCTTCAATTTTAACCTCGTTTTTTACTCGATTTAACTTGGATTTTTAGCTGTAGGTTCTTAAAAATATGGGGAACATGTTTTGAAGTAAAGTTTCATTTTTTTCTTTATTTTCGAAAATTCATTTCGGGGGTCCGTTTAGACCCCAAACTAAAAGTAGTCAATAGGGTGTCATTGGTATTATTTTGACGCTTAGATTTCATATTTGATATTTTTAATGGAGTTCGAGATTGTTCGTGAAAATTAAGATCGTTGGTTCAAAGTGTAGCGGACCGGGTTTGGCTTTTGAGGTAGGTTATGACTTAACTCTTTTAGACTAGGCTGGGTAGTAAATGATGGTACAAAATACATGTTAAGGGTGGTAACTAATCATAAAAAATGGCTATCTATGTTTTGTGTTCGTGTGGGGCCTATATGTGATGTAATCGTTGAAATTCAGATATTATGTGATATGTGTAATCGTGTGGGGTACTATGTGATATTGATAGCCTTGAATACTTGTGAATAAGTGTATTATGTTGTTAAAATGCTTAATGTGGTACCATTGTTGTATTGTGATTATATTTATACTTTATTGGCATATGAGACATGTGGAAATTCATGAATGAACAAAAATAATAAGTAGATATTGGCTCATATGAATGTGAAAATGTATCATTGTGGTTGGTTGTGGATATATATCATATGGTTGGTTGTGAAAATACTCATTGTGATTGGTTGTGAGCATTACATCCGTATATCATACTCATCCATGAAATATTGGTACCTCCGTGGCAACACTTGAGTAATATTGGCAACACTTTTTTTAAAAAAACACTCCCCGAGGGATATACTGGGGAAGAGATATTGTAACACATTATAAGACCCTTTCTGAGGGATGTGCCAAAAAGGAGATATGAGATATGTGGATTGTATACGGGTTAATGAAACCCCCATGGGTCTTACGTCGAGAAGTTTTAGCTTCGTAGGTGTCTACGGGGATTGTACGACGATCCCAGAGGTTGCGCAACGACTTCGTGCATCATCATCATCATATACATTGCACTTACTTTATTGTGTTTATATTGTGTTATATTGCCATATTGACTTGTCATCTATATATTTGTCTTATCTTCTTTTACTTGTATTTATTGATCTTGTATATGCATGTTTATGTGATATAATGCATACTTTTGTTTTATCTTGGTGTGATGTTATAATACATGTGATATATTAGAACTATTAGTGCAAGCGGTGAGGGCTACCGTTGTGGGACATTTTTTTATTGCAGGTGGGGTGCCCTTAGTGTATATTTTGTATGCTTTATTTACTACTTTGTTTGGTCGGCCTATGATACCTATTGAGTACAAGTAGACCGTACTCATGTCTACTGCGCCCTTTCGATGCAGGTCCTAGCTCGAGTGCGCTCAACTTGCTTGACTCAGGCGATTGTTAGAGCTTCCAAGGTAATGGTTGGACATTCATGCGTCCGAAGTTCACCTTTATCTTTCTATAATAGTTATGTCTTTATTAGTATTCAGAGACAGATATTATTGTATTGTATTATTTTTCTAATATATTTGACTCTCGTATTGTATTAGTAGTTCTTACACTATTGACACCTGGTTTTGGGCAAGATTGATATTTTGGATAAGTTCTTTTTGTATTGTTATGATTACTTATATGGTTCGGCTTCGTTCTAGAAGCCTTACCTTGGATGTTTCTGTCTTTTCCTCTTTTTGTATCAGTTTGAGTGATAGGCTTACTTATCAAGGTACACCGCGATAAGTGCCATCATGACCCTCGCTTTTGGGTCGTGACAAATTGGTATTAGAGCAGCCATGTTTCATTGGTCTCAACAGTGTAAGAACAGAATGTCTAATAGAGTCTCACGGATCGGTACATAGATGTCTGTATCTATCTTTCAGAGGCTATAGGACGTCTTTAGGAAACTTTTCTCATTTTATTCTTTATCATGCAAAGTTGTTTTAGACCTTGTGTTCTGAGTTGTGTTTCACTCTTTTTGTGTGGATGGTGTTGCTTATATGACCTATCAGTTGAGAGATAGTACTAGAGATTAGTGGAGGTTGTTTGTGAGCTATAGACTTTTTGATTCTCCTGAGATAACTTAGGATCAGTTTGCTGATGCCTTCTTGGAGAGATTTGTGCCTTTCAGTTTGAGAGATACTATGAGGGACAAGTTTGATCATTTAGAGCAAGGCTCTATGATAGTTATGGAGTACAAGGCACGTTTCCATGATCTGTCCAGATATTCCTATGATAGAATTTTCATCGAGTCTAAGAAGGTTTAAAAGTTCATGAAGGGTTTGGAGGTTTTCATTTTAGTTGGCTATGTCTCAAATTATTGTGTTTAGGGCTTCTTTTTAGAGTATTGTGGATCATGCTAAGATGAAAGGGGATATTCTTAGTGCATCTTAGGGAGGCGCCAATAAGGCGCGATTTTTTGGTGAGTTCAGGAGTCAGACCTGTCGAGGTAGAGATTTTAGAGGTTCTCGTGGATACGATGGTAGGATAGTGCAGGCGACTTTACAGAGTTCAGGTGGTGGATCTTCTAGTTCATCAGTTTAGGGTGATCTTTCAGTCCTAGTTGTACCTTCTCCTGTTGAGGCTGGTCATAAAGGTTGCTATAAGTATGATGAGATTAGCCATATGGCTAGGAACTATCCCCGTTGGGTGATTTAGGCTACTTTTATTTTAGCTGTGAGAGGTAGGGGTTCTACCAAAGGTGCGAGAGGTAAAGATGGTAGAGCCCATGGTGGTGGTCGTGGGTCCACCCAGGCAGTTGGTGGTCGGGTTCAGTGTTATGCTATACCAGCCATACCTGAGGCAGAGGCTTCTATTGTTGTGATTACATGTATCGTTCCCGTTTGTTTAGACCCGCATCTGTATTATTTGATCCTGGATCAAATTTTTCCTATGTATGTGTATTTTACTTTGGGTTTGATTATTTTAGTGAGCCTCTTCACATGCCTATTCGTGTATCTACCCCGATAAGTGATTCTTTAGTGGTGGATCGGGTGCACCGATCTTGTGTTGTGACTTTTATCGGGCGTGAGACTTTGGTAGACTTGTTTGTGTTAGACATGGTTGATTTTGATGTTATTTTGGGTATGAATTTGTTGACTCCTTATCATGTTGTCTTAGATTATTTTGATAAGATTGTGACTTTAGCTTCACCGGGTATGCCAAGGATAGCTTGGAAGAGTGCACTTCATTCGGGTCCTAAGAGGATTATATCTTAGTTCAGGCTTCTAAATTGGTTGAGAGGTGTTCTTTATCTTACTTGGATCATATTTGTGACACCAGTGTTGTATCACCTCCTTCTTTGGATTTTGTCCGTGTTTTTCGTGAGTTTATGGATGTATTTTCTATGAACTTGCCTTGTAAGCCTCTAGATTGAGATATTGATTTCACTATTGATGTTGAGCCGGGCACCAAGCCCATTTCTATTCTTTCTTATAGGATGGCCCCAACAGAGTTGAAAGAACTGAATAATCAGTTGTATGAGTTGTTGGATAAAGGATTTATCAGACTTAGTGTTTCGCCTTAGGGTGTGCCTATCTTATTTGTGAAGAAAAAGGATGGGTCTATACGGATGTGTATTGATTATCGACAGTTGAATAAGGTGAGGACTAAGAATAAGTATCCTCTTTCTCGCATTGATGATTTGTTTGATCACCTTCAGGGTGTTGAGGTATTTTCAAAGATTAATATAAGGTTCGGTTATCACCAGTTGAGGATTAGAGATTCGAATATTCTGAAGACAACTTTTCGTACTCGATACGGTTATTATGAGTTCTTGGTCATGTCTTTTGGGTTGACCAATGCCTCCCGCATTTATGGAGTTGATAAACTGGGTGTTTCGACCATATCTTGACTCCTTGTTATTGTATTTATAGATAATTTCTTGGTGTATTCCAAGAGTAAGGTTGAGTATGAGGAACATTTACTGATTGAGGGATGAGAAGTTGTATGTCAAGTTTTCTAAGTTCGAGTTTTGATTGGAGTCTGTTTCTTTCTTGGGTTATGTAGTGTCTGAGGAGGGTGTTATGGTTGATCCAGCTAAGATTATCGCGGTTTGTGATTGGGCTATACCTATTTTAACCACTGAGATTCTGAGTTTTATTGGCTTAGCAGGCTATTATCGGTGTTTTGTTGAGGTTTTTTCATCCATTATAGCTCCATTGACTAAGTTGACCAAGAAGAAGATTTCTTTTCAGTGGTCTGATGCTTGTGAGGCGAGCTTTCAAAAGCTCAAGGTTTTGTTGACTTTAGCTCCTATCTTGAATTTGCCCAAGGAGGGCGTGGGTTTTACCATCTTTTGTGATGCTTCAGGTGTTGGGTTAGATATTGTGTTTATGCAGGAGGGTAAGGTGATTGCTTATGCATCTGGTCAGTTAAATCCTCATAAGAGGAATTATCCTACTCATGAATTAGAGTTGTGCGCAGTTGTGTTTGTCTTAAAGTTGTGGAGGCACTACTTTTATGGAGTCCATTGTGAGATCTTCTCAGATTATCGTAGCCTTCAGTACTTCTTCACCCAGCGAGATCTTAATGTGAGGCAGCGCCGTTTACTTGAGTTGCTTAAGGATTATGACTTAACTATTCTCCATCATCCGGGCAAGGCTAATGTGGTTGCGAATGTCTTGAGACAAAAGTCAACTAACATGGGCAGCTTGGCGCATCTTTTGACCCAGGAGAGGCCTCTAGTCTTAGAGGTTCAGTCTTTAGCTAACCAGATGATTAGGCTTGATATTTTGACACGTGGGCATATTTTGGCTTTTGTAGAGGCTAGATCTTCTTTAATGGA
Organism: Capsicum baccatum var. pendulum; assembly: GCA_030864225.1. NCBI lineage: Eukaryota > Viridiplantae > Streptophyta > Magnoliopsida > Solanales > Solanaceae > Capsicum > Capsicum baccatum. Next base: position 82,784,937 of record CM061552.1, read on the forward strand.
GCAGATTCGAGCTTATCAGTTTGATAATGTTGGATTGAGGTTGATTTGAGATAAGGTGTTAAGTGGGAAGGCTAAGAAAGCCTCGCTTAATTCAGATAGAGTTTTGAGGATTGGGGGTCGAGTTTGTGTGTCGAGAGTAGGTGATTGGATTAGGCTAATCTTGGAGGAGGCCCATTGTTCCAGATATTCTATCCACCCCAATGTGACTAAGATGTATCGTGATTTGAGGCAGTGTTACTGGTGGGCAGTATGAGGCGAGATATGGTAGATTTTGTGGCTCATTGCTTATGTTATCAGCATGTGATGGACGAGCATATGAGACCTGGTGGATTACTTCAGAGGTTACCCATTCTCGGGTGGAAATGGGAATGGATCATCATGGATTTTGTGACTGGTTTGCCTCGTACATATCTTGGTTCTGACAGTGTTTGGGTCATCATGGATCTATTGACTAAGTCATCTTATTTTATTTTGGTTCAAGTCCCGTTCAGTACTGAGAGGTTGACTCATATCTATATTCATGAGATTGTGCATCTGTATGGTACGTCGGTGTCCATTATTTTAGATCGAGGCCATGTGTTCACATCTTACTTTTGGAAGACTTTTCAGGATAAGTTGGGTACTCGGGTTAATCTTAGCGCAATATTTCACCCTAGACTGATGGCCAGTCAGAGTGGACTATTAAGGTTTTAGAGGATATACTCTGCGTGTATGTCATGGATTTTGATGGACAGTGGGAGCAATATTTAGCTTTAGCAGAGTTTCCATATGGTAATAGCTACTATTTTAGTATTGATATGGCTCATTTTGAGGTGTTTTATGGTAGACGTTATCGCTCCCCAGTGGGTTGATTTGATATTTCAGAGGTGAGACCTCGAGGTGCGGACTTTTTTCGTGATTTTTTTTTATATATACTCGGTCATTCAGGATAGACTTAGAGCGGCTTAGAGTAGGTAGAAGTGCTATGCTGATCGTAGACTTCATTCCTTAAGATTTGGTATTGGTGATCATATTTTTCTTTGAGTTTCAGCCATGAAGGGTGCGATGAGGTTTGGAAAGAAGAGCAAGTTTAGCCCCAGGTATATTGGTCCATTTGAGATTCTTCAGACTTTTGGCGATGTGGCTTATGAGTTGGTTCTGCCCTCTGATTTATCAGTTGTTCATCCATTTTTTCATGTTTCTATGCTTCGTTGCTATATTTCTGATAGGTTTCATGCCATTCATTGGGAGTCGGTTCAGTTAAATGAGTGTTTGTTCTTTGTTGAGGAGCCAGTCTCTATTTTGGATAGGCATGTTTGACGGTTGTGCTCTAGAGTTATCTCTGTGGTTGAGGTTCAGTGGCGACATTGACCTGTAGATGAGGTTACTTGGGAGTTTAAGTTTGATATACATAGTTCCTATCCCCAGCTCTTTATTGATTCAAGTATTTCTTTGCCTTAGTTCGAGGACGAACTAGATTTTTAGTGATGGATGATGTAACGATCTAAAAATTTGATAAAATATGTGGAATTTGTGAGTTTGTGTGATTTGACTATTTTACCCCTTCCCATTGTTGCATTATGGTATTTCTGGGGTATGGGAGTGATTGGTATGATTTTCGATGCATTAATGTGGTACCATTGTTTTATTGTGATTACATTCATACTTTATTGGCATATGAGACATGTGAAAATTTATGGATGAACGAAAATAATAAGTGGATATTGGCTCACATGGTTGTGAAAATGTATCATTATAGTTGGTTGTGGATATGTATCATGTGGATGGTTGTGGAAATACTCATTGTGATTGGTTGTGAGCATTACATCCTCATATCATACTCATTCATGAAACATTGGTACCATTATGGCAACACCTAAGTAACATTGGCAACACCTTTTTAAAAAAACCCTTCCCGAGGGATGTGTCGGGGAGGAGATATTGTAACACCTTATAAAACTCTTTTCGAGGGATATGCCAGAAAGGAGATATAAGATATATGGATTGTATATGGGTTGACGAACCCCTCGTAGGTCCTACGTCGGGAAGCTATATCTCCATAGGTGTATACGGTGATTATGTGAATGTGCCGAAAAGGAGATATATGGATTGTATACAGGTTGACAAACCCCTCATGGGTACTCATCGGGGAGCTTTAGCTCCATAGGTGTATATGGAGATTGTTCGACGATCCCGGAGGTTATGCCACGATCTCGTGCATCATCATCATCATATACATTGCACTTACTTTATTGTGTTTATATTGTGTTGTATTGCCATATTGATTTGTTATCTATGTATCTGTTGATCTTATATATGCATATTTCCCTTGTTCTACTTATATGTAATGTAATGCATACTTGTGTTCTATCTTGGTGTGATGTTATAAGATATGTGATATATTAGAACTATTAGTGCAAGCGGTATGGGCTACCGTTGTGGGGCATTTTCTGATTGTAGGAGATGTGCCGTTAGTGTATATTTTGTATGCTTTATTTACTACTTTGCTTGATCGTCCTATGATACCTACTGAGTACAAGTGGACCGTACTCATGTCTACTGAGCCCTTGACTCGGGCGATTGTTGGAGCTTCCAAGATAGCGGTTGGACATTTATGCGTCCGAAGTTCACTTCTATCTTTCTATATTAGTTGTATCTTTATTAGTATTCAGAGACAGATATTATTTCTTTGTGGTTATTTTCTGATGTATTTGATTCTCGGATTGTATTAGTAGTTCTTACACTATTGACACCTGGTTTTGGGCATGATTGGTATTTTAGAGAAGTTTTTTATGCATTGTTATGATTACTTATATGGTTCGGCTTCGTTCTAGAAGTCTTACCTTGAGATGTTTTTGTCTTTTCCTCTTTTTGTATCAATTTGGGTAATAGCCTTACTTGTCAAGGTATGCCACAACAAGTGTCATCATGACCCTCATTTTTGAATCGTGACAAAAGTATTTTGAATTCTGACTGTCAATATTGAAATATTTTGAAATTATATTTAAAAATTATTTAAATATAATATTTAATAAAATTTCTTAATTAAAGGACATATTCAAACAAATATTAGTAATGATTCACAAATTATCAAATCAGTATAACATAGGGGTTCAAGGCTGCAATATTGATGCGTCTTGATATATTGAGTTTTTGTTAACTAGGGTCAACACATGTGAACTGTATAATTTTTAGGATTCTATAATGTGTCGATGTGTATTATGTTTAAAATGTGTTTTAAAATTTTGACTGTTGTTATTATTCAAATTATTTAAATATATAGTTTAAATTTATTACAAGTTGACTCGTACACCACAGTTATAAAAAAATGATTTAAACATAATTAATAATTAGAGGTCATATTAATAACATATACAAATAATAATTTGCAAGTGATCAAATCAGCGTAACACGGGAGCATAAGCCCCCAACAACATATCGGATGACTTTCTAGGATTTTTGTTTACTAGATTGACACACACCAACTATATGAGTTTTATGGTTCCTATAATGTGTTGATGTCCACCATATATAAAGCAAGACTCATATTTGATAGCAACTAACTCTTATAAATGATAATAAATTGATATTTAAGGTACATATATTATTAATTAATATATTAATAAATAAATATATATTTATAACTAATATTATAAAATAATTGGTTCATATTTTTTGATAACTTTTCATGAACTATGTAATTTAATTCAAAAGAAAAGAAAATATGAATATATAACTTTGTTAAATAATAAAATTCTACTTTGATTCAATAATTAAAATAGTAGTGAAGTTAATCAGTTATGCTAGATGAGGAAATAAATAAATAAATAATAAAAATCAAAGTACGTGACATAACATAAAATTTCAAGAAGTAATGATTGAGAAATAAAAAGAAAGAAAATGGAACATAAATAATGTAAAATAAAAAATTAAGATTAAAAAGTAAAAGTCAAAATAGTAATAAAAAAATTGAATGAACTGAACGGAATAAATAAAAATTGAAATAATCAGTACTCACCACTATAAACAATTAGACAGAAAAATTAATTGAAATATCCATGCAACACCTTTTAGTTCGGAGAGAAATTGATGAAAGAGGCTAAATTGTTAATTTTTTTTCTTTTATTTTTAATTTAGAAATAATTTAAAATAAAAAGTTAGCAAATGTATAATTTATTTGTTTATTTTATAAAGTAATTTTGTTGTGTCTAATGAGTGTGATATGAAATGATATAAATTATTTAATAGGATAAATCAACTATTAGCAATAATTTGCTTTCACTTTAACAACTTAAGTTAAAACCACCAGAGTTGGCATAGTGGTTCAGCGCTATGTCCCTTAAGCAAGAGGTCTGGGGTTCGATCCCCGCCTTTGGCGAATGGAGCAAACTCTGTGGCTAGTTTTCTACCGCAAAATGCACTGATCGAGGAACGGAGGTTAGTTTCACGGCTGCCGGCTGTGGGGATACCTTGGGCAACCAAAAAGAAAAAATCAAGTTATTTGTAATTTTATTTAAATGTAATGTTTTGTTTTATTCTTTCACTTTAAAATTATTTTATACATAAATTTTTAAAATATTTTTTAAAAATAGATATAATATTAGTGGGAGTATGAGCGTAAGATTTGATGCATGCTTGATTTTCATAATTAGGGTTGACACTTATGAATTGATAATATTTATGATTTTTATAATATGTTGATGTCTATCATAACTAAAGTACTTTGAATTTTGAATGTTGCTATTGAAATATTTAAAATTTATATTTAAAAAATTATTTAAATGTGTAGTTTAAATTTTATTTAAACATAATAATTTATAAAATTACTTATTTGGACCTCATATTAATAGTAAATATGAGTAATGATTCACAAGATGTTAAATCGACATAAAGTAAGGGCACAAAAACTACGATATTAATGTGTTAATACTCTCCTAGATCGTTGTTAACTAGGTAGAATAAACTTCTTTGAAAATAGATTACAAAAATGCAATACTAAAGTTTATATTTTTTTTTCCAATTAGCTAGATGACAAAATTTAAAAGTAAAAGAGCTCCAAAACAGCGATGAAAACATAGTAAGAAAATTGACAATTTTAAAATTTAACTGTTATTTTTTTAATTAAAAGTATTGTATTTTAGGATCCAAGACAAATTAAATATACAAAAAAATTCTAAATTTGTAAATCTTTTCCCCCCTTCTCATTTTACATCCATTAATCATTTTAAATTATTTTTTGTATGTCATACTCCTTTCATATCATAATTTTTATCAAGTTTTGCTTCTCAAAAGTCCATTTAACTATTTTTGAAACTAAATTAATTAGAGCAACTCAATATTTTACGATTAAAATTTGAACATTCAAAAATTATACGAAAAGTACTATAAGTTACAATTTTTCTCAAATAAATTTGATGACTTCTTTTTTTTTTCCAGTTATTAATCAAAATTCACATGAGTTAACTCTTAATATGTGGGATGTGATAATAAATTTGAGTCAGAGGGAGTAACAATATACATCATAAATCTCTTTTTCTCTAATTTTAAAAAATTGTAATTAAAAAAATAATCAATATATGTTGTTTAAATTTATTTAAACATAACACTTATTAAAATTAGAGGTCATTTAATAACAAATATAAGTAATGACTTGTAAGCCATCAAATCGGCGTAACATAAGGAACGCAAGAGTCAAGACTACAATATTAACGTGTGACTCTCTTGAACTGTTGTTAAATGAGTTGACACGTATGGACTATATGATTTTATATTGTATCGACGTCTACTATAATTAAAGTATTTTGAATTAAGACAGTTGCTATTGAAATATTTAAACATATGTTTTGAGTTGTAATTTAAATTAATTAAACATAAAATTAATAAAATTACTTAACTGAAAGTTATATTAATAACGAATATAAGTAATGTTCTACAAGTTACCAAATTGATATAACATAGTTGCGCAAGACGGCAACATTAATGAATGATTCTTTTGGTTCATTGTTAACTAGGATCAACACATATGAACTATACGATTTTTATGACTTATATAACGTGTAAGAATCTGTCATGTCTAAAGTATTTTGAGTTTTGACTGTTGTTAGTAAAATATTTTAAATTATGTCAAAAATTATATAAATATGTGGTTTAAATTTACTTAAACATAATGATTAATAAAATTTACTTTTTAGAGGTCATATTAATAACAAATATAAATAATGACTCGCAAATTATCAAATCGGCGTAACCTAAGGAAGCAAGACATGAACATAAATATGTGACTATGTTGATTGTTGGGTATAAATAGCCAAATTTTGAACCATATAATCTTTATAATTTTTATAATATGTCGATGTCTATTGTGTCTAAAGTATTTTGAGTTTTGATTATCGTTATTGAAATGGTATTAAATTATATTAAAAATATACTTAAATATGTGGTTTAAATTTACTTAGACATAATATGTGATGGAATTACTTAATTAGAGATCATATTAATATAAGTTTAAATTTATACTATATATTATAAAATTTTAAAAATAATTAAAAAATCAAATTAATATTAACCAAATTTATTTCTTATAAATTGTCATAAATTATTCCATATTTCTCAATTTCTTCGTCTAGCACCAAAGAAGAAAAAGGTACTTATCCCCTATCGGCCTCCCCTTTTGTGTAGAATTCGTCAAATAAAAGGAAAATTCAACAATTTTTTTATTTTTTATTTTTTAAAAACGTCTACACATGTGTTGGAAATAACTAAAAAGTAATAAGATAATTTTAAATTTAAGAGAAAATATGATTAGACTATTTTTCCCTTACTAATATATCCATTCAAAAATAAATAAAATAATTTTTTTTGTGACAAATTTTAAAGATATAACACTAAATAAATAAAAAAATATTTTTTGTGTTATAAATTTAAATTAGATGTTTTTTATGTACCAAAAAATAAGTATCAATGTTTGTGATAAGCTCAAGTTGGATGATCACTAATAATATATTCTTCAGTTCCTCCCTCCACATATATTACAACAATTAGCTTAATAACTATAACTATTTGTCTAAACAAAATAATATACCCAAGAAGTAATTATGTGATTAAATTCGTACGTAATTTTTTTTTATCACGAGCTAAAATTTATTGTAGCAAATACTAAAAAGGATCAACTCTAAAAGTGAAAATTATATTGTGTCTACATAGCGATTAAATCTTTTTATCATAAAATCAAACACTAAGTTTCATCACGATAGTATCTTTGTCGATCTTATTAACTTAGATTTTTAATCATTTGATTTGATTTGATACACTCTTCCTGAGTCTTACAAGTAAATTTGAAATATAATTTAATAAAATCGGTGATTAAAATGTAATTATTTTTAATTAATTAATTATAGCTAATTTAAATTTAAGTTTATCTTGATCAAATATTTTTATAATTATTATGACACTCAAACATTATTTATTGGAATAATACTTTTACGATCGACTATTAAATTAAATTAACCAATAATTACTGCAAATGTAATTATTGTTAGTTGAACAAGGATTAATAACTGGACATAAGTATTATAAAAGTGTATTTATACAATAATATATATCTAAATAAATAGATAATTAAATTTAATTGCTTTTAATCAACTAATTATATTAATTTTAAACAAATTAAATTCACTAAGCGTTACGTTATATTGATTCAATAATAACATCTTTATTGCAATGGCGTCGATTAGGGGTGGCAATGGTGCGGTGCGGCTGCAATGTGGGTTTTTTCTAAACACGCGAATTTTAAAACCGCACCGCACCGCCTCACATCACCTTTAAACCCGCATAAATTCACGCATATCCACACTGCACCACCCCACATTTTTTTTTAATTTATAATTTCATTGAAAACCATAATATTTTCAAATCTACAACTAGAAAATAGTAATATCCAATTTCTATTATATCATTTTTCAAAAAAAAATTGTCAAAGAAATATCATGTGTACAAGTAATGATCAAATATTAGATTTTTATTAAGATGAATAAAGAAATTAAAATTAGAAGTCAATTAGTTTATCTAATTATATATGTTGTTTTAAGTATCATAAATTTTTAAGTAAAGAATACATATAATTTTAGGTAGATTCACAAGAATAATCTTAATTTTTAGCTTTTTCTTGGTTTAAACTCATATATACCCGCAATTCGCCCCGCCCCGTCCCATTTTAAAAAATCTTACTTCAACCCGCCCCATACCCACATAATTTAAAACTCGCACCGCCCCGTATACCATAAAACCAGCACCTCTCCACACCCCCACCGCTCAATTGCCATCTCCAGCGTTGATAGAAATTCAGTATTTTAAATGAAATCTATGTAAGAAATTATAATCAATTTTTGGAAGAAAAAAAAACTCTTTATAAAGAGAAAAATGAATAAATTACATTTCAATTTTTTTTTATTTAATTATCGATTAGAAGATTTAGCTTGTATGAATTGTTATTGCTTTGATACCAATAATGATAGCTAGTTCAGTATCTTAAGCATAAATATATATTCACGATTAAAATTAATTGATATTCTTATCTCACATAGAGTTGTCAACAATCGAATCCAATTATTCTTATCTCACATAGAGTTGTCGATAATTGGATCCAATTTTATAGCATGTAATTTTAAATGTAATTTTTAAAAATAAGTAATTATATTAATTTTGATTAATTCATTATATCAAATCGAAATAAAATTTTAATAAGTCTCACACAAATTTATCTTAATCAAGTGCTATGAGAATTATTATTCGACTAAAGGTATTTATTATTTGTCTCAATCAATTTCACAAATTTTTACTTGTAAATTTTAAATATAACTTGATTTTTTTTCGTCAAATCTTTACGATAACGTACTTCTATTTTCTTAGTAACATATTTAATCATGTATGTATTTAATGAGGAGATGAGAATAGAGATAAATCTATGCGAATTTAGAAATAATGAAAATATGAGAATAAATTATTTTATTTTTTTCATATAGAATTTGGGAACTAGGAGTACCATATATGATAAATTATTTTTAAGGTATTGAAATTTTTTCTGTCATATCAAGATATTGAAAATAACATTGAAGAAAGTCTTCTAATTTTAAATGGAAGGGTAAAAATATCAAAAATTAAATTAGTTAATAGTGTGAAAAGCATTATTATAACTTTCGGGCCATTCTTTACCAAAAAAAAACTTTTGGGCCATTATGGTCAAGAAAATTGTGGCCGAATATGTGGCCCATCTCAAAACAAATGACCTAAGTTTCGACGGGTAAATATTAGAAATAGACTCAAATTTGAATGACTTTCAAATTTAAGTCCCAAATAATTTTTTTTCTTAAAATAGTCTTTAACTATTAATTAATATTTTTATGAACTAAATTTCTCCTGACTAATGAAGTAAATTATATAAATGATCTTCATAATGGATAACTACTCTATATTTATATCGTTCAATTTTTATTTTTTTTAATTTTTCTCAACTCTTATTTTTTTTTTCCTTTTTCCTCTCAACTTCTTTTTTTTTACTTTGATTTTTTATTTTATTTTTATTTTTTATGTTTTTTATTTTTTCTCAATCTTTACTTTTTTTCTCTACACCTCTCAACATCTACTTTTATAATTTTTTTTATTTTTGTATGATTTTTTTTTTCTTTTTAATTTTTCTTGACCTTTATTTTTATTAAATTTTTATTTTATTTTTATCAACCTTTATTTTTTTTCCATTCTCTCTCAACTTCTACTGTTTCTTTGATTTCTATTTTTTAATATTTTTCTTCATTTTCTTTTTTTTTCGCAATTTTTATTATTTTTGTTCCTTTTTTCGATTTCTTTCATTCAAGTTACATCTCATGAGCAAGAGAGGACACTATCACATTATAAAGACAAGACTTATGATTTTCAAACAACAAGCTACGTTTCATGGGTAAGAGTTGACACTACACATTGTAGAGGCAAAACTTATGATTTTCAACCAACAAGTTAGTTGACACTACCACATTCTATTTTGATTTGTGAGATATCTTATAACTCTTACCTTAAGGCAAGACTTAGTTCAAGGACTTTCAAACAACAACTTATGCCCCACGGGCAAGAGTTGACTCTACCACTTATATTTTCATTTATGAGATGTTCTATAACTATTGTCTTAGAGGCAAAAGTTAGATCAATGACTTTCAAACTATAAATTATGTCTCACGGGTAAGAGTTGACTCTACCACATTATATTTTCATTTATGAGATGTTCTACAACTATTGTCTTAGAGGCAAGACTTAGCTCAAGGACTTTCAAACTACAAATTACCACGTTATGTTTTCATTTATGAGATGTTCTACAACTATTGCCTTAGAGGCAAGACATAACTCAAGGATTTTCAAACAACAAATTATGTCCCACGGGCAAGAATTGACTCTACACGTCATTCATGCCCTTAAATTTATTTTGATGTAAAAAAAAAAGGATCCCTTTATGGATTATCCAATTTTTTATTTATTAGCAAAATATAATAGAAGTTGAAAAAAAAAAAACAATCAAACAAAATAGAGAAATAAAAAAAAAAGAGATTGAGAAAAAAAAGGCAATAAGAAAATAAAGATTAAGAAAAAGCAAAGAATTAAAAAAATTGAGAAAAATAAAAATGAGAGGAAAAAATAAAAATAAAGTTTGAAAAAATTGAGAGGGAAAAAAGAAAAATGATAAAAATAAAAAATAAAAGAAAAATAAAGGTTGAGACAAATGAATTTAAAAAATAAAAAATAAAATGAAGAAATAGATAAAATTTGAAAAAAAGAAGAAAAAACTAAAGTTTGAGACAAATGAATTAAAACATGAAAATAATAAGAAAAAAATAAAAAAGTAAAAATAATGAAAATAAAAATAGAATTTGAAAGACAAATGAGTATGAGAACTAGTTTTTAAAGATTTTTTTTTATTGGGATAAAAAATTCAAAGCCTCCAAATATTGAGGATATAGGATGTAATTTCCTGAGTTTGGACCATTGGTCATTGAATGATCTGTCGACTAAAACAATACCTATAAATAGCCTTTTCAATTTTGGGTTACTTTGACCTCTTTAGTATTGTTGTTTTTCCTTCCTTTTTTTTAGCTCCAATTTTTCTTCCTCTTCTTCTTTTTTTTTTTTGCTAAAAGAGCTGCTTGTCTTTTTTTTTTTATTTATAAAAATTTATAATTGTATAGAAACTGTATAATTGTTGTATAGAATTCATATTTCTATAAGAAATATGTGAAAATCGTATAAAAATGATATAGTTATTGTATAATTTTTGTATAGAACGTGTATAGAACATGTAGCTAAATAATTATTGTAGGTTATTAGGATGTGTAATAGAAATTGTATAGAATATTTCTATGTATATGATGTGTGTACAAAAAATATTATTATTGCATATATATATATATATATATATATATATATATATATATATATATATATATATATATATAAAAGAAGTGTATAAAAATTGTATCATTAGTGTACAAAATATGTATACATCTAGAATGTGTATAAATTGTATAAAATATATATATAAATAGAGAACAATAATTTCAATGTTATAAAATTATATTTGACTGTTAAAAAATAATATTTAAAAATTAGACTTTTTCTAGTAATAAAAGCTAAAAAAATAAAAGTGAAAAAAATAAAAGAGACGCTAAATTTTGAAAAAAGAATAAAAAATGGCGGGAGAAGGGAGCTGAGAATTTGGCTAAAAAGTGAAAATTGAATTCATCGACTATTTTCATGAAATTTGTTTAGACTGTAGTGCCTTTTTTTGCCTCTTTGCCTTTTTCCTTTTGATATATATTGTACTCCTACTAATGTTTTTCGAATTGATATTTTTCCATTAAATTTTTATGTTCCTAAGAGGTACACAACATAAATTTCCTCAATATGCTCTGTTGACTCAGAGTCATTTAGGGAACGTTTGGTAGAGTGTAATGGAAAAATTAATGTATGTATTAGTTAATGAGTATTAGTAGTACCTTATTTGGTACCATATTTTTACTATGCATAAATAATACTTATATTAATTATGCAGTGTATTGTGTATTGAGGTGTGTATTAATAATACACACTATTTTTCATGTATTAGTAATACAAAGACTCAATACATGCATTAACTTATTAAATAACAATTTTATCCCTTTTTTTCAGCTTTTTTTCTGCTATGATTCCACCCAAAATGGAGAGCTAGAAGATTCTAAGCTTGAAAGAAAGGGTACAAAGAAGAAGCTTTAGTGGTTGTCAATGGCGGCGGCCTTCTCCTCCTTCTCCCTCTCCAATTCTCCTTTTACTGTTAGACCTTTCAAACGCCTATCTGTTTGTCCCTTACTCTTTTCTCTTTTACCTTTACTTCGCCAAAATTCCTAATAAATTGTTAACCTTAAGAACTTCCACAATTGTTGCTTCTTCTTTCGATGGTTTTAGTACCAACAATCACAATTCTCAATCTAAGGGATATTTTGATAAATAAATATTTTTGTATAAAAATTATGTAAATATATATTACTTTTAATATATCAAATCAAACACTGTGAATGAAATAATATTTGCATAACTAAAATCAGTATTATTAATACTTATATTATTAATGCAAATATTACTAATACACCTTATAAAACATTATTTTTATACACTCTATCAAACGATCCCTAAATGAGCCTTTTATTCTTTATTTGTGAAGATATACAATAGAAACTTGCAAGTTGCAACTTTAGAGGTGTTAGTGTTAATAATGGTAGAAGAAAACGATATTTCCTTAAATTATCAGTAAATTTTATTTAAATATTAAATTAAAACATGTTTTGGTTGAACACTTTGATCATATGATAAAGTCTTCTATTAAATAAATAAACCACTTAAAAAAAAAGTGTCTTATTATATTATTCACCTCAAACCTCATGTATGTTCTCATTTGAATTGACGTGTCTAACTAAAGAAGTTATACGTGTCTAACTAATCAACACCACGTACGCTTTTAAATTGGTGCAAAAGCTTTTTTTTCCAGATATTGAATTGGAATACATCATATTTGAGTATATAAATGAAATTTACTAACCTATGATGAGGTATAATTCATACACGCACATTGAGGTGATAAGATTGTTGTCAGTTGACCAAACAACAATGTCTTTAATATTGCACCAAAACATTCCCGTCAGCATGAATTTCAGATGGCCAAATTATCTCTGTGCAAAATCCACATGCCCAGTTACTTTCTCCTATACAAATGAACATACAAAAAATAGTAAACGCCGCCGCATCAGTCTTCAAAAATCAGGCCAAACTCAGCTGGCTGGTAATGAAAAAATCCAACCCAAAACCAAACTCGAAGCACTTGAAACTGTCATCACTAAATTAGAACTCACCGTGAAAAATGGCACTGATATTTACGACCCACAAATCTTTGCTTCCCTTTTAGAAACATGCTTTCAATTGCAAGCAATTGATCACGGTATCCGTGTTCATCACCTCATTCCTGAGAAACTTTTACGTAAGAACGTCGGCATTTTATCGAAGCTGATTAGACTTTATGCATGCAGTGGACAGACTCAGAAAGCCCATCAACTGTTCGATAAAATGCCTAAGAGAAATGCGTCGGCATTTCCTTGGAATTCGATTATTTCAGGATATGCTGAGAAGGGTATGTTTGAAGATGCGTTAGCTATGTATTTTCAAATGGTGGAAGGGGGTGTGGAGCCTGATTGTTACACTTTCCCGCGTGCATTGAAGGCTTGTGGAGGTGTTGGGTTGATTCATGTAGGAGAGGAAGTTCATCGACACGTGATTCGTAGTGGTTTTGGAAGTAATGGGTTTATTCTAAATGCACTTGTTGATATGTATTCAAAATGTGGTGATATTGTTAAGGCTCGAAAGCTCTTTGATCAAATTGGGACAAAGGATTTGGTTTCGTGGAATTCAATGCTCATTGGATACATGAGGCACGAGCTCATAACTAAGGCGTTAAACTTGTTTCGTCTTATGATACGTGATGGAACAGAACCTGACTCTGTATCTATATCAGTATTACTTGCGGCTAGATTACCTTTCTCAATTGGGAAGCAAATTCATGGATGGGTTCTTCGTCGAGGGGCTAATCAAGAATTGTCCATTGTTAACTCATTGGTCGATTTCTATGCAGACCAACAAAAGCTGAAGCAAGTGAGATGGTTGTTTGAACATATGCATGAACGAGATGTCATATCGTGGAATTCAGTCATTTCAGCTCACTCTAAGCATCCTGAAGCCCTGCTGTACTTTGAGGAGCTGGTGAAATCTGGTGACCTACCAGATAGTGTCACATTTGTGTCGTTGTTGTCGACGTGTGCTCATTTAGGGAAACTAGAGGACGCGGAGAGGTTGTTTAGAATTATGAAGGAGAGGTATGATATTAGCCCAAGGATGGAACATTATGGTTGTATGGTGAATCTATATGGGAGACTAGGATTTATAGACAAAGCTTTTGATTTTGTAATGAAGAGAATGGAATCCGAAGCTGGACCAACAGTTTGGGGTGCACTGTTATATGCTTGCTACAGACATGGTAATGTCAAAATAGGAGAGGTAGCGGCGCAACATTTGTTCGAGTTGGAGCCAGATAATGAGCATAATTTTGAGCTTTTGATGAAGATTTATAAGAATGCTGGTCTAATAGAGGATGTAAAGAGAATAAAGATAATGATGGTAGAACGAGGATTAGATACTTCAATACCATACAAAAGTCGTTGAAGTTTCTTAGAACGACATTTTGCCAATGATTTTGCAGTACATCAAGGGAGGAGAGTGTGAGTTAATAACTTTAAGGTAAATAGATACTTTGGGATGGTGAAATTGAGTGATGTATGGATGAATGAAAACATCAGGTGAAGATTCGTTAGGAAACTGTTTGAAGAGATGAAATACATCTGAGTTTCATAGAAGCACAGTTGAAATTTCTAGCTTAATCTTATCTAGACTACGAAAATAGCTATCATCCAAAATGTTAAATTTCTTATAAATGTACTTTTCTTCTCATCTTCCCCTGTGCTAAAGATGAAGTGAGGATTATTTACGTGCAAAGGAGAAGTCCGGTGCACAAAGCATCCAGCGCTAGCAGGTTCCGGTGCATAATTTACCTGCCCTGACTGGTTCAATTGCATTGACATTTCAGAACTTGGAAAAAAAGTATTATCCTCTAATAGTGCTCCAATGTATTGTCTTGGTAGTAGAACTGACAGGGAATTTCATCGCCTCCTTTGAATCAGAACTTTTATCACTTATCGCTACTTGCCTACTTGGCTATGCACTCTCTTTCTATACATGTTTACATTCTGATACACAATCCTCTCTAGTGTATGCATTTCTTTACACTTTGCACCATATTCTTTGGTTTTCTTAATGATTTGCCTTAATTATTATGCTTATATTTTAAAATATAGTCAATGAAAAGTTAGCCAAAACTTTTACCATAATTAGACCCCAGCATTCACAAGTTTGTCTATCACATAATGGGGGAGACAAATGGCATTATAAAAGACGCAAATTGTTACTGTGCTTACAGAGGTAGAATTACATAAAGGATAGCCAAAAGTGATATGTACATTAGCTGCAGAAGGGTAAGAAATACTCAAAATGTCTCCTTAAGAGGTAAATACTTTCACTTTCTTTTTTTGCACTCTTTTATGAGACTTGACAAAAGATAATCATCTGTTAAGGTATTTGATATGAGGATAGAACAGCAGACCTGTTAGTTATGTAAAACTCTGAAGATAATTAAAATATATTCATAAGATTCCGGAAATGCTTTTCAATGAAGATCAATTGATACAGTTTTGTACACTTGAATATTGATATGCATAATTAATTAATCAGGTATTTTTAAATGACTTATTTGATATATGAAACTGTTATAAGGACTTGAATTGTTTCAATGGAAGTAAGTTATTTCATTTGAGACCTGTTTAACCATAACAACTCGTCTTCTTCGACCAATCCACTTTGTCCTCCATGGAGCATCACTTGAAACTACTTTATAACCCGCATTTGTATACAATTGTCGAGCACCAAAATCATCCTCATAAGCCTGTAGGGCTAGATACTTAAAACCCCAAAATCTTGCAAGAACATCACATGCATTAAGCAAAGCAGTCGCAACTTTCTGCCTCCTGCAGTTGATTAACATTTTAGTGTGTCGAATCAAATACCATTTGGCATCAAAAGGCACATATAACTCATCTGTATAGAAATACCATATCTATGTTTGCCATATCGGAAATATCCTATGTGACAAATAATGTTTATGAAAAACTTTCATTTATGATGTTAGCTATATTCCCACATCTGTTTAACATGTTACCTTGACAATTTAACACATTTTTAACAGCTGGAGATAATGAACCTGAACAAATGATTTGTGTAAACAAAGAGTATTTTGCACCGTGTCAAAGAAAGGATAAATTCACTTAATGGACAAGAATTGAATCTTGGACCTGAATTTGTTCAATACAGCGATTCCAGAAATGTAGATATATTCTGTTGCTCCTGGAAGGTACTGAAGAACATCATTATGTCTATACACTGTAGCATCAACGACTCCTACAATATCTTTTTCTACCTCAGGAGTGTCATTTGAGGCCTCCACTACTAAACATGCATACCTGTTAGTCAAGAATTTCAGATAGTTGAACTGAACTTCATTAATGACTATTTTCATTTTTAGTACAAGAATAGCATTGATCTAGTTGGAGACTTGGAGTAGTGGACCTATAGGTTGGTCGTCTATTTGAAACTTCATAAAAACATTGAATTAATTTGAGCTTGATTAATAATGAAGGAAACCATCATAAGTAAAATATTGCTCTACATCAAGACAAATTCAGAATTACCATAGCAGACATGAGGTCGTGTAATTATTTTTTGTCTACCAATATTAAACAATCACAATGCACTTAGATTTTCTTGTTTGGGATTGAAGCATAGTTTAATACACTTAGATTTCCTAAGAATAGGAGGAAAATATACTCCACGGAATAGAAAATAAAGATTCAAGCCTTATTCCCAAGTTTTGATTTTTACCTGTCTGGTGGAGAATTCTTCAGTCTGTAAAGAAGTCCTGAAAATACTTCAGCCTGCATAATCATAATTCTCATTTTATATGTGGATAAAAATAATAATATACATGAACAATAACAGATAGAACAGTGCTACTGAGATTATAGTATAACAAAGAGAAAATGCAGCCAAATTCATTTCGATATGAAACTGCAACAAATATATATGATCTTCATTCTTCTTCTTTTTTCGGTAAAATACATTCATTCCTCTATGTTGCATGCCCATGCCCCTGCCCCCCCTATCTGTTTTCGTAGAAAGATCAATAAATACAAAATGGTGCAGAAAATATTACATATCGAGAATCAAAGACAAAGCAAAATCAAGAATGGGATTTTGGGAAGAACAAATTCTTGAAAATGAAAGGCATAATATATAAACATGGCCGTAACTTGACCTCAGCTGACATCTATGTCCTTCACTTTGGGTGTGCATAAATAGACACCTAAACTATCATAATGTTGAACAAGTTGGAGGGCAAGCTGAGACCAAATTGATGGGCATGTTTATGTATTACGCCAAAAATTAAAACAGCTTGAAAAATCAAGAAGAAAAGGACATGGGGATCTTTTGAAGAAGAAAACAGGTCCATGAAATGCAGTAATAATGAATGTTTGGAATGAACCTGAAAGAATTCAAAGAACAAATCATCAAAGAAGAAAAGAGGTTGATGAAATGCTTCAGCTTGAACAGCAGCAACTTTCCTCATTTCTTGTTCAGTCTCAATCATTCTTCTCACTTTCCATCCATAATTATCATTCACTAGACATTCTCCTCTTTGTTTTCCCTCTAACTTCAACCCCACTTGATCTAATTCCCTTGCTGTTGTTGATGAAACTGGAAAAGAACTGCTGCTACATTGTGGTTTCTGTAATCTTTTTCTCCAATTACAAAGTCCTCTGCCTCTATTTATTGAAACTTCTAGGCCTCTGCATTTCCATGAAACATCTTTCTTTAATAATGTGCGGAAGTTGGGTTGCCATTGGCATTGTGCCATTCTTTTTTTTACTCTCAATGATTTCTCTTCATAGTCAAAACAGAAAGAGGAAAACTAGTACATTAGTATCTTTTTTTTGGTGGTAAAATGTGATTTTTGTGGTTCATTGATAGTCTCCTGATTCTCTTTTGTCTCCTTTTCACATTCTTGAAATTTTCTTTTATTTTTACATGTAAAAAGATCTAAAAAAATATTATATTATTCTAATCAATTTATTCGTGACCATAAAAGATAATGTCCAGTTAAGGCTTGTGGCTATAGATGCACTAATGGATTCTACGCATAATGACAAGACACAGGAACATTATTGAATGGTTCTAAGCTCATGATTTCCCTTGTGCCTGAAATTCTTTTCTATTTGGATACCAGTTAGCCTAACACGTGTCCCTATGCTACTGTATATTGGGTTCTATTATTTTTTTTCTTTTTCTTCTTTTAATAAAAGTAGTAATTGTTTAAATTTGCATCTTGGATATGGGTAAAACCTGAAACCAAGAGGCCATATAATTTATCATTATTTAACAAATATTTTTAATAAATAATGAAATTTTTAAGTATTAAAAAAAATTAGTATTTGGGGTAAATTTTATTTTTTGAAAATTTTTTAAAATAAAATATTTTTTTCAAATATTATGATTAAACACATAATAAGATTTCACTCAAATCTTTACCTAAAAATGACGTATTAAAAATATTTGGAAATCTATTGCGAATCGCTAGGTAAGATTGGAGGAGTAGTAGTTAAGGAATGGGAGGAAATAGAAAAAGAAGTTGCCATTGAGCTACTTTTTGAGCAAATAATATCAATTAGGAGTGTGCCTAACTTGGTTTTGTTCGGTTGTTTTAGTAAGTTTTTCGCAAGGGGTCATTTAATTTAAATGTTTAGTTCATTTGATTTGTTTTCGAATCATATGTAATTAGTTTTGGATAAGTTTTATCTTATAAATAAAGTTACGCTTTTGAGGTGACGTGGACCTTTTATTTCTTTCAAGACGAACATACAGAAGACAGTTGATAAGAATAACCTCTGAAAAGAGCGTTTACCCCATCCATACACTCGCTTGGAATGCTTTATAGTGAAAGAACAACTCACAAAGCAAATCCTAGTATAACTTAATAGATACTATTAAATTTAAGTTCAGAATCTATATCTATATATACTAGACAAGCATGGTCCGTGTCAGCACGGCCCAAACATTAAGATATTTATTTATCTTTTCAATCTTGATATATTTAAATAAAAATTTTAATAAAAGGATTGCATATGTTTTCTAGGATTAATCCGGAATCTAGCATGAGTTCAACATATATTATTTTAATATGTATTTAGATAATTTAAGTTGTTAACTATTGTAATTTATAATATTTTTTATGTATTTTTCAAATTAATATACGTTACTTTTCTTGTCCAAATTTTTGTGGCATTGATAGTCAATTATATTTTAAAAATAATTTAAGTTTTTAATTATTGTGATTTATAATAGTTTTCTTCTATTCCAATTTCAGTGACACTAATATAATTTCAAGAGCCGACCAAATATTTTATATCTTTTAAATTTTTTAAGTTGTTGATTATTGTGATATCTAGTATTTTTCATGTAATTTTTTTGAAATATATAACATATTAATTTTTTTTAGATATTTTAAGTTGTTTACAATTGTAATTTATAATACTTTTTATGTAATTTTTGAATAATATATGTTACTCTCATTGTCCAGAGTTTTGTGTCGACAATAGCCAATTATATTTTGTAAATAATTTAAATTTTTAATCATTACGATTTATAATATTTTTTCTATCTCAACTTATGTGGCACAATGCTTAAATGACCATAATAATTAATTAGGGGTAATATAGTAAAATCACGACTGAAGCAGCTGAAGCAGAAATCAGTCAATTTTTTCTAAAAAAATTGTTAGTTATTGCTATTTACAGTACTTTTTATTTCATTTTCAAATAATATATGTTGCTTTATATCTTCTTCTGTCCCATCTCAATTTATGTGGCACTAATATAATTTTGATAGTAAATTAAATATTTTATGTTGACATATCATTTTGTTATTCTTATTTTTCTAATATATAAATGACTTATAATAAGGAGTGATATAGTAAAATCATCGTTCGAAAGACGAAAATTTAATTTAAAACATTAAGAGTTAATTTCGTATTTTATGTCTATTTTATTTTTCATGAAATGTTATTTATTTTCTTAATACCTAGATGACTCATAGTAATTAATTAAGAGCGACTGATTATTTTATTACTATAAAAATTAATATAATTTTATCATATCCAATAGTAATCATCTATAATTCACCAAAATAGTATATTAATTAAATACGGGATGTTATATTTGCATATGCAAAATATGGTATTATTAAACATTATTGGATAGTGCATTATATTTATCTTTCACAATAATAAAATTTTACTATATATATATTTTTTTATTTTTAACTTGATACATATTGACCCAACACAAATTCTAAGAAAATATTCATTAAAAAATTATTTTATTAAATTAAATTTATTAATTTTTTACTTTAAAAATTTAAAGTTAAGTTTAAATATTAGTATTTCTATATAAGAAAAAAATAATTTTAAAATTTAAATTTACTAAAATAAATAAATAAACAAATAAAAAGATTAATTTTCTATATAAAAGTGTAACACCTCAGATTTTTTTTTTTTTGAATCTAAGTTAACATTGTAGAAGAGTATGATATTAAGTATTAGCAAGGGTGGTACAAGATAATTATTTATATCGATATTTGATGCCTCCTTATATTTGTTTTATAAGTATATATCTATATATTTGTATGTATTTGTTGTAATATTAAAATTATGTGGGTGCTACTTTTCAATTATTATTTTTCTTTCAAAATTATTATTAATAGGAAAAGGGAAGGGAGTGTATCATTATCTTCCACTGGAACTTTCCAGCAGAACAAGAACCAACGTTACTACTATGTTTCTTCCTCTTTTTTCTTTGTCCCTTCTCTTTCTCTCCTTTCAACAAGGAGAGTTAAACTAAGCTATCAAGAAAGGACTGTTAACGGAGAAGGGATAACCTCGTTTTACGGATCATAAACTCAAGAATTTTGTGGCAACCTCAGAGAATTTCAAGAAGTAATTTATCGTATCTATAGTTGGAATTTGAGCTCTAAATAGTAAATTCTTTATTCTATTTTTGAATATGATTATAGATAAGCATTTGGGGTTATTTAATTTAAATTTTTACACTATATCTTGAAGTGGGTTAGATTAGTTAGTGTTCTTGAATAAAAGGTAAAAGTTGAAATTAGATAGAATTGATGGAATTATATATTAGGTGAACTGATAACTCGCTCGCAGTGAAGTAAGTCGTTCTATATGTAAGTATGTTTAGAGAATTTTCTTCATCAAGAATAGAAGTTGGTGATTGTGTAAACACCATTAATGAAGGTTATAGAGCTTTATGTCCACTAGGTATTCGATAAAATGTCTTAGTGATTTAATTATTTCATTTCATAGTTGAGTATCACGTAAATAAATTATGGTTATGTAGATTGAATCTTTGGGGTCGTTTGGAACCCGCAAATCTACTTTATCTATGAAGTCCTCAAGATTTCCTATTGTAGGGTAAAGGGGCAGCCCGTTGTATATTGTGGAATTCAGAATTGACGTATGTAAAGCTAAAACCTCCTTCCCCTTCAAGGCACCACCTGTAATCATTTGTTCCTCCTAAAATAGCCGAGATAGTTTACTTGATATATGTGAATAGAGTTTACGGTTTCTTTATGCCTAGTACATGACCACGTATCCTTTTCATTTGAAATTACTCATATTCATGCTTCTTGCGTCAATTTGTTGAGGTTAAACATTTGTACTACTCCCGTCAAGTCAAGTATCTATAGAGTTGGTTCGTCTTCATTAGGACTTCTTAGAAGTCACCTCGTATATCTCCATATGCTATAAATTAGAATAAATGGCCATACTATAATCGCATTAAAATATTAGATCACATAGCGATATAGTCATGTGAGGATATAAAGTACAAGCATTGTAATAGTTCGATACTACTAAAGAAGTCAATTGTATATGGAAAGCATTACCCGAATAACTAAACAATATTTGCCTTAATATATAATATAGACTTGCATAGGCGCACAAAATTCTATTCGATAAAAGTTAACGACGGGAGTGTATCATAGGTTTGGCTTGGCACACACGCGACATAATTCTGTGCACAGAACTAAGACCAGACCACTATAGGGAGCCCGAATGCGTGGCGTACCTGCCTTTGTGGCATCATTTGTATTTGGAGTCGGTTGGACTAGTTCCTCTGACTCGAGCCAATATATGGCACATATGGACTGTGGGCAGACCCTTATAGTGAGTCCCAAGGAGGGGCGTACCCTGCATCAGACCGCGGTTACAGTTATATGTATAATATCATAATCAGGAGTATCTAGATAACACATATGGTACACTTGACATAGAGTACCCTTGGTGGGCTATCATATGATTATTTGTGTTAAAAGCAGGCACAAGTCATCACTTAGGCAAATTGCTAGGCCCTTAATAACGATAATTTATTCATAAGTGCTTATATGATAAGTTAATAAGGTAAACACATAGGTAACAATCTTATATGGTGTATTTTTCACTCGTTCTTCCATAAGTTATAGTTTCATATAAGAGGTTCTAGTATTCAGTCATCCGCAGTTGCTCATTCTATTGTTTGACTCATTGAGCATCCTTATATGCTTACTTGTTATTCTGTCTGCTTTACATACTAGTATATATTTTATATGTACTAACGTCCCTACGTTTAGGGGCGCAGTGTTTCTGTGAATACAGGATCAGATGTATCGATGAGCAGACTTCTATACTAGGCACTCATCCGTATTCAACAAAGCAGTCGGCGAGATCCTCTCTTACCTGGAGTGAATAAAAGTCTAGTATTTTTTAATTATGTTTTCAGTTATAGTTTGGGTATGTTGGGGTCCTGCCCTGACCACCTTCTACGGTACAGTTATAATTTTACTTAGAGGCTTCGTAGACAGTATTTAGTTGTCATACGTGGTCATAGTTGTACATAGCCCCTTTTCATTATTTGTAAATTGCAACTCCTTCGCACAGTATATATGTTAGCCACATAACTGATACTCAAAACGGTTCTTGTTCGCCATGCCTAGGCTAGGCTAGGCTAGGGGCGTGACAAAAGTGGTATCAGAGCCTTAGGTTTAAGGTGTCCTAGGGAGTCTACGAAGCCGCGTCTAGTAGAGCCTCACTTATTGATGTGTTGTGCACCACATTTATAATCGGGGAGCTGCTTGGGCATTTAGGATTTTTGACTTTATTTTTCATGTTCTAGATCGTGCGACAAAGTTAAGTATTAAGAAGTCATTTCTGATTGACATTCGACTTAATTATCATACGATTCATCCTATTAAAGGCAACCTCAAATCAGGCCAATGAATCAGATACTAGTATTTCCAACTGAAAGTTTACAGCTAAAAGCCCGGTCACAGACTTAAACAAAGATTTGAAATAGTTTACACTTGCTTGTAGAATAAAGGTATATAGAGATTCAGGTGGACATACCATTATAATTACATCGGTGTTGGTTATTACAGTAGGACCTATATGGAGATTACTCATATGATTATTCAGTAAGGGTTGTTTAACTACGGACCTAGAAAGCGACGTATCCTGATATAAATGTTGCACAAAATAGATTTTCAAGTTTGAAAGCTTCTCCGCGTAATCCCTTTAGTACTTATAGGATTTGAGTACATGGAGAATATTTAGTATTTTCTCGGTAATATACTCATAAGTTTCAGGATAACATATAATTTCAGAGTAGAGGCAATCAAATTGGGTCCTTATGAGTTTAAGATACACTGATAGCTTTAATTATTAGGTAAATGTACCTCGTCAATAATAATTAAAGATATTCTTAGCTGGTCAACTAGGCAAAGATGCTTTATAATATATTTTTCCGAATGAATGCATTGATCATCCCCATAGAATACGTGCATTTGATTATGTCGAGTAAGCAATGCCTGCATATTTGAATCCTTGGTAGGCTAGCAAGTTAAGGTATAAGTGCTATCATTTTGTAGGAATATATGGGTAGGGATTACCCCATTATGATTTGTTTCAAAACAAAAAATGCAACATTGTGCGGTCTAAGGTTAGAGTTGAAAATATTAAGGAATTAGACATAAATTAAGAGTTATCATTTGTGGCTAGAATAGATCAAAACATAGTATTGATTAATCGATTATAAGAAGGAAATTGTTACATTTGAAGAATAGTAAAATATTATTCGAACATCTTAGATTATGTATATATGTGAAATAGTGCGCCTAGTTAGAATATGACTTTTATGATTTATTTTTTTATATAGAAAGATGATTATAGAACTTTAGTGGGTTGTGGTGACATATCGTGAGAAATAATGTTAGTATCACTTTGAGGTTTGGTGCCCCTTTCTATACAATAGTGGGAGTTGGCAATCAATTAATAGATCCTCTCGGTAAGAGATACATTGATCTAGAATGATTCTTAAGAATGTACCCGCGTAGGAGGACAAGAATATATATGGAGAGAGATGTATAGATTGTCAATAGTAGATTGCAGATGTTTTAAGATATAATGACTATTTGTTCACTTGATTTTACGTGATCGTACTCATTTGTTAGGTGTCTTTGCAGCCTAACCACCTAGTTCTTGATTACTGATGAAGTTTATAAGAATTTTCCTTCGAAGAAAGGGATGAGATGTATGTGTTCACCTGATACATATTCATCATAAACTTACTAATCATAGCTTGGCTTAGAAAAATGTAGTATTACCCTTAAATATATTTGTGTTCATAGTTTTTTTTATATATGATTGTAGAAATTTTTCCAAGCATGGTCGAATCTCAGTTGTTAAATTTAAGACGGCTAATCCTTACGTGTCATGGAGGGATAACAAATGACTTCATAAGTATATGCTAAAAAGAGTTCCTGGGTTATGTTGTCTATACCATCCCGCTCATCCATCTGTCCACCAATTTATATGAGCTATTGGATACCAAGTTCCATGATGTGGCACCTGATATCGATAGAAGCAAAATGGTTTAACTTGCTACTCCAGTAAGAGGTTTGTAAAGTATTACCCTCTGTCATTGCCCTGTTAGATAACTAATTAAACTAATAGTAATAGTGTCTAGTTCTTGTGTTCGAACATATATGAAGAAAGATATTCTAGGTCTGGAAGAAAGGATAATCAGGTTGCATAGACCATGCTCCCTCTTAGAAAAAAATATAGGATAATATGGATAGAAGTAGCCTTAGTGTTATTTGGAACTAGCGGAAGTATGCTCGTACGAAAATTAGGACTAGATGACTCCATGAAATTTCTCATAGGTTACAAAGGGTCTATATCTCAACAATTTTAAGTTGTCATGAATTCAATATTTATATGTTATAGCTAACTTGCTTGTAGGATTATATGTATAGCGTGTATGGTAACTTAATTGTTTACGTACTACTTATTTTCATAGATTAACAGTATTGTTATGTGTTTATGAGGGTTTAGTTATATACATGTTATTTATAATATAGATTCTTATTTATAGGTTACATATTTTGTGAATCGTTGTTTATATATTACATGTTTTATATAGAACGTGCTTATAAGTATGTTTCATAAAGTGTCAAATTACATGTTTCAGAGAATATTTGATTATAGTCTATGTGCATGCGCATTAGTGGCTATTCATTCAAGGTCCTAGGGTTATTATTTACATTTCACAATCGGCATATGTCGTTTGTTTGTACGTCACCTATTATAATTGTGTAAGTGTTATACATTTCATGAGTTTATATGATTAGAATGTAAATTTTTGTTGCTCATATAATAGATATTTAATTCTTATAGGTTATAGGTGTATTTTATCAAAGATTATATTTCACATGTTCATAGGTCATAATCAAGTTATTTACATATTATGAGTTTTCATAATGTTAAAATTTATATATAAAGCACTTCTATAGTTTACTTATTTATATAAGGATACGATAAATGTTATGATATAGTTTATTTATCTACATGTTATGTATATATCCTAGATTGTTATTCATAGCTTATGGGTTGGATAAATTATTTGTTTATATGTGGTATAGTTATTTGAATATCATATGTTTTTGAGGGTATGCATTGAAGAGTATCAAGGGTCTATTTATTTGCATAATATACGATTTTTTTATTTATGTGTAAATATTCATCTATAAGTTTTATAATGGAGACAGTTAGGGGTTATGATTTGCTTACTTGCTCGCTATGTACTTTTACAATTCTAGAACACATGTACTAGGTGCTATTATATCTTCTTATATATAAGAAGTAATTTATTATATGTTATATGTTTCACTTTTTATAGCGACATGTATTGGGTATTAAGATTATACCCGTCTATATGATCAAATGATAGAGTTCGTGCTCCAGTTCATCTATTCATATACTACTTTTTTTATGTAACCCACATGTTCATAGATTTCAAGTTTACTTGCACATTAATTACATGTTCCTATATTTTACTATTTCATAAGTTACTCACCTGCCAAAATTTATATATTTATAAGTCAAAAGTCTCTTTTTTTGGGCGTAGGTATCTATATGAGAACATGTACGTCATGCTTATTTGCTAATGTGTTATAGTTATTGTATGATTTGAATGATTAGACAGGTATTACCTAGAAAAGGTATTACATAGCTCCACAAAATTGACAAGCTGAGCTCTAGGTGTATAAGAAGAAGCAAGTTATGTATGACTCCTATATTAAATATACAGAGACAATCTAGTTAGCTTAAGTGTAATGATAGCCTCCAGATAGAGCTATAGTGCACCAACATTCCTTGTGTGTATACCATCCTAACGTTTCGAGGATATGATTTATACTTATTCTCCCTGAAATCTGAACTGTTTTGCTCCGGTGAGTTATTTCAACACAAGGGCAGAAGGCAAGATACTTAACTTATTTTATGAACCATCTGAACGTACATGATATGTAACCATGATTCTAGAAAATTGTGTGAATACAACTTTGAAATGCAAAGTATAAGGTAAGTTACGGTATTATTTATAGCTATCATTTGATTATAAGGCCAAATGGAGCCTCGTGTATTATCTGTTGGATACTGTCTTTGTCGTGACGCTCCACGAAGCGTATGTGTATGTAATTTGGCTTGCTTGGTAGTGACGCTCTGTGAAGCATATTTGTATGTGTTTTGGTTAGCTGACAGGTTCCCAGTAGGCCTATTTACAGGGGAAACTCTGTCAAATTTTTTGAAAAACTTAAGAGTTAGCTAAATTTTAATACCTTAAGATAAATTAAAGGAAGTGAAAGAAGAGTGATGATATAAAGTACAAGCATTGTAATAGTTCGATACTACTAAAGAAGTCAATTGTATATGAAAAGCATTACTCGAATAACTAAACAATATTTGCCTTAATATATAATATAGACTTGCATTGGCGCACGAAATTATATTCGATAAAAGTTAACGACGGGAGGGTATCATAGGTTTGGCTTGGTACACGCGCGACGTAATTCTGTGCACAGAATTGAGACCATACCACTATAGGGAGCCCGAATGCGTGGCGTACCTGACTTT
This sequence comes from Capsicum baccatum var. pendulum, assembly GCA_030864225.1. Classification (NCBI taxonomy): domain Eukaryota; kingdom Viridiplantae; phylum Streptophyta; class Magnoliopsida; order Solanales; family Solanaceae; genus Capsicum; species Capsicum baccatum. Next base: position 82,812,709 of record CM061552.1, read on the forward strand.
GTGGCATCATTTGTATTTGGAGTCGATTGAACTAGTTCCCCTGACTCGAGCCAATATATGGCGCATATGGCCTGCGGGCAGACCCTTATAGTGAGTCCCAAGGAGGGGCGTACCTTGCATCAGACCGCGGTTACAGTTATACATATAACATCATAATCAAGAGTATCTGGATAACACATATGGTACACTTGACATAGAGTGCCCTTGGTGGTCTATCATATGATTATTTGTGTTAAAAGCAGGCACACGTCATTACTTAGACAAATTGCTTGGCCCTTAATAACGATAATTTATTCGTAAGTGCTTATATGATAAGTTAATAAGGTAAACACATAGGTAACAATCTTATATGGAGTATTTTTCACCCGTTCTTCCATAAGTTATAGTTTCATATAAGAGGTTCTAGTATTCAGTCATCCGCAGTTGCTCATTCTATTGTTTGACTCATTGAGCATCCTTATATGCTTACTTGTTATTCCGTCTGCTTTACATACTTGTACATATTTTATATGTACTAACGTCCCTACGTTTGGGGGCGCAGTGTTTCTGTGACACAGGATCAGATGTATCGATGAGCAGACTTCTATACTAGGCACTCGTCCGTATTCAGCAAAGCAGTCGGTAAGCTTCTCTCTTACCTGGAGCGAATAAACGTCTAGTATTTTTTAATTATATTTTTGGTTATAGTTTGGGTATGTTGGGGTCCTGCCCCGACCACCTTCTACGGTACAGTTACTATTTCACTTAGAGGCTTCGTAGACAGTGTTTTGTTGTCATACATGGTCATAGTTGTACATTGCCCCTTTCATTATTTGTAAATTGCAACTCCTTCGCACAGTATATATGTTAGCCACATAACTGACACTCAAAACGGTTCTTGTTCGCCATGCCTAGGCTAGGCTAGGGGCGTGACAAAAGTCAATTAAAATAATAAAATTGATTTACTTTAAATATTTAGTTGCAATTAATTAAGATAATTTTTTATTTTGTCATGATTTATACTGCACCGATAAAATTTTAAGAGTTGAATAGAACTTTTATCTATTTTAAAAAAGTATTTTAACTTATTAATTATTGTGATTTATAATAATTTTTACGTAATTATCAAATAATATATTTACTCCTTGTGTCCCAATTTATGTGGCTTCGATACAATTTTGAGAGTCAACTAAAATTTTTATATATCTTTTAAATATTTTAAGTTGTTAATTATTATGATTTGTAGTACTTTTTTTTTATCTCAATTTATGTGACATTGCTAAAATAATGAGAGTCAATCAAATTTTTATGTGGTAACAAATTATTGTGATTTGTGGTAACAAATTAGTTTTGAACATGATAACTAATTAAAGAAATAAAAAAAAATTACCTCCAATATGTAGTTATAGTTAATTAATATAAATTAATAGAATATATTAAATATTTAAATTATTATGATGAAACAATGGAATTATTATATATTGGGGCATGGTATGTAATTAAGTGGGAGTAGAGGTTTTTTTTTGGTAAGAGTCAATAAAATTTCTGTATGTCTTTTAAATATTTTAAGTTATTAATTATTGTGATTTGTGGTAACAAATTAGTTTTGAACATGATAGACAATTAAATAAATAAAAAATAATTACTTTCAATATGTAGTTATAGTTAATTAATAGAAATTAATAGAATATATTAAATATTTAAACCATTATGATGAAATAATGAAATTATTATATGTTGGGGCATGATAAGTAATTAAGTGGAAGTAGTTGGTTTTTTGGTAATTGCCAGAGATGGTTGAAACCACCTCTTCTATATAATAGAAATAGAAAAGAATAGAAATATACTAAATAGAAAGAAAATTTTGCTTAGATTATTGTCAAGTGGCAACCTATGAAAATGATAAGTGTAATATTTTAGGACAAATTAGTTAAAGTTAAGTAAAAAGTAGTTGTTTGTTTTAAGTTAGTATAAAATTTCAATTTTTTTTTTACAGTTTCTATAATTTAAACTTTTAATCTTACAGTTTTGTAATCATATTTATCATTATCCATAATACTCACTACAACAACAACAAATAATAATAATAATAATAATAATAATTTACTATTTACCAAAAAAAAAAAATTTGCTCTGCCTTAAGTCCTCTCTTAAAGTCAAGGAAATTTGACAATTTTGATTTTTTTTTAAGAACCAAGCTAACTATAAGTATAATGAAAATTTTATTTTTAAAGTTATGAATATTTTAAATTTGAAGTTACCGCAATTGGGTAGTTATATTATTGTAGAATTGGATAATCATTTCCTAAAATCATTTAAAATGAGTAGTTATATTATTTTAGATTTGGATAATCATTTCCTAAAATCATTTAAAAAGATCAGTATTATAACAAAATAAAAGAAATGCTAATTTAAAATATTATAATATACAAGAGAGAAAAGGCTTGAACAACAAATAAGTGACTTTTATGCTGCATTTACACCTCGCTCTTATAGTATAACATTCTTCTATAACGCTGCATCTTTTCATTGTATTTTTTCTTCTCTCTGCCTATTCTATTTTCTTATTCTAATTTACAGTCTTCTTAAAACGTTATATTAAAGTTTTAGTGTAAGGAAAGAGTTTGATGAAATTTATTAATTTCAAAGGAATATGCTGGTATATTATTCTTTAGATAAAACTGTTGAAAGACAACTTCATGGCTTAAAAAGCGATCTTACTTAGTTGATGTTGAGGTTTGTACATTATTATATTTTCAAGCATTTGTATTTTGATTGAGGGTCATCTTTACCGTCTTTTGTTTTTTTACAGGCGATAACAGTATTCTTAGAAATACTCCAGTGTATCTACTTTTATTTAATCGAACACAACCCTCATGTGATTGTAAATTTCTATGGTCCACATAATTAATTTATTTGCTGGTTTAATAATAATTGAATAAGTTAAATCCTAAATCTGTATGGGGAAGTTACCTAGTAGGATTAAACTACTGACTAATCTGTTAGTAGTATATTTACTGTCTCCTAGTAGGATAACTACTTTCTGTTAGTGAGATAATTATTATATCCACAACTCACGTTGATGGAATGTGAAAACATAATTGTCTACTCTCTATATTATAAAAGGGGTCCTCTCTTTGCCAAAAGAAGAATAAGCTCCATCATATATTATTCTGAAACATACGGTTAAGAGAGAGAAAAATACTTTTGTGCTTCCGCTAAAATTATGGAGAATTTAGGTAAGTAATTCTTTACTGAATTACTGTAATTTGTTTATGTGAAAATCATTAAATTCTACGTTCCTAAATAATTGATAGGATTATTTATATTAGATTGTTTAATTTATACAATCATGTTAAATCCTTACATGTGGTATCAAAGCCAGGTTATTGAAGCTAATGATTTTTCATACATAAAAGTAAAAGTCTTCTCCAAATTTTTGTGAATCCTAATTATATAAATTAGGGATTTACAATTACCTTTATTAGAAGACTCATATGATTTGATGTTTAAATTGAGATTAAACCGTTCTTAATAACATATTAATTAAGATATGACCTATTATTGAATGAGAGGGATGACCTTGGCTCAGCGGTAAGCTTGCTTACCGTGGTGTGCCAGGGTCGGGGGTTCGAAACGCCCCTCCAGCAAAGCTGGGGTGAGGGCGCGTAGGTCAGGCCCGGAGTGGTCCCCCCCTCCCCGACACCTACGGAGTAGGTATGAACCGGGTCGTCCCTTTTCTACCTATTATTGAATGTAAATAGAAATAATGTAACCGTTCTGAGAAAAGGGCATAAATGGTCCCTTATCTATTGGAGTAGGTCTAATATAATCCTTTAAATATACACTTATCAATTTTAGTCCCTTAACTATCTAAAAATTTATCAAGTTTGGTCTTTGTATATTCTTATACAAACAACTTTCATTTATACTAATGGGAATTTATATCCCTCCATTACATTTTCTCTATCATTAATGTCTCAATTATTTCTCTCTTGGACACCTTATTCTCAAATTTCTCTCGTCAGAAAATAGCTTAAAAGTACAAAAAACAGCAGTTTGCATCAAACTTGACCGAATTACAGCACTAAAATATTCAAAAAGTCATCAAACTACACAAAAAAATTAGGTCAAACTATCACCAAGCTGCACCAAAAATTATGCCAAACTACACAAAAAAATTCATTAAAAACGTCAATAAGCTGCGCAAAAAAATAGCACCAAACTGCAACAATAAACGTCAAAATATTTTTTTACGAGACTAGAAGGTTGTCTATATAACATGAAACTACTTGATGGATAACCTCATTAACTTTTGCACTGAAATCTAGTTCAACCTTCAAACTTTTTCAACCACAGAACTAATTAGGAATGATAATGGGGCAGTGCGGGTGCGATGTGGTGCGAATTTTAGAATATGAGGGCAGTGCGTATTTTAGGCTATGTGGATGTGGGGCGGGTTGGAGTAAATTTTTTAAAATAGTGCAGGGCAGGGTGGGGCGAATTGCGGGTATATATGAGTTTAAATTAAAAAAACAACAACTAAAATTTAGTATTATTCTCGTGAATCTACCTAAAATTATATGTATTCTTTACTTCAAAATTTATCATACTTAAAACGACATATTAAACACTATAAATAAATAATTTCATAACTTTTTTTTTAAATCAGTAAAATAATTTTATAACTCAAAATATCAAACAAAAGTTTAAAGGTTTTTCCTTACTAAATCACTTTATCGTGCATAACTTATTTAATTTATCTATAGTGGGGCGGTGCGGTATATTCACGGGTATGAGTATGGAGCGGATTTATGTGGATTTAAAGGTGCTGTGATGCGGTGCGATTTTTAAACTCGCGGGTTTAGAAAAAAATCGCACCACACCCACACCGCACTGTCCCATTTCTACCCTTAGAACTAGTGTTGATATTAAAAAATATTCATAATGCTAAGATAATGTAATAACAAAGAAATGACTAAAAAAATTAAAACATATAATCAATCAATTAACAATAATACAATTCACCTCCATAGCTTGAAATTGGATAACATACTGAACCAAATCGAGTTAATTCAATAGACTGATTACGGTGTTCAAGTTATTATCTTTTTTAGTTCTAAGTTATTTTTGACAAAAAAAATTCAAGGAAAAGGTGTCGAAGAGAGAGAAACAATGGAGAAATTAGTGATGGAGAAAATCTAATGGAGGTGTGAATTTTTGTTAGTATAAACGGTGGTTGTTTGTATAAAAATATACAAAGGTCAAACTTGATAAGTTTTTGAATAGTTAAAGGACTAAAACTGATAAATTTATATTTAAGGGACTATTTTAAACCTACTACTATAGATAAGGGACCATTTATGCCCTTTTCTCGAACCGTTCTTAATGCAAGTTTCAGTTATGGGTTTAATTTATTGAGACTTGAGAATGTTATGTAACTCCAAAAGATTACTTAACATCATTAAGTATAATTTTTCTTCCTTTTTTGTCCACTAGTGAATCCTTATTTTTTTTCCTCTGGCAATATATGTAATTCACGATTACTGTTCATGCATATATATAGTTAGTAATTTTTTTTATGGCATCAAGGATTTACTAATTAATTGTTCATATCACAGAAACAACTGTTTGTTGTTAAAATAATGTAGTATTCAATAATAAAATTTATTATTTCTTAATGTGACTTGAAATTATATATGTAAGATTCGTTAATCACCAAAGTGGTCGAATCTTTATGAAATTAATTTCAAAATAAAGATTAAATTTAAATTAATTACCCATTAATGTTGATGCTTAAAAATGATCTAATAATTATGGGTAAATTAAATTTTGGTTATAAGACATTTGTGGATCACCCAAAGGTTGATTGTTTGTTCGTATGACCAATAAATATTAAGAAGATAATTTTAATGTGTCGTTAATTTTATTTATTTATAAAAAGATAATAAATATTATTAATTGATGCATTAAATATTATCGATTTGTGTTAAATATACTTTTAAGCATCATTATGTTTAAAATTGTATTTTGATGTTTCGTCCAAAGGAGAACATCAATATACATTCAAGAAAGTAAATTATTTCTGAATTTGATAATGTGTTTAAACTCATAACTCAAAGTATTAATAAATGAGCATGTTTTACTTGCAGCACTTGCCCTTCATTCTCACTCTGCCTTTGTTACAACTTTTAACGGACTTAACTTTTCAGATTGGTGCGAATAGATCAAATTCCATCTTGGGGTTTTAGATCTGATGTAGCACTTTACTCTGAGAAGCCAACTGCTATTACTGAAGCTAACAGTAATGAAGAAAAGTCCTGTTATAAGCATTGGCATCGGTCTAACAGATTAGGACTAATGTTCATGTGAATGAATATTGCGTGCAACATTAAGATTAATCTTCCCAAAACTGAAAGTGAAAAAGAACTTCTGAAACTTGTGGAAGAGTCTTCCCAAACTGCTAATAAGTCTCTTGCTAGGATACTAATGGGTAATTTGAACATCATGAAGTTTGATGTTTCACGTATTATGCATGAGCATGTCATTGAAATGACAAGCATAGCAGTAAGACTTAAGTCTTTGAGAATAGAAGTGGAACAAAATTTCCTTGTGCAATTCATCATCAACTCATTACCGTCTGAGTATGGTCCTTTTCAAATGAACTGCAACACCATGAAAGACAAATAGAATGTGCATGAATTGCATGGTATGCTAGTTCTAGAGAAAACAAGGCTGAAGAATCAAGAAACTCACTCCATTAACTTTGTAAATCATCAAGGAGCTGAAAAGAAAGAAAGAAAGCATGTTAAGAGACAACAGAAGCAACTTAATGCTAATGAGTCATCATCTCAAGTACGTAAGAAAGGAAACAAGAATGGGAAGTGTCATTTCTGTGGAAAATCTGGACACTTTCAGAAAGATTGCCAGAAATGTAAGGCATGGTTTGAGAAGAAAGGTAAGCCTTGTGCTTTTACATGTCTCGAATCAAATTTAATCAAAGTTCCTTATAATGCTTGGTGGATTGACTATGGTTGTACTGTTCATGTTTCTAATACTATGCAGGGATTCCTTACAATCTAAACCATAAACAAGAATGAAAGATATGTTTACATGGGGAATATAGTGAAGGCTCCAGTTGAAGCTGTCGGGACTTATCGTCTGATTCTCGATACTGGGTGTCACTTAGATTTAGTTAAAACTTTTTATGTTCCTTCTTTTTTGAGAATTTTTTTTTCTTTGTCTAAGTTAGATAAGACTGGATATTTCTTTAATTTTGGTAATGGATGTTTTAGTTTGCTTAAACATAATTATCTCATTGGTACTGGTACTCTTTGTGATAACTTATACAAATCGAAACTTGATAATCTATTTGACGAAACACTCTTAACTCTGCATCATAATATTGGAACCAAATGAAGTTTGGTGAATGAACAATCTGCTTACTTGTGGCATACATGTTTAGGTAACATATCTAAAGAAAGTCTAGAAAGATTAGTTAAGAATGAAATTCTTTCAGATTTATATTTTACTGACCTTAATATTTGTGTAGATTGTAATAAAGGAAAAGAAACAAAACACACAAAGAAAGGAGCCACAAAAAGCACACAACTTTTTGAAATTATACACACTGATATATGTGGTCCTTTTGATATCACATCTTTCAATAAAGAAAAATATTTTATCACTTTTATTGATGACTTTTTACGTTATGGATATATCTATTTGTTGCATGAAAAATCTCAAGTGATGAATACCTTAGATGTATTTATTACTGAGGTTGAAAGACAATTAGATAGAAAGGTGAAAATAATCAGGTCTGATAGAGGTGGTGAATATTATGAAAGATATGATGAAAGTGGACAACACCTAGATTCATTTGCTAAATTCCTCGAAAAGCGTGGCATATATTCTCAATACACAATGCCTGACACACCATAATAAAATAGTGTGGCAGAAAGGCGTAATCATACATTAATGGATATAGTTAGGAGTATGTTAAGTAATTCATATTTACCTCCTTCGTTATGGATGTATGCTTTAAGGACTGTCGTTTACTTGCTAAATAGGGTTCCTAGTAAAGCAGTTCCAAAGATATCTTTCGAACTGTGGACTGGTAGGAAACTTAGTTTGAGGCACCTGCATGTTTGGGGTTGCCCGACAGAAGTTAGAGTATACAATCCACAAAAAAAAACTGAATTCAAGAACAATAAGTGGTTTCTTCATTGGTTATCCAGAAAAATTAAAGGGGTATAGATTTTAGTGTCCTAATCATAGTACAAGAATAGTTGAAACTGAAAATGCTAGGTTCATTGAGAATGGCGAAGTTAGTGGAAGTGAAGAACCATATAATGTGGAAATTAAAGAAGTTAGGGTGCGATTTCCTCTACCCTGTACTTCTTTTAAATTTATTGTTCCTTAAGCTATTGTACAACAGAGTAATCAACAAGAATAACAAATTAATGTTTCTACTAATCACGATGAATCTATAATTGATAAACCTGTAGTAGATGAACCACAAGAAGTAGCATCAAGAAGATCTCAAAGACAAAGAAGATCTGCTATTTCTGATGATTATTTGGTATATCTACATGAGTCAGAAACTAACTTGGGAATTGATGATGATCTAGTTTCATTTTCACAAGCAATTGAAAGCAACAATTCTGATAAATGGATAAATCCTATGAAAGATGAGTTAAAATCTATGGAACAGAATAAAGTTTGGGACCTTGTTGAATTACCCAAAGGTTGCAAAAGAGTTGGGTGTAAATGGGTCTTTAAGACCAAATGCGACTCAACTGGCAACATCGAATGTCACAAGGCCAAACTTGTTGTCAAAGGTTTTACTCAAAAGGATGACATTGATTATAAAGAGACGTTTTCACCCGTCTTTAGAAAAGATTTCCTCAGAATTATAATGGCCTTGGTAGCTCATTATGACTTAGAGCTACATCAAATGGATGTGAAAACAGCCTTTCTGAATGGAAATTTGGAGGAAAAAGTTTATATGAATCAACCTGAGGGGTTTTCTATTAAAGTAAAGGAACACATGATGTGTAAACTTAAGAAGTCAATACACGAACTTAAGCAAGCTTCCCGAAAATGGTATCTTAAGTTTAATGAAATGATTGTCACCTTTAGATTTAAAGAAAACACTGTTGATCGGTGTATATATCTGAAGGTCAGTGGGAGTAAGTTTATTATGTTAGTCTTGTATGTTGATGACATCTTTCTAGCTACTAATGATCTTGGTTTGTTGTATGATACCAAGAAATATCTCTCTAACAACTTTGAAATGAAAGATATGGGAGAGGCATCCTATGTGATTGGAATAGAAATATTTCGAGATAGATCACAAGGATTGTTGGGATTGTCTTAGAAAACCTATATTAATAAAGTATTAGAGATATTTAGAATGGAAAAATACTCATAAAGTCCCATTCTAATTCAGAAAAAAGATAAGTTTAGTCTCAATCAATGTCCAAAGAATGACTTGGAATGAAAGAAAATGAAAGATATTTCTTATGCATCAATAGTTGGGAGTCTTATGTATGCCCAAACATGTACAAGACCAGACATCAGTTTTGCTGTTGGAATCCTGGGCCGATATCAAAGTAATCCTGGAATGGATTACTAAAAGACTCCAAAGAAAGTGTTGCGATACTTACAAGATAAGAAAGATCATATGCTCACCTATAGAATATATGATCATCTAGATAAAGTTGGATATTCAGATTCAGATTGTGCTGGTCGTGTGGATATAAGAAAATTCACATTTGGATATTTGTTTCTGTTAGGTGGAGGAGTAATATCATGAAAGAATGCGAAGCAGTCTATTATAGCTGCATCCACTATGGAAGCTGAGTTTGTGGCATGCTTTGAGGCCACAGTCCAGACTAATTGGCTGTAAAATTTTATTTCAAGACTTGTACTAGTCGACAATATAGCCATTGCGATAATACTGCCGCAGTTTTCTTCTCTAAAAATGATAAGTATTCAAAAGGTGCTAAGCATGTAGAATTGAAATATAAAGTGTCAATTGAACATATTAGAACTAAGCTTATGATTGCTGATCCTTTGACTAAAGGATTACCGCCCAAAACATTTGTTGAACATGTTGAAAGGATGGGTCTTATTGATATCAATGAATGGTTTTATGTAAAAACTTTATTATATTTATGTAATTGACACTTTGTTCAAATTATATATGTTTCTGTTGTTACCTATTTTCTCTTGTATACATAATATTGTGAATAATGATGACAAGTTCTGACTTAGATAAAGGATTCTAAGTATTATCGTTGGACCCATTATGTATTTAAAAGGTTATGTTAGGTAATAGACTAATATTGTCGTGCATGGAATGAATTATGTCAAGTAAAGTGACATACAAATGTCATGACTCATTTTAGTTGATTTATTTAACGATGACAAATGATGTTGGATTTAACGTTAATTGTGCACATGATTGACGTACATATTAAACCACTAAATTAACATTGTGTGTGCCAAGTGGGAGAATGTAAATTTCTATGACCCACATAATTAATTTATTTGTTAGTTTAATAATAATCGAATAAGTTAAATCCTAAATCTGTATGGGGAAGTTACCTAGTAGGATTAAACTACTGACTAATTTTTTAGTAGGATAATTATTATATCCACAAATCACATTGATGGAATGTGAAAACATAACTGTCTGCTCTCCATATTATAAGAGGGGTCCTCTCTTTGCCAAAAGAAGAATAAGCTCCATCATATATTATTCTGAAATATAAGGTTAAGAGAGAGAGAGAAATACTTTTGTGCTTCCACTAAAACCATGGAGAATTCAGGTAAGTACTTCTTCACTGAATTACTGTAATTTGTTTATATGAAAATCACTAAGTTCTACGTTCCTAATTAATTGATAGAGTTATTTATATTAGATTGTTTAAGTTATACAATCATGTTAAATCTTTACAGTAATCTTCATGCGATGTTCTTGAAGGTGTTGTTTTCTTTTGTTACCATTCTATGTTTTTATCTGATAAACATGTCATTTCTTAATTATGTCACTTTACTATTGTTTTGTTATAGAAATGCATAGATGATGATACATGGGATTAATTATATTACTTTACCATTTTACTAAAGTAAAACCACATTTTCAGTGGCATAAGAGCTTATGTCAATATCTGGTGATAAAAAATTCTGAATCTTTAGCAAAGCAATAAGCAAGTTTTCATAGTTAGAGATCTTTTATATAGAAATCTCCATCTACCGTAATGGAAAGTAAACTTTTTCATGGCCATTGATTGCTAATAATTGATTATGATGCGCTTTTTTTTTCTTTTTATAGAAGTAGTAATTATTTTATGTGGATTTATCAAGTTCTGGTCTTAAATTTTGAAGGTTCATGAGCAGTATGTGACTAAATTACACAGAAAGTTACGATGTTACTCTCAGCAGCGAGTAAGAAATTTGCTATATGCAATACCTCTGATAACTTGATTTCCACTTCTATCTTAATAATTTTGTTTTTGGTTTTTGGTTTGCTAGAAGATAGTTGTAATAGATTACGAAACTTATTATCTTTTCATTTTTTTAATTTAACAAACAAAAGGAACAATTATTATTCATCAGACAAAATTTATGAGGAAACCAACCCATATTCACAAAAATAAGGGTTCTTCATGAATCTACAGGAGATGATCGCTATAAATCCTGAATCTAAGCAGTGTGAGGTCTGCGTTAATGTTTATAATTTACTTTGTTAATAATCAAGACGTGTTGTTTATGACAACAAGTTGGTCTTTGAAGAGGTTAAGCCCACTTAGTTTTGGTTTTAGAATAGGTAATTATCTTTTGGCTAAAATAAAAAAACATTTTAGTTCAATTTTTTTGATAACCTTGCTACATATTATTGGTCGATAATATGATAATTTATCATAATTTGATATTCGTTTTGATGGGATGAGTAGTTTAACATGTAAGGAGCTGAGAAAAGTGAATTTTGCCGGTGTAGAGAAGGGTCAGATAGTGAAGGGGATATAGAGATGGAAGAGGATAAGTTTGGACTAACCTTGCTAGCAAAATGTCAAATTGACTTATTTATCTACTTATTTTTATATTTAGACCAACATGTCTCATATCTGTTAATTTTTTAATTTGTATATTAAAATAACACTTTCTGCAATTATTTGGGTTGTTTCTACCTATAATATGTGCCCGTATAATTAAAATTATATCTTCATATAGACATACTAAGTTGCATTGAACTTCCAATTACATAAAAAGTTACATTTTGCTTCAATATTATATTTAAAACAGTCATTTTAACAAAAACATTTATTGAAACACAAAAATTACATCAATGTCAAAAGAGTGGTAAAAAATATCAAAACTCTAAAAATATATGTGCCAACAAAAAGATTAGACAAAAAGAGTCATAAACTGATGGAACCTAAAAAAAAGAGGCCTCTTTATCTCGATAACGAGCACTAACCTGGAGTAAAAATGCTTTGACTGCTCGATAATTCAGTTATATCTAATTCAATTAATTCTATTATGAAGATTGTGTCGGTTTTAATCTAATTACTTGACAAAATTAGCAGTTGTCAGAAGCAAGGTGGTATAAGTTCACTACTGTTTCAGAGTAGAACACTATGTCTATAGAAGATTCTTGAGTAAAATTTTGATAAGTTTTGTATTATGATGTGCCCTCATTATCTTTAGATTTTGCGTTGTGGTATTAATCGATTTAAACATCCCTTTTATGTCATGTTTTAGTGGCTTCCTCTTTTGTTTTGTTTACCCCTCCACCAAATGTGGTTATATGGAATGCACTCATACACAAGCATTGCATATTGTTCTATATTCTCAATTTCATTCTAATTATTTCTAACAACCATTGATTTCTCCTAAACTCCATTGGTCTTAGTTACAATTTCGGTAATTAAGGATTCAGATCCTGGAGATTTATTTGCACAATAATATTAATTCTTTTCTCGTCAATTCACCTGTCTTCTCTTTTTTGTGGTTCTGTACCATGCAGGTTAAGTATGTTAATCTTAATTATTTGGGATGTTGTATATTGAGTATGTTACTAATTTTGAAGCGTTAATTTTTGTTTGAAGGGATATAGAGAACATTCTATGAAAGAGAAAAAGTCTTTTTAAATTGATGAGAATCCTGAACCTTATTTGTGAATCTTCTTCTGATCCATATATTTCATTTTCCCAAAGTAGAGCAGAATTTCAGTTATCGGATAATTTTTATTCTCTAAGGATGACATTAAACTCTTAATTGAGAAAGGTTCGTATTTAAGTCTTGACATGTCAATAAGTTAGTTCTCAAGCATATTTCAGAAGGTTTAAAGTTTATTTTTAATAATTATTTTTAAGGAGAAAATATATGTGTGTACAGGTTGAGGTTAAACAATATCAATGTAATATTATTAAATACAGAGTCAAATATGAAGACTTAACGTATGTGTAAGTTTGTGCTATCCTATAAGATAAATAAGCTTTACATCGTAGTATGCGATAAAAACACAGGAGTGTTCATAGGTAGAATAGAGACCATTACTATTTATTCATCACAGTAGCAAATAATATTGCAATTGAAATTTTATTAAAGTAATTTGATCTATAGTATGAGTCTTACTTCTTCAAATGACTCAAAAACATGAATTTGTGTTTTTTTGTCAAAATCCAATACAAGAAAACTTACATGCTTTTTCAAACTTATTATCAAACAACGTCTTATTAGAAATGTGTCATTTCTTTTTGGAAATGGCTAAAAAAGTGAGACATATAAATTAAGACAAAGAAAGTATAATTTTTTATTTATTACAAAAACTAACAGTTAATTATATTTTAAAATTATGAATTCTATGGGTCACTTAGTGTAAATTCATAATCTGTTATGAAATAATAAAGAATAAAGAACAAGAGTCTAGAGAGAAGAGAAAGTAATTGTTATTTCACTTGAGGGATGAATTACAATGAAGGAAAACCCTTTTATTTATAAGGTAAAACTAACCTTGGGGTTTGTAATTTTTCCATAAATAGGCATACACAATATATGGTAAAGTAAGTTTTCACTATATATGGTAAAGTATACATTCACTATATATGGTACATTTATAACACTCCCCCTTGAATGTCTAATTGATAGATAATACGCATATAGGTTGCCTCATTAAAAACCTTACAAGGAAAACCCAGTGGGACAAAACCTCGTTAGGGAAAATGAGTACAACGTGTATTAACTCCCCCTAATGATAACATCCTTGAATCTTTGCATCTCGATCTTATGCACCATCTTCTTGAAAGTTGAAATTGGAGGAGACTTGGTAAATAAATCAGTCACATTGTCACTTGAACGAATCTGTTGCATGTTAATATCACCATATTTTGTAGCTCATGTATGTAGAAAAGTTTTGATGAAGCGTGATTCGTTCTATCTCCTTTTATGAATCCTCCATTAAGATGTGCTATGCATGCTGCATTATATCTGTATAAAATTATAGGTACATTGTCACATTTCAAACCACATTTTTCTCGAATGAGATGTATCATGGACCTCAACCATACACATTTTTGGCTAGCTTCATGAATAACTATTATCTTATCATGGTTCAATGAAGTGGCTACGATAGACAACTTTGTATATCTCCAAGATATGACAGTATCCTCACATATGAACACATAACCTGTTTGAGATTGAGATTTATGCGGGTTAATTAAATACCCAGCATCAGCATAATCAATAAGATCGAGACTGAAATCTTTATAATAATATAAGATCATGTATTTGATCCTATTTTGATGTCTCCTAGTAGGAGCAAAACTATACGTTGATAACAAATCAATCGAAAAGGCTATATCAGGCCTTGTAGTATTTGCAAGATATATTTTGTCAAGTGAAAATATTCAACATTTCATGTTTGACATCTTCAAATGTGTGGAGTGCAAATCAAATAAGTTTTCACTTACCAAGTGCACCCTTTCATGTTACTTGATAAATGTTTCTACGTCAGCATGCTTAAATAAATGTAGAATTCAGATCCTCATAATCTTTCACAATATTACGTCAATATTGTGTCAAATATATTGATGATATATCATTTCATATAGGTTCACAATGCGACATAACATTTTGAGAGCTCATTACTTTATTATTTTCAGGTACTTGAACCTCTCTTAAGGTTTCATGAAGTGTTATGTCGTAGGCTCTTCAAGAGCACATTGTCTTCTTATTATGATTATTTGTTCCTTATGCTTTTAAAGGATTATTTTAATTAAAACCGATTGTTCTATCATGCTTCATGCATGCATAGACTTTGTCATTTAGGGACACAAAATAGGAGCACTTGTAGCTTAATATGAGATGCTTTCGGCAATTGATTTGAATTATCTTTTGAAGAGGATCTGATGATAATTCCTAACATATTTTTTAGCTTCTTATAATCTCCCCCTTATGTTAGGAAAACTAACATACATCCTCTATCTTCTTTTAGGAATCCATTTTTGTGCATTATGGTATATTTATTAATCATATACCACACAACAAAACTATTAGATGGACAATGTATGGTTCTTGACTCAGAACCAACTTTGAGGGGGAATTGATCATAATTTATTGGTCTAATTTATACAAGTGCTATTGTATGCAACATATCATATTTCAGACCAACACACGAAGCTTTGTTCTCATTAGTAATGGTTTAGCTATTTATCGAAGTCATTCAATGCCAAACCATCATCATCAAGATGAATTGTCTTGATTACACAATCTGAAAATTATGCTCTTGACTCAATTTTGTTAAGCAAATAATTTTATGAATGTCAAACTACAGGTTGACAATAAATATACACAGTGATCATATTATTGATGCATCTTAATAGATCACATGATAGGTGAACGAGCTCTTTATTCACCTTTTATACTTTTCAGATTTTAAGTTGGTCCAACCAATGAATCATGAGAACAAGCAACATTAAAGTTTATGAAGAATTTTTGAATTCTTCAATCTATGTTTAATACTCAATATGCACATCTTCGGAATGTCATAATCATTCATGTCAACTTATGAATTTATTTGTACTAGTAAACTCCAAGTTTATCATGACATGTATCTTTTGCTTTAGTGAACTTCTTGTTTACTGTGACATAAATTTTGTATCAATAAACAATAAATTCTTAGTTTATTATGGCATGTGATTTCATCATGCTTGGGTAACTTTTTACATTCATGTTTCTTACCACAAAAACATGAAGATATTCAATCTTTCAATTATTCCACCTCTTTTAGAGGTGGATTGTGATATCTTCACAACAAAGAATACATTCAAGTGTATATATAGTCACATTCACCCCAGGGTATAGATTTATATTTATAATAATCGAAATTCTCATTCTCAGGAATGGAATAAATCATGCCTTAAGTGTATCAAATTATGATAGCTATTACAAAAGCAAATTGAGGCATACATAAGATTTATTGCTACCACATTCAATTCAAGGAATGAAGCATATTTAATGAGAAATGTTTCATGACTTTTCATCAAACACCCATTATTTTGTCTTAGCCATCACAATATCATTAATATGGTGCATTAAGATTCAAACTCAACGTCTTATCCATATAAAGGCGTCTTAGGCATAAATCAATGTTATGAAATAATTAAGAATAAAGAACAAGAGTAGAGAGAGAAGAGAGAGTAATTGTTATTTCTCTTGAGGGATGAATTACAATGAAGGAAACCCCCCTTTATTTATAGGAAAAAACTAACCTTGGGATTACTTTAGATATATAATCTCACTTTGTTTGGCAGAGTCTCGTGCTGATAACGTGTTATGAAAAATAAATAATAAAGAACAAGAGTAGAGAGAAGAGAGTAATTGTTATTTCTCTTGAGGGATGAATTACAATGAAGGAAAACCCCTTTATTTATAGGAAAAACTAACCTTGGGGTTTGTAACTTTTTCATAAATAGGCATACACAATATATGGTAAAGTAGGTATTCACTATATATGATAAAGTAGAGATTCACTATATATGGTACATTTATAACATATTCAAAATTATAAATTAATATTGCAGGAGTTGACTTCTTATTCTTATACATATGCCATCATAGGGAAGTATTGTATTAGTTTAAATCATATTCAAAATTAATATAAACTAATATTGCAGGGGTTGATTTCTTTACATACAAGTTAGCTTTGTTGTGCTACGCACGGGCCCAATGTTGATACTTAAAAATTCTACGTTATGTATAATTTTATTATTTAATTAAAAGAGCTATTTGTTTAGTTGATAAATTCGTACTTAGACATATATTATTATATTTAGATTAATGTAATTTGTATAAGAATAATATTTTAAGTTGTTAATATAACATCCATAAAATTTCAAGATTCAATCAAATATTTTATATATATATTTTTTTAAGTTGTTAATTATTGTGATTAATATATTTTTTATGTATTTTTTTTTATATATATAACAAATTAATTATTTTTTTTTTAGATATTTTAAGTTGTTAACTATTGTAATTTATAATACTTTTTCTGTAATTTTTAAATAATATATTTTTTGAAACATATAACAGATTAATTATATTTTTGATATTTTAAGTTGTTAACTATTATAATTAATAATATATTTTTTATTTTATAATTTAATATTTTAAGTAGTTAGCTAATTTATAATACTCTTCTTGTTCATACTTTTGTGGCATTGATAGTCAATTATATTTTAAAAATAATTTAAGTTTATATATAATAATTTTTCTTCTATTCCAATTGAACGGACATTGATATAATTTTGAGAGTCAATCAAATACCACGATTGAAATATCGAAGTAGACATGTCTTAAATGACTCATAATAACTAATTAGAAATGATATAACAAAACTGCTATAAAAATACTTACGAAAAAAATTTAAGTGGACCTCATATAAGATGTCAAATTAATTCAAAACATCAAGAGTTAATTTATCATTTTGTATTTATTTTATCTTTTTTATTAAATATTATTAATTTTTGATATTTAGATGACTTATAATAATTAATTAGGGGTAATATAGAAAAATTACGGTTGAAATGCGGAAGCAGAAATATCATAAATATCTATTTTACCTTTTTTTTTAATTAAATATTATTAATTTTTAATACTTAAATGTCATATAATAATTAATTAGGGGTGATATGATAAAAACACGGAGAAAGCAGGTGACAAGCAGAGATGTCGACAGAGCAAACTCCACTCCCACTTCTAATATAGGAGAATAAGCTTTTACAGGGAAGTTCTGTTTGAACGATACTTGGGGCTAAACAATACTTCTACACTTGGGATTAAATTTATTATTAAAAATAAAGGCAGACAACAAAAATTTTGATAGTTTGGATCTTAATTATAGAAAATTCTGATATTTTGCATAATTACTGAAACACTGGGACAATAACAATATCATTTAAGAGATGATCTTTGCTTTATTTATTATCTAGATAAATAAATATTCAAGATTTAATTGATTCTTTCTATGGAGGGAGAAATAAGAGGGCCGAAAGTATCTGGTTTGGCGCTCTGTATAGGTAAGCATAAATATTTGGATAATATTTATATCACCAAGTGTTTAAACAAAACCACTAAATACATTACATATCATTACAACATGCACCTCTGTTACTAACTATAGTTAGTAAAATTATATTTGAATCGTATCGCACATAACACAATATTTTACGATAATTTAAAATAGAGGAAATGATTTTTCCTTCTTGATGGTATTCTTATTAACGACAACGTATCAGCTGATTTGAAATTTATAATTAATCAACAAATAAATAAATAATAAGATGTGAAGCAAACAAGATATTATTTATTATATTTTTTCTCTAATAATTTTTACACATCGCGCGGGCACATATACTAGTTAAATTAAATAATAATATTTTTAAAAAATTAAATGCAATGACAAAATAATAATATTTTAATAACCTCTTATTCTTTTTCATTTTTATTTTTCTCTCTCTTTAGCTTGTTTTTCTCTTTTTTATTTCGTTTTTTCATCTTCTTTTTCTTCCTTTTGATTTTTTCTATTTTTTTTTTCAATTCTATTTCTAGCTTTTATTTCTCTGTTCTTTTTTATTTTATTTTTCATTTTTTTCTATATTAATCTTTTCCCTTTTTTTTTTCTTCGCTTCTTCTTTTTCTAGTTTTTTCTTTTTAGTTTCTTTATTTTTACTTTTTTTTTTAAATTTTTTGGCTCTGACTTTTATTTTTCTTTTTTTTAAAAAATCTTCTTTTTTTCCTATTTTATTTTTTTATTTTTTTATTTCTTTCTTTTTGCTTTTTTCTTACTATTCTATTTCTAGCTTCTGTTTCTCTTTTTCTTTTCTTTTTTCATTTTTGTTTGTATTTTTTTCCTTTCTCTTTTTTTTTTAATTTTATTTTATATTATTTATATTCTAAAAAAATATGATGAAAATGGAACAAACATTTATTCTATTTGTACTCGTACTATCATTTATATTTTTATATTCATTAATACAATTATATTTATATTTTATAGTTTTCATTGTATTTGCATATATTTTATAGTTAGAACTTGTATTTACATTTTATAGTTCGCACAATCATTTATATTTTATACAATTTAAAATTATATTTAAAGAATTATGTTGTATTTGTATTTTATAGTTCATTGCATATTGTATTTGTTTTTGAGATTTTATTTGTTTATATTTGTATTTGTATTCTATTTTCGTTTATACATTTGTATTTTTAAGAAACAATTTGTATTTTATTATAAGTTGACAGCATATAGTATTTGTATTCATAATTTTATTTAGTTGCATCTGAATGTAGTTGATTGCATCATCGTATTTTTAAACAAGTGAAAAAGAATTTTTATTTTTCTTTCTATGAACCTTGTATTTATATTCGTTGAACGAATTGTATTTTATTAATATAAATTAAATAATACAAATGATAAATTATACAAATACAACATTACATTTGTATCAAATGATACATGTTTATACAATGTGAAAATTATCCTAAATAAATTTATTTAATTATTTACTGCAATTTATAACAATACTTTTCAATAATTACTAGGCTAAAGATGTTATTGCAACTTATAGCAACTTTTAAGAATCATATTTTTTTTTTAAATGTTAGAAAATTATTTTTTTTGTTTTTAATATTCATTTTATATCCTTATTTCTAGCCTTTAGTATTTATCACTTTCATTAAATCTTTTGATAATTATGACAAGTTTGATTGTTGATATCAATAATTATCTTTTTTTATTATTATACTAGTTTAGGTGTACGCGCCTTGCATGTGTATCTCACTTTAATGAGTTCAAACATTACACTAAATAGGATATTTGTTTAAATAATAAAGATCAATATAATAATTAAATTTGATATCTTTTGAGTATGTAAAGAGGAAGAATTTATTTATTAAAGCCTAATCTTTATCAAAAATATTTTTAAAAGTTGTTCGACATTCATCTATCATCTATAAATTGCAACAAAATAATACAATGATAGAGACATCAAAATAATACAATTAAATTAAATTTTTACGCACAAATATTTTTCTCAAAGTTATCCGACACTCATCTACCACCCGTAAACAATAACAAAATAATAAGACAATAGAGATATCAAAATAATACAACTAAACCTAACCTTTACATAAAAAAATCCTCAAAGCCGACTAATATTTATCTAACACCTGTAAACTGCAACAAAATAATACGATAAAAGTGATATCAAAACCATACAATTAAACTTAAATTTTACACAAAAATTTTCTCAAAGCCGATCGAGATTCATCTACGAACTGTAAACTACCACAAAATAACAAACTAATAGAGATATTATAATAATACAATTAAACCTAACCTTTACCTAAATTTTTTTTTAAAGCCGACCCACGTTCATCTAGCATCTGTAAATTAAAATAAAATAATAAGATAATAAAGATATCAAAATAATACAATTAAATCGAACCTTTACACAAGAAATTCTTCAAAGCCAATCGACATTCATCTACGACCTGTAAACTATAAAAAAAATACAATAGTGATCACAAAGCTTCGATTTTGATCCAACTGGTTCTTGTCTAAGCGAAAATTTTGACCCAAAAGAATGATTTTAAGTGAAAACAAAGAAGATATATATATATATACACACATATGTTGAATTCTATTATGCTGACAAAAGCAGTAAAGGAGTTGAGAGTTAGAAAATCAAGCATCCACTAATCTAGACATGCAATCGAATCAAGTTAGATGAGCATCAATCATATTCTCCCAATAGGAAAACTGGTTTGTTCTCTAGTTTAACACACATCTCAATATTTATAGAAGTATTTCCTTAATAAAGTCCTATTTTAGGAGTATTTTTCTAATTGAATAGTAGAAAGGAAAATATTAATTAATTCTCCTACCATATATTTTAGGGAGTCTAGTAGATAGAAAAATATTAATCAATTCTCCTACAATATATTTTAGGAATTCTAGTTAATATAATAAAAAATAATTAAATAATTAATTTTAAAAAATAGTGAAAAGATAGTTTTGTCTAAAGAAAAGTCTTTTAATGAAGGGCTAAAAGTTCAAATTACTTTTCTAAAGGTCTTCACACTTTTAATATATTATAGAAATAGATTAATTAAGTAACAAAATCTGTTGAACTTAAATATGTTAAATATATTTTTTTACAATAATACTTGATATCTGACTTTTATTAACTTTAATAATTAATTTAGTAGTTCTATTGTTACATGATTTTCAGTTTTAGTTTACTGAAAAGACTCTTCTTCTTTATCATTAATTTTTTTTTCTCTTCTTTTGCTATTTCATGGGTATGAAATTGGTATTTCCCAACTTTCAATACTTCAATTCTATTGACTATTACTTTTATCGATATTAATGTTCTTGTTTTTTTTTTTTTCATTGAGACATGTCTGAAAAAATTAAATTTGATTCTACTTCAAATAGAAAAAGTCCTAGATTACTACAAGAAAATAGTCTGCTTATTCTTTTTAGATCATCTTTTGATTTGGGGCGTTTTATCCCATCTCCCTTATCGAAGAATAAGAAGAAGGTACTTGAAGGTGAATTGATTTTGCATAATTAAAGTAAAATTTTACCGATCAAAATTGATTTTTTCAAAAAGTTCATTATCATTGAAGCAGCCGCAGTTGAACATGCAGAGGATGCTTGTGTCCAGAAAGGTTATTGTTCCACAAAGTAAGAAGATTTTTGCTTAAAAGACAAAGAAATCAAAAATGAAAAATTAACAAAATACTCGAGTTACAAGGTCAAAGTCTAATGTTGGTGGTGGTAAAGTTGTTCATAAGAATGTTCACACGAAGAAAATAAGAAAAGTTTGTAACGTTAGTATAATTTAATTTTTAGCTTAATATTTTTTTGTATTATAATGGTATAAACTTGATATTGAACTATTTTTTTTATAGTGACATGCATTTTAATTAGATTTCAGAATAATTCTTTTAAACTTTTTGGTTCAAATCGTAATACTGCTTTTGTTGTCTTCTATATGCCAAAAATTCTACCAAAAATAAAAGGTCAATTTGCTTATTAACTGTATAGATCTGTATTATAATTATATAAACTTTATATTGAATCAATTTTTTTTTATAATGACATGCATGTTAATTAGACTTCAATTTTTTTTTTTGGTTCAAATCTTTATATTATTTTTGTTGTCTGCTATATGCCAACAATTCTACAAAAAATATAGATTTGATTTGCTTATTAACTGTAGAGTTCTGTATTATAATGATATAAAATTGAGATTTGAACCAAATTTTTTATTTATAATGACATGCATGTTAATTAAATTTCATAATTTTTTTGGATTTAACTCTTAATATTTTTGTTGTTGTCTTCTATATGTCAATTTTTTTTTTTTAAATATAGATTTAGGGTCCTATCAAATGTAGAGTTTATTGGTTTCAATTTTATCAGTTTAGCTACTATTGTAATAATTAACATAGCATTGTTATTCTATCTTTACTTTCAGGAGAAAAAATAATATAGTCACAATCTAAGTATGTTACAATTACATTTTTTTTTCTTTTATGTTAATATATATGTTCCTTGCTGAATGAATTTTCTGATTTTTGTTTTTCAGTGACTGTGACATGTTTGTATGTGCCTTTGCTGAGTTTGTTAGCCACAGAGTATTTGATATTTTCAGTAGAGTATTTGGTGCTTCAAACCATCGACTCAAATATGGTACACTACTACGCTAGACAAAAGCAGAATGATGGAGCAATCAGTGAAAGTGAAGTAACTGAAAATGTTACTAGCAAGCATGGTGATTTCATAAGATCCACGGAAGCTGTTTCAAAAGTTCAAGGACACGATTATTTCAGTCACAAAATAAGATTACAGTAGACGCTTTTTGTTTAGTTATTGTTTTATTGTTTGATTCTTTGTTATTTGAATGTAGTAAGTTCAAACATTGTTTTATTCAGTTAATGTTGTGTTAAACTTTACTAATGATGTTTTGTCACTTATTAGAAAGTGATTGAATGATTTTTTTGTCAAGTTTCATATTATTTTTATTTATTTTTTGATCTTTTATATAAAACAATCTTATAAAGTTCATGTTAAATATTGTATATGTTTTGTTCCTCGTATATTATCTTTTTATGCTACATTAATAATTTTGCTTAAATCATTAGATTTAAATTGCGTACAGTAGATGAGAAAAAATCTTTAGTCATCTTTGCATACATATTTTATCTTGATAAACGCACCTATGTCATTTGCTATCATATATAATTAACATTAGTTTGATTATTTTTTAGTTTAGTGTAATTATTCTATCATTGCTATCATATATAATTAACATTAGTTTTATTTTTTTCAGTTTAGTGTAATTATTCTATCGCTACACACAACTAAAATCAAAGTATACATAAACAAGCTCTATCACCACAATGAAAGAGTCAGCAACACACTGAAACTGTACAAATAAAGTATTGAAAATGATAAAAAGCAACATGTAAATAATTCATGGTAATTTTTTTTATTACAACTCAGCAAACGTCATAACTGATAAAGCAATTTCAAATAAATTATACAGTCATAATCAGTTATCAAGAATAGCTATAAATCTCTAGAAATTGATCCTTCGGTAGGCTGTAATGGTTCTAACAATATATCCTTAATTGTAACATACAATAAATATTTTATAAAAAAATCAGGAACAATATTTTTTTATCCAGATAGACCTTCACACTTAGGTCATTGTGTATGATCATTGGCGGGTATCTATTGCTTATTATGTACTTTATTTTAAACTGATTTGAAGTTGTCTATTCTGAGTTGTGTTGCAATTGCTTCTACCAAACCTTTGTAGTTTGTAGTTGCATCATAAATAATCCCGTCTACACTTAAGTCTCGTGGCCTACTTGTTGTGACAACAAGCATTATATAACTTTTGATAATATTATGCAACCCGTAATCATACATAATTGCACTATATCAGTTACTGTTTCAAGATATTTTCATCATCTTATTTTATAACTTTCAACAATTTAACATTACATCCTTGAAGAAAAATATAGATATAATTTTTTTTTAATATGTTTTCTCTGAATGATTTTAAATAAAGTTATTGAATTGTTTAAATATTAAATGTGAAATAACAAAATGCTAAATAATTTAACATATCTGAAGAATCCCATCTCTCTCCATGATGTATCATAATTGGATGCAAATTATCACAATTCATATTTGTATGTATTGTTTCTTATTTTATTTTGTAGATTGGAGAACCTTTTCTTTCAATAAAAATTCTCAAAAGATGCATAAACCAACAATAACTTATGAAATCTTTTTACTGAAACAATATAATCTTGTAGGAAAAAAAATAACGAACGTGTATGAAGATGAAAGATAAATCGGGGTGTTTAAAAAAGGAGAGAAAAATGATAGAAGAAAAATTTGGGGGATGTGATCAGTACCAATTATTAAATGGTAACTATATTTAAGGAAGAAATATTGTTGTTTAGTTATATTAAAACAATATTTTTCATTTTTTGTGATAATTTTGATATGATATTTTAAAAAAATGAAATTATATTTTATTATTATTTTTTTAATAAAAGTTGCTATAACTTGAAAACTAAAAGGTTTTTTATAAGTTTTAATAAATAATCTAATAAGTTTATTTAGGTAATTTACCCTTATACAATTGAACTATGTATATACAAATGATTCATATTTATATACAAATATAAATGATAAATTTTACATACAAATAGTAATGACACATTGTATATATATTATTTTAGACTCAAGTAAATACAATCAATATATATACATATTTTTATACAAATACAACTGATAAATTGTCAATATTCACAGCAAAACTATTCAAATAATAAATAATAAATTTATTTAAAATATATAATTTTATATAAATAAATATAATATATAGAAAAACATATAAATATAAAATACAACAACAAAAAAATGAGAAAAAGGAAAAAAAATGAAACAATAAATAAAAAATAAAAATACAAAAAAAGTGCAAAGAAAAAAGAAACAGTAAAAAAGCAGACAAAAAAAATGGAGGAAACAATTTTAAAAGAAAAAATAAAGAGAGATATTTTTTTTAGGGGAAATTATCCGGATTAGCTACTATTGGGCTTTTATTACCACTCAAAGCCTAATTTTTAATTAATTATAATTCATAGCCCCTTCTTGCCTATTAATTATTCCTAATTACAATTCATAGTCTTTCTCATATATTTTCTCTCTTTTTCTATTTTTTATTATTCTCTTTTTCTTTTTTAATTTTTCATTTTTTTTATTCCATTTTTATTTTTTTTTTTTGTTGCTTTTTTTTTAAAAAAAAAATTAAATTCGGGCTTGCAGCCCTTTTTACTGAACAAAAAACATCCAGTTGACATTATCAAATTTGAAGCTCCAAATCGATGAATGAGAGATGAGGTTAAGGAACATTTGGGGAAGGTGACTTTCACTTGCTTTCTCTTTTTCTTTATTCATTTTTTTCTTTTTCTTTTTCTTTTTATTCATTTTCATTTTTATCCTTTTTTTTCTTTTTCTTTTTTTTTTCCTCTATTTTCTATTACTTTTTT
This sequence comes from Capsicum baccatum var. pendulum, assembly GCA_030864225.1. Lineage (NCBI taxonomy): Eukaryota > Viridiplantae > Streptophyta > Magnoliopsida > Solanales > Solanaceae > Capsicum > Capsicum baccatum. Next base: position 82,838,845 of record CM061552.1, read on the forward strand.
TTTTTGTATTTTTTCTCCTTCATTTTTGTTTCTTTTTTATTTTTCTCCTTCTTTTCATTTGTGCGAACTAGCAAATACAAATGAAAGTGCGAACTATAAAATACAAATGTGAACTATAACATACAAATACAAGTGCGAACTATAAAATACGAATTCAAATGCGAACTATAACCTATAAATACAAGTGTGAGCTATACAATACAAATACAAATGCGAACTATAACATATAAATACAAGTGTGAACTATCATTTGTATTTTTTAATTATTGAAAAGGAGCGATTGATTTTCTTTCTACGAATACTTATTTGTGTTTATTGATACTAGTTGTATTTATTTGTACAAATAAATACAACTCAGATTTTTATACAAAATACAATATATACAAATACATATTGTATTTGTATTTGTAAAATCACTTGTTTTATTTGTTTGTCATTGTATTTGTATCAAGTGATATTTGTTTATTTACAAATATGAGTGATAATTTTAATATATACAAATACAAATGATAAATTATACATAGTCACGACTAAATACAATATACAATCAACTTACAAATACAAATACAAAATAATTTCTTAAGATAAAAAGGTAATGGAGAAAATAGAATACAAATACAAGTATAATCCAAATATAATCTAAATATACAAACACAATAAAACCATAATATAAATATAATCTAATATAATATGCAATCAATTATAAAATATAAATACAAAATAGTTCTTTAAAATACAAGTGTGAATTATATAAAATATAAATGATGGTGCAAACTAACAAATACAAATACAAATACAAATGCGAACTATAAAATATAAATACAAGTGCGAACTTTAAAATACAAATACAAATACAGTTGTATCAATAAATACAAAACTGTAAATGGCGGTGTGACTACAAATACGATAAATAATTGTGATATTTACGTTATCATCCATGACTTGTGCTCGACTAGTCATATTTTTCGAAAATAAAAAAAATATAAGATAGAACAAAAAATTGATAAAGAAAATAAGTACAAAAAAGAAAATAAAAAAAATCAAAGAGGAAAAGAAAAGAAGAAAGAGAAATAGAAGTTAGGGATTAAAGAAAGAAATAAACGAAAAAACAAAAAGAAAGAAATGAAAAAAATAAAAGTAGGAAAAAATAGAAAAAAAAAAAAGAAAAAACGGCAAAAACACACACACACAAAAAATATATAAAAAATAATGGTAGTGTTAGGCAAGAAAATTTTCAGTTCAATGAGATAAGCGTGATTGAGATTTTTTTTAATCATTTAAATCTACTTTGAGCTTTCCTTAAAAAAATAAATAAATTAAAAAGGCCTAAAAGGCTTTTTATTATCAAAATATTTATAAGTCCAATACCAACTTTGGAAAGCCCAAATCGATTTTGGAAAGAAACAGAAAATAACAAATAAACAAAAAGACAACTAATAAAAATCTGAAAATAATAGAAAGGGAGCTAGGAAGTCTCTAGATATTGTTGCTATTGTGCATCTTCTTCACTGATACGACAATGCTGAGATTGCTCCGATGAACGACGTTATGTACGAAACGACTACGGATCCGTGCAAACAAAGCCAGAAATGTTCAAAAACTGAGTTATGGCCAACTTTATTTTGGGCATTTACAAACGTCTCACAAGTGCCATGAAATTGAGCCAGAGGAAGACTTCTTCAACACTTCTTAGAACAATACTGACTAATTGATCCTAAGAGTTATTCGTACTTCACCCTTCAATTACCTATCATCTGCAGCAATCAAATCGACAAAATCATCCCTTGACAGATTGAGCTCAACAGAGAGCTGATACCACTGCCTAAGAGTAGTGATTTAGTTGATTCGAATAACTCCAGAGAAGATAAGATGCAAATCTTAAATGAAATCCTGAAATGCACCTTTTTGCATGTCTATACATTGATGACTAAAAAAGCTGATTTATTGCTAATGTTCATCCAATTCGTGGTGCCTCGACTTGATTTCGGAGCAACTGTATGTATGTTGATCTTCAGTGGTTTACATCTGTGTTGTAGTTTGCCTTGGTTGCCATTTATATATGAAAATTGTTGTTTTGGCATTTGACAATCCTTATTGAAGGTATTCGGTACTTGTCCATTATAATAATTGCTTTTCCTTCGCCTATAATATCCTACAGTGATTTATATTCTCTATGTTGATATCCTGCAAAAAAGAAAATGTAATGATCCAAAAACGAGGGTCATGATAGCACTTGTCACAGCATACTTTGACAAATAAATCTATCACCCAAACTAAAAAAAAAGAAAAGATAGAAATATTCCAAGGTAAGTCTTCTAGAATGAAGACTAACTATATAAGTAATCATAATAATACAGAAAGAACTTATAAAAAATATCAATCATGCCCAAAATTAGATGTGAATAGTGTAAGAACTAGAGAGTCAAATACATAAGAAAAATAACTACAAAGGAATAATATACGTCTCTGAATACTAATAAAGACATAACTACTATACAAAGATAGGGGTGAATTTCGGACACATGAATGTCCAACTGCTAACTTGGAAGCTCCAACAATCGCCCAAGTCAAGGACGTTGAGGTGCACTCGAGCTAGGACCTGCACTAAAAGGGCGCAATAGACATGAGTACGATCCACTTGTACTCAGTAGGTATCATAGGTCGATCAAACAAAGTAGAAAATAAAGCATACAAAATACACACTAAAGGCACGTCACCTGCAATTAAAAAATGTCCCATAACGGTAGACCACACCGCTTGCACTAACATTTCTAATATATCACATATATTACAACAACACACCAAGATATAGAACATATGTATACATCATGTCGCATATAAGTAGAACAAGGCAGGACATGTAGATACAAGATCATCAAATACAAGTAAAGGAAGGTAAGATAAATACATAGATGACAAGTCAATATAGAAATACAACACAACTTAAACACAATAAAGTGAGTGCAATGTATATGATGATGATGCACGAGGTCGTCGCACAACCTCCAGGATCATCACACAATCCATGTATACACCTATAGAGCTAAAGCTTCCCGACGTAGGACCCATGGGGGGTTCGTCAACCTATATACAATCCACATATCTCATATCTCCTTTCCGGCACATTCCTCGAAAGATATTTTATAAGGTGTTACAATATCTCCACCATGACACATCCCTCGGGGAGAATTTTAAAAAGGTGTTGCCAGTGTTACTCAGATGTTGCCACAGTGGTACCAATGTTTCATGAATGAGTATGATATGAGGATGTAATGCTCACAAACAATCACAAATAGTATTTCCACAACCAACCACATGATATAGTTCCATAACCAACCACAATGATATATTTTTACAACTATGTGAGTCAATATCCACTCATTATTTTCGTTTCATCCATGAATTTCTACGTGTCTCATATACCAACAAGTATGAATATATAACAATATACCAATGGTACCATATTAGGCATTTCAACAATACAGTACAATTATTCACATGTATTTAGGGCTATCAACATCACATAGGACTCCACAGTCACACACATCACATAATATCTAAATTTCAACAATCACATCACATATAGGCCCCCATACGGGCACAACACATAGATAACTATTTTTCATGATTAGTTCCCACCCTTAACATGTATTTTGTACCATCATTTACTACCCAATTTAGTTTGAAAGAGGTTAAGCCATAACCTACCTCAAAAGCCGAAACTGGTCCTCTACACTTCGAACCTATGAATTTAATTTTCACAAACAATCTCAAAATCCACTAAAAACATCAAATATAGAATCTACGCGTCAAAATAAAATCAACAACACTACTTTTAGTTTGGGGTCAAAACGGACCCCAGAATGGGTTTTTCAAAATAGAAGGACAAAATCAGAACTTTACTTCAAAAACATGTTCTCCATATTTTTAGGAATCTACAGCTGAAAATTTAAGTCAAATCGAGTAAAAAACGAGGTTCAAATTGAAAAAAACCATTTTTAAGCTTTACCGAGTAAAAATCTTGAAATCCGGGTTAAGATCAACCGTCAGAGTTGTTTTAAGGGTTAAATTGATGAAAACTAGTAATTATAAGATATAAATATTATTCAAGTGAAAAGAAGTGAAATTAAAGTTTAAAGTCAAGCCCTAAAATTTTTGGGGTTTTGAGAAATTAATCAAGAAATTACTAAGAAAATGATGAATTCTTACCTTATATCCGTAATAAAATCAAGAAATATATATTAATCTAGCTTCCCAAGCTCCAAAAAACTTCACTCTTAAGCTCTCATACTATTTTAGGGTTTAACTCCCAAGAGGCAAGATGAAAAATGAGCAAAAATAGGCCCGAAACTACTATTTATTATTGTAGATTTTCTGCACAGGTATAGCTGAAAAGCTGTTTTTTAAAGTCAATCTGGACTTCGACAGGGCACCCAGAATTCGTTCGGAGTCTGAGATATACAAAAGAACTATAAAACCACACTAAATTTGACGTTCTGGACGCGTTGGCGAAGTCGAATTTTGAAAAAAAAACCATCATTTTTAAAAAGTTGACCCCCAAAATCTCAAATCCTAATTTTTTAAATCGAGGATCGAGTGAGATTTAAAAGCCGTAAAATCACATAAAATATCTTACCACTCTAAAATCAACATTTCAGATTTGCTGGTGAAGTCGAATTTTCCATTCGAGGTCGTTTATACCAAATATGGGTCCCACACCCATATTTCCAAGTTTTAACTTTCCGATCAATAGGTCGAAATGAGCTCGGGTGTACTGAGACTCAAACCAAAAGTCTTCGATATTCCGGAGCTACTGGCATAGTCTGTTCAGCCATCCATCGCACGGATCAAAAGATATCTCCATAAGTCTAAAATAAGGCTTTCGAAATCATCAAAAATCACAATATCACATAAATTGTATCAAAATACATCGAAAACTATGTCAATTACTCCCACACGCCAGAAATACCATAATGCAACTACGGAGAGAAATAAATTAGTCAAATCACACAAAATCATAAATTTCACATATTTCATCAAATTTTAGATCATTACAGAAAACTTCATTAGCAAAAAAATATGCCAGCTTATTCCCTTTCCTTAGTGTGTGCACCACCTCGATCTAAAATTGTTTCATCAACCATAGAATCCTCCTGATATCTACTGCAATCTTCCAAGGAACATCCCAAATTTCATATAGGATCATCTTTAGGATAAGAGAATCTGCTTCCATGACTACAGGTTGTTGACGTCTAATTTTTGCCCTCCCTGACTAAGTTTAACCCTGAGTTTCTTCGCTTTAAATAAAATTATAGCATTTATTTTATACAGATAAAAAAAATCCTTTCAAGTATTTATCTAGGTAATTCGGTCATCTTAAGTAACAATTATATATTTTTGTATCCATACACGCGAGATCGTGTAATTTTGTTACTTAAATAATTATTTTATAAAAATTAAATTTTAATCAAGGGTTATCTTGAAAATTGATTCAAATGGTTAACATCTTGATTTAAATATAATTTAGTCCCCAAAATAATTTATTTTGAAAAATATTCGTTTGATTTTATTAAATCAAGAAGCTCGGGATTAAAATAATTGTTAATTCATTTCAATTTTTATTAAATTTGATCAATTTGTTAAATTTGACCTCAATTGAATTTAACTTGGCCACAATTTCTATGCAATTGATCAACTGATATTTAATTTGATTAGAATTTAAATACACCTGACCTAAGTTTTAATTTAATTTGGGCTATTTTATAAATCCTAAACTACCCCTTCCCAAAAAATACCAAATCAACCCATTTCTTTTTTATTTCAGCAGCCCAACCACTTCTTCCAAAGTAGTCCAATAAGCCCAATATATCCCCTGACCCAGCCCACACTTGTATAGCTCTTCTCATCCTTCAAACAACCACAAAGACTATCTCAAAATAATGTCCAACATCAACAATACTCTCAACAGCAAGAACAACGAACAACCTCAGCTTTCAATCTCCAAGAACTGAAACAACAATATCGAACAACGACACCTTCGATGGGTAAACCCAAATCTGACGGCAACTCGACCCGTGAACACCAAAATTTAACCCGACCCCTCCCCCCAAATCATGAAAAATCTCTCTTTTCATCTTATCCCTACATTTTGCAGACCTAGAGCTATCTTTGTTGACTTTTGAGCTCAAGATTGTGTGTCTTTCATTCCAAAATTCAATCCAAATCAGTAGTGTCAATTCAAATCCAAAATTTAGGGATATGTTTCTCTATTCTTAAAGGTGAAAAATTAATATGTTTCCCTATAAATAAGGATTGAGGGGAAGAAGAGAGGGAGAGGATTTTTTTAAAAATAATTGGGGATTCGGGAGGAGCATTCCTCTAATCCTAAGTAATCGAAAAATCCGAGAGGAAACGCACTTGAAAAATTAGGAATTCGGGAGGAGCATTCCTCTAATTCCTCTAGTTTTTATTTTTACTTAATCATAAATATATATAGATATTAATATAATATTAAAAAAATATTAGATAAGAAAATAATAAATAAAAATAATTTAATCAATTTAATATGTAGTTAATACTTTATACAGAAAGTGCATATAAAAATGATCACAACAATTTATCAATATAGAGAGTATTTACTTATTCACTTTTATTCATAATGTTTTGTTTATAGTCAGTGGTGGAGCCAGAATTTTTACCCAGAGAGTTCACAAGTGAAGATACGAACTAATCAAAGGGTGTTCGATATCTACTATATATGCGCAAAAAATAATTCAACTATATATATATAATATAATTTTCTGTCGAAGGGGATTCAGCTTATCCTAAGTGTAGCTTCGCCCTGCTTATAGTTGATTTAGTTTTTGAAGCCTTTAACGGGTATGATTGCCCCTGAAGCTCTCGTTATGTATGGAGTTGTCTATTAATTATATGAATTTTTATTTTATATTTTCGGTGGAATTTGTTTGCCTATAGCTTGTTTTCCTAAGTTCGCTGCCCCAAAATAGGTGACCACCTCATTTTCTCTCGCTTATATTGTGTTGTGTTTGAATATTATAATATTGAATTTTACCAATATTTTGCTCTCGTCAGTATTATAGGATTAATTTGCTATTAAAATCTGTGCAAAGAGTCCACCTTTGATATCCGTTCTTCTCTTTGATGGCGATAATTTACCCATTACATGGGTCTGGTCTTGTATTGTTTGAAGTATTGATTGATGAAAATTTAAAATTGAACGTTATTTCGATGGACGGACTGAAACTTTACTGTGTTCTTTGATTACCCTTTTTTTTGTTTCTTTCCGTTATAGAATGCGATCTTTATCGCTATAATAGTTTAATGGACAATAAGGTTGGTATCGTCATGTTGAACATGGTTTACGGAGATTTGTCGTGTTAAGTGGCTAAGTTGTTCAACTAATGATTCCACAAGAATTCTCTTGATTCATAGGGTCAAGGAATTAGGGAATCCCGCCATTTGCAAAATTTATTGTCATCATTAAGGCTAGGAGATAGTGAAAAACGTTATATTGTCCTATCTTCACTCCAATACATCAATTTTTTTAATTTTCTTTCTTTCTCTTAAAAAAATGTGTGATTTTTCATTTGATCTTTTATTCATCTTTTCATGTTCCCGTTTCTTTTTTGTTTGACTGAGGTCATTAAGTGGTTTGATTTGAGTTCAGTAACCCCTTTGATTCACTATACCAAGAAGATTTTTTTCATAAAGTAGTTTAAGGCAAAAACTAAACAATTTTTTTTTCTTATCATGGTTTATTTGCATCTTTTAAACTGAGAAAGAAAGTGCTTAACTCTTTATAGTGAATTCAATCCAAAAGCCTAAGTTTTCTCTTATCATGTTTACTGTCACTAAGTTTAGGGTAGCAATCCAATCCAATAGCCTAAACAATTTGTTTACTGTGAATCCAATGTTATCATTTGGTTTGTTTAAAGCATTTGGAATATTTATACATAGGGGTATTTTGGGATTTTTTTCAGTTTCACTTTCGGAGTACTTTTAAACTCACACTGAGGGTAACCTTCTCGTTCCTTCAAATTCGAGTGACAACACACTCAGAGTATGAAAATTATATCCAAGTAAAATCTTACCTATGGATATGAAGAGATCCACATTCATGGTAAAGAGGTTACAAGCCTTTTTTCTGTAACTCAATTATCTGTCGCTCATCCTAATCCAAAGGTCATCTTAGCATAAAAGACTATCTTTTCTACCGATCGAGTGAACTACAGGCAGTTTGATTACCTGATTCTCAGAGATATGTAGGCTAGGCTCTTCGTTAAAAAGTCGACTGCATTCCAATCTTCTCCTCAATCCGCTTATTCCCCAACTTTCTGATTTCACTAAAATTCAAAATCGGGATAGCTCGTGAATTCTTTGAAATTGTGCTAAAAAATAAAGCGTTATGAACTACAAGTGGCCTGAGTTCTTATGTAACCTAAGATATGTAGAAAACTCGATACCAGGGTCCAGCCATAACTCCATGAAACTCGTGCGAAAACCAACCTCTTTCAGAAATAAATTTGTGGTCAGACCAAAATTAGGAACATCAAACTCTCTTTGCTCAGGGTTACTTGCATCCATCCTACCCAAAGGGAGGGGGCAGTTGTTAACATCAAATTTCTGCTTTCCTCGACTAAGTTTAACCCTGAGTTTCTTCGCATTTAAATAAAATTACAACATTTATTTTATCTGGATAAAAAAATCCTTCAAGTATTTATCTAGGTAATTCGGTCATCTTAAGTAACAATTATATGTTTTCGTATCCATACACGTGAGATCGTGTAATTTTATTACTTAAATAATTATTTTATAAAAATTAAATTTTAATCAAGGGTTATCTTGAAAATTGATTCAAATGGTTAACATCTTAATTTAAAAATAATTTAGTCCCCAAAATGATTTATTTTGAAAAATATTCATTTTATTTTATTAAATAAAGAAGCTTGGGGTTAAAATAATTGTTAATTAATTTCAATTTTAATTAAATTTGATCAATTTGTTAAATTTGACCTCAATTGAATTCAACTTTGCCACAATTTCTATGCAATTGGCCAACTGATATTTAATTTGATTAGAATTTAAATACACTTGACCTAAGTTTTAATTTAATTTGGGCTATTTTATTAAATCCTAAACTACCCTTTCCCAAACAAAATACCAAATCAGCCCATTTCTTTTTTATTTCAGTAGCCCAACCACTTCTTCCAAACTAGTCCAATAAGCCCAATATATCCCCTGACCCGGCCCACACTTGTATAACTCTTCTCCTCATTCAAACAACCACAAAGACTATCTCAAAATAGCGTTCAACATCAACAATACTCTAAACAGCAACAACAACGAACAACCTTAGCTTTCAACCTCCAAGAACTGAAACAACAATATCGAACAACGACAACTTCGATGGGTAATGTAACACCCCATACTTAATTATGTGCATTAGCCATGGTTATATGTGTTGGAGTATATGTATTGATCCTAAGTTAGGTATATATGAGTTTAAGTATGAGTATTGATTATTTTGAGATGGTTTCAAGTGTATAGTTTGATTATATGTGTATGGGAATCGACTTTATTTATACCGGAATTCGCCCGTCGATGGTTCCATACGAAGTTTATTGAATAAGCTTTCCAACGATATAAATATTTCCAAAAACGAATAAGTTTCGGATATAATCGAGCACGTTCGAAACTATAAAACGGCGGCCGGGATAATTGTGAACAGTAAATGTGCAGGAAATTCAAACTACTGAGGCCTGCCGATTTTTTGGGTCGACTTTGAACGATCATAACTCCCTCAATATAATGAACTGGGAGATCTACCACCTATCAAAAGCAAGATCTTTGAGTCTTCTTTCCAATGCAATTGGTTTCATCCAAATCCAACATTGGAGTAAGGATTTATACTCGTTTTACTTCAGCCTCTCAAAACAGATTTTTAGGGTCAACTTCAAACGTTCATAAATCCTTGTACAGGACGAACTGGGTGGCCTACTTTATATGATATTAAAGACCTTTGAATTATCTATCCAACGATACTAATTTCACCCAAATCCGATATCGGAGCAAAGAGTTATGACTGATTTACTTTAGCCTGTCAAAACAGTCCACCATGGACAGATTAGGATTTACTTAAATTTTTAAGGGCAATATGGTTATTTTCCATCACCTCTTGGACGAAAATTGGTCATTATATAGATATAATTGGACTTATATCCATCAATTATCATCATATTATTGGAAATAAGAAACCCTAGCCTAATTTCAACACCAATTATCTTGTGATTCAACCGTAGAAAATCCAAATTGATTCCATAGTTGTGTTCACCGACTCGAGGGCTTCGAGAAGCACCCCTTATTTGTGCCAACAGGACTTCGAAATCAAAAGGGCCATTTTATGGTAAGGATGTAAATTATGTTGGTGTTATTTATATGGATATGTATATATATATATATGCATGTGAGCATAAGAAGTATGTTATTTGATTGTTGTTGAAAGATGATTGAAAATGATGTTGGATTATTCTTGTGCATGGTTGGATTATGTTGAATTGTGAAGGAATGATGTGGTATTGAAATGATGATTATATATATATATACACATAAACCTATTGATCAAGTTGGTTTTGGAATGTTTTACAAATATTGGTTGTATGGAATTATGGAAGAGAATTGTGGTGTTGGGTTGCTAATACTAGATGCCAAATATTTCATTGTAGATAAGTGATTTGTAAAGGCGGGAAGTTATGTCGAATTTGTGTCCGAATCTACAACGAGGTATGTAAAGCATACTCTAACGATGTTCTTTGGCATGAAAACACCATTGTTCCATCAAGTAAGATTCCAAGGTTGTCCAAACACATGTATTGTTCTACATTACCAACGAAGTTGTTTCCATTCTATAAAGTGTCAAAATATTTCATTGATATACCAAAAGGCTCCTATTTCATTGTTGTGCTATTGATGATTCTGAAACACATTGTTGATGTACTAATGAGTCTTTATTACATCGTTATTGTATAGAAGGTTTATTACTTGATTCCTATTGATGTATCATTGTTCCAAAGGTACTATATTGGCATGAACACTAATGTAATAATCTCAAAAGCTTTTGAACTAAGTTATTGGAAAGATTTCTTATGTGTGTTACTTGATATACGTGTGGGTGGTATCCCAGGGGAATAAGCCTAGCATGGGTCGATCCCTATTTATGTGTTTATGGGTGGTATCCCAAGGGCATAAGCCTAGCATGGGTCGATCCCAATTGATATGTACTGGAGGCAGCCTAATGGTCACAGTACGGTACAGTATTGATTATTGTTAGGTGGTTGGAGGTTCGGGAGGAGGAGGTAATGGCGAATGATAATTGTAAAGAATGAAATGAACGAATATATACCGTTCCACAAATGTGTTTGAATCCAAGAACCCAGTTCAGATTAATGATAATGTACATGATCCTAAAAGTGTTTATGAAGTGTGGTTCACTTCTATTATGATTTATTCACATGTGTATGATTTTCTTGATCCCCCATATCACATATGATTATCTATAGCTTTACATACTCAGTACATAGTTCGTACTGACGTCCCTCACGGGGGACCTGTATTTCATGCTGCAGGCACAGGTACTTCAGCTCATTCACAGCATAGATAGGAGCCGGGTCGTACAGCTATTGTTGGTGAGCTTCAGTTTGCTTCGGAGCTTTCCGAGTCGGTTTCTTATGTTTTGTTATTGTACAGGAGTCATGTGTGGGCGGGGGTTTGTCCCGACCCTAGTTATGTCATGTATATATGTCCTAGAGGCTTTGTAGACATAAGGAAGGGTCAAGTCATGGGAGTTTATATAGTGATATTATATTTGTATATGTGGTGGCCCCGACGGCCAAGTATTATATATATATATATATTTGTGCGTGTTGTGCTGATACAGGGAATTAGACCCTTCTATATGTAACGAAGTGCTGTCCAAATTTTTGGTGAATGTAAGTGAAGGTACAGGTATTTGAATGGGTTCTCCCGGGCCTTCTCGGCTTCGGGTGCCAGTCCGGCCCGATGGGATTTTGGGGCGTGACAAAAGTGGTATCAGAGCGGTTCATCCTAGTGAGTCTACAAAGCCGTGTCTACGTAGAGTCTTGTTTATCGGTGTGTTGTGCACCACATCTATAAACAGAAGGCTATGGACATTTAGGAATTGTTTCTTTTATTCATGCCTTAGATCGTGCGATAGAGCTTATATTGTATATGAAGTCATAGTTGACCACTGAATCAGTTTGTTTCTCTTATTATATTAATGATGACGGTTACCAGAAGCAAGAATACCGGTAAGCAAGTAGATGTGGCTGCCGGAGAGGGGACTAGTAAGTCACCCACTATACCAGCTAATCAAAGTGAGGCTCCAGCTGAGCATGCATCAGAAATTTCCCCCAGTCCGGAAGAAATAAGGGGGAGGAGAACTATATCCCCAGAGCCACCTATTAATGCTGTTGATCAAGATCTTAGAAATGCAGTGCAACTTTTGACTCGTATAGTTGCTGGGCAAGTCCAAGGGCAAGCTATTCCTGCCGCGGGTTCGAGCAGTACTGATAGGGCGGCTAGTCTTCGGACGCAAGATTTTCCTAAGATGGATCCGCCTACTTTTACCGGATCCGATCTTAATGAAGATCCGCAGGACTTTATTGATCAGATCCAAAGGGCCCTAGAGGTGATGCATGTATCGGGCAGAGAGACAGTGGAGTTAGCCGCGTATAGATTCAAAGGTGAGGCTATATATTGGTATGAAAACTGGAAACGGTCAAGGGGCATTGATGCACCCCCAGCTACTTGGAAAGAGTTCAAAGAGGTATTTATTGATCATTATCTTCCATATGAGACTCGTCAGGCCCGTGCGGATCAGTTCTTAAATCTTCGACAGGGTAATACAAGTGTGAGGGAGTATAGTCTTCGATTTAATTCCTTGTCCAGATATGCTCCTAATGTTATAGCTACTATGGATGACAGAGTTCATCGGTATGTGAATGGATTGGATCCGTATTTGGTTAGGGATTGTACTATTGCTGCACTGAATAAAGATATGGATATAGCTAGGATCCAAGCATTTGCACAGAAAATGGAAGATCAGAGGCAAAGAAGAAGAACACAGGAATTTGAAAGCGGATCTTCTAAGAGGGCCAGATCTACAGGACAGTTTATGGTGCCACAGGGAGGTTTTAGACCTCAATTTTCTGTTAGACCACCTAGGCCATTATTTTCTTATTCTGCAGCTAGTGCTCCACCACAGCATCAAGGGTTCAGAGGCAGTCAATTTGGGCAAAGAAGTGAGGGTCATAGTTCGCGATCTGTGGGTTATCATGGGCAAGGGAATATGAGCTAATCGAGACCTCCTCGAGAGCCATGCAATAAATGTGGAAGGCATCATATGGGCGTATGTCGAATGGGAACAAATGTTTGTTATTGGTGCGGTATGACGGGGCATATGATGAGAGAATGCCCATGAAGGGGTGCAGGTGGCATAGCACGACCTTCGGGATCAGCTGTTGCATCATCGTCACCGGTATCTTATTCTGGTAGGGGTGCACGACCTGCGGGTCACGCTAGTAATGAGAAAAGAGTCGCCAGTTCCAGCGGGACTCAGAATCGCACTTATGCTTTAGTGGATCGACAAAATCTAGAGGCTTCCCCAGATGTGGTTACGGGTACGTTGTCTATATTTTCATTTGATGTATATGCTCTAATTGATCCCGGTTCTACATTATCATATGTTACTCCTTTGGTTGCTGGAAAGTTCAAAAGGACCCCCGAATTGTTAGATAAACCGTTGGAAGTGTCTACCCCGGTTGGGGAATCTATTATTGCTAGAAGAGTTTATAAAGATTGTGTAGTAACTGTGTGTGGTCGAGACACGATGGCCAATCTTGTGGAACTAGAAATGGTAGATTTTGATGTTATAATGGGTATGGATTGGTTGGCGTCTTGTTATGCCAAAATTGACTGTTGTACGAAAAAGATGTATTTACATTTTCCTGATGAAGCAGTTATTGAATGGCAAGGTAAGATTGGCGCACCAAGAGGTAGATTTATTTCTTATTTCAAAGCGAGAAAAATGATTTCCAAGGGCTACATATGTCATTTAGTTAGAGTAAAGAATACGGAATCGGAATCACCAGATCTTCACATTGTACCAGTGGTAAATGAATTTCCTGATGTATTCCCTGAAGATCTTCCAGGTTTGCCTCCTGAACGAGAAGTAGAGTTTGGTATTGACGTAATAACAGGCACCCAACCAATCTCTATTCCTCCATATAGAATGGCCCCAGCAGAATTGCGAGAATTGAAAGAGCAATTGAAAGATTTGCTAGAGAAGGGATTCATAAGGCCTAGTATGTCCCCCTGGGGAGAACCAGTGTTATTTGTGCTCAAAAAGGATGGCTCGCTGAGGATGTGTATTGATTATCGACAATTGAATAAGGTGACTATTAAGAATAAATATCCACTCCCAAGAATTGATGATTTATTTGATCAGTTACAGGGCGCCAAGTGCTTTTCTAAGATTGATTTGAGGTCAGGTTACCACCAAGTGAGGGTCAAAGAAAAAGATATACCCAAAACAGCTTTCCGAACAAGGTATGGTCATTATGAGTTTCTAGTTATGTCATTTGGGCTAACAAATGCACCTGCAGCTTTTATGGATTTGATGAATAGGGTGTTTAAGCCATTCCTGGATGTATTTGTGATAGTTTTTATAGATGATATTCTAGTTTATTCTAGATCAGAAGAGGACCATGCCAATCACTTACGACAGACATTGCAGACTCTTCGTGATTGTAAGCTTTATGCAAAGTTCTCTAAATGTGAGTTTTGGTTAAAGTCGGTGGCATTTTTGGGTCATATTGTATCTAGTGAAGGGATAAAGGTTGATGCTCAAAAGATAGAAGCTGTGAAGAACTGGCCAAGGCCCACAACGCCTACGGAGATTCGTAGTTTTCTCGGGTTGGCCGGTTATTATAGAAGGTTTGTTAAAGACTTTTCTTCCATTTCAGCACCCTTAACCAAGCTAACGCATAAAGCATCCAAGTTCCAATGGAATGATGCGTGTGAGGAGAGTTTCCAAGAATTGAAGAACAAGTTGATTTCTACACCCGTGTTGGTACTTCCAGAAGGCACCGAAGGGTATACAGTGTATTGTGATGCTTCCAAAATTGGTTTAGGATGTGTATTGATGCAACATGGTAAGGTAATAGCATATGCTTCTAGACAATTGCGGCCACATGAGAAAAATTATCCTACACACGATCTTGAGCTGGCAGCAGTTATTTTTGCTTTAAAGATATGGCGCCACTACTTATATGGGGTTCATGTTGATATATATACTGACCATAAGAGCTTGCAATATATTTTTAATCAGAAGGATATAAATTTAAGGCAGCGGAGATGGCTTGAACTATTAAAGGACTACGATGTTGATATCTTGTACCATCCAGGGAAAGCAAATGTGGTAGCTGGTGCATTAAGTCGTAAGGCTATGTTGGCGCCCATAGAAAGGCAAGGGATGATTAAAGATCTTCACCAGTTAGATAGTTTGGGAGTTCACCTTCTTGGAACTCCGAACGAGGAGCTTATTGTGCATAATGCCGCGGAATCCTCATTAGTAGCTGAGGTGAAAGAGAAGCAAGATGCAGATCCTATTTTATTACAGCTTAAGGAGAACGTTCAGAGTGGTGCGACCAAGGCATTTGAGCTTATGCGAGAAGGAGTACTTCAGTGCCAAAACCGATTGTGTGTGCCGAATGTAGACGGGCTAAGAAAGAAGATTATGACAGAGGCACATTTTTCAAGGTATTCCATTCATCCAGGATCAACCAAAATGTATCAAGATTTGAAAGATATGTATTGGTGGAATGACATGAAGAAGAGCATTGCAGAATTTGTAGCTGAATGTCCAAATTGTCAAAGAGTTAAAGTTGAGCACCAAAAACCCGGAGGCTATATGCAATGCATAGATCTTCCAATTCAGAAGTGGGACATGATCAACATGGATTTTGTTACAGGTTTGCCTCGTACAACTCGGAAATTTGATTCTATATGGGTGATTGTGGATAGGCTTACTAAATCCGCACATTTCTTACCCGTTAAGACCACTTACACAGTTGAAGAATATTCGAAGCTGTATGTTAAAGAAATAGTCCGATTGCATGGGGTGCCAACTTCTATTATATCGGATCGGGGAACTCAATTTACTGCAAACTTTTGGAAGTCTTTCCAACAGAGTTTGGGAACACAAGTGAATCTGAGTACAACTTTTCACCCTCAGACGGATGGACAAGCAGAGCGCACCATTCAAACACTTGAAGATATGCTACGAGCATGTGTTATAGATTTTAAAGGCAGCTGGGATGATCATTTACCTCTTATTGAGTTTGCCTACAATAATAGCTATCATTCAAGTATCAAAATGGCACCATATGAAGCTTTATATAGGAGGAAGTGTAGATCACCAATAGGATGGTTCGAAGCGAGTGAAACTCTTATGTTCGGACCGGATCTTGTGTATCAAGCCATAGAAAAAGTCAAGGTGATTCAGCAACGGTTGAAAATAGCCCAAAGTCGACACAAGTCATATGCGGATAGTAGAAGAAGAGGGCTAGAGTTTTCGTTAGGCGATTGGGTATTTTTGAAGGTATCGCCAATGAAAGGGGTGATGAGATTTGGCAAGAAAGGAAAGTTGAGTCCACGATATATAGGCCCATATAAGATTATTCGAAGATGTGGGCAAGTTGCATATGAATTAGAGCTACCCCAGGAACTCTCATCAGTGCATCCAATATTTCATGTATCGATGCTTCGAAAGTGCATCGGAGATCCATCCCTTATTACTTCTACTGAAGATGTGCAAGTAACAGAAGATCTTACCTATGAGGAGATGCCTATTGCTATATTAGATCGTCAAGTTAAGAAGATGATAAATAAAGAAGTAGCATTGGTGAAAGTACTTTGGAGAAATCAACAAAGGGAAGAGATTACATGGGAAGCGGAGGAAGCAATGAAATCGAAATACCCTTATTTGTTCAAAGGTGAAAAAGAAGTGCAAGGAGTGTAACTGGGACACTAACAAGTAAGTTTTTACATATGCATAATATCTATATGATGACGTGAATATCAATTATGAATTCGAACTTGTTTCGGCTAAATAACTACATTTACATTCGAGGACGAATGTCCTTAAGGGGGGGAAGGATGTAACACCCCATACTTAATTATGTGCATTAGCCATGGTTATATGTGTTGGAGTATATGTATTGATCCTAAGTTAGGTATATATGAGTTTAAGTATGAGTATTGATTATTTTGAGATGGTTTCAAGTGTATAGTTTGATTATATGTGTATGGGAATCGACTTTATTTATACTGGAATTTGCCCGTCGATGGTTCCATACGAAGTTTATTGAATAAGCTTTCCAACGATATAAATATTTCCAAAAACGGATAAGTTTCGGATATAATCGAGCACGTTCGAAACTATAAAACGGCGGCCGGGATAATTGTGAACAGTAAATGTGCAGGAAATTCAAACTACTGAGGCCTGCCAATTTTTTGGGTCGACTTTGAACGATCATAACTCCCTCAATATAATGAAATGGTAGAGATACCACCTATCAAAAGAAAGATCTTTGAGTCTTCTTTCCAATGCAATTGGTTTCATCCAAATTCAACATCTGAGTAAGGAGTTATACTCGTTTTACTTCAGCCTCTCAAAACAGATTTTTAGGGTCAACTTCAAACAATCATAACTCCTTGTACAGGACGAACTGGGTGGCCTACTTTATATGAAATGAAATACCTTTGAATTATCTATCCAACGATACCAATTTCACCCAAATACGATATCGGAGCAAAGAGTTATGGCTGATTTACTTTAGCCTGTCAAAACAGTCCATCATGGACAGATTGGGATTTACTTAAATTTTTAAGGGCAATATGGTCATTTTCCATCACCTCCTGGACGAAAATTGGTCATTATATAGATATAATTGGACTTATATCCATCAATTATCATCATATTATTGGAAATAAGAAACCCTAGCCTAATTTCAACACCAATTATCTTGTGATTCAACCGTAGAAAATCCAAATTGATTCCGTAGTTGTGTTCACCGACTCGAGGGCTTCGAGAAGCACCCCTTATTTGTGCCAACAGGACTTCGAAATCAAAAGGGCCATTTTATGGTAAGGATGTAAATTATGTTGGTGTTATTTATATGGATATGTATATATATATATGCATGTGAGCATAAGAAGTATGTTATTTGATTGTTGTTGAAAGATGATTGGAAATGATGTTGGATTATTCTTGTGCATGGTTGGATTATGTTGAATTGTGAAGGGATTTGGTGTGATGATGTGGTATTGAAATGATGATTATATATATATATACACATAAACCTATTGATCAAGTTGGTTTTGGAATGTTTTACAAATATTGGTTGTATGGAATTATGGAAGAGAATTGTGGTGTTGGGTTGCTAATACTAGATGCCAAATATTTCATTGTAGATAAGTGATTTGTAAAGGCGGGAAGTTATGTCGAATTGGTGTCCGAATCTACAACGAGGTATGTAAAGCATACTCTAACGATGTTCTTTGGCATGAAAACACCAATGTTCCATCAAGTAAGATTCCAAGGTTGTCCAAACACATGTATTGTTCTACATTACCAACGAAGTTGTTTCCATTCTATAAAGTGTCAAAATGTTTCATTGATATACCAAAAGGCTCCTATTTCATTGTTGTGCTATTGATGATTCTGAAACACATTGTTGATGTACTAATGAGTCTTTATTACATCGTTATTGTATAGAAGGTCTATTACTTGATTCCTATTGATGTATCATTGTTCCAAAGGTACTATATTGGCATGAACACTAATGTAATAATCTCAAAAGCTTTTGAACTAAGTTATTGGAAAGATTTCTTATGTGTGTTACTTGACATACGTGTGGGTGGTATCCCAGGGGCATAAGCCTAGCATGGGTCGATCCCTATTTATGTGTTTATGGGTGGTATCCCAGGCGCATAAGCCTAGCATGGGTCGATCCCAATTGATATGTACTGGAGGCAGCCTAATGGTCACAGTACGGTACAGTATTGATTATTGTTAGGTGGTTGGAGGTTCGGGAGGAGGAGGTAATGACGAATGATAATTGTAAAGAAAGAAATGAACGAATATATACCGTTCCACAAATGTGTTTGAATCCAAGAACCCAGTTCAGATTAATGATAATGTACATGATCCTAAAAGTGTTTATGAAGTGTGGTTCACTTCTATTATGATTTATTCACATGTGTATGATTTTCTTGATCCCCCATATCACATATGATTATCTATAGCTTTACATACTTAGTACATATTTCGTACTGACGTCCCTCACGGGGGACCTGCATTTCATGCTGCAGGCATAGGTACTTCAGCTCATTCACAGCATAGATAGGAGCCGGGTCGTACAACTATTGTTGGTGAGCTTCAGTTTGCTTCGGAGCTTTTCGAGTCGGTTTTTTATGTTTTGTTATTGTACAGGAGTCATGTGTGGGCGGGGGTTTGTCCCGACCCTAGTTATGTCATGTATATATGTCCTAGAGGCTTTGTAGACATAAGGAAGGGTCAAGTCATGGGAGTTTATATAGTGATGTTATATTTGTATATGTGGTGGCCCCGACGGCCAAGTATTAAATATATATATATATATTTGTGCGTGTTGTGCTGATACAGGGAATTAGACCCTTCTATATGTAACGAAGTGCTTTCCAAATTTTTGGTGAATGTAAGTGAAGGTACAGGTATTTGAACGGGTTCTCCCGGGCCTTCTCGACTTCGGGTGCCAGTCCGGTCCGATGGGATTTTGGGGCGTGACAGGTAAACCCAAATCCGATGGCAACCCGACCCGTGAACACTAAAATTTAACCCGACCCCCCCCTCAAATCATGAAAGATCTCTCTTTTCATCTTATCCCTGCATTTTGCAGACTTAGAGCTATCTTTGTTGAATTTTGAGCTCAAGATTGTGTGTCTTGCATTCCAAAATTCAATTCAAATCAGTAGTGTCAATTCAAATCCGAAATTTAGGGATATGTTTCTCTATTCTTAAATGTGGAAAATTAATATTTTCCCCTATAAATAGGGGTTGAGGGAAAGAAGAGAGGGAGAGGATTTTTTGGGAAAAAATTAGGGATTCGGGAGTAGCATTCCTCTAATCCTACGTAATCGAAAAATTCAAGAAGAAACGCACTTGAAAAATTGGGAATTCGGAAGGAGCATTCCTCTAATTCCTCTAGTTTTTATTTTTCCTTAATCATAAATATATATAGATATTAATATAATATTAAAAAATTATTAGATAAGAAAATAATAAATAAAAATAATTTAATCAATTTAATATGTAGTTAATACTTTATATAGAAAGTGCATATAAAAATGATCACAACAATTCATCAATATAGAGAGTATTTACTTATTCACTTTTATTCATAATGTTTTGTTTATAGTTAGTGGTGGAGCCAGAATTTTTACCAAGAGAGTTCACAAGTGAACATATGAACTAATCAAAGGGTGTTCGATATCTACTATATATGCGCAAAAAATAATTCAACCATATATATATAATATAATTTTCTGTCGAAGGGGGTTCAGCTTATCCTAAGTGTAGCTACGCCCTGCTAATAGTTGATTTAGTTTTTGAAGCCTTTAACGGGTATGATTGCACCTGAAGCTCTCGTTAAGTATGGATTTTTCTATTAATTATATGAATTTTTATTTTATATTTTCGGTGGAATTTATTTGCCTACAGCTTGTTGTCCTAAGTTCGCTGCCCCAAAATAGGTGACCACCTCATTTTCTCTCGCTTATATTGTGTTGTGTTTGAATGTTATAATATTGAATTTTACCAATATGTTGCTCTTGTTAGTGTTGTGAGATTAATTTGCTATTAAAATCTGTGCAAAGACTCCATCTTTGATATCTGTTCTTCTCTTCGATGGCGATAATTTATCCATTACATGGGTCTGGTCTTGTATTGATTGATGAAAATTCCAAATTGAACGTTATTTCGATGGACGGACTGAAAATTTACTGTGTTCTTTGATTACCACTTTCTTTTCTTTCTTTCCGTTATAGAATGCGATCTTTATTGCTGCAATAGTTTAATGAACAATAAGGTTGGTATCGTCATGTTGAACATGGTTTACAGAGATTTGTCGTGTTAAGTGACTAAGTTGTTCAACTAATGATTCCACAAGAATTTTCTTGATTCATAGGGTCAACGAAGTAGGGAATGCAGCCATTTGCAAAATTTATTGTCATCATTATGGCTAGGAGATGGTGAAGAACGCTATATTGTCCTAGCTTCACTTCAATACGTCATTTTTTTATTTTCTTTTTTTCTCTTAAAAAAATGTGTGATTTTTCATTTGATCTTTTATTCACCATAAAGTAGCTTAAGGCAAAAACTAAACAATTTTTTTTTCTTATCATGGTTTATTTGTATCTTTTAAACTGAGAAAGAAAGTGCTTAACGTTTTATAGTGAATCCTGTTGGAAAAATTACTACAATATTGATACTAAAACTGAATTAGTAATAGTAAGAGAGTTGTCACAAACAATGTGTCATGGCAAGCCACTGCCTTGAAAGCGATTTCGGCTGACTCCGGTGCAAATCCTTCTAGCCGGTCGCTCCCCAAGGTTCCACAGCTATTTCTAAACACGTGCACTTGTGGCTGAAAATTGGAGGTTGCCTAAACCAATTGCCCAAAATAATTCAAGAAGAGGAAAGGAGGAAGACTCTTTTTGTTTTCCTTTTATTTGTTGTATTTCTTCTTTTGTGGTGTATTTTGTTCTCCAAAGATATATGTTTATATAGGAATGTCAAAAGGCTGTTTGCAAGATAAAAATTAATGACATTAAAGTATCATTAAACCAAAGTGCAATTAAACCAAATGTTAGTATAGATTTTGTTTTCCTTTTTTCATTTGAAACCGTTATGTAAATTCATCTTCTTTGTAACGTATTTTTTTTCTTTATTCTTTGCATTAAACAAAATGCTTTAAGAAGCATTAACTCCACAATCCCCCACTAATGCAAAGATAAATAGTATGAATAAATTTTGGACAAAAGGAAGGAACATGTACTTAAATGTCAATATTTTTCGATTTGAATTGACACGTAGTGATATGAGGCAACAACAAATATCCAAAAAGTGAAGTACTCTTGAACTAGATGGACATAAGTTGAGACCCCCACAATACATACCATATCCTTGATTTTAAGCAACCTCTGCGATACTCATAAAGTATTTTTATGGTCATGCATACAAACCTTGGGTCTCATGAGTGCTCTAGAAAGATAACCTAAGTCTTTCATAAAAAGGTGACCAACCTTTTACACTCACATAGGTGATCCATCAGGTCTATCTCATAGACCACCTTAAGGCTATGGATCATTAAGAGAAAAAGTAAGCTCAACCTTATAATACACTACCTCACACCATAGGGATAGGATATGTAGTGTTTATTGAAGGCCTATATGGCTTCGTTTAACCACAAATGGGTATCCACCATATTACCTCAATCCATGAGCTTTAGCCCCATCCCCCTCGACGATTCAAGGACCATTTTCCTTGTTAAACCCTTGGTCATAGGATTCGCCAAATTTCTTTCGGATCTTATATATTCCAAGGAAATGACACCATGTTTTAACAATTGTTTAACTGCACCATTTCTGATGCGAATATGTCTCTTTTTACCATTGTATTCACTATTTTTAGCAATCCTAATTGCCGCCTATGAGTCACAATGTAAAGAGACTGGTGACATTTGTCTTCCCCATAAAGGCACATCTGTCAAAAGATTTCTCAGCCACTCAGCTTCTTGCCCTGCTAACTCGAGAGCAATGGATTCAGATTCTATGGTAGAACGTGCTATACAAGTATGCTTTGAAGACTTCCATGAAATAGCACCTGCATCCAAAGTAAACACATAGCCACTAGTCGAGCTAATTGCATCATTGTCAATCACCCAGTTTGCATCACAAAAACCTTCTAAAATAGCAGGAAGTTTATTAAAACGTAAACACCAATCCATATTACCTTTCAAGTACCTTAACAAGCGATGAAGAGCATGCCAATATTCATTACTGGGACTATCAGTATATCTACTCAATCTACTAACAGCATAAGCTATATCAGGTCGAGTATAGTTCATGAGAAATATTACACTCCGAATTATTTTAGCATATTCAGTTTGAGAAATACTAGAATCTCTATTCTTTTTCAAGTGTATGCTAGAATCATAAAGAGTTCTCATTGAAACTACAACAAAATAATCGAACTTTTTCAACATCTTTTCAATATAATGAGACTGACACAAAGAGAAACCATTAACATTTCTTTTGATTTTTGTCCCTAAAATCACATCAGCTTCTCCAAGGTCTTTCATTTCAAATTTAGAAAATAAAAATTTCTTAGTCTCATTTACGACGTTCACATTATGGCCAAAGATTAACATGTCATCCACATATAAACATATAATCACACAATCCGATCCTAACATTTTAGAATAAATACAAGTATCAGATGAATTAACAACAAAGCCATTATCCATTAATGTGAAATTAAATTTTTCATACCACTGCTTAGGTTCCTACTTAAGTCCATATAAAGACTTTCTCAATTTGCATACTTTATCCTCTTGTCCTGAGAGCACAAAACCTTCAGGTTGAGTCACATAGATCTTTCTCTAAATCACCATTTAAAAATGCAGTTTTGACATCCATTTGGTGTACCACTAAATTGTGAATAGCATCTAGAGCAATAAGAGTTCTAATGATCGCTATTTTAGTCACAGAAGTATAAGTATCAAAATAATCAACACCTTTATTTTGATTAAAGCCCCTAATCACAAGTCTAGCCTTATATTTATCAATTGTACCATCAGGCCTCAATTTCTTCTTGAATATCCACTTGCTACTTATAGGTTTACAACCTTTAGGAAAATCATACAAGTCCCATGTGTGATTAGAGAATATAGAGTCCAATTCACTTTTAATGGCCTCTTTCCTTTTAATCGCATCTATTGAACTCATTGCTTCATCATATGTCTTAGGATCTTCTTCTATTAAGTAGATAGACACTAATTCATCATTTAAAGTATCGATATCAAAATCTTCAGTTAAGAAAATGGTGATAAAATCAGGACCAAATCTAGTCTCAGTTCTACGTCTTTTACTCCTTCTAAGTTCATTTTCATGCTCATTAGCATTAACATTAGAAACAGGCATAACATGAGAGTTAATAGACACAGTTACAGAAGTATTATTTTGTACATCACTAAGCACATCATTTTTCAAAGGAAAAACATGCTCAAAAAATTCTGCATCTCTAGATTCACAAATAGAATAATCATTTAAAGACATAAATCTATATGCAACACTGTTTTGAGAATAACCAATATATACAGTATCAAAGGTCTTAGAACCTACATTTACTCATTTAAAATTAGGTAGACCAATCTTAGGCAAACACCCCCACACTTTCAGAAATTTCAAGTTAGGGGCAAATCCTTTCCATAACTCATATGAGGTCTTGTCTTACCTTTTATGAGGGACTCTATTAAGAATATAGCATGCAGACAAGACAGCTTCTCCCCATATATAGTCAGGTAGACCTGAGCTTAAAAACATAGAATTCATCATTTCCTTAAGAGTTCTATTCTTTCGTTCAGCTACACCATTTTGTTGGGGAGTATAAGGAGCACTAAACTCATGGATAATACCATTTTTCTCACAAAATCTTCTAGAGTTTTAGTATTATATTCACCGCCCCTGTCAGATCTAAATCTCTTGATTTTCCTGTCTAATTGATTTTCTACTTCTGCTTTGAATTTTAGAAACATGCTTTCAGCCTCATCTTTAGACTTAAGGAGGTATACCTTAGTGTACCTAAAAAATTCATCAACAAAAGTAACATAATACTTCTTTCCACCTTTACTAATAGTGTTCTTAAAATCTGCTAAGTCTGAATGTACTAGTTCAAGCAATTCAGTCTTTCTACTAGTAACATATTTAAAAGGTTTCTTAGCATGCTTTGCTTCTACACATATAGAACATTTCGAAATATCATCACTATTTACTGTAGGAATTAATCCCATTTTTTTAAGTCTTTTAATAGCAGCAATATTAACATAACCTAACCTACCTTGCCATAAATTAATAGACTCAGCAATATAAACAGAATTAGAAATATTTACATTATTGACAATCTCTTCATCAATGTTCAGTACAAATAAGCCCCCACTAAGGTATCCCTCCCCAAAAAAGTTTCCTCTACACGAAATAATTATTTTATCAGCTTCAAAAATAAGTTTAAGACCTACTTTGTTGAGAAGTACTCCAGAAACTAAATTTCTACAGAGCGAGGGAACATACAGAACATTGTTCAAGGATAATTTTTTTCAGAAGTTAATTTAAGTAAAATTTTTCCTTTACCCAAAACTCTAGCAGTAGTGGAGTTACCCATGTAGACATACTCACCATTGGTGTATTCCTCAAAGTCATGGAATAACTCTTTGTTGGCGCAGAAATGCCTGGAGGCTCCTGTGTCCAACACCCACTCAGTCTTGTTAGACATCAAGTTCGTTTTGACGACTACTGCCGCAATCACGTCATCATTCTCAACAAGATGAACTTGAACATCATTTTGTCCCCCCTGTTTTGAGTTTTGCAAACTATCCCATATTTCTTTAGTAGATTTGTTATTAAAATAAATCAAATAAAATATTAGTCACATGACTCAATAAATATCCTCTAGTATTTATGTTATTCTTTTTAATCTTCTTTTTACCAAATTCATCAACAATCATACACTATTAGAACCAATAATGATGTTAGAACCATCATTAAATAAAACATAATCAACTTCTAATTGTTCTAAGAAAATAAAAAGGTTTTGTGACCAACTTTTAAAATTATTTTCGTCCAATGGCTCAATTTTTGAAAAAACAGGAAATTTTTTGTTCAAATAAATAGCCATTTATCAATATTGTATGTAAGGAAATCACTTTCAAACTGTTGGAAAAATTACTACAATATTGATATTGGAACTGAATCAGTAATAGTAAGAGAGTTGTCACAAACACTGTCGTGGCAAGCCATTGCCTTGAAAGCGATTTCGGCCCGACTCCGGTGCAAATCCTTTTTTCCGGTTGCTTCCCAAGGTTCCACAACTACTTTCAAACACTTGAACTCGCGGCTGGAAGTTTGGAGGTTGCCAAAACCAATTGCCCAAAATAATTCAAGAAGAGGAAAAGAGGAAGACTTTTTTTCTTTTCCTTTTATTTGTTGTATTTCTTGTTTTGTGGTGTATTTTGTTCTCCAAAGATATATGTTTATATAGGGATGTCAAAGGGCTGTTTGCAAGATAAAAATTAATGACATTAAAGTATCATTAAACCAAATGTTAGTATAGATTTTGTTTTCCTTTTTTCATTTGAAACCGGTATGTAAGTTCATTTTCTTTGTAACGTATTTTTTTTCCTTTATTCTTTGCATTAAACAAAATGCTTTAAGAAGCATTAACTACACAAATCCAATCCAAAAGCCTAAGTTTTTTCTTTTCATGTTTCCTGTCACTAAGTTTAGGGTAGCAATCCAATCCAAAAGCCTAAACAATTTGTTTACTGTGAATCCAATGTTATCATTTGGTTTGTTTAAAGCATTTGGAATATTTATATATGGGGTTAATTTTGGATTTTTTTTCAGTTTCACTTTTGGAGTACTTCTAAACTCACACTGAGGGTAACCTTCTCGTTTCTTCAAATTCGAGTGACAACACACTCAGAGTATGGAAATTATATTCAAGTAAAATCTTACTTATGGATATGAAGAGCTCCACATTCATGGTTAAGAGGTTACAAGCCTCTTTTCCGTAACTCAATTGTCTGTCGCTCATCCTAAGCCAAAGGTCATCTTAGTATAAAAGACTATCTTTTCTACCGATCGAGTCGAACTACAGGCAACTTGATTACCTGAGTCTCAAGGATATGTAGGCTGGGCTCTTCGTTGAAAACTCGACTGCATTCCAACCTTCTCCTCAATCTGCTTATTCTCCAGCTTTCTGATTTCACTAAAATTCAAAATCGAGATAGCTCGTGAATTCTTTGAAATTGTGCTAAAAATCAAGCGTTATGAACTACAAGTGGCCTGAGTTTTTATGTAACCTGAGATATGTATAAAACCCGATACCGGGGTCCAACTATAACTCTATGAAACTCGTGCGAAAATCAACCTCTTTCAAAAATCAATTTGTGGTCAGATAAAAATTAGGAACATCAAACTCTCTTTGCTCAGGGTTACTTGCATCCACCCTACCCAAAGGGAGGGGGAAGTTGTTGACATCTAATTTCTGCGCTCCACGACTAAGTTTAACACTGAGTTTCTTTGCTTTTAAATAAAATTACAACATTTATTTTATCCGGGTAAAAAATCCTCCAAGTATTTATCTAGGTAATTCGGTCATCTTAAGTAACAATTATATGTTTTCGTATCCATACACGCGAGATCGTGTAATTTTGTTACTTAAATAATTATTTTATAAAAATTAAATTTTTATCATGGGTTATCTTGAAAATTGATTCAAATGGTTAACATCTTAATTTAAATATAATTTAGTCCCCAAAATAATTTATTTTGAAAAATATTCGTTTGATTTTATTAAATCAAGAAGCTCGGGATTAAAATAATTGTTAATTCATTTCAATTTTTATTAAATTTGATCAATTTGTTAAATTTGACCTCAATTGAATTCAACTTGGCCACAATTTCTATGCAATTGATCAACTGATATTTAATTTGATTAGAATTTAAATACACCTGACCTAAGTTTTAATTTAATTTGGGCTATTTTATTAAATCCTAAAGTACCCTTTCCCAAACAAAATACCAAATCAGCCCATTACTTTTTTATTTCAGCATCCCAACCACTTCTTCCAAACTAGTCCAATAAGCCCAATATATCCCCTGACCCGGCCCACACTTGTATTACTCTTCTCCTCCTTCAAACAGCCAGAAGGACTATCTCAAAATAGCGTCCAACATCAACAATACTCTCAACAGCAAGAACAACGAACAACCTCATCTTTCAACCTCCAAGAACTGAAACAACAATATCGAACAACGACAACTTCGATGGGTAAACCCAAATACGACGGCAACCCGACCCGTGAACACTAAAATTCAACCCGACCCCCCCCCCCCAAATCATGAAAAATCTCTCTTTTCATCTTATCCCTACATTTTGCAGACCCAGAGCTATCTTTGTTGACTTTTGAGCTCAAGATTGTGTGTCTTCTATTCCAAAATTCAATCCAAATATGTAGTGTCAATTCAAATCCAAAATTTAAGGATACGTTTCTCTATTCTTAAAGGTGAAAAATTAATATTTTCCCCTATAAATAGGGATTGAGGGGAAGAAGAGAGGCAGAGGATATTTTGGGGAAAAATTGGGGATTCGGGAGGAACATTTCTCCAATCCTACGTAATCTAAGAATCCGAGAAGAAACGCCTTGAAAAATTGAGGATTCGGGAGGAGCATTTCTTTAATTTTAATTTTTTCTTAATCATAAATATATATAGATACTAATATATTATAAAAAAATAAATAAGAAAATAATAAATAAAAATAATTTAATCAATTTAATATGTAGTTAATACTTTATACAGAAAGTGCATATAAAAATGATCACAACAGTTTATCAATATAGAGAGTACTTACTTATTCACTTTTATTCATAATATTTTGTTTATAGTCAGTGGTGGAGCCAGAATTTTACCAAGAGAGTTAACAAGTGAACATACGAACTAATCAAAGGGTGTTCGATAGCTACTATATATGCGCAAAAAATAATTCAACCATATATTTATAGTATAATTTTCTGTCGAAGGGGGTTCAGCTTATCCTAAGTGTAGCTCCGCCCTGCGTATAGTTGATTTAGTTTTTGAAGCCTTTAACGGGTATGATTGCACCTGAAGCTCTTGTTATGTATGGAGTTCTCTATTAATTATATGAAATTTTATTTTATATTTTCGGTGGAATTTATTTGCCTACAGCTTGTTGTCCTAAGTTCACTACCCCAAAACAGGTGAACACCTCATTTCCCTCGCTTATATTGTGTTGTGTTTGAATGTTATAATATTGAATTTTACCAATATTTTGCTCTCGTCAGTGCTGTGGGATTTATTTGCTATTAAAATTTGTGCTAAGACTCCACCTTTGATATCCGTTCTTCGGAGATTTGTCGTGTTTAGTGGCTAAGTTATTCAACTAATGATTCCAGAAGAATTTTCTTGATTCATAGGGTCAACGAAGTAGCGAATGCAGCCATTTACAAAATTTATTGTCATCATTATGGCTAGGAGATGGTGAAGAACGTTATATTGTCCTATCTTCACTTCAATACGTCATTTTTTTTGTTTTCTTTTTTCTCTTTAAAAAATGTGTGATTTTTCATTTGATCTTTTATTCATATTTTCATGTTCCCCATTCTTTGTTGTTTGACTGAAGTCATTAAGAGGTTTGATTTGAGTTCCAGTAACCCCTTTGATTCACCATACCAAGGAAACTTTTTTCATAAAGTAGTTTAAGGCAAAAACTAAACAATTTTTTTTTTTTTATCATGGTTTATTTACAGCTTTTAAACTGAGAAAGAAAGTGCTTAACTCTTTATAGTGAACCTTCTCTATGGGGTGTTTTGATTGATATTTGGAACAATTTGATTAAGTCTAACATACTAAAGGTCCACTCGAATAATTGTCCCGCGGCTTGGTTATTTATGCTCGTCCTCACATTTTGTTTACACGGACCTAGAGCACACTTTTGCCTAAATTACTTATATGCAAATTTAATTTCTTATTCCTCTGTTAAATTATGTCCAAGTTGAAGATCAATTTATGGAAGATCATTAGTTTGTTCAAATTAATCCGGTATGTTGACATGATCATGTTTCCTGTCATTAAGTTTAGGGTAGCAATCCAATCCAAAAGCCTAAACAATTTGCTTACTGTGAATCCAATGTTATCATTTGGTTTGTTTAAGCATTTGGAATATTTATATATGGGAAGGCTTCTTTCCATATACAAAATATGGTTTAGCTTTATTTACTTTTTTATTTTTATTCTTTGGCTATGATTTTGAGAGGATTCTATCCGTTGAGTCCCTCGAACTCCCTCTCTCACATTCCGTTGGGTTGAACCCAACTTGCATCGAGTCAAACTTTGGATCCAAGTCCCAAGGGGACTGATTTCGCACTGGTGTACAATTATATATGGCTGGTATACATTGGAAGCATATGATGCATACCACTACACCGAGCACAATAAAAAATGGAGAGGAAATAAGCGATTTTTCCCGCTGATATACACTGATATACAGTGTATATACACAAAAACGTGGAGAAAAATGACTTCTGTATACAGCTGATATACACTGAAATAATGGACTGAAATTCGTGGGATTTAGGCCCAAAATCTGGGCAGCCCATAAATGGGCCTAAAGGGCCCAATTCTAATTCTTCCTTTATTTCCTATTCATATTTATTTGTATTTATTTGAACACCCTAACTAATTAATTTAGATAAATCCCCTAAGTCGTTATCATTTTATTTTATCAAGTATTAAAGTCAACTCGTGATTTTCTCACCTAATGTGTCTCGTCTAAATGTATTAAAATGGTTACTTTTGATTTCCCTCCTTAAAACTAAGCCTAAGAGAAATTGTTAAATATTTTATTTAGAATGACATTTGTTTTGATCATATGACTAGTAGCCTATTTGCATTTAAATAACTTCTTTCAAATCAAGAAAATTAGTTTTTCTCGTAAATTCTAATAATTGATAAATTACTTTTAACATGGAATTGTCTTAATATCTTTAAAAGAAAATGTTATTTACAACAAAATGATCATTTCTATGACAATAATAATAATAGGTAATTGTATAATTACCATTTTCCATAAAAATCAACTTATTTTCTCTTTAAGATCAAATGTGCAACATAGTTTAGATAGATTTCTTTTTATAAAAAATAAAATAAAATTCAAGTATATGTTTCATAATTTCTCAAAAAAAAAATAAAATTACGAATTAAGTAGAATTTTTTCAATCAGCATGTTCCTTGATTGTTTTCTCAAATTCTAACTTTCTCGTGATCAAATAAAATATTTTTCTCAAGTGAGATATTTCATAATGTTTCTCAAATTTGACGGAATGTCTCGTAATGTAGGATATATCACAACTTCCCCCCCCCCCCCCCCCCCTAATTTAAGTAGTTTTTTTCCCGCTTGAATAAATAAATGTTAATTTTTAAACATGTAAGTAAAATTTTTGAAAAAGCAACCTTCCTCCACAGTTAGTCACCCTTTTTCTAAGTTAGTCAAAAATGATCTTTTGGTGAACCGTTCTAAACGGAAGCTCCTAAGTGCCTTAAAAATTTTCTTAGGGCGTTAATTGAACCCTTACTTAGTTTCTTTTATGTCAAAGATTTATTTCTTTTATTGAGTCTTTGAAATATCGTTAAGTTTTCTTGATAATTTCTATAAAAATCAAGTGGCGAATCTGTAAATTTTTTCAAATTACTTCTAACTTTTGAAATAGTTTGAAGGGGTCCAAACCATTTTCTTTCATATGAGATCCAAAAAGGGATAAAACAGAAATGACAACTCTTCTGGATATATCTAGGTTCTAACCAAAAAAGTTTTTTCTAACTTTTTGTGGCTATTGATTACATGTTTATTTGTTAAATTTCATATAAACTGACATTCCATTCATATTTTCTTCACTTAAAAAAAATGACACTCACACACATTGTACACATGAATTGTACATTGTACTTTTTCAAAAATTCTTTCAAATCACCTATTTTAGAGAGTGACATATACATGGGGTAAGCGGGAGTCTTACTGCAGTAGGATCACGTACTTTCTCATATAGGAAATTCAAATCCGCGTCCATCCAAATCTTTGCAAAACTTAAGATAGAGCGTTGCCACCCTTGATTTAGGTCATGCATGCATAAGCCACAAACGGTTTGACCCATGGTGTTATTCCGTGAATTTAGGAAACTCCTTTATGTCAAAAGGGTTCACGACCCAATAACAACCCTCATATTATGTGCAGAGATTATGATAAGTTGATCCAAGTTAAAATTTGACCAAATTAGGTTTGGAAAAATATTTGCTTATGTTGTCTTCTTGTAGGTTGCTAGAATGGATAACTTGACTAATTTTGCCAATACCCAAATGGTTGTGTGCGTGCCACTTAAGCTAAGAAGATGGAAGAGAGCTTTGGGTTTCTTGACATCATTGATTTATGTCCCTTCTAATAGGCATATAGTCAAGGCATTGCTCAAGTTCTGGGATTCCATTAGGGTCGTGTTCAAATTTAAGGATTTTGAATTGACCCCCACAATTGAAGAAATTGGTGGATTTTTCGATTTGAAGTATCAAGGACGGGGTATGATCTTACGTCGCAAACAATCAGGAAAGAAATTCTTACATCTTATTGGGCTCAGAAACAACCTCAAGCTTACATGTTTGGATCGTGATTGGATTTCTCTTGACTACTTATATGAAAGATTTGGTCGCAAGTATGGTCACGAGGTATTTAGCAGGGAGTTCTTTTGTTCTGCCGAGAGTTAGAGAAAGAAATGCCCTATCGCTTTTGCCATTGCTTTACTAGGCATTCTGGTCTTTCCTTTAGAGCATGGAAGGATTGACACTTGCCTTAGCTCCGTGGTTCGAGATTTCTTTCGTAGGGTTGAAAATGTTGAAGTTACATTGGTTTTAATGATTCTAGCAGAAATAGTGAGCGCACTATCTAAATGTGTTAGAGGAAGAAGGTTCTTCGAAGGTTGCAATCTCCTGCTTCAGATTTGGGCTATGGAGCATTTCTATAGACTTAACACCATGGTCGACATGCTCTTTAATAGACCTAATAGGATAGACTCTCATCTACAAAGGATGGCTGAATTTGTAGCTCCCATTAGTACAAATGATTGGTATGCATACATAAGGGTGCTCAAGGGCAATCGAATCCAATAGAGATACCCATGGTTGTCGCCTCATGCCGCTATCATCAAGGGCCGTACGCCATATTTATTGAGCTTATCAGGTTGAAGCATCTTCAGCCATATGCTCCCCCACGAGTGCTCCGACAATTTGGGCATAATCAAATCATTCCACTTCGTACAGATATGAGATGATTTGAAGTTGATTTTGGTCCACTCTTTGAGATTCCTAGAGCAATGAAGTTTCTTCAAAAGTGGGGAAATCTAATGAGAATAGATGTGCTTAACGAGCAAGATTACTGTAATCTAGAGTATTATGTGTGGTTATCAGCAGATATGGGGGAGTTGGGTTTTAGCCGTCAAGGACAAGACATTGGATATGAAGATCTTGAAGAAATAGAATGGGCACATGGTATCCTGATCAACTATTTTGTCATCCCACCTGAAATGTGGGAACAAGTCATTCCTGGATCTTTGGCGCATTTTGGAGCATGAAGACTTAGTTTAGTTGCTAGGATTTCTCTTTATTATCATGTACTCTCTTTATATTTTTGGCTAGGATTTCGCTCTGTTATCATGTATTCTCTTTATGTTTTTGGAGCCAATGTAATGGTCTAATGATGATATTTAAATGAAGTAGTTTGTTTCTCATTTTCTAACTCCAAACTCAAGCAATGTCATTAATTAATGTCTTGGATCAATTTATCACAATCTCAATTACTTGATGCTAGGCCAACCCTTGGTTAAAAAAGGTAACCCAACTAAGACGCGCGTATTATCTGTTATGTATGATATAATTGTTTTATGTGATGTAACTATTGTATGTGCTTATGTGTGTTGTTAAATCAAAGGTAAATTGATCTACTCCTTAAATCCTTAGAAAACCCTTTAGGCAAAAAGTATACGTATCCATCCAAAATAATTTAAGTCCCTGAGTTTCTCAGAAAGTCCTCAACCATTTTTATTAACTTTCTTTTTAAAACGTATTCCTATTCTTTCAGAAAAATTTGTCATGGATTCAAGAATCACACAATTGAAAAGGCGGATAGTGGAGTTAGTCCAAGTGGAAGAAATGCAAAAAGAAGAGGTCAAGAGACTGATTAGGAGGGCCGACCAGGAGAACAAGTAAATTGCTAAAGACAAGCAGTTGATCGCACAGGAAAAGAAGAAGTTTGAGCAAGCTTCGCCTTTAAACTTAAGAGAGGACCGTTGGTCCAAGATTAAAGGGGATGTCGTCTGGCCAACTAGGATCAGGGCGGGAAATGAAAAGATCACCCTCAAAGCTCACTTCAAATAACACTCTCAGTGCGCCCAGATCATGACATGCTCGACAGTCTATCAGATCCTAAGAGATATGGGAGTCCTCCACCTTGATCAAACAGAAGGATTTAGCTGCTCTCCCAAAGATTCTCATAAAATATGTCATTATCATCCAAGTTAATATGGACATACCACTAATGATTGTCCTACTTTGAAGGCCAGGATTTGCAACATGATCTGCAACGTGCAAATAAATAATTTGTGGGGATCGCAAACCATTCTCTGTTGCGATCCGGTTGATCCCAGAATGCCCATCACCAGCGATGTGCAGATTTACAAATATGACTTCATGAGGTTTAAAGATACCTACCATGAAATCTACTCAAAGCTCATCCATGCCAAAATTTTGTAACCAGTGGAGAGGAAGCTTAATATGATGTCTAAAGCCTAAAAGAAATTTAGAGAGGTTTGTCATTATCATGGAGGGATTGGAGGGAAAAACTTGGAGACTTGCAATGCTTTTAAGATGGATTTGGAGAGCCTGGTGGATACAGGAAGGGTCGAGCTGGAATTTCCGCCGTACCACCCATAGAAGATTAAGATATGGAAGAAGCAGAATGAAGTGGGAATTCCCGCATCTATCTAGGACCTAGTCATTAGTCTTGTATTTTCTGTTGTTGTTTTTCTTTCGTGTTTTCTTGATGTAATAAACTCTAATGAAATTTCAATGAAATGAAGTTTTATACTTCCTATTTGAACTACGTATGGACTGATTTCTCTTCTATGAGATACGTAGGTAGCCTTTTGGCCCGGCCTCCATCCTTTAAAATCGCTATGTCTCATTTTGTCAAAAAAGTCATATGAGTCCCAAAATCAGAAGACTTGGCGAAAATCTTGCCAAGACCCATTTATCCAAAAAATCAACGGACAAAGTCCTGCCCATTAATTTCTTTTGAGTCAATACCCACCAGTGGATCAATTTACCTATGATGAAAACAACTTTATATGTTTACTTTATGTCAGATATCTTGCATTATTTATTACTAACCAAATTTAACATATTTACCTTTTGAGTTGTTTTGCCAGGTAATCGAGTAAGTACAAATTAATCTATGTTGATAAAACCGGCTGAACATTAATATTTCACTAGATCTAAGGCAAATAAATATTTCTCCATTGACCATCGCTTGGCTGAAGAGGAAAGAATGACTGATACTAGTGATGATAATGCTTTGACCAAAATTACTGTTAGGGACGGTGTGATGACGACACAAGGAGAGATGATTGCTGAACTAACTAGGAGAATGGAGGATCTTCAAGAAGAAGTACAACGAGCAAAAGATATGGCTAATCTTTCCATTGCCGCTAATACACCATTCTTGGATACCCATGCGCTTTCACTCCGATTCCCTTCTTTTAGCTCTCCTAATAATGGAAACCAACCAAATGACATACCCTTCTCTTCTATGCCTAGACCTCTCACTAATCCCATCAATCTGCTATGTTAAACCCATATCCCTCCTACTCACAATACCAACCGAGAAAATAATCCAAATGCTTACCACCCTTAAAACTTTACTCCAAATTACCAAAATACTTCCATAAATGCCTTCACTTCCCAAAATACCCGCCCCACTTTCAGTCACAATGCCAACGTTCCCCAAAATCCAGTCCCCACATACCAAAACTTCACTCACATCACTCTAAATCCTTCGATGACCCAAAATATATCTCCCGTCACCATCCATGCTACTGTAATACCTACCTCTTACTATAAATTCCCCTCAAATCCAGAAATTGACCACTATGAGGAGACGGAGAAGGAGCGCAAGGTGCCCGAAGACAAACATGCTAGGGAGCTACTACTGATAAAGGAAGAGATCACTAAGATGAAGAAAACGCATGGTTCACCGAATGTAGTAGGGTTCAATTATGATGACCTTTGTATTCACCCTAACTTGAACCTTATGAAGGATTTAAAGTCCCTAAGTTTGAGACATTCAATGGTACTGGAAACCCTACAGCCCACTTGAGAGAATATTGTGACCAAATAGTAGGTGCCGATAGAAATAAGGCATTGTTGATGAGACTTTTCAGTCGAAGCCTGAGTGGAGAAGCGTTAGAATGGTTTTCTTCACAGGAACTAAAAAAGTGGCCTGAATGGAGCACTTTAGCCAGATATTTTGTTGATAGATTTGCCTACAATGTAGAGATGGTTCCTGATCGATATTCTTTGAACTGCATCAAGAAAAATTCTAATGAATTCTTTCGTGAATATGCCTATCATTGGCTGAAAAAGAAAGCAAAGGTACGACCTCCTATGACAAAATAAGAAATAGTCACCGTGTTTACCCGAGCTTAGGAGAGAGAGTTTTATAACAAAATGATATTGGCAGTTCGTGCTACCTTCGCTGACTTGGTTAAAATTAGTGAAAACAGTTGAATAAAACTCGGGATGGGAAAAATCAACAAAAACTTTGCACAACTTGGATCTTTCAGGATTCCCGAAGTAAAAGACAGAAGATGTGTCTTTCATATCTTTTAGTCCAAACTTGAAGTCAAAGAAATCTTTTGGTTCCAATTCAGGTCAAAGGCCATCATCGTCTATATACCCCTAAGCTCCACAAAATCCCCAACCCGTGTTCTATACCCAACCTAGCCCCCATGTTCCACAGCCAAATTCCTCTACCAATCAACCAAATTACCCAGCTCCATTGCCAAATTATGAACCCATTTACCGAGCTCCACTCCAAAATTTTCAAGCCTACCAAAAAGTCCAATTAACCAAAATTACCATCAAGTCCCTCCCCCTACTTACCAAAATCTTCCTCGTCTAAATAAAGAAAAGAAAGTCACTAGAAATTTCACTGGTTTAGCTAAAACCAGAACTCAGCTGTTTGAAAGGCTAAAGAAAGTGAATCTCATCCAACTTATCCTACCGAAACCCGCCAACACCAATTCTCTTCTTCCATGCTGACTAGCATTGTGCATATCATTCGGGAGGTGTTGGACACACAACTGAGGATTGTATTAATTTGAAGCACAAAATTTAATATTTGATTGACCAAAAGGTGATATTGCCCCAAATAGCACCGTCGAATGTTCCACCAACCCACTCTCGAACCATGAAGGGGCAACCATCAGTATGATAGAAACAAATGATGAGTAGATGGTGAATAAATCTATAATGCAGGATAGATCAGAAGAAATGGATAAGGTGAAAGATATAGAAAAGGCAGTGGTTGGCTTAAGTATTGCCGATAAGCCCAAGTTTGTTGCATTTATCACACCTCATCAAGCCTTCACCTTGGTTCCTGCAAGAGAAGAATTTATGGTGGAAGCTATCGCCGCGCAAGAAATAACTAGATCAGGGAGATTCTACACTCCAGAAGAGCTTGCCAATGATGCATACAAGAAGAGTGCTAAAAAAGCCAATCACTGAAGGGGAGGCCAAAGAATTTTAGAGGAGAATGCAGCCAAAAGAGTACTCAATTGTGAAACATTTAGAGAAGACGCCTGTACAAATTTCTATTTGGGCACTTCTTATGAGTTCTCAATATCATAGACAAGCTTTGCTGAAGGTCCTTGAAGAAGCTTATGTGCCCGTAGGCACCAGTACTGAAAATTTAGTAGCCATGATCAGTAAGGTGGTAGGAGCTCATCGCATTAGCTTTGGTGGAGATGAGTTACCTTTTGAAGGAGTGATGCATAACAAAGCATTGCATATCACTGTCAAATGCCAAGCTAAGATCATTAACAGGGTGTTAATTGATGATGGATCAGGTCTGAATAGATGTCCTTTATCTGTTTTGACTCAGTTGAACTATGATATAGGGAAAATACATCAGAACACGATAAATATAAGAGCTTTTAATGGGGGTCAGAGAAACACCATTGGGGAACTTAAGTTGCACCTTCAAATAGGGCCTGCAGAATTCTTAGTTGAGTTTCAGGTGATGGACATTTCCACAAGTTATAATCTACTCTTAGGAAGGCCTTGGATTCATGCTGTGGTGGCCGTTTCTTCAACATTACACCAATTGGTGAAATTTGTGTGGGAAAATAATGAAGTGGTCATCCATGGTGAAGGAAGCCATCTGAGTCACCCTAATGGTTGTGTTCCTATGATTGAAGAAGTCTTGAAAGGGATTGACTTTTATACAGTAGAGATCATGAATGCAGTTGAGGAAGACCCAACTCCTTACGAGCCAATGCCTTTGATTTACAAAATATTGGCCATTGTTATGCTGAGAAGCGGTTTTGAGCCCGGGCGCAGCTTAGGAAAGAATTTAGATGGAATCATTGAGCCTGTAGTGATACCAGAGAAGTTATTCAAATATGGGATGAGTTGTGTGCCAAGTAAAGAAGGTGAAAAAGAGATGAAGAGATAAGGCCCAAAATTGGCAAAGAGGTTACCTTCGCTCTACCAATCATTTCCTGGATCTGTGAAGCCTACAAGTGATGGTCTTGAGGATGGAATAGAAAACTTGTTCGAAGAGTGTGATTTCACTATGTAGTAGTTCCCTGAGAAGACCGAGATCAAGAAAGATGAAATAGGGGAGAAGCCGTCGAACTAGACTTCCACTCCAATAATGACTCCCCGGTTGATATGGTAGATGAAAGGATGAAATTTAACTTTTACAAAATCGGTGGTAGTCCGAATGAGGCTCGAGACCCACCCTTTATATTTTATTTACCTCATTTTTGCTTTTTATGTTTTCCAAAAGGCTCAAACCCGCACTGATGTTGATCATAGCCAGTGTTTGTAATGTTTTAAATTTTAATGAAAGCCTCCTTTATTGCAAAGACATGTTTACTGATTCCACTACATTATTCGATCGCTATAATCTAACTTATATTGTTTGTGATTTCAGTAATAATAATTTAAAACCTGCCAATATCATGTCATATTAAGAGATAAATGAATAAATCAAAGCAAATGATGATGAATGGGAGAACTTTGATAAAGAAACAATAACCCCAGAATGATTAACAGAAGAACTGAAAGATTTTAAGGATCAAGGAAAGCCCAACCTAGAGGAGAACGAGGTTGTTAACCTAGGTGATGACGACAAAGTCAAAGAAACCAGAATCAGTTTTCATCTTATAGAAGCACAAAAAAGAGAACTCGTTGAGTTTCTTAAAGAATACATTGATATGTTTGCTTGGTCCTATGATGACATGCCCGGATTGAGTACAGATATCATATCACACAAGTTTCCAATTGATCCGGGGTTCAATCCTGTGAAGCAAAAGTTGCAAAAATTTAAGCCAGATCTGAGTTTGAAAATCAAGGAAGAAGTCACTACCCAAGGTCACATGCAAATGGCCATTGTCGATAATCGAATGGGTTATCAGTTCACATATGACAAGCATTATAGGTGACCAAAAAGGTTGCCACATTAGCATATAGCTATGCGATTACAGGGACCACTCTATACGTGTCGTCAGTGTCCAAGAGGGCCACCCCACCTTGAAGAGAATTTCCAACCGTCAAAACAAATATTTTATCCAACAATAAAAGGGTTTTTGTGTTGATTGTCGCAATAATTGTCACCCTCCAAATAGGTACATGAGAGGATGACGTCTTCGTCAGGTAGCAACTCACACGAAGATATGGTAAAAGACTATAAATCCCTTAGTGAATTATGTTTATTACTATCAGTTTTGTTTGAGATGTTATCGAGAGCATCCAAAAAAGATGAAAATATCAAACCAAAATCACAGGTGAGGACAACTTCAAAAAAAATGTAGCACAACGAGGAACTTTTTCTTAGCAGCTAACTGGGACATAGTCCGAAGAGGAATCTCAAACTCTTTGGAAGTGAGCTAAGAGACGACTTCCACCACCATCAAACCACATCCCTATCAGAAGGCATGGGGATATTTGGGATTTTTTTTAGTTTCACTTTCGGAGTACTTCTAAACTCACACCGAGGGTAACCTTCTGGTTCCTTTAAATTCGAGTGACAACACACTCAGAGTATGGAAATTATGTCCAAGTAAAATCTTACCTATGGATATGAAAAGCTCCATATTCATGGTTAAGAGGTTACAAGCCTCTTTTCCGTAACTCAATTGTCTATCGCTCATCCTAAGCCAAAGGTCGTCTTAGCATAAAAGACTATATTTTCTACCGATCGAGTCAAACTATAGGTAGTTTAATTACCTGAGTCTCAGGGATATGTAGTTTGGGATCTTCGTTAAAACATCAACTACATTCCAAGCTTCTCCTCAATCTGCTTATTCCCCAGCTTTTTTATTTCACTAAAATTCAAAATCGGGAAAGCTTGTGAATTCTTTGAAATTGTGCTAAAAAATCAAGCGTTATGAACTACAAGTGACCTGAGTTCTTATGCAACCTGAGATATGTAGAATACCCGATACCGGGGTCCAGTCATAACTCTATGAAACTTGTGCGAAAACCAACCTCTTTCATAAATGAATTTGTTGTCAGACAAAAATTAGGAACATCAAACTCTCTTTGCCCAGGGTCACTTGCATCCACCCTACCCAAAGGGAGGGGGCAGTTGTTGACATCTAATTTCTGCCCTCCACGACTAAGTTTAACCCTGAGTTTCTTCGCTTTTAAATAAAATTACAACATTTATTTTATCCGGATAAAAAAATTCTTCAAGTATTTATCTAGGTAATTCGGTTATCTTAAATAACAATTATATGTTCTCGTATCCATACACGCGAGATCGTGTAATTTTGTTACTTAAATAATTATTTTATAAAAATTAAATTTTAATCAAGGGTTATCTTGAAAATTGATTCAAATGGTTAACATCTTGATTTAAATATAATTTAGTCTCCAAAATAATTTATTTTGAAAAATATTCATTTGATTTTATTAAATCAAGAAGCTCAGGATTAAAATAATTGTTAATTCATTTCAATCTTAATTAAATTTGATCAATCTGCTAATTTGACCTCAATTGAATTCAACTTGGCCATAATTTCTATGCAATTGACCAACTGATATTTAGTTTGATTAGAATTTAAATACACCTGACCTAAATTTTAATTTAATATGGGCTATTTTATTAAATACTAAACTACCTTTTCTCAAAAAATTCCAAATCAGCCCATTTTTTTTTATTTCAGTAGCCCAACCACTTCTTCCAAACTAGTCCAATAAGCCCAATATATCCTTTGACCGACCCGGCCCACACTTATATTACTCTTCTTCTCCTCCAAACAGCCACAAGGACTATCTCAAAATAGCGTCCAATATCGACAATACTCTCAACAGTAAGAACAACGAACAATCTCAGCTTTCAATGTCTAAGAACTAAAACAACAATATCGAACAACGACAACTTCGATGGGTAAACCCAAATCCGACGGCAACCCGACTCGTGAACACCAAAATTCAACCTGAACCCCCCCTCCCCAAATCATGGAAAATCTCTCTTTTCATCTTATCCCTGCATTTTGCAGACCTAGAGCCATCTTTGTTGACTTTTGAGCTCAAGATTGTGTATCTTCCATTCCAAAATTCAATCCAAATTAGTAGTGTCAATTCAAATCCAAAATTTAAGGATATGTTTCTCTATTCTTAAAGGTGAAAAATTAATATTTTCTCCTATAAATAGGGATTGGGGAGAAGAAGAGAGGGAGAGAATTTTTTGGGAAAAATTAGGGATTCGGGAGGAGCATTCCTCTAATCCTACGTAATCGAAGAATCTGAGAAGAAATGCACTTGAAAAATTGGGGATTCGGGAAGAGCATTCCTCTAATTTCTTTAATTTTTATTAGATATTAATATAATATTAAAAAAATATTTAATAAGAAAATAATAAATAAAAATAATTTAATCAATTTAATATGTAGTTAATACTTTATACAGAAAGTGCATATAAAAATGATCACAACAATTTATCAATATAGAGAGTATTTACTTATTCACTTTTATTCATAATGTTTTGTTTATAGTTAGTGGTGGAGCTAGTATTTTTACCAAGAGAGTTCACAAGTGACTATACGAACTAATCAAGGGTGTTCGATATCTACTATATATGCGCAAAAAATAATTCAACCATATATATAGTATGATTTTTTGTTGAAGGGGGTTCAACTTATTCTAAGTGTAGCTCCGTCCTGCTTTTAGTTGATTTAGTTTTTAAAGCCTTTAACGGGTATGATTGCACCTGAAGCTCTCGTTATGTATGGAGTTCTCTATTAATTATATGAAATTTTATTTTATTTTTTCGGTGGAATTTTTTTTCCTACAGCTTGTTGTCTTAAGTTCACTGCCCTAAAACAGGTGAACACCTCATTTTCTCTCGCTTATATTGTGTTGTGTTTGAAAGTTATAATATTGAATTTTACCAATATTTTTCTCTCGTCGGTGTTGTGGGATTGATTTGCTATTAAAATCTGTGCAAAGACTCCACCTTTGATATCCGTTCTTTTTTTTGAAGGCGATAATTTACCCATTACATGGGTCTGGTCTTGTATTGTTTGAAGTGTTGATTGATGAAAATTTGAAATTGAGCGCTATTTCGATGGACGGACTGAAGCTTTACTGTGTGCTTTGATTACCCTTTTTTTTTCTTTCTTTCCGTTATAGAATGCGATCTTTATCACTGCAATAGTTTAATGGACAATAAGGTTGGTATCGTCATGTTGAACGTGGTTTACGGAGATTTGTCGTGTTAAGTGGCTAAGTTGTTCAACTAATGATTCCACAAGAATTCTCTTGATTCATAGGGTCAAGGAAGTAGGGAATGCCACCATTTGCAAAATTTACTGTCATCATTAAGGCTAGGAGATGGTGAAGAACGTTATATTGTCCTATCTTTTCTTCAATACTTCATTTTTTTTTTGTTTTCTTTCCTTCTCTTAAAAAAATGTGTGATTTTTCATTTGATCTTTTATTCATTTTTTCATGTCCCCCATTCTTTGTTGTTTGATTGAAGTCACTAAGTGGTTTGATTTGAGTTCCAGTAACCCCTTTGATTCACCATACCAAGAAGACTTTTTTCATAAAGTAGTATAAGGCAAAAATTAAACAATTTTTTTTTCTTATCATGGTTTATTTGCATCTTTTAAACTGAGAAAGAAAGTGCTTAACTTTTTATAGTAAATCCAATCCAAAAGCCTAAGTTTTTTCTTATCATGTTTCCTGTCACTAAGTTTAGGGTAGCAATCCAATCCAAAAGCCAAAACAATTTGTTTACTGTGAATCCAATGCTATCATTTGGTTTGTTTAAAGCATTTGGAATATTTATATATGGGAAGGCTTCTGTCCATATACAAAATATGGTTTAGATTTATTCACCTTTTTATTTTTATTCTTTGGCTATGATTTTGAGAGGATTCTATCCTTAGTTTGCCAAAAAAATATGTATAAGTTCATATTTTACTAGATTATTGTTTATTATTGCTAATCTTTACCCTTTTTATATGCATGAAATCCTCCGTTGAGTCCCTCGGACTCCCTTTCTCGCATTCCTTTGGGTTGAACCCAACTTGCATAGAGTCAAACCACGGATCCAAGTCCCAAGGGAACTGATTTCGCACTGGTATACAATTATATATGGCTCGTATATGTTGGAAGCAGCTGAGGCATACCACTACACAGAGCACAATAAAAAATTGAGAGGAAATAAGCGATTTTTCATGCTGATATACACTGTATATACACAAAAACATGGAGAAAAATGAATTCTGTATACAGCTCACATACACTGAGATAATGGACTAAAATTCATGAGATTTAGGCCCAAAATCTGGGAAGCCCATAAATGGGCCTAAAGGGCCCAATTCTAATTCTTCCTTTATTTCCTATTCTTATTTATTTGTATTTATTTGAACACCCTAACTAATTAATTTAGATAAATTCCCTAAGTCGTTATCATTTTATTTTATCACGTATTAAAGTCAACTTGTGATTTTCTCACCTAATGTGTCTCGTCTAAATGAATTAAAATGGTTACTTTCGATTTTCCTCTTTAAAACTAAGCCTAAGAGAAATTGTTAAATATTTTATTTAGAATGACATTTGTTTTGATCATATGACTAGTAGTCTATTTGGATTTAAATAACTTCTTTCAAATCAAGAAAATTAGTTTTTTCTCGTAAATTCTAATAATTGATAAATTACTTTTAACATGGCATTCTCTTAATATCTTTCAAAAAAAAAAGTTATGTACAACAAAATGACCATTTCTTGGATAATGATAATAATAAGTAATTGTATAATTATCATTTTCCATAAAAATCAACTTATTTTCTCTTTAAAGTCAAGTGTGCAAACATAGTTTTGATAGATTTCTTTTTAAAAAAAATAAAAAAAATTCAAGTAAATGTTTCATAATTTCTAAAAAAAATAAAAATAAACTACAAATTAAGTAGAAATTTCTCAATTAGCATGTTCCTTGATTGTTTTCTCAAATTCTAACTTTCTCGTGATCAAATAAAATATTTTTCTCAAGTGAGATATTTCGTAATGTTTCTCAAATTAGACGGAATATCTCGTAATTTTCTCAAAATTAATAGTGAATTAAG
Source organism: Capsicum baccatum var. pendulum (assembly GCA_030864225.1). Taxonomy (NCBI): domain Eukaryota; kingdom Viridiplantae; phylum Streptophyta; class Magnoliopsida; order Solanales; family Solanaceae; genus Capsicum; species Capsicum baccatum. The sequence goes on from CM061552.1 coordinate 82,883,736, forward strand.
TAGGATATATCACAACTTTTTTCCCTAATTCAAGTAGTTTGTTTTGCGTTTGAATAAATAAATATCAATTTTTAAGCATGTAAATAAAAAATTTATAAAAGCAACCTTCCTCCAAAGTTAGTCACCCTTTTTCTAAGTTAGTCAAAAATGATCTTTTGGTGGTCCGTTCTAAACAGACGCTCCTAAGTGTCTTAAAAATCTTCTTAGGGTATTAATTGAACCCTTACTCAGTTTCTCTTATTTCAAAGATTTATTTCTACTTTTGTGTCTTTGAAATATCGTTAAGTTTTCTTGATATTTTCTATAAAAATCAAGTGGCAACTCTATAATTTTTTTCTAAATTACTTCTAAATTTTAAAATAGTTTGAAAAGGTCAAAATCATTTTCTTTCAAATGAAATTCGGAAAGGGATAAAACATAGGTAAAAGCTTTTGATTGACATAGTACTCCAAACCCTTCTAAAAAGCACAAACTTCTGCCTCCCAGCTAGTTAAGATACCACAGTTGAAAGAATTGGCATAAATAAATTCACCTCCACTATTTTTGATACAGAAAGCACCAACACTAGGGTCAGGATTGCCTCTAGATGCTCCACTAGAATTACACTTGATAACACCAACGATAAGGGATTTCCAGTTCACCATAGTAGCCTGAATGCTAGTTTTTTATGCTTCCAAAACCACAACCAATATAAGCCAATTATTAGGAAAATTTCTAAACCAAGGATACCTTATTTTAGTAAAAATATGGATATTTCCATTCACTATAAGTTTCATTCCATCAATTAACATCTTACCTCTATGTTTAATAGTATTTATCCCCTTCCAGAGTTGCCATAGTATAAAAGCAGGTGCAACAATAAGTAGTGGTCTGAGTTTAAAACAACACTTAACATTTCACCATTTGTAAATTGTATCTTTTAGCTGAATAAGTAGATCCTGGATTTTAGCTACTGTTGCAAAATCAATCCATAAAGTGTTAGCCGTAGAACATGGCACAAAAATATGTTCATATGATTCATGCACTGGTAGTTCACAACATAGACAATTAGCAATCTCTTCCAGTCCTGTGTTAACAAGAAAATCCCCAGTAGGTAATATTTTTTTTCATAACCTCCAAAAGAAAAAAGATACTTTAAAAGGTATTTTTTTTCACACAAATCTGAGATCTTTATTAACATCACCAGATTTTCTTATGATGTCCCAAGCACTATTGACTCTAAATTTTTCAGAACTTTTAGGCATCCACTATAGATTATCCCAATCTTCAGACTTTTCTATTGTCCCAAGTTTATTAATAACATGATTACATAGATCTTCTGGAATAATTTCATTAAGCATATCCATATTCCACCCATTATGATTCATTAGTTAATGGACATCCTCTGGACTGCCATTACTATTATAATCAATGGGCAAATTGTAATATAAAGCTCCTTTTGTGTCCAGTTATCATACCAGATACTAGCATGACCACACTTTGATTCCTACTAAATCTCTTGGTCAAATAATCTCTAGCCTCTAACATATACTTCCAAGTTTGAGAACCCCCTCTCCATTCAACTACTTGTGGTTTATGCTTCTTACAATACTTGATCCACAAAAAATTAGTCCACATTGACTTTTTTGTTCTAAAACTTCACCAAAACCTTGCAAATAAAGTTTTAGATACATGAAAGAGAGATCTGAATTCAAGACCTCCTTCCTCTTTTTGTAAACAAATATCAGCCCAGAAAATCCAGTGTTTATTCCTCCCAACTTCCTCAGAGTTCCACAGAAATTTAGCAAATAATCTATGAAGATCATGAATCAGACATATTTTGGAGGTATAAGAGCAGACAACTGATAAATAAGAATGCTTTATAATACATTATCTATATATACAACTTTACTTCCAAATAATAACAATTTACCTTTCAATAATTAAAGTTTGCTTTGGACCTTCTTCAATAATTCTGAAAAATGAATCTTCCTTCCCCTATCATGTTCAGTGGGACACCCAAAATATATCAAATGAAACTTGCCTCAGGAAAATATAGTATATTACTCCACCAATTGGACATATGTATGTGCAACCTTGTTGTGCAAGAAACAGACACTCTTCTCTCCATTAATCTTCTGTCCTAACTATTTTTCATATTCCCCAAGGGTCTGCATAATTAACTACAAAGAAACCTGTCAGCTGAAGCACAAATGATAGTATTATCTGCATAAGCAAGATGATTTATTTGGTCACTCCATTTAGAAAGTTCAAAACTCCTGAAACCACTGTATGAAAATAAACTATTTAGTGCCCTACCCAATACTTCAGCAACAATAATAAATAAAGTTGAGGACAGACGATCCCCTTGCTTCACCCCTCTTGAAGAATGAAAAACTCATGTGATTGCCCATTTATAAGTTAGAGTATCAGTTATTAGCAACCAATCTCCAAATCATGTCAGTAAAGCATTTAGAGAAACCCATCTGCTCTAATACTTTGATTCAAAAATTTCATTCCATCCTATCATAAGCTTTAGCCATGTCTAGCTTTATCACCGTATTTGCAGTCTTGCTCCTTTTTCTAATATTGGTTATAATTTTCTGGGCTACCAGAACATTTTTAGTGATGCCTCTGTCTTTAACAAAATTAGACTGATTAAGAGAAATGAGATTAGGTAAGAAAATCTTCAAGCCTGGCATGAATAATTTTATAACTGACCTTATTAAGGAAATTACCCAAACTTATAAGTCTTTAATCATAGAAAGTAAGGGCCTTCTCTTTCTTGGGCAGTAAAATCATATTAGTATAAGGAAACTTGGAACGAAATAAGTCATTTTTTGAATCAATTCACCAAAGTAATGTATTTTTTGAAAATTTTACAAAACTAGTAAAAACGTTGTTTCCAATAACGTTTTTTGTTTTAAAAAGGTTAACGGCTCAAACGGAATTAGCGTTAGATGTTAGAATATAAAACGTTACTCACAGTAACATTTTGACATAAAACATTACTCTCAGTAACGTTTTATACATAAGACGTTACCGACAGTAACGTTTTAGACATAAGACGTTACCGACAGTAACGTTTCTCTGTAGCTCTGCCACCCAAGAATCTCTGTACAAATCTGACATTAAATACGTTATCACCAATAACATTTTAGCTATAAAATGTTACTCCGAATAACGATTCTATCAAATCAACCCAACAATTTTTTTGACTAAAATTTTGCCTTGAAATCGTAATCACTAGTCACATTTTTAGTTAAAAACGTTACTGTGAGTAACGTTTCTAGCGAATCAAATCACAGACCTGCAAAGTTTTAGGAAAACAAATTATATAAGTGACGGTATGTATAGAATGTTCAAACACATTTTTACAATTCTAATTTACAATTCTAGCACATTTTTGTGTATAGCAGAAAATTGGCTAATTTTGAAGAAAATGTGATGGTTTCTTTGTATTGGGGTGGTGAAATAATTTCTAAAATGAGCGGATTTAGATACAACGAAGGTGCTAGAATGATTGTTAGCATGTCTATTTCAACTAGCTACGTTAAACTAGTTACAATGTTGCATGAAAAAATGAGGACAAACAGTGAAAATATTCAAATGGATATTTCTGGAAAATATCCATGCTCATTTCAAGGTAATATTACAAGGTTTATTGAATTTAAAATAGAGAATGACCAGTCTTTGCTCCAATTTCTTGTCATTCCTAAAAAAATTTCGAATAAAATTGATATAAATCTTTTGGAGATGTATGTAAAGACTAGACCAACAAATCATGATAATCTATTTCAAATGAATGGTCAGCATGGTTATCATATGAATTTATTAGCTCAAAATTATAGATTTGCCATGCTCAGTCATCCTCATTTTGCATATACTGCAACCCCTAGTATCCATTAATCACTTGATGCAAGCCCTAATGAACATGAGTATCAATCGTATGATGAAGGATTAAGTAGTCAAGGACACATTGAAAGTGTCCATAGACAATATGAGATCAGGTGAGTGATCTTTACTTTTTTTGAAACTATAAGAAATCTTATGCATCACTACTTCATTAATTCATTATTTTTTTTGTAGAGAAGATGAGGATAACTTTGATTTATGTAATGATGAACATTCTCAAATTTGTGATGAAAGTTCGGAGGAAGATGAACCTTCAGAAGATGATGGAGAAAGTGAAACCTTAGAAAGTGAATCTGATGAAGATACGAATGATAGTGAAGATTTACCTCAAAATGATATTGGTGTAAATCTTCATAATCAATTTGGTCAAAGTGTGTCTGAAATGCAAAATCATGATATACCCTACTTTACAACATTAGAGAATGAAGAAGATATTTTTATCTCTACCCGTGAATCTGAGATGAATTGTTGTTCTGTTTGGTCTGACGATGGCAAAAAAGATTTTAAAAAAAGAATGTGTTTTAGTAGCAAAGATAGATTGAAACGGGCTGTGACAATTTGGAGTTTGCACAAAAATAAAGAATTCATAGTTGTAACATCAAGCAAGAAACTATGGATTGTCAGATACAGGTTTCACGAATCATTAGGTTGTCGATGGTTTCTTCGAGGCCGAAAGGTTGGAGGTAGCCTTTGAAAGATAGGAAAGTATTTTGATAATCATAGATGTGAGACTGAAGGGCTTACTACAGGTCACGCTAACCTAGATACCAATTTAATTGCATCTTTGTTTCTAAATCAAATACGTAAAAATCCTAAATTGTTGGTAGTAGATGTCATTTCTAAGGTTCATGAGATATTTGGTCATCAAGTAACATATAGGAAAGCGTGGCTTGGATGTCAACGAGCATTTAAATTGGTGTATGGTGATTTTCAGAAATCATTTAGTGAGCTTCCTAAGTTTTTTGCAGCTTTTTAATACTTTAACCATGGAACAATTGTAGAATGGAAACACGAAGAGTCAATGAGTTTGTTAGAGGTAAAAACATTTAAATTTGTATTTTTGGCTTTCAAGCCATTCATTGATGGATTCCGAACATTTCGTACAGTTATTTCAGTAGATGAAACCCATTTGTATGGTCAATATGAGATAAAATTATTAATTGCTATTGGAATTGATGGAAATGATAACATTCTTCCTCTAGCATTTGCTATTGTTGACAGGGAATCGAAAGAGGCATGGAAATAGTTTTTTAGAAAACTAAGCGCACATGTAATAAAGGATAAAGAAGATGTATGTATTATCTCTGATAGGGCAAAAGTAATCTTAGCTAGTTTATCGGAGTTGTGGCAATTCCAGGAACCTCGGGCCTTTCATCGATTTTACGTAAGACATCTTAAGAGTAACTTTCAATCTTATTTTTCAAACAGGAATCTCAGTGATCTGATGTGGAATACTGCATCGAATCATCAAGTAAGGAAGTTCGAAGCTTTGATGTGGGAAACCAGGGAAGAAAATGAAGAAGCATATGAATATCTCATGCAATTTCGATTGGAAAAATGGACGATTAGCCATGATGATGGAAAAAGATGGGGAGTGTTGACAACAAATCTTTCAGAGTCTTTTAACGGCCTTTTAAAGAAAGTTCGAGGATTGCCTGTCACTACCATGGTGAGACTTTCATTGCAGCAAAAAGTTGAACGGTATACCCGTAGATCTCAAACAACGCACCAACTTGTAGAGCAAAAGGAATTATGGACAAGCAGGTTCAAAGTAAAGTGGGAGAAGAAATACAAAAGTTCAAAAAGACACTTTGTTTTTGATTGGAATATATCCACTGGGACATATGAGGTTAGATATATTCAAGTTGATGGTACTAGTGATAATCCTCATCGTGTTTTACTAAATGATAAAAAATGTGATTGTGGAAAATGGGCTAATTTGCACTTTCCATGTTCACATGTCATGAAGGTTACTAAAAGAATGGTAGGGCTAGCTAGAAATTTTGTTAGCGAGCATTTCACAACAGAGAATTATGTGGCTACATATTCCGGGTCATTCTCACCGGTTGGGCACGAGGCATATTGGCCATCTCCAAGTTTTATAATAAGAAGTAATTAATTTTATCTTTCTCCTAATTGACAAAGGACAACTAGAGTACCTAATGAGATGAATCGTGGTCCTGCAGTATATGGGAGAGCTTGCGGGTTGTGTAGACAGACTGGACATGATAGGCGCCGATGTCCAACTCGTAATCAAACTTAAGTGGGTACTCTTAAAATTTCTTACTGTTTTAAGTCTAATGAATTCTGTTTTGTGGATTATTTCTAAGTCTAATACTTGTTTCATGAATTAATTGAGTAGAAATCTTGTACCAACATTCCAGCTAGCATTTGTAGCATTAGTACTTAAGACATAAGAGTTGTTGGTGTTTTATGTGAAATGATTTCCGATAGAGTTTGCAACTTTTTTTTTGTCTTTCAGATGTCATCTGTGAGTATTATGTTTCATCTTATAAAGAACTTCATTCCAGCTAGCATTTGTAGCTATGCTTCGGTTTTTAGTAGTAGTATCATGATTCATAGCTGGTCAATACAATTTCTAGTAGCAATTGTACGTTGCTTTATACTGTGTGTTTTTCCTACTAATAAATGCACCTAAAGACAAATCAAATAAGTTTCTAACACTTTCCTTCTGCTTCCTTAGCAACCAAACGTACCCAAGAAAAATGGCTAGAATATTATAGGATAGAATATTGTAAGACACGTCAACAACTCAATCTTTGAAATTTCATAAGTTGTATAGTCTTCTATGAAATTCCATAAGAAAAAAGGACACTCTTTAGTTTACAGTAAAACCAGTGCAATCCTTACTGCTACAGGCTGGAGAATTTTCAGCCGCAACTTTTAAAATATCCTCTGAATTCAATCGTGCTAACGTCCATGGGCTAATCTTCACAACAGCTGGATTCTTTTTCTTAATTTGTTATTATGTCGTTGACCTTTTACCAAGTGAACTGACTGATATGGTTTCAGGAGGAACTACATCATACTGCAGGGAAACACCAAAAGATTAAACAAAAGTTAGTAAATTAACCTTTTTCTATGCACTTATACAAAAACATTAAAGCATAAACTTTCTAGCTCAAGAGGTATACTTGATACTACACAATCCCTCTTATTCATGCCATACTGTTCTCGATCCTCTTAACTATAATCAGACCATATGAAGTTATACCGATCACAACCAGATAATCCCTTAATGGTTGTAACAGCCATACCAAAGAATCAACTCAAGAGGAACTATTCAAGATTTGCTAAAATATCCTATAAGTTTTGGCAACATAAGAGCCCTACCAAGCTCAAGATTAAACATAGTTTCTCCCAGGGGTCCACTTCAAAGAGCTTTTATCCACAAGCCGGCAAAGCATTGACCACATTACCGGGTTAAATGAAATTTCTTTTCTTCTGATAAATTCACATGGAATTTTTTTTGTGTGGAACTGGTAACTTTGATAAGCTTACATGGAATTGAAGCTAAGAAATGTGAAAATAGAAACTAAATTCAAATTGAGATGCCAACTGAAGACTGTTCGAAAGTAGCACCGCGAACACGATAAAGGGTTGTTAATACCATAACCAACTGAATGACAATTATAAATTAGCACCGCAAACTCAATAAAAGTTACCATACCCAACTGTTAAAGTTTTCAAATTCTACCATTGATGTTAGGTGATAGTAAAGTTTATTAATTGTATTTACATAAGCTTTACATAATTAAGGTAGTTTAACTTTTACACTTTTATCTATGTACTCATTTTGACATCCATTTGTGGGTTCTAAATTAAAACATGATATGTTTGCAAATTGATATGCAAGAGAAACTTAGTGCAACATATAAATTTTGAAAATTTGAATTAACTAGGCAAAAGCAATTTTGCGCGTGCCTATGCCTTGCTGTATATGTGTGTGCATTTGGATAATTAAAAGTATATATCCCTATGATGGCCATCTCATTTTATGTTTGGTGTCGTTGCCCATTTAGGAATAGGAGCCGGACTACATATAACCTATGAATTCACGTGAATCTAGATTTTATATGTATATTAAGAACTTTACTACATATCTACAAATATTTGATAGTGAACTCAGTCATTACACAAATATTGTTATATATAAACTTAATACTAACAAGAACTCATAAACTTCAAATGCCTACATAAGCATAAGATTGTCTACAATCTACAAAGTTACACCTGTGTACATCCCACGCCACTATATATATAATATGCCTACATAAGCATAAGATTGTTAGTTCTTCAATTTCAATGAATTCAACTTATTTCTTTAAAACTTCTGTCCATACTTTGATTAAGAGTTGATATAATGGAGTTCCTACTAAATGCATGAACATCTGATTGATGCACTATATTACCATTCTACTGCATAATTATTAGCATGCAATACCTGTGCTGAGAAGGGATAGCTAAAAATGGATTTGTTGGATTTCTTTGGCAGATTGGGCAGAAAGTGTCATCCGCTGAAGAATCTGAAGATTTCTCCTTTGAGAACGGACGAAGAAAATTCTTGACAGATGATGAATTGAGAAGGGGAAGAAGCAAGAGCAGCGATTCCTGCATATTAGAACAGTTGATAATATACTTCCATTCATTTTTAAGAAATACCAAATACGAATGTACTTCCATCCGTATGCTTGCTAAACATATTCACTCGTCAAAAAAGATAAAATACCAAACAATTACCTATAAGTTTTTTACCCAACTTTGAGCTCTATCGCATACCTGTCAACAAAGAAGGGTGACACAAATTGGAAAACAAGATTTGTTGGCCCTCTGGCAGCATTTGATGAGGTTAAGGACCTCTTTCCTAACAAATGATTGATAGTTAAATGGCAGAAACAGATTTGATTCTCAGATAATTTGTCATCAATATTCCCCTCTTCGGGAATGACCATATAAAATCTGCACCATTGCTAATGGATGGAAATTACCGAGAATTCACTCCATGCCAATTGGCAATTCATATACTCGAAGCTCATGACTCTATTCACATTTGGGCTCCCATAAACAAGTCTAGCTCTTAAAGCTCTTTCGATAAGATTCCTATACCTGCATGCCATTGATAAATGTAGAGTAACCAATAAATCCCAAAATATATAGTAAGTTATATTCTTAATTCCAGTCAATTCGAAGGCCATATGTACAAAACACTCATAGCAGTCAACCCATGTTTAACAGTTAACCATTTTCTAAATGTCACGTGAACAATAACCTTACAGTAGTCTATGCACAGGCAGGTTCAACAGAGTGTTGTTACCAATATGTGATGCCTATATTAACCTATTTATATTCTTGTTCCTAATTTACTTTATTAGTAGTAGTATTTGTTGGTGGTGGTGGTTGAGAGACAAACAATGGAAGTGCAGAATCAGTAGAAGCAAACACAACAGGCTGAAAGTCAAGAACAGGTTTAGGTAACTTTGCAGGATGATAATGAACAACAGTGGATACAATCACATGGATAAATTCAAGCACATGCAGTTGGAATGAAAAACATGAACCTCATAGCATAAATTCAAGCAAATGCAGTTGAAAACGGACAAAACAAGTATTCATGTATTACCACAGAAGTGATGACTAGACCAGATATAGGGGAATGGAAGAAGGAAGATTCCAACATAACTCTATTACTCGTTTCTTTTTTTTGTTTTGCTTTTCTTCTGTTTTGCATTTTTCTTTTCGGCGTGCTGGTAAGCATAGTGACTCCTTGTCAAGCAAAGGTAGATTTTTAACTATTCAACTAGAAAGGTACAGTTAAGTTGAAAAAAAATAACATAATCACGAAAAAATACCAGTCCCACAAAGCTTAGCAATAATTTTATGCTTCTGTTTATTTGATAGTTCATAATGTTGAATAGTCTTCTCACAACCTGTACTTGCATCCTCCGAATCATTACCATTCACTTCATTGTTGGTATCATCCAACTCATTATCTTCCATCTCAGTGTTCAAGTTCTCCAAATTATTAGTGGCATCCGGGATATTAATAGACATTGGCACAGGTGATAAGGTAAAGTTTGGAGCACTCTCAAAATGTTGAGGTGGATAACCACCAAATATATTATCAAGTGCTGAAAGACTTGGATACCTTGATATTTGTGGGGTCTGTAGATTCATATATGGCACAATCTCTGTTTGTTGATATGTCATACCTGATGCCTGAGTGAATTCCTGAGTGCAACCCATTGAAGTGGAACCAAAATCATGATTAGTTGTTGCTTGATCATCTTCTGAACCTATTTGGAAATTTTGCATTACTTCATCTATTTCATTCATTTCATCAGGCACTTGGTCTCTCGCAATAGCACGTTCTCTTCTTCCAGCAACACCGCCTTTTCCTCGGCTATGAATAGGGGGACGTAATTGATCAGGTTTTACCTCATCTCTTCTATAATCGACTGGTACTTGAGTCCTGTCGGCCTCATGGACATATCTCAAATAATTAGAACTTTGATCTCGCACCATCTTTCTAAACATATATAAGTCCTTATATGATGGCGTATCTCCAAGTGATTTAGCTTTATCAACCATCGAATGAATATGATGTGCCTGTGAATTAAAGTAAAAATATTTAACTGTAAAGGCATCAAAAAGATTAAAAAAAAAGAAGATAAGTTCCTATTCTTGAGGTTAAGATTATTATTAACATATAGGTTATGATTATTATTAACATATATTAGATAAATAAAAATAAGACAAGCAAAGTTCTGCTTACCATTGTTTCATATGCAGTTGAATTAGGCACATAACCTTGTTGGCATTGAGGACGGGGATTAGGATTACCAATGAGAAGACGAGTAATACGTCTGAACCAAATAAGGTAGGGGTCGTCATACCGAAGTAGCCCATGATTGGCTGGTACATTACAGATAAATTGTTCTCGCTCGTTCCAAAAAAGTAACCGTTGTGCATGTTCTAACTCCCAGTTTGTATTTGGCCTTCCCCGACGATCTTGACAAAAGTGGGTGGAATCAAACAGAAATGGAGTTGGAATCACCTGTTGCAATCCAAATTGCCTCATTACTCTATCAGGCAAGTGAACCTCTACCACATCCCAACAGAAGATTGAAACTCTAACACGCCACAAGTCTCGTCCAGCACGACAATAGTCAGGAAGACTCTCAATTAAGTCATCAGTATATGGTTCCTACATAAACTACATGAAAAAAGGAAAAAGCAAATGAGTTATATTTACAATCGACATCAAATCAAAGAAAAAAATTATACACAATCTACCTAATCTTCTGTCATAGAGTCAAGTGCATCCCTATAAAATTTCAGCACATTCTTAGAAGTGTTAGTCCAACTAAAGTGTGCAAATCATCTAGTAGCATATGGACCCCTAGGCAAACCAGTAGGAAAAATATTTCTTGTATCTTTTTTTCCTACTATCTGTGGCCTAAGGACAGTGATCCTCTCCCATGCCCAACCTGATATATATATAAATAAAAAACTAAAATAAATATCAATATAATTTGTACAATTATTAGAATTATTAGATATACCTGAAGTAGTGGTAGAAATCTGGCTATCTCATTTTGGGTACTTTGTGAGGCTTTATAAAGAAAGCGATACAAGTACGCTAAAGTTGCACTACCCCAACTATAAGACCCAATTGCATTGACATCCTCGAGCATAGGCAGGTACATAATCTTCAAATAAGCACCAGATGTATCTGTCATCATCATACCCGCAATCATCCAAAACATGTAACACCTAGCCTTTTGATTTACTATTTCTTGGGTTGCCATGTCTGACAATTGTGGATCACTTAGCAGGTGTGATTTAAGTGTGGATACCTTGATGAAACTATTTTTAAAGTTCTGAAGAGATGGAAAAAAACTTAATAATCTTTGACAAATTTTTTGCCAATCTCTAATAGTTCTCGTTGTCTCAGTACCAAGTACCGGAGCACCATTCACGGGTAATTCATAAAACACCTCGACATCTTGCAAGGTGATAGTTGCTTCACTTGTTCTCAAGTGGAAAGTATGTGTTTCAGGATGCCACCGCTCAACTAATGAAGTGATCAAACTACGGTCGATAGCAGGCCTATTACATCTATAAACATCATACAATCCAGATAATCTAATCACTTCTAAAACTCGTGGATGGATAGGATATTTTTCTATGAGCTTCCAAAAATGTCCATCACTCTTTCTCGTATTAAGAACCATATCAACACATCCATCCCATATATCCCGTGACCTATGAGTAAGTTGTTCAGTTAATACAGACGATTCAAGTGGCCCAGGATCCAACTTGTATGAACTACTACCAGACATAAAAAAGGTACCTATACATAAGTAAATATTTTCACTATAATAAACAAATTAACCAGTTATAAAGGAAAAATTATTCTCTAACAAAGTCTACAGATAATTCTTTCTCCTTTAAAAAATATCCCATCTCTTTGTCTACAAATAATTGTTCATTATTTTGAGCATAGTTGAATAAAATTTGAGAAATATAAAGTTTAAAATAGAGAGTCAAGTTGAGGCAAAGAGAACAGAGAGTACATTCATAACAAAACTTAAGGCTAGGGTTTTGTAATCTGAAACACGAACGATTAATTACTTCAATGAAAGAGATTGCACTGTCAATTGAATCAACCACAGATGATTGAAATTACTAAAAAAACAAAGTAAGAAGCCATAGATGATAGACGAGAGATGAGATATGAGAGACAAAGACGAGTGGGAGAGAAAAGAATTGGGAATTTCTTTCAAAATTAAGGAAATGGCTACACTTGAAAATACTTTAAGTCTCATTTTTATTTGATTTTTTTAAAAGAATAATGGCAGTCACGAATTATCCATAAAACGTTACTACTAGTAACGTTTTATGGTTCGTTAAGTTTTTACTCTGTTACTTTTGACCCTTATATATTTTTAATAAAATAATAGGGTAAAACGTTACTGACAACTACGTATATACTAGTTTCGTAAATTTTTTATAAAGCATATTATTTTGGTCAATTGCTTCATAAAATGGCTTATTTGAGTCAAAAACTCTAGTATTACTAATAGATTTAGGTAGAGTCCTTCCATTAAAGATGGACTGAACTACATTCACAATATCATCTCCCATAATATCCCAGCAAAACTAAAAGAAACATCTAGTGAATCCATCAGAACAACATGCATTGTCACATTCAACTCAAAAACCATCCTCTTGACTTCTTCAGTGTCTGAAAGCTCCTACAACAAATCATTCTCTTCCTCTGTGATTGATTTAGGGACTAAATTAATTAAAGAGAAATCATCAGTCTAACTTGCACTTTTAAACTGTTATTTGTAAAACTCAATTGCTTCTTTAGCCATCTGAGAATTACTCTCAGCCCAAGAGCCTCAGACCTTTGAGTTCTATGGATCTCTAGTCTCTTTCTTCTATTATTAACCAACATGTGAAAGAATCTAGTGCTTCTATCCAAAGATTTATAAAATTGTTAGCTGTGATCACCACAAAATAACAATAAAGGAGCATGATTTGACCTTGTTTTGGCTAAGTGTTTCATCTCAACACAATCCATAATTTTCAAAAATTCTTGATTGACGAATATTCTGTCCAATCTCTTGAATATATACTGCTCATCAGCCCTGTTATTTCACTCTGTGAAAGGACTCCCTTTAAACTTAACATCAAATAATTCACAAGAGTTGAGACAAAGGATAAAATCCACATATTTATTAGGATACACTGGCAAACCTCTAATTTTCTCCTCATTCATAATAACATTAAAATCCCCTCCAACCATTCCTGAAACTCTAATAGTGTGACATAGAGAATAAATGTCATCCCACAAAGAAACTCTTTCTCTGTCTTCATATTTAGCAAAGACCACAATAGCCACTATCTGCAACCATTTTGAATATTTAACTGTGTTGTGATTTGCTGGTCAAAGTCTGATAAAATATCTACCTGAATGTGCTCATGACTAAAGATCCATATCTAACATTAACATTATAATTTGTATAATTCATGCCTAATCTTTTTTTTGTATTTCTGTATATACCTAATCTTTTTAAATGGTTCCATCAATGCAATAAAAGTAAAGTTATGATGCCTATGTAACATTTGAACTCTACGAAAGACATGTTGTGATTTAACTGATCTAATGTTTCAGAAAAGAGCTTTCAACTTCATTGATTATGTGTTTTATCACCTTTTCTAGCACTGATTCTTGTAGGCTTGTTAGGCTTTACCATGCTTTTTTTTTACCTTTTGCCATTACATGTGGTGATAGCGCAGCATCCTTCATTACTTATTAAGATTCTCTTGGATATCTTTATCATCTTTATTTTCTCTCTGTGTTTCTATTGAATTTTCCCTTTCTTATGCTATATCTTCAACTATTTGATGAGACACTAAGCCATGCAATGTCTTGTTATCGTTACTAGTGCCATGCTGCTTTCATTACTAATCATCAATTCAGATTGTGATCTATTTGTAACAATGATTTTCCTTCCTCAGTGGACCTCAAAGCTTTTGACTTGGTTGGTGAAGTCTCAATTGTGTCCCTACAATGTGAATTATCCACCTGGAGTGCTTCATGATATGTGGCATGAGTAAGAATAACTTGAGGTTCAAGAGAATGGATATGTACATATACTACCACATCTTTTTCACTGTGATTTTCTCCTGAAACTGCTATTTCACTTTTGAGCATCACTGAAACTACATTACTGCCACTGACCTCTATTTGTTTGATGTTATAGTTAAACCTTTGTATTAGCCTCTTTCATTTTTACTGCTCTATTGCTATCTACAAGTTGCTGATCAGTATTAGAGGTAATTCCTACATTCTTCACTGGACACCAATTTTTGTTTTCTTCATTCTTTTTATTACTGTCAGTTATATCTCCTTTTTGCATTTGTCCCCCTATCTGTGATGCTGAGCTTTGTCCCTCTATTGATGTGCTTCTATCTACCTGGTTACAACTTGTTGTTTGGTGGTCAACAGTATGAGAATTAACCAATCCTTTCACAGTACTATTCTTTTTCAAATTTAAGAGTGACTTTTCCTCCATCTGAGTATGCTTTATACATGATCCTGACATGATTATTATCCTTCTCTTGTTGTTAAAAAATGTCAAAAGAGTTTGTGGTACCGATATCTCCATTGTGCTTTAGTACCCCTTCACTATTTTCTTCTTTATTCAAAATCATAGTAGACAACTTATTAATACCTTTTTCAATTTTAAACCTCATGTTAGTATGATTCCATTTGGCAAGCACCACTTTTCCATTCAAAAATCTCTTTTGCACTGGTATGCCATTTTCTTAACCTTGAATGTTTTCACCTGCAATTGATTATCTTGTTGATCCTAAACTTTTAATTTTGGATGTAAGCTCCTATATTCCACCTTCACATGACTTGTAGCTTGTGAGTGTAACAATATTTAGGAAGCA
Source organism: Capsicum baccatum var. pendulum (assembly GCA_030864225.1). Classification (NCBI taxonomy): domain Eukaryota; kingdom Viridiplantae; phylum Streptophyta; class Magnoliopsida; order Solanales; family Solanaceae; genus Capsicum; species Capsicum baccatum. The sequence continues at coordinate 82,899,120 of CM061552.1, forward strand.
TGTCGTACTGAATTGTGATAGTTTGAATTCTCGCCTTCTTTTGTTGTATTATTAATCACTTCAATTTCCACATGATCAGGTAATTTAGCTGCTAAATCGACCTTTAGTTTCACCCTCGCACAACTAGGTCGGGTCTTGTTAATCATAGTCATATCTAGTTGGATGCGTTTCCCCACTGCAGCTGTGAATGAGTGTTGACATCTAATTTTTGCCCTCCACGACTAAGTTTGACCCTGAGTTTCTTCGCTTTTAAAAAAAATTACAGCATTTATTTTATCCGAATAAAAAAATTCTTTCAAGTATTCATCTAGGTAATTCGGTCATCTTAAGTAACAATTATATGTTTTCGTATCCATACATACGAGATTGTGTAATTTTGTTACTCAAATAATTATTTTATAAAAATTAAGTTTTAATCAAGGATTATCGTGAAAATTGATTCAAATGGTTAATATCTTGATTTAAATATAATTTAGCCTCAAAAATAATTTATTTTGAAAAATATTTATTTGATTTTATTAAATCAAGAAACTCGGAATTAAACTAATTATTAATTTATTTTGAATTTTGATTCAATTTAGTCCATTAATTGAATTTGGCCATAATTGAAATTAATTAGATTACAATTGTAATGCAATTGACAGCCTAAATTTTTAATTTGGCTATATTTTAAATTAAATTGACTAAATTAAAAATACTCAAAAAATAACCTAATCTATCCGACCACCCCTTTCTTTCATTTGGGCTGGCCTACCCAGCTGTGCAGTCCAACAGCAACCAACCCATCAGACCAAAATGCCCCCCAGTCGACCAACCCACTCTAAAAACCTTGACCCGGCCCACACCCTTTTACCTTTCTTATCCACATAAAAAAACAAACGACAACAACAACTTTCAACCTCCAGCGTACAAACAACATCGACCAATGACTTCAATACCAACAGTCCGGCGAAACCCATCCTCGAATAATATCGGCAACCTGTCAAATCCGAAGAACCAACCAATTCCAGCAAAAAACTTGACTCCAACCCAAACCCGTTCAGGTTCAAATCGAATTCGATTCAATCCAATGACAACGATCCTTAAATCATGAAAATCTCTCTTTTTTCATCTTATCTCAGAATTTTGTAGACCTCGAACCTTGATATTTAACTTTAGTTCAAGATGGGTGTGCTCTTTGCTCCAAAATCTCATCCAAATCAGAAGCATCACAATCAATCCGAATTTGTGGGATATGTTTTCACTCATTTTTTTAACTTTTTATCAAATTCCCAACCACATTTTCTGTCACTAAAACAGACTCTATTTAGAATTTTAATGGAGACTTTTTTGATACAAATAGGAGCGGATGCTTTCGTTTGAAGGGATTCTTGGAGAAATTTTTGGTGAAAAATTAGGGATTTTGAAGGAGGGTTTCTTTAATCCTATGTAATCAAGAATTTCAGAAGAAACTGATTTAAAACTCGATCCCAATGAAAATTGAACTCCTACAAATCGGAGTCGAAAGTCTGATGGTGAAAGCTCCGTCGTGATAGGCTCTTTTGTCCTGGTTTGCTGCCCTTAAAAAGGTAAACACCTTTTTCTTTCAGTTTTTGTTTTATAATTATTTCCTTATTAGCTTCATCGTAATCATAATTGTTGGGACTGTTCGCTTTAGAAATCTAGGATTTTATTGTATTTTTCTTCCTGTGTTGATAATCTAGACTCCAATGTGAATGAAATGGTATGTATTAATTAAATCTCGAAGATCACATCTTTGCCTTGTGTTCACTGTTTGTACGTTATATGTAACTGTTTTGGCTTTGTATAAAATACGTTGTCATTGTGAAATCTATCCTCTAGTGATCAAGTTCCAATATAAACCGAGGGCTACATTTTTTCTTCAATTGGAAAAGTATGTAGTATAATTTTACTTTGGCATAAGATGGAGTTGGTATAGTTTAACGAACTCATTTCCCGAATATTCACTTTAGACGTCTTATGTTGAGTATTTTAGAATAGTGGAATTCTAGAAGTAATATAAATATTGTAGCAATCCTTTCCATATCAACATGTGGGGTTAAGGATGATTGTGCATTTTTGTTACTAACATTTTGCTGCTAGTTTTCTTATTTTCTGCTCTATTCTTCTCTTTATTGTATATGTATGTTTAAAAATTGAAATGAGATTTTTCATGCATTCTTGATATCCCCAGAAAGCAAATAACCTTTGAAATGTTTCTCCAGACGTAACATGTCTATAGTTTGTCATACTATAATGTTGAAAATGTGAAAAGTTTGAAGATCTATGGAATGTAAATGTTAAGTTGTTAAATTGGTCTTCTGGCTTTGTTTCAATTCTCATAGTATCTTATTTGGTGTTTGAAATACCTATTCTCCTAGTTTTGTTTCAATTCTCAAAATATATGCTTTGGTGTTTGAATTATATGGATTAAGCTTGAGTTCTTCCACTTTGGGATAAATTATTTTGAACTTCGAATAAATATTTTGAACTTTGTATTAAGCTTTGAGTTCTGTCACTTTGGATAAATTCTCATGGTATCTTCTTTGGTGTTTGAAATACCTATTTTCCTTCGTTGTTTCACTTTGAATAAATTATTTTGAACTTATAATAATTTGGTGTATTTTTCTTGATGCACGCGATTCCATTGAGTCCATTGGACTCCATTCTCCCCCCTTGGCATTTATGGGACCAAACCCCACTTCTCCGAGTCAAAACTTCATGCCGAAGTCCCAAAAAATGAACCAAAGGACAAGAAAAAAGGTTGGTATACACATGTATACAGCTGATATACGTTGGAAGCGACAGCTGCCCACGATTACAAGATGCACAATAAAAAATAGAGGGGAAATAAGCAGGTTTTCACGCTGATATACACTTTATAAGCAGTGATATACAGTAAAACGTGAAGAAAATTGGGACTGATATACATCCTGGAAATGGATCCAAAGTCCACAAAAGAATACAGCCCAAGGCTGAACAAATCATAATGGGCCAAAAGCCCAATCCAAGCTTCTTTTTATTTACTAAAATTTACATATATACACAAGGTAAAGTTACCTTATTACATTAAATCCCAATTTGGTAAAGTAATTACATAAATTCTAAAGTAATTACTTAAATCCCTTCCTTTTTTACTTTCTCTCTCATACACCTTATACATCCAAAAACACACTGATTTCTTCCGTTTTTGCTCCATTACACACCCATTTTTTCTCCATTTTTGAAACTTATTTTCACGCCTAAATTCAAGCAACGTGTACTTAGAGGTTACCAATTTGTATGTTTTCAAGCATTAATTTATCTTTTTGATTTACTTCATTAATTTTTGAAAAAAAAATTTCAACTTTACCAAATCAGGATATTTTTTCGAATCTTCTTTGGTTGCATGTTGTTTTGTATGAAATTACCGTCTGTTGCAATCATATTTAAGTTTTGTAGTTTGATTTTATCAATTTTTTTCCATACACTACAAGACAGATCTTTGAATTTCTTGGTTTGTAGTTGCTACTGCTTAATCAATATAGTGTAAAATTCATAATAGATTCTCGTTTTACCTTTAGTTTAGAATTTAGTCAGTTAGATGCTCAGGAATAAGATATTGTTATTGTTATATTTGATTACGAAAAAAACAATTTTGCAAAGAATAGTTCCAAGCACTAAAACGATCCGGTAACCATGAAGAAATTGAAGAAAATGGCAAGTTCTAGTTCAAAGAAATCAGCTTCAAAATCAACTAGTAAGAAGAAGGTTGATGTGACAAGTTTTAGTTCGAAGAAGTCAGCTTCAAAATCGACTAGTAAGAAGAAGGTTGATGGGTTCGGTCGACCACGTCTTCCGAAGGTATTCAATTTATATTATTTGATTTAATACAGTAAATGATTAATTATGATTTGATAATTGTATTCTAGGATTATACAGTATGCATACCTTATATAGTTTGTAAGATTAATGTGTTCAGTCAATTCACTTATGAATACATTATACATTACTTTAGTTGTCAGACTAATGTATAATATAAGTCTTGTGCTTTATATTTTATTAGATTATACAATAAGAAATTTTATTACACAAATGAGGCAGTTTTGTATTAAGTGGAATTATAATTTGTGAATGTCTGCATATTGTATAAGGGTACATTATACATTCTGATAATCTTGTAGTTAATTCATGTATCAGGTGAATAATTTATGTTTTATATGTATAGTGTGTCAGTATACATGATGCAAGATCATATTTGAATGTATAATTTAAGACATATCAGTCATTATACATTAGTTAAAAAGTCTTCATATTGTATAAGGTTACATTATACATTCTCAAAAGCTTATAGGTCATACATGTTGAATGTTAATACTTAATAGGCATAGTATCACATTATACATTACTGCAGATTATTATTTAAATGTATAATGTACCCTCATACATGTGCAATTGTTGTATAATGTTATCTTTAATACATATCAGTTTGTTATTTTTTTTCCTCTATTAATTTGAAAATGCCTTTATTTTTTCAGGGGATGATATACGGTATTGACACAGTCCCGGTTCACCCATTGCATATCGGTAGCTTATGTAACCGTACTTTTGGTGAAGACATAAAGACGTATTTTTTAGAAGATGTTTTAGGAGCATTTAGAAATACAATTTTTGAGATATTTCTCGACTTGCCTCAATGCAATTGGATAAGAAAGATTTCAAAATGTCTCCTTATACTAGAAATTCAACAGGATAATAAGGACAAGATTCATGTGTGGGTTCAGGGGAACATCCTGAAATTTATGATGCTTGAATTTGCCATCATTACCGGTCTTACATATACCGGTAATATTGAGAAGTATATATATTCTTCATCCCAAAATCAGCTTTGATCTCGCAGTATTTTTTCGACGTTGTAGGTGGAATAACTAGGTCAAAACGGATAACACGTGTGAAGATGGAAAACTTCGATAACTCTGAAGATGCTCTGAACCTTGCGATATTATACTTTGTTCATACATTTGTATTTTCTCAGCATCGTAAATCACCTATCAGTTTAGCTCACTTCCAGATGGTCGAGTATGGTTGGTACAGACATTTTTCATAGGAAAATATTACATTTGAAAAGTTGATGAACTCCTAGCGGCAGGATTTCAGAATTGCAAAGCAGTTATATTCATTGGTAGGGGTGGCAATAGTGCGGTGCAGTGCGAGTTTTGAGCTATGCGGGGTGGTGCGGGTTTTAAGTTATGCGGTGCGGGGCAGGGCGGGGCGGGTTAAAGTAAGATTTTTTTTTAATGGTGCGGTGCGGGTTATGGGTGTATACGGGTTTAAATTAAAATAAAGCTAAAAATTAGTATTGTTCTCGTGAATATACCTAAAACTATATGTATTATTTACTTAAAATTTTATAATATTTAAAACGACATGTATAACACTATAAATAAATAATTTTATAGCAGCCTTTTTAACATCTCTATTCATTTTTATAAAAATATGATTACTTGTACACGTTATACTTTTTGATAATTTTTTAGTGAAAAGTGATACAATAGAAATTAGTTATTATTTCCTAGTTGTAGATTTGAAAATATTATGATTTTCAATGGAGTTACAATTTTTTCAAAAAAAAAAGATAAAAAATTAAAAACATGCTTGGGGCGGGGCGGTGCGGTTATGCACGGATATGAATGTGGGGCAGGTTTATACGGGTTTAAAGGTGATGCGATGCGGTGCGGTTCGGTGCGGTTTTAAAATTTGAGGGTTTAGAAAAAACCCGCACCGCACCATTGTTATTCCTATTCATTGGGTGGAATGCCAGACATTCTAAATGTTTGGATGTTTGAGTGTTGTTCTGACGTAGATTAAAAAACTGCTTTGTGATGAAGAAACATCATCCCAAGAATACTTAACTAGTCTGTAGAGTGTACGAGGCCTACGTATGACTCTTTTATGTCTGGCATATTCAGTAAGGTAATTGTATAACATGTTAATTATTATCATTTTCAAGTCATTTTATTGAAGTGCTAATATTTTATTTTGAAATTCATTTTTCAGTAGTCTTACAAGAATTTACAACCTACAAAAGAAGTAATTCGTAGGTTGAATTTGTCTTTTTTTGAAGATTTTGAGATATTTGATCCAACATCTGCAACTTTCACATCTGCTTCTCGAATGTTGAAAAGGTCAGCTTATGAAGATCAACCGCGTATTGTTACTGCAGCTGAAGATTTTGATGATTTCGGCACTATACCACCACAAAAAATTCTAATAAAGGTTGATTTAGCTTCACCTTTATCACCTAAACAAGCATCGAAAAGAAGAAAGACAGTTATATTTCAGGAAGATAGTCCAGGAGTGACGGATGAAGAAAAATCTACACGTGCTCATGCAGTACGTCATGTGTCTGATTTGTTTTCTAAAAATCAGGAGGATTCAACAGATAAAGGAGAAACTGGTGTGTTTGAATTTGAACATCGTCATTAAGAAGAAATTGGTGTGTCTCCTGACCGTGACCAAGTAAAGTCTGTTCCTTCATCTTCCATAATGCCTAAAGGGACTTCTAAGTTAACTTTAGATATGGATGAGATAAAGATTTACAGCAACTACTATGTAAGTTAACTTTCTTATTGACTATTTTTGTTTTTAAAACGCATTACGTGTTTCTAATATATTATTTTTTCTGTACGTTATAAGGTTGATAAAAAGATTGCTGAGCTGGTTGCAGTAGTATCTAATATACCTGTTGAGGTCGTTAAAGCTTTGAAGAAAGAAGAAAATAAAAAATCACCGGTATAAAATTTTATTTCATTCAATTTTATGTTACTTTGATGAAATGTTCATACATGCGTATATTTCATGTTATCTAGGATGATAAAATGGTTGATCAGGAACAAGGTCCCGAAGAAGGATAAAAAAAATATGGCAGTCCATATAAGGAGGATTTGCCGATACTTTTTTGTCAATAATGTTGGTTTGTTACTATAAATTTGTATACCTCCCATATATAAATCTGTTTTGTTTCATTTTTTACAGCATGCAGATGAGGAAAAGGGACCAGTCGTTGAAATCACAAATGATGAACCATCTGTACTTTAACCTGTAGAAACAGATATCCAAGCATGTGTCTACACGCATACTAAATGTCCAACAACAAGTGACGGTCAAACTGATCAGAAGGTATATTGAATTAATATTTACGTATGTAAATGATAAGTATAACCAATTGTATATAGCTATTTTTATGAATATCCTTATACATATGTAATTAGTAATATAATAATATTCCTGAATCGCCTTAGACATATATAAATGTTATTGGTTACCACTTGGGTTTTGTTGTATATGAATGACCTTATACATATATAGGATATGTATATATAGATTTATACATTCATATGCAAGCCTTACAGATAACAAATTCTTATCACTGGTATAAAACTATATTTCATTCAACTTTATATTACCCTTAAAAAATGTTCACACATGCTCATTTTTATATTATATAGGATGAGAATATGGTCGATAAAGAAGCTCGTGAAGAAGAATTGAAAAAACAACACAGTCCTCATATGAAAGATTTACCGGTATTTTTTTGCCACTCATATTAGTTTTTTACTACAAATCAGTCTATAAACATGTAGCATCATTTATTGTAAGAAAAATGGTCATAATGTTATCGGCTGAATATCAAGATTTGGTGATCTTCATGCTTCCATAATTTTTGACATTGTTATAAAGTCATCTTCTAAAATAGTAATCATGGTCTTGATGAAATTAGGGAGATTATGATGTTTTGATTACATATTCTTTGCTTTGTACAGTTGGATAAGGGAATTTAGTTATGGTGTATTTAATTCAAATTGGGCAGTTTGTGTAAGGATATGAACTCATTGTACTCAAAATTAGGGGATATGTACTTGTGATTTTAATTCCAAGGATAAATGTTCCATATTACTGATTCTGTATAGATATGTATGAATAACATTATACATACATTGGTTTTGTATAATTAGATATGTAATACTATGGATGAACCAACATATATATAAGTTTTTTGTGCTATCAATAGTGTTTTGCGATGTATGATTTCCTTTATACATACATACCTTAAGCATAATTATATGTATACATTTATATATTCGATTTATACACAACACATCGATATCCGTGCATACAGGATAATGTCGGTGGCACAATAATGGATTCAGTTCAAGACGTTATAGATGCATTATTATTTGGTTTGTCAATACCTTCAACCATAAAGTCATTGGATGTTGGTACTCCTAATACAATGACCGAGAGCCAATAGACCCTTTCCGACAGACAGTTTTCACCTGATTTCTCGGATGCTCAAGTTCAGGAGCGTGAAGCCACGAAAGCACTTATAAAAAGGGAACAAAAGAAGTCAAGGATTTTCAGGTCACTGTACATCACAAAATTTGATTCTATCTCTAAGAATGAGGGAAATTATGATAATAAAGAGAAGCAGATGTATGCTTTCGATGGTTGTACCATTTACCAAGATTTGCCTAACCAATTGATGCATGATTATTCTCAGTGGATTGTCATAGGTTTATTGAAATATCATGCTGGCCAGTAAGTTATTTGGAAACTGTTTTGTATTTTTAAGAATACTACGTCAGCATAAATTTTTGTGATGTTCAATCCTTGTCGCATGTGCAGGAAACAAATGGACAATCACTATCTTTAAAATGTTGACGAATTAGGTTATCCTCGATTGGACTTTGTTGTTGCACATCCATAGTAAAAAATTGATTCTACTTGATGCGGCAACGCAAAACATGCTGGAACGATGAGGTAAATTAAATCAAAATTTGTTCCATATCATACATTTTGTTACCATTGGAAACTTTACTATAATGTCATATCATACATGTTACTGTTAAAAGCTGCAGTTACCTTTAGAATTTGTACTAAAATCTAGCAACATACATAGTAAATGATGTATAATTATGCAGTAAATTTGAAGTACTAATACAGAAGTTGGAATGATGTAGAACATGCAGTAATGTTATGTATAATAGAGTAGTAAAATGTTGTAGAATATATGTTAGTTTATTACAAACAATTTGCAGTGAAACTAATATGTATTAATCTGAAATACAATACAATATTGTAGAAAATGGGACTCATATAGTCAATATGTATATCATATATTAAAATCTATGTATAATATACTATCATACATATAGAATCTTTTATAATCATATATCTAATATGCCACAAAATCTTATCTCTAATACCATGTAACACCTGTTATTGTCAGAAACTTTATAATACTACCGTATAATACATGTTTTAATTGGTAAAAACTGCAGTTATTATTAGAACCAAAAATAGAATATAACATCATACATAGCTAAGGATGTATAACACTTTATCATACATGCAGTAACAGTCATTCTTACCTTAATATGATAAACAAACACGTCATACAAATTAAAGAATAGGTTATTTTGTTTCATTATTTTTTTTATATTTTTACCCTGTTTGAACATGTGGCATTTAGATGTGATCTTCTACCACTTGAGAAATAAATCGAAGCTACATCTGTGTAATAATTATAGATATACACCAATCAGATGCTTCTTTAAAACATTTATTGAGAAGACATATAGTCGATATTATCCAGATGCTCCAACAGTTCAGATATCCACGCAAGAAGACTATGCAGAATCATATGTTGTTGCTAAGAATGAAGATGTTATTACAAATATAATTAATGAATTCTGTATTTTTGCTGGATTACCATGGCATATGGTTGATGAGGTATATATTTCAGTTAACTGTGGCAAAGAATTTCATCGGGTATTGGTTGTAATTGTGTTGAAGGAGAGAGTGATACGTGTGTATGACTCATTGTCAAGTACAAGGAAAAAGGAATCACCAAACGAAATACAAAGTTGACAGTGATGCTGCCTACTTACTTGTCAGACAATGATTTTTTTAAAAAGACAGAATGAACTGACTAGTCAACACTGAAAGCATATAAAGGGAAGCTTGGTCAGCAAACTGGTCTTATCAATCAAAACCCATTTGATATTGACTACGTTCAAACATACCACAACAAGCATATGATAGTTTGTAAGTGAATTTGGTATTTTTCTTTACATGTATAACGATGTTATAATTATTAAACGGACAGTTACTTTATCATTTTTTTTAAATCAGGGACTGCGGCGTCTTTGTGGCTGCATATGCAGAAATATTAAGTGAAGGGCAGCAAGTGCATTCATGCGGATTTGGTGTTGAAAGCTAACGTGCACGCTATGCTTCATTACTATGGCATTACGGAGTGACAAAGGCAAGTGAAGGGTTCACAAGTGATAATGACGATCCTCCTCATCCAAGAAATAGTTTTCTCCAATCAACTGATGAAAGTGCAATTGTTACTTTAGATTAGCACTTTTTTAAATTAGTCTGCATGAAAACATCTAATTGTTGTTTTAGTAGTTAATGTTAAACAGTTACAATACTTGTTAATTTTTTTATGTTGGTTTTTAAGTTATAGTTTATGGATGTCCTTAATCTTCTTATACATACATATCTTTTGAAGAAGTGTTTTGCAATGACGTACAACATATTGTATTGCTTCTATATAGTTTGGTAGATATCACAGTTGCCGTACATTATATTATATATAATGTATAAAAAAGAATTAAACAATAATGTATAATCGTATAACACATTGTATTATTTTCAGTAGGTAAATTCGTTTAACATCATACATATTAATAAAGTATAGAACTATATCATACATTTGTTACATACTATAAAAATATTTTATATTTTATTATTTTGTGATTGTTTCCAATATTAAATGTATGATTGGTACGCACATAAGAGTAAGTTATACCAAAAAGAATTTATATCATACATAAACACTTAAGTATAATACATTATCATACACATAACACATTATTGAATGTCAAATAAAATTTGAATAAAATAAGACACATGATTTGCCTTTCATTTTGTTATTTAAACATACTACTGTACATGTGGTCAGTTTTAAAGATAAATAAATAACGCAATGTATTATGATCTATGTATAATGGAACACATTGTATTATTTACTATTATATAAATTGTTTTACAGCTAAATAATGCATTGAACGTGTATCTCATACATTTACAATTATGTATTACATAACATTATACAAATTGTTAAAAGTTTATTACTGAATAGAAAATAAGAGTAAGTTATATCAAAAATGATTTGAATCATATATATATATTTAAGTATAATACATTATCATACACATAATACATTACTGAATGTCAACTAAAAATAGGATAAAATACGACACATAAAAGTGCATTTTATTTTGTTGTTTTTAAACATAAAACTGTACATGTGATTAGTTATAAAGGTCATAAATAAAACAATGAATTTTGGTCTACGTATAATGTATACCATTGTTATGCAAAAGTCAAACACTTATTAAGAATTAAACTTCAACTAATAATATAAAACATAATTAAAAGTTATTCAAAATTGTCAACATAATCTACGTAAAATGATTATCCAAACAAAATCAAACTAAACATCAATATATAGATAAACAAATTATCTTCGTCAGGTTTCCTTTGGGAAGAAATCGCACCTCCTTCGGTTATGACCTGCACATCTACATTTACCGCAACAGTTTAAACTTAAAGTAAGTGATTCACTAGATTTCAAATGCCTTCCTTTTTTGGCCTATCCGAAGGTCTTTTGTATTTGGGTGGCACAACTTTTTCATCATCAACAAATTGTGCAACATTTCAATCTTTCATGTCTAGCATAGAAACTATAGGGAGTTCATACGTCTTGACAATGGTGTTTGGCCTATACAATTCTGAGCAGTAACGGCCATAATCTTTTATATCAATATTTTTACTCTTTAACACGAAAAACGTGTGTGGACAGGGTATTTCATCAATTTGACACCGGCCATAGTTGCACCTGCCACGATCAATATCAACAATGTACCTCCTTCCTGAGTCATATACACAGTAAAGATAACTACCAGCTGTCTTAACCTATTAAAAATAAATTATTTACTACAGGTGCCAACATAAAATTTTATAATGAATAAAAAAGATATTTAATTACATAAATATTCTAATACATACCGTCATCCGCATATCCTTAGCCCCATTAAGAGTCAGAATTTCTCAAAATCTTCTCTCGAGTGTTGTGTTGGTATAAGATACAATTTCACTGTTCTTACAATTCCATGCAGCAAATAAAATTCTAACTTCTTCAAGGAAAGCTAGAATAGGAAGTTCTCTATCCTCTACTAAGCAACCATTAATACATTCGGCTATATTAGAGGTCATCATTCTACCTCTATTAATAGGAGAGTGTCATCGAGATCATTTTTCATAACCAGCTTCTTCCAGATATTTCTTAACCCTGTGATCAACCTTACCAACCTTTGACATAATGTAATCAAATCTTTTTTTCTATAAGCCTTTGCCATGGAATAATAAAGGTCACTAAGCCTATCTTTGCTTTTCCTAAAATTTTTGCAAACATTTTTTCATAACTGCTAAATACATGCTAGATGTGAGACATTGGGATAAACAATGCTCACGCCTTTTATGATACTCTCGTTTCAATTCGATACAACACACATATTGTCCCGTTCCCCAAATACTTCTCTAAATTGATGAAAAAATTAAGTCTACGCATTATTATTCTTTGAATCCACAACACCGTAAGCTAATGAAAGAATACATCCTAAATAAAAAAAAAAAAACAATCCAATACAATTTCTGTAGGTGAATAATATATGTACTGATTTTGCAAGTATATAATTTACTATACATGCAATAACAATGTATAATCACTTCTAATACATAAAAAAAATGTATAATAATCATAGTAAAAAGTCTAAAAGTAATGTATAATACCTGCACCATCAAGAGTATTTGTCGATACAAATGTGTCTTTGTATGGACCGCTAAAATGAGCACCATCAACAACTACAACAGGTCGGCAAAATTTGAAATCCTTTATCATGGGATGTAAGGCAATAAACAAGTATTTAAACTCATTATCTAATGCCTTATGCATCAGAATATGCGATTATGGATACACCTGGTTCAGCATATAGATATAATGGGGCATTTTTCGATATTCATCAGCTGGTCCACCTCTAAGCATCATAATTGCCTTCTCTTTTGCCCGCAAATCCATCATGTAGTTAATATCAACTCCATAAATAGCCTTCATCTCTTCAATTATGTCCGCGGGTGTTTGTATTCTCTTGTAATTAATTAATTTTGGTGTTGTAAATTCACTAACAAAAGTTATTGTCGCAACCAAGTTATTCAGTACTCTATCACTTAGACTGCATGTATGTTCCGCATCAAATCTTTTTATCACAAAGATTTCTAAATGATTCATACAAGACGCCTTGAGGATCCATTTGCAGTCTTTGTTACGACAGTGCAATACATAACTGCATCAAATATAAATAGGTTGTAAATGTATGAATATAGATATAAAATTCATGATTTCAATTAAAATGCTGAAATTGACCTGTTCCAGTTTTATTATACATCCATTTTAATGTATACGTACTCATTATACATTGCTAATACATCTTTCAACTAACTGTTAACATCGTCCAAACAATAATTCGTTCCAAAACAACTATTACAATAAAACAAACACATTAAACCATCAACAAATAAATACAAAAATTTGGTTGATACCTTTGTTTGTCAGATTATTTAGAAAATGTGTTGAAGTCATTCGATATCGTATATTTTGCCATTACCGATACCAAAGTTTGCTTATCCTTATAAAGATGGCCAACCTTTATTACGGTGTTCTTGCAATCAGTATGAAGATTTTCACTTCAAATTCTAGAACGTATAATGAATACTGATTTTGCATTTCAACGACCGTTAATGCAACTGAAGCAAATTCACTACCTTTAATACACAGTACTGTCCCTGTTTCTCTATCAAACTCGATATTCTTAATCGATTTGTCAAAAGCGGAAATACACAGCGAAAAATTAACCAATCCAAAAAATTATTTCTTCAACTCAATGTAAACCCTCACTCCATTGTCATTCTTTATGATAATAGGAGAAGAATTACTTTCAACAATATATTTTACTTCAATTTTTTTACATACTTCGTCAATATTCAATTCCATGGCGATCGTAGCAATCAATTTTAAGAAAGTTACACTTTCCAAAATAATAATTGCGTCACTTTTGTATGATGTATAACTAATTTCCAACTCCTAAATATCCAAATGTCGCAACAATATGGGGATGTTCATATTTAATTTTTAGAGAATAGAAGAACCCAGTTGAAGAATTTTTTTTTTCCTGAACGTAGATCTACAAAGAAGACGACTTTATTGTGATGTTTAAGAAAATATTTGAATTTAAATTTCAGTTACTATAATTACTCATACACTACATAATGTCAGATAATTAATGGCGTTAATTAAGGAACATAAAGATAATATTTGATTTATCTTACCTTAAATGTAAGATTAACAGTTTTATCATACATTCCACCTATGTATGAGTATATTTACAAAATACGGGGGAGAGAAAGCCTGAAGGGATTTTATGTAATTATTTTGTCTAGGGAGGGGATTTATGTAGTTTTTACATTTATTTATTCATTTCTTTTGTAATTCATTTGTTATATTTATGATTCTAACTTTAATTGACTAATTAATCTAGATAAATTTCCTAAGGCATTACCATTTTATTTTTTCATGGCTTTTGGTCAATTCGTAATTTTTTGACCTAACTTATCTCGTCTAAATAAATTAAAGTGGTTCTTTCGATTCTTCTTCCTAAAATTAATCTTAAAAGAAAAAGAAAAAAATTGTCAAGCATTTTTTTTTATATGGCGTTTGTCTTGTTCATGTGACTAATAGCCTACTTGGATTAAAATAATTTTCTCCAAATCAAAGAAATCAATTTTCTGGTGATTTTTTTTTTTAGTGATTTTTTTTAACTTTCCATAATCGATAAAATACTTTTAACACGATGATCCCTTAACGTTCTCCAAATGTGTTATTTATTGAAAAAATGATCTTTTTTTATAATAACAATAATAATATCAATAAAAAATTAATTATGTAATTTTTTTTTATGATAAAAATACAAACTTATTTCCTTCTTGAGTCCAAGTGTGCAACCTAGTTTAAATGGATTTCTCTTTAATTAAAACATTCGTAATTTTTATTAAAATAATTTTGAGTTAAATTAGAATATATCTTGATTTTTTTATTTTTTTTCTTTCTCAAATTCTAATTTGTCGTGATTAATTATGAATTAAGTAAAATATTTCTTAGGTAGAATATTTCTTGTAATATTTCTCAAAAGTTAACCATAAATTAGGTGGAATATTTAATAATTCTTTAATATTGGATTAAGTGAAACATGATGTAACGTTGTCTAACTCAAGTAGACTATTTCTCGTTTGAATAAATAAATGTCAATTTTAAACGTGCAATAAATAATTTTAATATTTTAAAAAATCAATCTTTTCGTAAAGTTAGTCACCCTTATTTTAGTTAGTCCAAAAAATGATCTTTTGGTGAATCATTTTTTAAACGGACGCTCCTAAGTGCCTTAAAAACTTTCCTAGGGCGTTAATTGAACCTTACTTATTTCTCTAATTTCAAAGATTTATTTTTGTCTTTGAATCTTTAAAATTTCTTTAAGTTTTCTTGATATTTTCTATAAAAATTAAGTGGCAACTCTCTAGATTTCTTTAAAATTATTTCGAAAGATTTTCTTGAATTTTTGAAATAGTTTGAAAAAAAATCAAAATCATTTTCTCTCAAACAAAACCCGAAAAGGGATAAAACCATGAGAAGAGGAATTCTTTCACAAAAAAGGTGGGTAATAGATCAGTGAATGTGATTCATGTCATCACTTGCATAGTCTCCTCCTTTGTATTGAAATTGACATCATAAATGAAAGGTCTCATTTGATATGCCAATTTGTCCTTTGCTGTAATGTAATATACATTCTTTGACATCATGTTAAGGAAATCCTCCCTACGATCAAAACACAAGATATATCGATTTCGTAGCAACCCTATTTTACAACCACCTTTTATTTTGCATTACTTAGTAATTTAATGTCCCGAGTCTTCGATCTCAGCCAACCACATGAAAATTTTTCAATGACAGCATATTGAAGATCTTTAATGATCCTCATTTTATATACTTCTTCCTCCGTCTATGTAACTCGTGGAATGTTATTATTGTATTCAATAGGTTTAACGTCAATGAATTCAAATGAACCCTTCCTTCCATGACAGTTGCTAATATTAGGTTTAAGTAAATCAACATATTTAGTATTTTGGGAATTTCCTTCATCTTTATCAATACTACTGTCATGCATATTACCCATTAACTTTCACTCGCATGATGAGATTTTTGGGAGATTGGACGTGGTAAAGTTGTGAAAAATTCTAAGGGGTTGTAAGATATGTAATTGTCCTTCCCTGTCCAGCTTCGGACGGCTGGCCAGTGGCCACGCCGGCCATGACACTCATAATAAAGAATAAAGAAGAAGAGTAGAAAGAGAATAGAGAATAATTTTTATTTCTCTTGAGGATGAGAGATCATAAGATTGATAATACAATGAACAAAATCCCTCTATTTATAGGGAAAAATACTCTAGTTTCTGACTAAAAGACAGATACTTCAAATCCTGATAGATATCAACTAGATCTTGATAGACATTCACTATAATGTAAATATATTTATAACACTCCCCCTTGAATGTCTAGATAGATAATGTGTCTCGTTAAAACCTTACTAGAAAAAATCTAATGGGAAAAAATCTAGTAAAAGAAAAAAAGTACATATCTCTAACAATACGCATATAGGTTGCCTCATTAAAAACCTTACAAGGAAAATCCAATGGGACAAAACCTCATATGGGAAAAAAAGTACAACGCGTATCAACTCCCCCTAAAGAGAACATCCTTGAAGATTTGCATCCCGATCTTGTGCACCATCTTCTTGAAAGTTGCAGTTGGAGGAGACTTGGTGAATACATCAGTCACATTGCCACTTGAACGAATCTGTTGCACGTTAATAGCACCATTCTTTTGGAGCTTATGTATAGAAAAGCTTTGATGAAGTGTGTTTCGTTCTTTATCCTTTTATGAATCCTCCCTTAAGATGTGCTATATATGCATATTTCATTATCTCTGTATAAAACTGTGGGTACATTGTCGCATTTCAAACCACAATTTTCTCGAATGAGATGTATCATGGACCTCAACCATACACATTCTCGGCTAGCTTCATGAATAGCTATTAGCTCATCATGGTTCAATGAAGTGGCTAGATACACTGCTTTGTATATCTCCAAGATATGACAATACCACCACATATGAACACATAACCTATTTGAGATCGAGCTTTATGCGGGTCAGATAATTATCCAACATCAGCATGACCAATAAGATTGGGACTGCAATCTTTAGAATAAAACAAGCCCATGTGTTTTATCCCATTCTGATGTCTCCTAGTAGGAGTAGAAATATACCTTGCCAACAAATTGACTGAAAAGGCTATATCAGGCCTTGTAGTATTTGCAAGATACATTAGTGCACCACTTGCACTAAGATGTGGTACTTCATAACCAATCCAATTCGGTATATTTCTTATTTCAGCAAATAATTTATTGCTTTTGAAAACTCTCCAAGAGTTTCAATAATTTTCAAGCTATAAGCTTATATAATTTAAGGATTATAAATAAGTTTCCCGTAAACTTTTATATTTTGAATCCTTAAAGAAGTTTTTCATATAAATTTTGTCAAGTGACAATATTCAACATTTCATGTGTGACATCTTCAAGTGTCTGAACTGCAAATCAAATAAGTTTTACGCTTACCAAGATGCATCATTTCATGTCACTTGATAAATGTTTTTATGTCAGCATGCTTAAATTAACGTAGAATTCAGATCCATGTAATCATTTACAATATTGCGCCAATATTGTATCAAAACGTCGACGGTTTCTCACTTTGTATTGGTTCACAATCTGACATAACATTTTGAGATCTTATTACTTCATTATTTTAAGGTATCTGAACTTCTCATAAGGTTTCATTAAGTGTTATGTTGTACGTTCTTCAAGAGCACATTGCCTTCTTATTATGATTATTTGCTCCTTATTCTTTACAAGGACTATTTCATTTGGAACCGATTGGTCTACCACGCTTCACTCATGCATAAAATTTGTCTTTTATGGCCAAAAAATAGGAGAACTTGCAGCTTACATATGAGATTAAATTTGATTCAGTAAATGCTTCCGGCATATGACTTGAATTATCCTTTTAATGAGGATCTGATGATAATTTCTAACATACTTCATAATTACTTATAATCTCCCCCTTATGTTAGGAAAACTAACATACATCCTCTATATTCTTTGAGGAATCCATCTTGTGCATCATGGTATATTCATTAACTGTATACTGCACATCAGAACTAATAGATGGACAACGTGTGATTCCTGACTCAGAACCAACTTAGAGGAAAAATTAATCATAATTTATTGGTTTGATGCATAAAAGTACTTTTGTATATAATATTTCAAACCAACCTATGAAGCTTTGTTCTCATTAGCAGTGGTTCAGCTATTTATCGAAGGCATTCAATGTCAAACCATCATCATCAAGATGAATTGTCTTGATTACACAATCTGAAAATTATATTTTTAACTAGCAACTTTATGAATGTCAAACGTTGACAATAAATGTACATATGATTATCTTGTTGATGCATCTTTTCAAAATATATCACAGATAGGTGAACGGACCCTTTTTCACCTTTTATTCTCTTCAGACTTGAAGGGATCAAATCCGAAAATTAATTGGTCCAACCAACTTATCATGAGAATAAGCAACTTTAAAAGTGATGAAGAATTTTCTGATTCTTCAATATATGTTTAATGCTTAGTATGGACATTTTAGGATGTCGCAATCATTCATGTCAATTTATGAACTTTTAATCTAGTAAACTCTAAGTTTACCATGATATGTCCTTTTGCTTTAGTAAATTTCAGATTTACTACTACATGAATAAAATTTAAATTTACTACTTCAGATTTCAAAATAATCCTTCTTGGTTATTCTACCTCATTCGGAGGTAGGTGAGTTGTGATACTATCACAAGTGCCCGTTTGCATTAATAAAGTTCTCATTCCCTAGGAATGAAATATAATTGTGCGCTAAGCCTATCAAATTTTAATAGCTTATAATCTTGTTCATAATGTTACTACTTCGGGAGCACATCGAGGCATACATATCTTTCAAAGCATATCATATATTGCTACCACATTCACTTCAAGAATGGAGCATATCGTCATCTTTCAGACCTATAATGTATTGTTACCAAATTCACTTCATGGAATGAAGAATATTCAATGAACAAGTTTCATGACTTTTCATCAAAAACATATTATTTTTCCTTAGCCATCATAATATCATCATTATGGTGCATTGAGATTCAAACTCAACATTTATCCATATAAAGACGTCTTAGGCATAAATTCATATTGAGACTTGAACCCAATATCTTATCATCATGATGTATCGAGACTTTAACTTGATATCTTATTTTATATTTATTTATTTATTTGGTGCGATGAGACATGATCATAGCTTAAGAGTGCATAAAAACTACATATGTCTTTCACTTTTCAAAAGTGCTCCACTATATATAAATAAAGTTATTATAATATATAAAATAAAACATACCTTCCAGCATGTCTGTCAATGTAATATTGTTACCTTATCATCAGGCCACCGATGGTAATGTTTCTTCTTTATTCATTGTAACATTAAATACTCGTGCTGATAACGTGTTATAAAACAATAAAGAATAAAGAAGAAGAGTAGAAAGAGAATAGAGAATAATTCTTATTTCTCTTGAGGGATGAGAATGAACATACAATGAACAAAACCCCTTTATTTATAGGAAAAAATACTCCTATTTTCTGACTAAAAGACAGATACTTCAAATCCTGATAGATATCAACTAGATCTTGATAGACATTCACTATAATGTAAATATATTTATAACAATATATATATATAGAGAGAGAGTGTGTTTTGAGAACCCTAGAACTCCGAAAGTAAAAAAGCTTCATTACCTATTTTGAGTTTTGAAATCATTAAAAAAAAGTTTTTTATTTTTAGAAATAAAATCGTCAATTAATCTTTGATTAATTGGTTGAATGTGATTTAAAGAAGTTGGATTTTTTTTGCCTTATTTAAATTCAATTTGTTTCCTAAAAGTAAGGTAATTAATTGTATTTTTATATGTATTTGATGTTGTTTTGCGCATCAAATACATATACATGTTGCTATTTAGGATAATTAGCAAAAAAATGTTATGTATCTTTTAATTAGTATGTCTAATTAGCGAAAGATTGCTATGTCCCAGCTTCAAATTAGTGCAGTATCTATCCTATAATATAAGGGGTCGTTTGGTAGGCCGTATTAGAAGAAATAATTCATGTATTAAGTGTGGTATTAATTAATAATATGTTTGATAGGATTTTGAATCAATATATTACTAATACCATGTATTAGTTATACACCTTACATGGTATTATAGGGTGTATTACTAATACATCACATATGGTGGTATTAGTCGTACATGGATTTAATACCATGGAATTAATATGTGTAAAAATAAGAATTTCCCTCACATTCTTTTAAATATTTTTTATTTTCTTAATTTTATTTTTTATATTTGTACTTATAAATTTATTCAAATAAATTAGTTTACAAATTTTATTATTATTTACAAAAAATTTCTCAAGTTTCTTTAATTTTTTTCTAAATCTTTTTCAATTTATATAATATGAGTTACTTCTTTTCAATTTATCAAAATAATAATATCTCTCCAAATAATTTTAGTTATAAAAAAAACTATTTCATTAACTCAAAAAAATATTTATTGGTCAAAATCCAAAAACAAATTGCATACAAGTTTTAGTTTTGTAAATATAATTTTTCTACTTAGTTTTAACACTCTATTAGAATACAATTTTATTTTAATAATGATTTTATTGTCTCATCCAAAAATTATACGTACCTCCCTCCAACTTAAAAACAACACAAAGTGGGAACAACAAACAAATGATGAACAAATAAAAAAAATAATAATAAAATAATTTTGTAAGTGAATGATTAAATCTTAAAATTTTAAAGTAAATAATTAGTTATATTGTTAATTTTTTTTTAATTTTAAAAAATGAATAATAAATTTTTGCAAAAAAACACACAAAATTATAATATGTCGAGGGTATTTTTGTAAACAAACAATATTTCTTTTAAATTATAACAATACATATTGCTTTCAATATATCAAATCAAACACTGCATAAAAAATAATTTCAATATTATTAATCATTGCATTACTAATCTCAATATTACTAATACAACATATTCAGTATTATCTCATACACTCTACCAAACGAGTCCTGAGTGGCTTAAAGCAAGCTGGAGGCGGTTGTCTTGCCAGCTTAGTCAAGGACAATTTTGTCATTTCATATATTTTGACAACCACACAACCTCTCCAAGGACATTTCTGTCCTTTCACAGCAACATCAACCATCGCAAAAATCACCATTTCAAGGATTCAACGCCGCCAAAGATAAAGCTAATAAATTAATGCATTAACATGCTACCATCAACATTCATTTCTAATAAAGTAAAAAAGAAATACCATCAAATCCGACAATACAACATCTCAATACTCAAGAAGAAAATTACTGTTAAATAAAAAATTCTCCCTTCATAACTGTTAAATTCAAAACAAAATTTACAAAAAAATGACAAAAAAACAAACTTCGCTAACAAAAATCAACAAATCTAGACAAACATCTCTTCATAACTGTTAAATTCAAAATAAAATTTACAAAAAAAAAAAAAAAAATCGCTTAAAAAAATCAACAACTCTACACAGATAAAGAAGAAAGAGAGAGCAGATTGAGTATACTCAAATGAATTTTAATGTAATAAATTTATCAGCAGGAAATTTTCTTCTCTTTTGTTTCTTTTCTTCCAAAATGGAAGACGATAATGTAATGGCCATGGGTATTTCCGGCCATTGTTTGACGGTGGAAGAGCGGCCATGGTTTGATGGTGGAGGAGATGGGGGTAGGAAGAGGATAGAAGGAGATTGACAGCTGGACTTCAGGATAAGAGAAAAATGAGTCCACACATCTCTCAAATCTTCAATTAAAAAAGGGACAAGTGGATTCCGCCATCTTATTAAGTTAAAATAGTTAAGACCCTTAAATAATTGAGACAGTTATTCCAATATTGTATTAGTTGTCTCAACAACTTCACACAATTGTTATATAATTTCTTTCAGTTATCGAACAACTTTGATAATTATTGAACAACTTCGTAAAGTTGTCAAACAACTATCAAAGTTGTTCGACAACTGAAAAAAATTGTTGAAATGAAAAAACTTGAAAAAACCCTCAAAATTTTTTTATCCCTCCCACCTAATTTTAAAAACTCGAAGACCTCACTCAATAGATAAATTTATTTTTCCTTTTTAATTCAAAGTCCCTCAGAATAACGTTACTAATGATGTAACCAAGATATTAAGGGTAAAATAAAAGGGAAATGTGAAGGGATGTATATGGATCGTGTGATCAAAGAATATGGACGGCTGAGTTTAAAAGTAAAGTTTGAGTGGGCTTTCAAATTATTGAATTGGGCTTTCAGTTTGTGTTAATTTTGTCCTAATACTACAAAGAATAAGGGTTTTTGGTGAAAAAGGAGAACTGATTTTCCCTTCTAATTTTTAAAAAGCAATTAATTTTTTTTCTTATGTTGATACTGTTGAATAACTAAAAATGAAATCCGAGATTTGAATATATTACTCTATCTTATAAGAGTGATTCTGCTTGTCGGCGGTTTTACTATATCTTTCTTAATTAATTATTACATATCATCTACGTATTATAAAAATTAATAATATTTAATAAAAAAAATATTTATGACTTATCATAATTTTACTGTATCATCCTTAATTAATTATTATAAATTATTTAAATATTAAAAAATTATTATAAGTCATTTAATTAGTTATTATAAGTCATTTAAGACAAGTCTACTTCACTGCTTCAATCGTGATTTTACTATATCAACCCTAATTAATTATTATGGCCGTCTAAGCATTGTGTCACTTAAATTGAAGACACATTCAAACAATGAAAGTAATATTTATTGTCTAGAAATTATATAAAAAGTGTTGTATATTATTATAAATTTAAAATATTTAAGAATCACATAAAAAAATTTAATTGACTCTTCAAAATTTATCTATATCATATAAATTGAGATAAAAAATAAAATATGTTGGACCCGTGCTTGCAAGGGCTCTTGTGTCTAGTCTATCCTATAATCAACATGAAATAACTTATTTATGTATAACCTTTTGAGTAGAATGGATAAAGCTTCAAAGGATGAAACTATCCTTGGATTTTTTTTGTGGAGTCGATCGAAATCGTGCATTTAAGGATATCCACACATGCATTTCTATTTTTCGTTTCTATTCAGTTGGTGCAGATAATTAACATATCTTCAACCTAGCTGGAGATAATCAACTCTTTTAGTTTAGTCATTGTTTTGTTTTTCGCTGTTTTCTTTTCTTCTTCTTTGGGCCTGACCCATTTTGGGTTGAGCCTTTTCTTTATACAGTTGATTTTTTGGGATTTTATTTGAATAAATGGCCAGATGACCCCTTTCAGTTTTTTAAAAAAGAAGCTACGGGCTTAAATTTACAGCCTTAATAATAGGTGTTAAATCAGTCGGTGAGTTGAATTTAAGCAGGTCAATGAGTGAGTTATTGATTCAACCAAAAGTTACTTGAGTTGAAATGGGTTAAAATGTGAGTCATAATTCAACCTATCAATTTCTTACTAAGTCTTAATTTTATTTTATTTTGATTTAATTTATGTTTTATTAATAATCAAATGTCAAAAATAAGAAACAGCCAACTCATCCGAAATTACAATCCTAAGTATCAAGATAAAAAGGACCGATCAAATAAACTCGGCTCATTAAACATATATACAGACATAATAGGGTTTCCTAAACTGCTAAGAAGCTCATTAGTACTCCACACCCCTTCTGCTCTTAGTGTAGGGTTCCCATGACTTTCTTCTTCAATTTGCACCTCGAACTTCTGCTTCTTTGGATGGTGAATGTAGTTCCCTGGTATTGCTATAGTATAGATATCTCCAGCTTCAAAAGTAAGTTTCCTTTTCTCTTTAACCATCTGAGATTGATCTTTGTTGCTTAATCCTTTTTTCTTTCACAAAACAGCTGAGATCTCCGGTACGAAGGTGTATAACACGTTTTTTGGTGCACAACCAAAAAAGAGGGTCTAGTCCGCTTAGACCTGGTAATCATCCAAGTAATCTTACCGGATTCTCCTTACTAATTTTAGGATCTTGTCTGAATACTAACTTTCCTTTTGAACCAGTACTAGAAATGAGGGAGATGAATGGATGCTCAGACCCACTGGATCTTTGATGATGCCAAAAACCTATGCTGCATGAATTGAAGAGCTAACCGGTGACCCCTGTTTTACTGAGAGGCCTTTTTGATGGCTGGTGACATAGGCTAAGTAGTTTTCCTTTTCGTTTGTTAATCATCGTGTGCAGAAACAAGTTTGTTATCCTGACCAGCCTGTTGTCTGATATTTAGCTGCTAGCCTGAGATAAGATGTCTGATACTTATTGTTGCTCAATATCTTTCTAGTTGTGGTAGGCAATTGCTGAAATGTTGTATATGTAAACTGATTGTACTCCACTGCCATGTTAGCTAGATAGTCTGCTAGCTGGTTCCCCTCTCTGTATGTATGAAATATTTGCACTTTTTTGCTTTCGATCAATTTTTATGTTTACATTATTATATCCTCTATCTTTCATGGTATTTTCCATTTCTTGCTTAGAATCTGCTTTAATATAAGTGAATTAGTTTATATTATAATTTTGCTTTGTCCTACATTGCTGCAATGTTTTGCTGCATTCAAAATAGCAATTGCTTCTGTTTCTATACTAGTGACATCCTCAATAGTTACTCCTGCTGAATACACTAGATCACTTTTTTCATCTCTTAAGTAAAATTCCTAAGAACTTCTCCCTGGATTTCATCTGGACACCTCATCTGTATTGTATTTAACCCATCCTGGCTTTGGAAATTTCCACAAAACACTTATAGCCTTGATTGTAGGTTTAGTTTTCTGAATTGTTGCATGATGGAAGGCCAATACCCTCTGAAATTCAGTGCTGGATTTCTCACTTTAAGTAACATCCTTAGATGTCTCGTAACATTCATGATCATCTTGTGTACTGAAACTTCTTTTCTCTCATTCTTCAGTGCATTCCTCCTCCATAATTCTCAAATTATCATGGCTGAAATTGCTCTAAAATAATATTTTTCTCTTGCCTTTATATCTGCATTCCACCATCAATATATGGAATTTCTCAAACTCAGTCCCTGTATACTAATTCTTGCAAAAGAAGAAAAATAGGACCAAGTCCTGTTAGCGAAATCTGAGCCCAATAGCACATGGGTCACTGTCTCTTGTGTTGGATTTTGACAACACCAACACATAGAAGGACCTTCCACTCTTCATTTTTGAAAAGTAGCATCAACAAAAATCTTTCCTCTCCACATTCTCCATATAAAGAAGCTGAACTTAAAAGGTAAACCTTTTATTCACACTTTCTTGTATAACTCAATAGGATTCTCTCTCTGTCGAATATAGTGCCATGTAGATTTGATACTAAAATTTCCTTTTGTGTCTAAAGTCTAAATTTCCTTGTCCTGCAGTAAATCATTCTGTGGATTATTTACAGACTGTAGTATATAATCCACCATGTCCTCTGAAAGCAGCTCCTGAAGTTTGATGACATCCCATTGACCTTTATTAATCAAATCACTAACTTTCTGAATATTATCATCTCATTCTCTACTTTCCTCCACAATGGAGTATAAATCTCCTAATCCTATCCAGTTGTCAAACCACACATGGGAATTCCCTCCCTTTATTTTCCACAAAATCAAGTGATCAACCAAATCTCTTGCAGATAACATCTTCTTCCAAACCTGTGAACCACATCCTGATTTCCACATAGCTTCTTTAGGATGTACTTTGCTGCAATATTTATTCATCATGTAATATCTCTATATAGATCTCTTTGTTCTAAAGTTTCACCAGAGCTTACAGAATAATGTTGTTGATATATCATGAAGACTCCTAAAGCCAAGGCTCCCTTCTATTTCTGGTAAACACATTTTAGACCAAGCCACCCAATGTCTGCCTTTTTCATCTTTAATACTACTCTAGAAAAATCTAGCAAAACATTTTTGAATAGCATTAATAACATTCTTTGGGGGATTCATAACTGACAAGCAATGTATTGGAACACTTTGTAGCACATGTTTGATTAATACAACCCTTCCACCAAAAGATAATAGTTTTCCTTTCCATGACTGTAGCTTAGTGCTAATTCTATTCATGATCAGCTGGTAATATTGCTTCTTCTTTCTTTTGTAGAAAACTGGACATCCAAGATAGTTAAAAGAAAACTCTTTCCTTAGTATGCCTGTAACTACTTTTGCCAAGACAACTGCACCATTAGAGGCCTTTTCATAAAAATACAAAGCACTCTTATCCTTGTTAATTCTTTGACCTGACACCTTCTCATATTCCTCCAAAATATTTGTCACTAGTTTCAATGTGCCTACTTCTGCTTTGCACATAATGATCATATCATCTACAAAGGCTAGATGATTTACCTTAGGACTTCCTCTAGGCATCCCAAACAATTTGAAATTCTTCTGTTTTAGTAATTCCTTCAAGCTTCTTGACAATACCTCTGCTGTTATAATAAACAAAGTAGGAGATAAAGGATCCCTTGCTTCAACCCCTTAAAAGATTTAAAGAAATTCTTGGGTTGTCCATTAATTAACAATGAATATCAGTTGTTTGCTAGTAGTCTGAATACCATATCAATCAACTGTTCGAAAAAGTCAATCTTTCTAAGCACCTTTGTAAAAAAAGACATTTCATTCTATCATAAGCCTTCATCATATCTAATTTCATGATCATATTTGGTGGTTTCCCTCTTTTCCTGATCTCAACAACTATTTTCTGTACAGCCAAAATATTTTCAGCTATGCTTCTTCCATGAACAAATCCAGCTTGCTCCTAAGATACTATATCTGGCAGAATATACTTAAGTCTTTCATGAATAATTCTTGAAAAGATCTTATTCACAAAATTACTAAGTGATATAGGTCTTAAATCAGAGAAGGTGCTGACATTCAACTTTTTTTACAGCAACACTACATTAGTATGTGTAATAAACCTTAGCAGTTCATACCCACTAAAAAGGCTTTAACCATTCTGTGAAAATCATCTGCTATTATTTTCCATGCATCCTGATAAAAAGCACCAGTCATACCATCAGGACCTTCTGCACTATCTCTATTCAACCCCTTCACTGCAAGCTTAACTTTCTCTTTAGTTGGAACCTTTATAACATTATTATTTAGCTCCTCTGTTACTACAGTAGGTAAAGATTCCAACATGTCAAAATTATAGCTATCTTCCTGTTTATGAAACTGATTCTGGTAAAACATTACAGCAGCTTCAGCAACTTCTTCCTTGTTATCTAACCATTCCCCTTTCTCATTCTGTATTCTGCTGATCTTTAATCTTGATCTTCTACCCTGTACAATAGCATGAAAGAATTTTGTATTCTTCTCACCCTCTTTGAACCACTGAAATTCAATTTTTTGCTTTCAGTGTTCTTCTCTTTTCAATTGCACTATTAGTTCAGCCTGAATCTTGAATAAAGAAGCACTATTCTCTCCTGATGGATTCTCTTCAAACTGATTCTCTTTAATTTTGATAACTTCCTCTAGAGTAGCTATCTCTTGAAAAATATTTCCAAAAGATTGCGTACTCCACTTAGTCAGTGCAACCTTGGTTCTCTTGAGTTTCTGATGAAAAATCATGAATGGATTACCATAAGCTTTTTCTTTCCAGTTCTGCTTAATAACCTTCATACAAGAATTCTCCTTAAGCCAAAAATTTAAAATTTTAAAAGGTTTGATTATCTGTTCCTGAACAGTATTGCAGTAAAGTAACATGGGAGCATGATCAGAACCACTTCTTGGAAAGTTTTCTACTTTCAATACTGGAAAGAGATCCTGAATCTTATCATTCACCAAAACTCTATCCAATCTTTTGAAAATGCATTCTTCTATTATTCTTCCACTCCACCATGTAAACTTGCTTCCCTTAAATTGAACTTCTTCTAAATTACAGCTACTTATGGAGTGATTAAAGTCCTCTGTTTCCTCAAAAGTAACTGGTAAGCCACCAAGTTTCTCTTCTGCATGCCTAATCACATTAAAATCACCTCCTATAATCTATGGATCATTGATATTATCACTCAAATTCTCCAAAAAATTTCACAATACAGTCCTTTTCAATTGATTACATTTTGCATAGACTAAAGTGACAAAAACCACCACTCCTGCCTGCTGATTTTGTAACCTGAGTGTAAGTTGTTGCTCCTCATCATTGATTATGGTAACCTCTATGTTTGACTTAATGAAAGACCATATCTTCCTTGATACATTTACTGTTGCATGTTCAATCCCCAGTCTTCTTTTATACTCCTCAATACTTTGCCCCTCTTGAAAAGGCTCTATTAGACCAATGAAATCAAAGTGAAACCTTTTATGCATTGTTATTAATCTGATAAATTTTTTTTGAGTGTTAACAACCCTTATGTTTCGGATTAAGGCATTCATTTGGAAACTGAATCTGTTGTTTGACTCCTTGTCTGCATTGTACTATTAATAGTTTCCTTGTCTGCATTTGGGATACTAAGTCTTAATTATTTTATTTGTTTTCTTATAATCTTTTAGTAATTAATATATAAAAAATTTATGTATTATAGTTATATATAAAATGTCAATTAAAAAATATTTTAATAAATTGAACTGTTGAATTTAGACTAAAGGTGTCAAACGGGCCGGGATGACCCGGCCCAAACCGGCCCGAAACATCAAATCGGCCCGGTTTGACCCGGCCCGGAAAGCCCTAGGGCTTTCCGGGTACCGGGTCCCGGTCCATTTTTTTTTTAAATTGGGCCCGGTTAACCCGGCCCGGACCAGCCCGGTCCAGGCCCGCCGGTTAACCGGCCCGGCCCGGTACCAAAAAAAATAATAATTTAATGTCTTGGGCCAAACTAGCCGTTGGCCCAACGGTAATATTACCGTTTTTGGGTCCAAACGGCTAGTTTGGGCCCATTTAATTAAAAAAAAAATATATATAAAATATTTTTTAATCCTCAAAATAAATCTATAAATACCCTACAACTTCAAATCATTTCTCACACAATTTTTCACTCTCTCAAATCTCATTCTCTCTCAAATCTCAATTCTCAATTCTCAAATATTCAATATATTTAATTTCTTAAAGTGTTCACTTTAATTTTTTAATTTTTCGTTTACTAAGTAAGAGGGAAGTTTCTAAAGTCGCAATCTTCGGATACTTCCAAAATTTGGTATTGTCGTTCCATCTCTTACGTTTAATTTTTATTTATTGTATTAATTGTTTAATATTTAATTTTATTATATTTATGTATTTTGAATATTTTTAGTTTAATTTAATTTATATTATGGATAAATTAAAAAACCTCGCTGCTAAAGGTGTTAAAAATTTTTGTCCCGGAAGCGGTAGTGGTAGTAAAAAGCGAATTATTAGCGGTAGAGGTAGTTCAAGTAATAGATATACCCGTGTGACTTCGCCTCCGGTACCGCTTGGTACACCTTTTGAGGAAGAAATAGATGTAGGTGCTCACGATATGGATTATGTAGAATTTCATTCATGTAAATTATAAATTTTGGATCATTTTGCAATCAATAAAATTCCACAAATTCATTCACTCCTTAGTCGTTGTTTTTTATTTTTTTTTATTTATCAATTTAAAGTTTTAATATCTTCTATACAACTGTATATTTAATGTATACATGTGTATATGTTTATATATCTTATATAGAAGTGTATATTTAATGTATACACGTGTATATATCTTCTATAGAAGTGTATATTTAATGTATACATTGTATATATCTTCTATAGAAGTGTATATTTAATGAATAGATTGTGTATATAGCATATATATAGTGTATATTTGACCGATTTTTATCCGGGTTTGACCGGGTTTGATCGGGTTTGACTGGATTGGGTTAAGTGGGCCGGTTCCGGGTGGGTTTTATTTTTTTTACTGTGCGGCCCGGCCCGGCCCGGTTAAGGCCAAAACCGGCCCGTAACCCGGTTAGAGAGAGGGGGCCGGTTCCGGGTTGACCCGGCCCAGCCCGTTAGACAGTCTTAATTTAGACGATTCACTTAAATGAGTTGAACAAATTAGACAGATTGGTCTTGATTGTGGGGATTTTTGCCTAGTCTTAATCATATGGGGACATAAATTACAGCATTATCAGGGAATTGCTGCACGTAATTGAGCCTCTCATTTTCCTCCTCAATTTAAGGACCAAGTAAAACCAACATACACAACACATCAATTTTGATTCACCTTACTTTTAACGGGACCATTTGCCAAACATTATGCTTCAACAACGGGACTAGAAAAATAAAAAGGCCAAATTATTGGGTCAAATTAATTTTATCATTGTTAACAATAAATCAAAATGAAACACATATTAATAATTAAGTATTTTCTCTGTTTTAATTTATAAGCTGAATTTTGAGATTCGAAACTCTATCTTTGACCTAAAGTGCACATGTACTAGGTGTGTGTTATACTTTAACTAACTCGGTACTGAAAATTATATTGCCCAAAATTTCTCATCTAAGCAATCAATCTTAAATAATTTTGTAGAGTAATTCTAAAAATAATACTGTCTATATTCAATGGAGTAATATTTATCTCTTATATTAAAATTTGATGTCCAATGTCATTTGTTCAGTTTGAAAAGTCAATGCATAATTTATCATTTTTTACTTATTTTATTTTTGTTATTAAGTATTATTCATCACTCATACATTTTTCGAAACATTAAATTTATTATACTCAAAAGATAATATAATAAAAATATTTTTATTATTTATTATTTCTTGACATATACGCCAAGTCAATAATAGATAAATATTATTAAATGGAGAAAGTAACGTCAAAGCATGGTATTGGTAAAATGTGTATCAAATCTTTGACCTTGCTTGAATTTCATAAAACTATACATTTTGTCCTTTAATGAGTTGAATTTTTCTCTTTTACCAATTGGATTTTTTCTTTTTTGCAATGCATATTTTCATAGAAACTGAAGTATTTAGACATAATTTTTGGATTTTTATCATACGGAAATATAAATTAATATCCTTCAAAAAAGATTATTGTAAGGAGAAAAACTAAATATTAGCAAAAATAAAGATAAAAATGCATGACAATTTTAGTAATTCAGTTAATTGACTATCTAAATTTTCATCTTATCATCGAGGGTTCAATTTCCCTCCCCCCTCCCCCCTCCGCCCTTATTATTTATTTTTATTTTTAAAAAAGACAAAAGTTCAAATGCTCCCAAAATTTTTATCATGTGACATTAGCTGTGTGAGACTTTTTCTGTGAGACAAAAAATAAACTTACATCTTACACCTTTTGAGTCTACTTTTCTTGCATCATACAATTAACACCTATTACGTGATATACTTTTTAAAAAATTTCACATATGCTGATACGCATATGTAGAGCAGTAAAATAAATAAGTGAAATCTTCACAAATAAAAATCAGTATATGACTCGTGACAGGCTGATGAGTGCTTATTGAATACTTTAAAGGAGACAGCTAAATTATGTTGAAAAATATAACCAACTTTGCCGACGAACCACTGTTTTTACACACAGTGGAAATGATCTCTTAATGTACAAGTGTGTAAATTGGAGCCCATAATCGTTAACTGCTAATCTTTTAAGGTGTCATTTAATCACATAATATATAGTAATTGAAAGGTTGTTTTTTGTTTGCAACTGCCGACAAAATTTGTGTCATTGTTATCTGGAAGCACAAAGAGCATATCATCAATGAATGAATAAACTTAACAAATAGGGTAGGACTGTGGGATCAAAGGCGGAGCCAGGATTTCAACGAAATGGGTTTCATATTTAAAGAAAATTTAGGATTTTATTCAAAGAAAACTTAGTCGAAGGAGTCAACACCTACTATAACCACATAAAAAATAATTTTAATCATGTATAAATAGTATATTTTTCAATCGAAGGGGGTTCGGCCAAACCCCCGAACAGAAGGCTGGCTCCGCCCCTGTGTGGGATGGTGATGTAAGTACTCTTTTATTCATAATCAGAAGTTTCGGGTTCGAGTTCTCAGTACAGAGTTTCCTTTGTTAGAGAAGCTTTACCCCAAATGTGGGACTTTTCTGAGCGAATTCAAATTTAATCAGTTTCTAATGCAGGTACCGGATATCAGATAGGAAAACAAAAAAAATGAATGAATAAATCTGATCAATTGTGTCAACTTTGTTGCATGCAGACTCAAACAAATAGATCAGCCATCAGCGCTAGCGTATCCCTCATGTAGTTATAGTTTAAATTATTGAACAAAACATTTAGTACATAATTCAACACAAATAGTTATAGTATCTTTGTTTGATACTTGGACTGTTTCATGACCTGAATCTAAATTCCTTTACAGAGGCATTTTTGCGTGCAAATTTACAATATGTGTTGGGAAAAATGAATATTTTTCTCGCCCCTTTCGGATCGTTTTCAAGCAGAAAATAACAGAGAAAGTAAAGAGAATAATAGTACAAAAATTTAATGTGGAAAACTCCTCAATTGAAGAAAAACTACGGGCCTCCCAAAAAAATATTCACTATATAAAAATTATTACACCATACAATACACAATATTTTTCTCACACACCCCCACTTCCTACAATACTATTCTCAAAGAGATCTCCAAGAGAATTATCTCTAAACCTCTTTAATAGTAAACAAAGAAAAGAATATTTTTATTTGTACAAACAATGAAGGAGGTGGAGTTTATTTATAACTCTCAACCTCCTCCGAAACAAAGTAAATTTTTTATGTGGGAGGCAATGGACTTTTCTTTCTACAAAAAATCAACTTCAACAAATCTCCATCTTTTGAGGAGAAGAAAATGCAATCCGTTGACCCTTTATAGTTGTCCAGCTATACAGAATCAAAATCAGCTCTCCACTTGACTCTAAACTTGGCCATGCGTGACTGCAACTTTCACATTGTTTGCTACTGACAATCATAATTCTAAATTCAAGAATTATGATACCCCACCATAAAGAGTACCTCCACTCAGATTAAAAAAACAATCCAAGAATTTTCACTTGAAATTACTTCCCAATTTCAAGAATTTCATTTTCAGCATATGTCGAATACCTGCTAATAACTTATGGTGCAACTCTCTGGTTGATTTATTGAGAGTTCATCAGCCATTGACATTCTTTCCACCACACACCTTGCATCACCTATCAACCAATGCCCATGTGCAAACTTGTGGACCAGCTACCAATTAAACATTCTCTTCCATGACAATTCTAAAGGTAGCATTCATGCCATGAGGATTTTCATCTTTCTTACAAAGAAATATCATCCCTCTGTTCTAGGAAGACAACATTGACAACATTTTTTTTGGAGCTTTCAGCCGAACTAGCCCCATTATTTGAACAATTATTTTTAACATGTCCCGATTGTTTACAATTCCAGTAGATGACCTTCTTCTTAGAGCTTTGCTTCCATTTTCCTTTAACAACAAGAGCTGAATCTTCTACAGATTTTTCATCTCCATTCTTCAATCTTTTTTCCTCAGAAATCAATTTGCTTGTCACTTTTGAGAAAATCACAATTTTCTTTTCATACATTAAAATGGGTTGCATGTGCTTGTAGGAAGATGGAAGAGACCAGATGAATCTAAGTGCCTTGTCTTCATCATCAATTTTCACTCCAATAGATTCCAATTCAGAAACAATCCCATTCAAGACACTCAGATGATCAGAAATAGTTGTACCTTCAGCCATTTGCAATTTATAAAATTGCTCCTTCAAATATAACCTATTTGAAATACTTTTGGTTTAGTATAATTCTTCAAGTTTCTCCCACAACTCCTTTGTTGTAGACAATCTAACCACATTAGCAAGAACATTTTTAGCTAAACACAAGCGAATTTGACTTGCCGCTTTCATGTCTACCTCTTCTCATTCTTCATCACTAATTCTGAATTTTTCTGAGTCTTTACTGCTTTTAGATTTTTCTGAATCCTTATCACCTTTTCCGCCAGTTGGTCTTTCTTTCAATGCCTTGTGTAATCCAGATTGAATTAACACATCCTTGACTTGCACTTGCCACAAACCAAAATTAATTCTCCCATCAAAATTTCTCAATCTCAAATTTTATCCCCATCTTGTTTATAAGTACTAATAAATGGACAATAGTAATGTAAAGTACCCACTAAATTAGATTCCAGGAAAGAGAGGTGGATTACAAGGGATACACTTAAGTACCGAGTCTTTTCTTAACCAGAACCTCTTTAGATTGTACTTATTCCCACTATTATCAAATATACAAGTACCCCAAAGTAACTCCACCAGAATAACAAACTTCACCGAAATCAGACTCCATTTGCTACTCCACCGGGACGAAACTTCTGCTTGAGAACAATAATTCTACTTCAGAAATTTTTTCTAATGTGGAAGATCAGCAAAGCTGCAACCACGGAGCATACTAAAATTTCAAAAGAATTATTCCACACCGAAAGCTCTGATACCACTTGTTGGGAAAAATGTCCCTTTTTCCCACCCCTTCCGGACCACTTTGAAGCAGAAAATAACAGAGAAATTAAAGAGAATAACAACACAAAGATTTAACGTGGAAAACTCCCCAATTGGAGAAAGACCACGGGCCTCCCAGAAAAATTCACTATATGAAAATTATTACACCATACAAAACACAATATTTTTCTCACACACCCTCACTTCCTAAAATACTATTCTCAAAGAGATATCCAAGAGAATTATCTCTAAACCTCTTTAATAGTAAACAAGAAAAAAATATTTTTATGTGTATAAGCAATGAAGGAGGTGAAGTTCATTTATAACTCCCAACCTCCTCCCAAACTAAATAAATTTTTGATGTGAGAGGCAAAGGACTTTTCTTTCTTCAAAAAACCAACTTCAACAATATGGTGGTTAATATCAACCATCATAATGTAAGGCTAAAGTTTATATATGTCCTCCTCCATGTAATTATAATTTTTTGTATATATACAGGTTAGGAGTCGTGCCTAACTCCTCCATCGTATAAATGGATCTTTTGAATAAATTATTTATATATATTAAGTCATCTTTAAAATACAAAAAGGAAGTTTGAGTAAAATAATTAATTATCCGATTCTGTCGAACCTATAAATTCAACGATAAACTTGGGATTGGAATGGACAGACTTTCGTTTTCAATCGACAATAGCACTCCATGACAACTATCAATAAGATATTTTACGTGTTTGAGTTGAAGAAAAATATTAGAATTTGCATGTTAAATATTGCGTAGTGAAGAACTTAAATAAATAATTTAAGCAAATAATAGTGTTTCTTTGCCGACAATATCTTTTAAAGTTTTAATCTTGTCTAATAATTTGATGAGTTTTTCGAATATGAAAGCAGGATTAATATAGACATTACCAGTAGGTGCGAATTTCTGGACAAATGGACTCTCTATAATAATTTGGAAAGTAGTAATAATTAAACACAGGACACCACTCAAAGCTAAATGATCAAGCTTGCAATAAATAGAGTATTGTACTCCCTCCGTTTCGTTTTAATTGACCGTCTTTCTAAAAATATTTATTTCAATTTAATTGTCCCTTTAATGAAATCAAGAAAATTTTATTATGTACTTCCAATACTACCCTTAACATTAAATAACTAAACAAAATGTATTTACTCAAATTTATATTTTCAAAATATAATTAATAAGGCTAATTTGATAATATAAACCTTTTAATTAATATTTTCTTGATGGGTATGCGAAATTGATAGAGGCAACGAATATGAAATGGGGAGTATGTCTTTTTATGATTAAGACATTAATGAGTCTCCATATTTCTTTTTTATGGTTAAGACATTGATGAGTCTCCATATGTCTTTTTATGGTTAAGACATTAATGAGTCCACCTTTTTATCGACTTTGATTTCATTGGAAAAATAATCAATATATATAGGAGACTATTAGTCAATCCTAATCCTACGTGACATGTCTTAAAGCCTTCAATGCTATTTACTTCATTTGTTTCAAATTGAAATGATATATTGATTAAGAAAAATAATTAATAACATGACTAGTTTATCATAGTATCCCTATTAAATGATATTTATATTTTAATTTGAAGAAAAAGTAATTAATGCAAAGGTAAAACATGAAAAAAAGTTTGTCTCTTCTTGATTAATGAAAAAAGACAAATAAAATGAGAAATCAAATTAGAAAATTTGAAACGAAGGGAGTGTCTTTTTTGTGGTTTTTTGATTATTTTTTAAATTTTGTAAAATTAAAAATTTACCTTAATAGTATACACAACCTTAAATATAGTCATATTAAATAACTTTCATCATCAATGCTATTAAACTTTTCTCATTTATGGGTTATGTAAAAAAAAAAATGTTATTTATCTTTTTATGATTTTTTTGGACATTAATTGAATTTCTTTTCATTTTAAATTGGACATTAA
Organism: Capsicum baccatum var. pendulum; assembly: GCA_030864225.1. Classification (NCBI taxonomy): domain Eukaryota; kingdom Viridiplantae; phylum Streptophyta; class Magnoliopsida; order Solanales; family Solanaceae; genus Capsicum; species Capsicum baccatum. The sequence continues at coordinate 82,935,970 of CM061552.1, forward strand.
TGGATATATATATATATATATATATATATATATATATATATATATATATATATATATATATATATATATATATATATATATATATATATATATCCAATAAAGAAAAAGTAAACTGAAAAAGAAAAAAATAAGAATAGTAAAAAAATATAATAGTGTTATGAAATATAAAGCAAAGAAAAAGAAGAATGGAGCGAGAAGATAGAAGATTTCTTTATTTCTTATGGGGATTCTTGAGGAGTTGAATTACAATAAAGGAAAATCTCTTTATTTATAGGGGAAACTAACCTTGGAGTTTCTAACTTTTCCATAAATAGACATTCACTATATATGATAAAATAGACATTCACAATATATGGTAAAGTAGACATTCACTATATATGGTAATATATTTATAACACTCTCCCTTGAATGTCTAATTGATAGATAATGTGCCTCGTTAAAACCTTACTGAAAAAAACTCAGCGGAAAAAATCTAGTGAAGGAAAAAGAATACACATCTATAACAATACACATATAGACTTCCTCATTAAAAACTTTACAAGAAAAATCCAGTGGGACAAAATCTCGTAAGGAAAAAAGAGTACAACACGTATTACCTCCCCTTAATGAGAACATCATTGAACCTTTGCATCCCGATCTTGTGCGCCATCTTCTTGAAAGTTGCAATTGGAGAAGACTTGATGAATAATTTAGCCACATTGTCACTTGAACGAATCTGTTGCACGTTAATATCACCATTCTTTTGGAGCTCATGTATGTAGAAATACTTTGATGAAGTGTGCTCCGTTTTATCTCTTTTTATGAATCCTCTGTAAGTTGTGCTATGCATGCTGCATTATCTCCACAAAATTGTGGGTGCATTGTCACATTTCACACCATATTTTTTTGAATAGGATGTATCATGGATCTCAACCATACTCATTCTCGGTTTACTTCATGAATAACTATTATCTCAGCATGGTTCGATGAAGTGGCTAGGCAGACTGCTTTGTATATCTTCAAGATATGACAATATCCCCACATGTGAACATATAACTTATTTGAGATCGAGTTTTATACGGGCCAGATAAGCACCCAATATCAGCATAACTAATAAGATCGGGACTACGATCTTTAGAATAAAATAAGCTCATATGTTTGATCACATTCTGATATCTCCTAGTAGGAGCAGAACTATATATACCTTGCTAACAAATTGACCAAAAAAGGCTATGTCATGCCTTGTAGTATTTGCAAGATACATTAGTGATGTCTCCTAGTAGGAGCAGAACTATATATACCTAGCTAACAAATTGACCAAAAAAGGCTATGTCATGCCTTGTAGTATTTGCAAGATACATTAGTGCCCCAATTGCACTAAGATATGGTACTTCGTAACCAAGGAGTTCCTCATTCTTTTCTTGAGCTCGGAATGAATCTTTATTTAATTATGCATGTTTCTCATTTAAGCAAATATTCTATTTCTTTTGAAAACTCTCCAAGACTTTCAATAATTTTCAAGCTATAAGCTTATTCAATATAAGGATTATAAATAAGTTTTTCAGAAACTTTTATATGCTTCAAACATTTTGAATCCTTAAAAAGTTCTCATATAAATTTTTTCAAGTGACAATATTCAACATTTCATGTCTAACATCTTCAAGTGTATGGAATGCAAATCAAATAAGTTTTACGCTTACCAAGATACATTCTTTCATGTCACTTGATAAATGTTTCAACATCAGCATGCTTAAATAAACGTAGAATTCAGATCCTCATAATCTTTTACAATATTGCGTCAATTTTGTATCAATGATATTGATGATATATCACTTTGTATCGGTTCACAATGTGATATAACATTTTGAGATCTCATCACTTCATTATTTTCAAGTACCTAAACCTCTCATAAGGTTTTTTAAAGTGTTATGTCACAGGCTCTTCAAGAATACATTGTCTTCTTATTATGATTATTTACTCCTTATTCTTTTTAAGGATTATTTCATTTGGAACCGATCGGTCTACCACGCTTCACGCTTGCGTAGACCTTGTTCTTTAGGAACACAAAATAGGAGTACTTGTAGCTTAAATATGAGATGCTTTCGGCATTTATTTTTAATTATCTTTTGAATAAAGATCTGATGATAATTCCTAACATATTTCATAGTTTCTTATAATCTCCCTCTTATGTTAGAAAAACTAACATGCATCATCCATCTTCTTTGAGGAATCAATCTTTGTGCATCATGATATATTCATTAAGCGTATATCGCACATCAAAATTATTAGATGAACAACGTGTGGTTCCTGACTCAGAACCAACTTTGAGGGGGAATTAATCATAATTTGTTGGTTTGATGCATACAAGTACTTTTGTATATAATATTTCAAACTAACACATGAAGTTTTATTTTCATTAGCAATAGTTAAGCTATTTATCAAAGATTTTCAATGTTAAACCATCATTATCTAGATGAATTGTCTTGATTAAACAATCTGAAAATTATGCTCTTAACTCAATTTTACTGAGAAACAACTTTATGAATGTCAAACTGCAGGTTGACAATAATCGTACAAGTGATCATCTTATATCGATGCATCTTAATAGATCACATGACAGGTGAACGGGCATATATTTACCCTTTATACTTTTCAGATTTCAAGGGATCCAATCCTAAAATCAGTTGGTCCAACCAACTTATCATGAGAAAAAGCGACATAAACAATTTTTGAAGAATCTTCTATTTCTTCAATACATGTCTAATACTCAATATGCACATATTTGAGATGTCACATTCGTTCATATCAACTTATGAACTCATTTATAGTAGTAAATACAAGTTTACCATGACATGTATTTTTTTGCTTTTGTAAATTTCAAATTTACTATTACATGAATAAATTTCAAATTTACTATTACATGAATAAATTTCAAATTTACTACTTTAGAATTAGATTTCAAAATAACTCTGCTCAGTTATTCTTTCGAAGGTGAGTTGTAATATCATCACAATCAAGTGCATGTTTGCATTAATAAACTTCTCATTCCCCAGGAATGAAATATAATCGTGCCTTAAGCCTATTAAATTATGATAGCTTATAACCTTTTTAAAGATTTTGCTACTTCAGGAGCAAATCGAGGCATACATATGATATAAAGAATTTTTCTCTAGCATATCTTATAATAATCATAATAAGCGTGTTCATTATCATATTGTCCCTCCACGCGTATATCCGTGCATTCAATCACTTGTCTTCTTTCAGACATATTATGCAATGCTACCACATTCACTTCAGAGAATGGAGCATAGTCAATGGGACATGTCTTATGACTGTTCATCAAATATCCATTACTTTACCTTAGCCATCATTATATCATCAATATGGTGCATTGAGATTCAAACTCAATGTCTTATCCATATACAGATGTCTTAGGTATAAATCGATGGGGCTTGAACCCAACATCTTATAATCATGGTGCATCAGGACTTTAACTTGATATCTTATCTTTTTGGTGTGATAGAATTTGAATCCACTGTCTTACCCTTTAGCCAATGATATAATATGACAAAGGGACCAAGCTTGATCTTCACAAATGTATTTTCTCTTTCACAAGAGTTAAGGAAATAATACCATGGTTAAGTCTTTAAATAAAAGATACCCCGTAGAAAAGTGATAGTAACAAGAGTCTAACGTAGAAGTAAATAAGAAAACTTACCTATTCACTATGACTAATATCCAAATAAATCACAAAGAGGAGGCATGGTGATAAATTTTAAATCACCCAACAAAAATTTTGTATAATCAAATCTCTCAAATCACCAAACAAATAGATAAATCTTATGCGCTCATTATTAAATAGACAAAGATCAATTTTTTTTTCTTTTTGTTAGGACCAATAAATTTTTACGGTTTAGAACAAAACACATTAATCATTAATATGAGCAAATAAAAAATAGCAAATCCAAATCTTTTACCAAAAAGATGCCTGTGACTTTAAATTACCTCATTCGTCTTTCATGCTTTAAAGAGTGTTTGCTACAGATGGTAGAGTCTCATGCATACCAAAGATTCAAGTTTACCGCCGGACCAATTAAAGTAGAAATCTCAATTGGTTAGAAACTTCGTGCTGATAACGTGTTATGAAATATAAAGTAAAGAAAAAGAAGAATGGAGAGAGAAGGGAGAAAACTTCTTTATTTCTCATGGGGATTCTTGAGGAGTTGAATTACAATGAAGAAAAATCCCTTTATTTATAGGGAAAAACTAATCTTGGGGCTTCTAACTTTTCCATAAATAGACATTCACTATATATGGTAAAGTAGATATTCACTATATATGATAATATATTTATAACAGATGGAAAGAAAATTGACATAGGAGAAAAAGAAAAACAGAATCATCAATTGTAGTCATTCAAAGAAAGCATTCGTTTTTTTAAAATGATTTTTAATATTTTCCCTTTCTTTTCTGATTTTTCATCTTTTCTTTTTAATGTTTTATATATTCTTTTATAGTTTAGTTTGTCTCTTTTTAAATCCTAATTATGAATGTACAAAAATGATAGTATCTCCTACCGTTTGAATTTTTTTTTATTTAATGTATTTAATAAAATAACTATTCATAACTCAAACCTCTTTAATTTATACTCTTAATGATATTCATAACTCTCATTTTTTAATCTTCATAACCCCAAAATTTAATTTGTAAATTTATGATTCCTTATGATATTCCTCCATTTTACCTATATAAATTAATGTTTTATGTCATGAAAATTCTCATTCAAAATTATTCTTTCTCCTCTTTATCACTATAGCCTCCTCTAAATTAGCTAAATTGAGAAAGGAAAAAATAACACAAAGAAAAGAAAAATTTTCTTTTCATCTTTTATTGTTTGATCACATTTAGTTATTGGGTATTATGATACACCAAGAAGGCAAGAAAGGGTGTTCAAGAAGTTCTTTTCGGCCATCAGTAGTATTATTCTGATACCTCTAATATAAGTTTAATTTTTTTAAAAATTATTTAACGTTTGAGATTAATTTTATGATCACAAAGTGTAGCGTGATTACATTTTTGTTATCGAAAAAGAATGACTTTTAATAGTCAGATACAAACAAAAAAATAATTAATAGAATTATATATAGTTTGAATTACTTCTTGCTCATTGATTACTTTTTGGTATGTATAATTTCAATAAAAATATTATAAATGTTAATAGAATTTAATGAGTATTTAAATATCCAAGAAAAGATGAAGGAAAATGAATCAGTGTTTTTCTTTTTTTTATGTGAATGGTTCATTTTCTTTTTGTTTTAAAAGTTATTTTAATTAAATATTTTATGTTATTTGTATATAATGACGTAAAAAAAGTTCTTTAATAGTTGATGAGTGTTTCATTTTTATTATTGATCACTAAAATTTAAAGATGAACTAATTTATTTTATAATGTCATAATTTCTTTCTTTATTATATAATTTTTTTGTCAACTTTTTCCTTGCTTGAAATGTAGTTAATAATTCTTTTTCGTTCTTTTTTCACTTTGTGAATATAATATTTTCTATTATTTTATTTTCTTTTTGAAAGAGATAAATAGATATTTCTTTAATTATTACTCCCTCCATTTCATTTTACTCGTCCCAATTTGATATTGCACATTGATTAAGAAAAATAATTAATAATATGACTATTTTACCATAGTACCCCTATTAAATGATATTTACATTTTAATTTGGATAAAAAACAATTAATACTAAGGGTAAAAAAGGAAAAAAAATTATTTTATCTTGATTAATAAAAAATGACAAGTAAAATGAGAAATTAAATTAAAAAATTTGGAATAAGTAAAATGGGACAGAGGGAGTACTTTATACCGGTAGAGTATGTAGATATTTTATTATTGCAATATTGAAATTAACGTATTTTTCGTCATGTTTCACAGATTATTTTATATAAAAATTGTTAGAGCCTAAAGGCAAACATATGACATGAAAGAAAAAATAGAATTTAAGAATTAGGATATGAAATTGAAAAAGGAAAAAAGAATTGGCATAGAGGATCATATGTACCCATATTTTTAGACTTAAGTCACTTCTCGGCTTTAAAGTTGCATTTAGCATTAATTTAAACATCTCAACTAAAATTATAATTATTCAGCATCTAGATTATCCAAATGTATACCTATTTAAAGTTAATGATATAACTACATCTTTTGAGAATTCTCTCCTCATATAAAAGAATGTGTACCTATGTAAAGTTAATGATATAACCAGAGGTTTTGAAAATTCTCTTCCCACATAAAAAAGTGTCGAAATTCAAAGAGCACTATTTAACACACCAAATTGTTATCAAATATGATCGTTAATAGGTAAATATTTGCATGACAGTGTATCTTATTTATATCCAACTAAACAATTAATCTATAGTACTTATAAAACTAAGAATATATAAAATAATATAACACATCTCTTTGGTCAACCAATAAAATTATGTATTTTTTTTTACCTTTTGGGGAATTTTCTCTATTTCTTTCTTCATTTATGTGCTTTATTATAAAGCTAAAAAATTCACTATTTTAAACCTCTTTAATATAGTATATTAAATATGCAAGTTAAGAAACTAAAGAGTCATTTCCTTAAACTTCTTTAATGTAAAATTTAATGGTTTTTATTTCATTACTTTCATAATTTTTTACTACCATAATTCCTAAAACAATCAATAATCATATTCATAACATTATTTGGTGTTCCATATTATAGTCATGCAAATAGATACATTATAAGATTTTGTAGAAATAATCACATTAGTCATTTAAGTTATTAGAGTATATTTTTCGTTGCTTATTATATTCATTAAAATAGCAACTTATTACTGAAAATCTGATATATAACTACTAACAGACATTTTTCTTTATGAAAACTCAATTATATCAACAAAATTATTGATATCTTACATATGTTATAAGACCGCAATAGCACGGATAAATTCACTAGTTAATAATAAACGTGTAATGATAGTACTGTAATCTTATTTACTAATCAATATTCCCACATTAATTTAGGAGATAAAAGTGTGAAGCAATATCTTTACTAATTTGTACAAAATTTACTCCCTCCCTACCTCCAATTTTACTTACTTGACAAGTTTTAAGGAAAAATCTTTTAACGAGGGACCCAGGACTCGAGACTTGATATAGACTTGAGTCCTGACACTCGACCCCAATTTCATAATTGATCACAACTCGGAACCCCAGATCCAACCCTAACTCCTACAGAAATAATGTGCATCTTTTATACTAGTCCCTCAATTTCAAAATAAATGAATTCTTGAGCTATTTTTTAATGTCCAAAATAAATAAATTATTCATTGTTCAAGATACATGTTGGAAATATCTTTCAATTTTACCGTTTTATTTAATAAGGTTCTTAAATACTTCACATTTTCTAGGAGAATAATTTAAGAACAAATAAAAGGGTAATAGTGGAAAGTAACCTTCAATTTATGTCCTAAACGATTTTCTTAAAGGGTGTGTCACACCCCCAATAATTTAATTGTTTTGGAATGGAGGGAGTAATAAAACATCAAAGACCATAGAGTCTAGAAATAAAACGAAGTTGTTGAGCATTCGAATGCCTTACATGTTATGTAGAATCAGAGCACGGTGAAGAAATTAGTTACTTCTTGAGAAATTAAAGTGCATTTTTTGTACTGATAAAACATCAAAGACTATTAACGAGGCCAGAAATGAAACAATGTTAAACGTCTGAAGGCCTTACGTGTTGCATAGGATATGAACATGGTGAAGAAATTAGTTAATCTTATGGAAATTAATGTGCATCTTTCGTAGTGATAAAATGAAAGATGTAACAAGTTGCCTTCCTGTTGATTTATGCAGTTCCAATCACAAAAATAAGGTACATAATCCTCAAATGGAATATCATAAGTTAGTCGAGGGTAATTTTTTCTAGATGAATTAACGCGCCCTGCACCAATCGTATATAGATCAACACGGAGAAGCTTTCGTCTAGTATTGAACAATTGGAAAGGTTTACTCTGTTAGTGATGAAGACTTAATAATGACGGGAAACCATCAGGGTGTGCACACTTGGGCATAGTTGCATACTATATTTAGTAAAAATAGATTTTGTGTGCATTGTATATCTGAAACACCCCAAACTTTGGCCCTTGCAAAATTTCTTAAGTCTTGAACCTTCTTATCATCATATGACTCACACCACAATCCGTATGTTATGGTGACGGGTCTAAGAACCCTAGTCATTTGTTGGTCAGTGTGTTGTTGGCCAAGTTCTGAACAAGATACGAGAGGAACTATACGAGTCGTATGATCTTGTGACGAGAGGCTAGGGGTCCAATCGTATATTTTCTAGTGTCTAGCCTTTGATATTCTGTCTTGGGTATGACTTGATGATACTAGTCGTATAGCGATGATATGAGTTGGGCAAGTGTCACGATCCAAAATCACATCGGGCCGGACTGGCACCCGAAACCGAGAAGGCCCGGGAGAACCCGTTCAAATACCTGTACTTTCACTTACATGTCACCAAAAATTTGGACAGCACTTCGTTGCATATAGAAGGGTCTAATTACCTGTATCAGCACAACACGCACAAATATATATATATATATATATATATATATATATATATATATATATAATACTTGGCTGTCAGGGCCACCACATATACAAATATAACATCACTATATAAACTTCCATGACTTTACCCTTTCTTATGTCTACAAAGCCTCTAGGATATACATGACATAACTAGGGTCGGGACAAACCCCCGCCCACACATGACTCCTGTACAATAACAAAACATAAGGAACCGACTCGGAAAGCTCCGAAGCAAACTGGAGCTCACCAACAATAGCTGTATGACCTGACTCCTATTTATGTTGTGAATGAGCTGAGGTACCTGTGCCTGCAGCATGAAATGCAGGTCCCCGTGGGGGACGTCAGTACGAAATATGTACTGAGTATGTAAAGGTGTAAATAATCATATGTGATATAGGGGATCAATAAAATCAGATGCAAGTGGATAAATCATAATAGAAGTGAACCACACTTCATAAACACTTTTAGGATCATGTACATTATCATTTATCTGGATTGGGTTCTTGAATTCAAACACATTTGTGGAACGGTATACATTCGTTCATTTCATTCTTTACAATTATCATTCGCCATTACCTCCTCCTCCCGAACCTCCAACCACCTAACAATAATCAATACTGTATCGTACTGTGACCATTAGGCTGCCCCCAATACATATCAACTGGGATCGACCCATGCTAGGCTTATTCCCCTGGGATACCACCCATAAACACATAAATAGGGATCGACCCATGCTAGGCTTATGCCCCTGGGATACCACCCACACGTATATCAAGTAACACACATAAGAGATCTTTCCAATAACTTAGTTCAAAAGTTTTTGAGATTATTACATTAGTGTTCATGCCAATAGTACCTTTGGAATAATGATACATCAATAGGAACCAAGTAATAGACCTTCTATACAATAACGATGTAATAAAGACTCATTGGTACATCAACAATGTGTTTCAGAATCATCAATATCACAATAATGAAATAGGAGCCTTTTGGTATATCAATGAAACATTTTGACACTTTATAGAATGGAAACAACTTCGTTGGTAATGCAGAACAATACATGTTTTTGGACAACCTCGGAATCTTACTTGACGGAACATTGGTGTTTTCATGCCAAAGAACATCGTTAGAGTATGCTTTACATACCTCGTTGTAGATTCGGATACCAATTCAACACAACTTCTTGCCTTTACAAATCACTTATCTACAATGAAATGTTTGGCATCTTGTATTAGCAACCCAACACCACAATTCTCTTCCATAATTCCATACAACCAATATTTGCAAAACATTCCAAAAACCAACTTGAACAATAGGTTTATGTGTGTATATATATATAATCATCATTTCAATACCACATCATCAATACCAAATCCCTTCACAATTCAACATAATCCAACCATGCACAAGAATAATCCAACATCATTTCCCAATCATCTTTCAACAACAATCAAATAACATACTTCTTATGCTCACATACATATGTATATATATACATATCCATATAAATAACACCAACATAATTTACATCCTTATCATAAAATGGCCCTTTTGATTTCGAAGTCTTGTTGGCACAAATAAGGGGTGCTTCTCGAAGCCCTCGAGACGGTAAACACAACTATGGAATCAATTTGGACTTTCTACGGTTGAATCACAAGATAATTGGAGTTGAAATTAGGCTAGGGTTCCTTATTCTTCAATAATTGGATGATGAATGATGGATATAAGGATAAGTATATGTATATAATGATCAATTTTCGTCCATGAGGTGATTGAAAATGACCATATTGCCCTTAAAAGTTTAAGTAAATCCGAATCTGTCCATGGTGGACTGTTTTGATAGGCTAAAGTAAATCGGCCATAACTCTTTGCTCCGATATCGGATTTGGGTGAAATTGGTATATTTGGATAGATAATTCAAAGGGCTTTCATTTCATATAAATTAGGCCACCCAGTTATTCCTGTAAATGGAGTTATGATCGTTTGAAGTTGACCCTAAAAAACTGTTTTGAGAGGCTGAAGTAAAACGAGTATAACTCCTTACTCAGATGTTGGATTTGGATGAAACCAATTGCATTGGAAATAAGACTCAAAGATATTTCTTTTGATAGGTTGCATCTCTCCCAGTTCATTATATTGAGGGAGTTATGATCATTCAAAGTTAACCCAAAAAACTGACAGGCCTCAGTAGTTTGTGTGCAGGAAATTTTCCTGCACATTTACTGTTCACATATCCCGGCCACCGTTTTATAGTTTTGAACGTGCTCGATTATATCCGAAACTTATCCATTTTTGGAAATCTTTATATCGTTGGAAATCTTATCAATAACCTTCGTATGGAACCATCGACGGGCAAATTCCGGTATAAATAAAGTCGATTCCTATACACATATAATCCAACTATACACTTGAAACCATCTCAAAATAATCAATACTAATACTTAAACTCATATATACCTAACTTATGATCAATACATATACTCCAACACATATAACCATGGCTAATGCACGTAATTAAGTACGGGGTGTTACATCCTTCCCCCCTTAAGGACATTCGTCCTCGAATGTGAATGTAGTTATTTAGCCGAAACAAGTTCGAATTCATAATTGATATTCGCGTCATCATATAGATATTATGCATATGTAAAAACTTACTTGTTAGTGTCCCAGTTCCACTCCTTGCACTTCTTTTTCACCTTTGAACAAATAAGGGTATTTCGATTTCATTACTTCCTCCGCTTCCCATGTAATCTCTTCCCTTTGTTGATTTCTCCAAAGTAGTTTCACCGATGCTACTTCTTTATTTCTCATCTTCTTAACTTGATGATCTAATATAGCAATAGGCATCTCCTCATAGGTAAGATCTTCTGTTACTTGCACATCTTCAGTAGAAGTAATAAGGGACGGATCTCCGATGCACTTTCGAAGCATCGATACATGAAATACTGGATGCACTGATGAGAGTTCCTGGGGTAGCTCTAATTCATAAGCAACTTGCCCACATCTTCGAATAATCTTATACGGGCCTATATATCGTGGACTCAACTTTCCTTTCTTGCCAAATCTCATCACCCCTTTCATTGGCGATACCTTCAAAAATACCCAATCACCTAACAAAAACTCTAGCCCTCTTCTTCTACTATTTGCATATGACTTGTGTCGACTTTGGGCTGTCTTCAACCGTTGCTGAATCACCTTGACTTTTTCTATGGCTTGATACACAAGATCCGGTCCGAACAAAAGAGTTTCACCCGCTTCGAACCATCCTATTGGTGATCTACACTTCCTCTCATATAAAGCTTCATATGGTGCCATTTTGATACTTAAATGATAGCTATTATTGTAGGCAAACTCAATAAGAGGTAAATGATCATCCCAGCTGCCTTTAAAATCTATAACACATGCTTGTAGCATATCTTCAAGTGTTTGAATGGTGCGCTCTGCTTGTCCATCCGTCTGAGGGTGAAAAGTTGTACTCAGATTCACTTGTGTTCCCAAACTCCGTTGGAAAGACTTCCAAAAGTTTGCGGTAAATTGATTTCCCCGATCCGATATAATAGAAGTTGGCACTCCATGTAATCGGACTATTTCTTTAACATACAGCTTCGAATATTCTTCAACTGTGTAAGTGGTCTTAACGGGTAAGAAATATGCGGATTTAGTAAGCCTATCCACAATCACCCATATAGAATCAAATTTTCGAGCTGTACGAGGCAAATCTGTAACAAAATCCATGTTGATCATGTCCCACTTCCAAATTAGAAGATCTATGCATTGCATATAGCCTCCGGGCTTGTGATGTTCCACTTTAACTCGTTGGCAATTTGGACATTCAGCTACAAATTCTGCGATGTTCCTTTTTATGTCATTCCACCAATATACATCCTTCAAATCTTGATACATTTTGGTTGATCCTGGATGAATGGAATACCTTGAAAAATGTGCCTCTGTCATAATCATCTTTCTTAGCCAGTCTACATCCGGCACACACAATCGGTTTTGGCACTGAAGTACTCCTTCTCGCGTAAGCTCAAATGCCTTGGTCGCCCCACTCTGAACGTTCTCCTTAAGCTGTAATAAAATAGGATCTGCATCTTGCTTCTCTTTCACCTCAGCTACTAATGAGGATTCCGTGGCATTATGCACAATAAGCTCCTCGTCTGGAGTTTTGAGAAGACGAACCCCTAGGCTAGCTAATTGATGAAGATCTTTAATCATCCCTTGCCTTTCTATAGGTGCCATCATAGCCTTACGACTCAACGCATCCGCTACTATATTCGCTTTCCCTGGGTGATACAAAATATCAACATCATAATCTTTTAATAGTTCCATCCACCTTCGCTGCCTCAGATTTAGATCCTTCTGACTGAAAATATATTGTAAGCTCTTATGATCAGTATATATATCAACATGAACCCCATATAAATAGTGGCACCATATTTTTAAAGCAAAGATAACCGCTGCCAGCTCAAGATCATGTATGGGGTAATTTTTCTCATGTGGCCTCAATTTCCTTGAGGCATATGCTATCACCTTACTATGCTGCATTAATACACATCCTAAACCAATTCTCGAAGCATCACAATACACTGTATACCCTTCTGTACCTTATGGAAGTACCAACACAGGTGTAGAAGTCAACTTATTCTTCAATTCTTGGAAACTCTCCTCACACGCATCATTCCATTGGAACTTGGATGCTTTATGCGTTAGCTTGGTTAAGGGTGCTGAAATGGAAGAAAAGTCTTTAACAAACCTTCTATAATAACCGGCCAACCCGAGAAAACTATGAATCTCCGTAGGCGTTGTGGATCTTGGCCAGTTCTTCACAGCTTCTATCTTTTGAGGATCAACCTTTATCCCTTCACTAGATATAATATGACCCAAAAATGCCATCGACTTTAACCAAAACTCACATTTAGAGAACTTTGCATAAAGCTTACAATCACGAAGAGTCTGCAATGCCTGTCGTAAGTGATTGGCATGGTCCTCTTCTGATCTAGAATAAACTAGAATATCATCTATAAAAACTATCATAAATACATCCTGTATTGGCTTAAACACCCTATTCATCAAATCCATAAAAGCTGCAGGTGCATTTGTTAGCCCAAATGACATAACTAGAAACTCGTAATGACCATACCGTGTTCGGAAAGCTATCTTGGGTATATCCTTCTCTTTGACCCTCACTTGGTGGTAACCTGACCTCAAATCAATCTTAGAAAAGCACTTGTCGCCTTGTAACTGATCAAATAAATCATCAATTCTTGGGAGAAGATATTTAATCTTAATAGTCACCTTATTTAATTGCCGATAATCAATACACATCCTCAGCGAGCCATCTTTTTTGCGCACAAATACCACTGGCGCTCCCCAGGGGGACATACTAGGCCTTATAAATCCCTTCTCGAGCAAATCTTTCAATTGCTCTTTCAATTCTCGTAATTCTGCTGGGGCCATTCTATACGGAGGAATGGAGATTGGTTGGGTGCCTGGTATTACATCAATACCAAACTCTACTTCTCGTTTAGGAGGCAAACCTGGAAGATCTTCAGGAAATACATCAGGAAATTCATTTACCACCGAACAACGTGAAGAGTTTGTGGCTCCGCTTCTATATCCCTTACTCTAACTAAATGATATATGTATCCCTTGGAAATCATTTTTCTCGCTTTGAAATAAGAAATAAATCTACCTCTTGGTGCGCTAATCTTACCTTGCCATTCAATAACTGCTTCATTAGGAAAATGTAAATACATCTTTTTTGTACAACAGTCAATTTTGGCATAACAAGACGCCAACCAATCCATACCCATTATAACATCAAAATCTACCATTTCTAGTTCCACGAGATTGGCCATCGTGTCTCGAACACATACAGTTACTACACAATCTTTATAAACTCTTCTAGAAATAATAGATTCTCCAACCGGGGTAGACACTTCCAACGGCTTATCTAACAATTCGAGGGTTCTTTTGAACTTTCCAGCAACCAAAGGAGTAACATATGATAATGTAGAACCGGGATCAATTAAAGCATATACATCAAATGAAAATATGGGCAACGTACCCGTAACCACATCTGGGGAAACCTCTAGATTCTGTCGATCCGCTAAAGCATAAGTGCGAGTCTGAGTCCCGCTGGAACTGGCGACTCTTTTTTCATTTCTAGCGTGACCCGCAGGTCGTGCGCCCCTACCAGAATAAGATACCGGTGACGATGATACAACAGCTGATCTCGAAGGTCGTGCTACACCACCTGCGCCCCTTCATGGATATTCTCTCATCATATGCCCTGTCATACCGCACCAAAAACAAACATTTGTTCCCATTCGACAAACGCCCATATGATGCTTTCCGCATCGATTACATAGCTCTTGAGAAGGTCTCGATTGGCTCATTCCCTTGCCCATGATAACCCACTGATCGCGAACTATGACCCTCACTTCTTTGCGCAAATTGACTGCCTCTGAACCCCTGATGCTGTGGTGGAGCACTAGCTGCAGAATAAGAAAATAATGGCCTAGGTGGTCTAGCAGAAAATTGAGGTCTAAAACCTCCATGTGGCGCCATAAACTGCCTTGTAGATTTGGCCCTCTTAGAAGATCCACTTTCAAATTCCTGTGTTCTTTTTCTTTGCCTCTGATCTTCCATTTTCTGTGCAAATGCTTGGATCCTAGCTATATCCATGTATTTATTCAGTGCAGCAATAGTACAATCCCTAACCAAATACGGATCCAATCCATCCACATACCGATGAACACTGTCATCCATAGTAGCTACAACATTAGGAGCATATCTGGACGAAGCATTAAATCGAAGACTATACTCCCTCACACTTGTATGGCCCTGTCTAAGATTTAAGAACTGATCCGCACAGGCTTGACGAGTCTCATATGGAAGATAATGATCAATAAATGCCTCTTTGAACTCTTTCCAAGTAGCTGGGGGTGCATCAATGCCCCTTGACCGTTTCTAGTCTTCATACCAATATATAGCCTCACCTTTGAATCTATACGCGGCTAACTCCACTGTCTCTCTGCCCGATACATGCATCACCTCTAGGGCCCTTTGGATCTGATCAATAAAGTCCTGCGGAACTTCATTAAGATCGGATCCGGTAAAAGTAGGCGGATCCATCTTAAGAAAATCTTGCGTCCGAAGACTAGCCGCCCTATCAGTACCGCTAGAACCCCCGGCAGGAATATCTTGCCCTTGGACTTGCCCAGCAACTATACGAGTCAAAAGTTGCACTGCATTTCTAAGATCTTGATCAACAGCATTAATAGGTGGCTCTGGGGATATAGTTCTCCTCCCCCTTATTTCTTCCGGACTGGGGGAAGTTTCTGATGCATGCTCAGCTGGAGCCTCACTTTGATTAGCTGGTATAGTGGGTAACTTACTAGTCCCCTCTCCGGCAGCCACATCTACTTGCTTATCGGTATTCTTGCTTCTGGTAACCGGCATCATTACTATAATAAGAGAAACAAACTGATTCAGTGGTCAACTATGACTTCATATACAATATAAGCTCTATCGCACGATCTAAGACATGAAGAAAAGAAACAATTCCTAAATGTCCATAGCCTCCTGTTTATAGATATAGTGCACAACACACCGATAAACAAGACTCTACATAGACACGGCTTTGTAGACTCACTAGGACGAACCGCTCTGATACCATTTTTGTCAAGACCCAAAATCCCATCGGGCCGGACTGGCACCCGAAGCCGAGAAGGCCCGGGAGAACCCGTTCAAATACCTGTACTTTCACTTACACACACAAATATATATATATATATATAATACTTGGCCGTCGGGGCCACCACATATACAAATATAACATCACTATATAAACTTCCATGACTTTACCCTTTCTTATGTCTACAAAGCCTCTAGGATATACATGACATAACTAGGGTCGGGACAAACCCCCGCCCACACATGACTCCTATACAATAACAAAACATAAGGAACTGACTCGAAAAGCTCCGAAGCAAACTGGAGCTCACCAACAATATCTATATGACCTGGCTCCTATTTATGCTGTGAATTAGCTGAGGTACCTGTGCCTGCAGCATGAAATGTAGGTCCCCATGGGGGACGTCAGTACGAAATATGTACTGAGTATGTAAAGGTGTAAATAATCATATGTGATATAGGGGATCAAGAAAATCAGACGCAAGTGGATAAATCATAATAGAAGTGAACCACACTTCATAAACACTTTTAGGATCATGTACATTATCATTTATCTGGATTGGGTTCTTGAATTCAAACACATTTGTGGAACGGTATACATTCGTTCATTTCATTCTTTACAATTATCATTCGCCATTACCTCCTCCTCCCGAACCTCCAACCACCTAACAATAATCAATACTGTATCGTACTGTGACCATTAGGCTGCCCCCAGTACATATCAACTGGGATCAACCCATGCTAGGCTTAGGCCCCTGGGATACTACCCATAAATACATAAATAGGGATTGACCCATGCTAGTCTTATGCCCCTAGGATACCACCCACACGTATATCAAGTAACACACATAAGAGATCTTTCCAATAACTTAGTTCAAAAGCTTTTGAGATTATTACATTAGTGTTCATGCCAATATAGTACCTTTGGAACAATGATACATCAATAGGAACCAAGTAATAGACCTTCTATACAATAATGATGTAATAAAGACTCATTGGAACATCAACAATGTGTTTCAGAATCATCAATATCACAATAATGAAATAGGAGCCTTTTGGTATATCAATGAAACATTTTGACACTTTATAGAATGGAAACAACTTTGTTGGTAATGTAGAACAATACATGTTTTTGGACAACCTCGGAATCTTACTTGACGGAACATTGGTGTTTTCATGCCAAAGAACATCGTTAGAGTATGCTTTACATACCTCGTTGTAGATTCGGATACCAATTCAACACAACTTCTTGCCTTTACAAATCACTTATCTACAATGAAATGTTTAGCATCTAGTATTAGCAACCCAACACCACAATTCTCTTCCATAATTCCATACAACCAATATTTGCGAAACATTCCAAAAAACAACTTGAACAATAAGTTTATGTGTATATATATATATATAATCATCATTTCAATACCACATCATCAATACCAAATACCTTCACAATTCAACATAATCCAATCATGCACAAGAATAATCCAACATCATTTCCCAATAATCTTTCAACAACAATCAAATAACATACTTCTTATGCTCACATGCATATGTATATATATCCATATAATGGAATCAATTTGAACTTTCTACGGTTGAATCACAAGATAATTGGAGTTAAAATTAGGCTAGGGTTCCTTATTCTTCAATAATTGGCTGATGAATGATGGATATGAGGCTAAGTATATGTATATAATGACCCATTTTCGTCCATGAGGTGATTGAAAATGACCATATTGCCCTTAAAAATTTAAGTAAATCCGAATCTGTCCATGGTGGACTGTTTTGATAGGCTAAAGTAAATCGACCATAACTCTTTGCTCTGATATCGGATTTGGGTGAAATTGGTATCTTTGGATAGATAATTCAACGGGATTTCATTTCATATAAATTAGGCCACCCAGTTCTTCCTGTACAAGGAGTTATGATCGTTTGAAGTTGACCCTAAAAAACTATTTTGAGATGCTGAAGTAAAACTAGTATAACTCCTTACTCAGATGTTGTATTTTGGATGAAACCAATTGCATTGGAAAGAAGAATCAAAGATCTTTCTTTTGATAGGTCACAACTCTCCCAGTTCATTATATTGAGGGAGTTATGATCGTTCAGAGTTGACCCAAAAAAACTGGCAGGCCTTAGTAGTTTGTGTGGTGGAAATTTTCCTGCACATTTACTGTTCACATATCCCGGCCACCGTTTTATAGTTTCGAACGTGCTCGATTATATCCAAAACTTATCCATTTTTGAAAATCTTTTTATCGTTGGAAAGCTTATTCAATAACCTTCGTATGGAACCATCGACGGGCAAATTCCGGTATAAATAAAGTTGATTCCTATACACATATAATCCAACTATACACTTGAAACCATCTCAAAATAATCAATACTCATACTTAAACTCATATATACCTAACTTATGATCAATACATATACTCCAACACATATAACCATGGCTAATGCACGTAATTAAGTACTGGGTGTTACAGCAAGGGAGTCGTATGTTGGACAGAATGTGGTGTCCAACTTTTTGATCAAGTGACAACTTGAGGGTACCACTTGTATGATGTGTTTACGAGTCGGAGGGTTCACTCGTATCCACATGCGAGTATTCCATAGCTTTTAAGCAGAGAGGAGTTTGGATATTTTCCATCCCAAACCCTTAAGGCCCCACGTCTTATAACACTTATTATGCATTCATTCTACACTCTAGAAGATCAAAACACTCTTTAAAAACTTCTCAAGGGGATTGGGATAGGGTTTCTTCAAGGTGATCATCTAGAGGTTTAAAGACCAAAACATCTCTGTGAATCTTTGTAACTCAGGCATGTGACTCTTCCTTCATTGTTAGTTCATAAAAATCATGTGTTTTAAACATTGTTCATGATTCATTAATGGTGATTTGAAAATCATGGTTGAGGCTTTGAATGCATAATGTTGAGTCTTGTTTTCTCATGGCTTAAACTATAGTTATAAATATTTCTTATAATGGTTTTGCACATGTGGGTGTATGGAAATTGTGGTTAATGAAAGGGGGTTATGTTTAACCCTAGACTTGATAGTTTTTAGCTTTGATAATGGTTTGCTGATGGTATGCCCTCAACCTATTTGTGAAAATGTCAATGAGAATAATCTTTTCACATATGAATTATGATCTAAACTAAGGCTTTGACCTATGAATATTGAAGATTAGTAAATGGTTTTATGAAGGCCTTGTTGGTCATAAATTGATTTAAATTGTAACCTTGGTGTTTTAATTGGCTAAAGGGTTTCGAGTCCCTAAATGTTGAATTGAACTGATGTCATAATTGAGATAGTGGGTTTGAGTCCCAAAGTTGATTGATAACGGTTATGACATGTTGTATGCTTGCAAGTGGGGTTGGTATAATGATACCAACGGGATGCCTTTGGTAAGTAATTGGATTAATGGTTGTGTATATGTTTAAGAAATATTTTAAATTAGGCTTTAAAATAGAATATGTAGTCGTGCCGTGAAAGTAGAGTCCAAAGGACTAACACTGGAAATCGCGCTAGCCGGTGCGGGTGTCTATATGACTGGAGGTTTGAGTTCCCCGAATGAATATATGGATGGGAGGTTTGATTCCCTCGAATGAATATATGGATGGGAGGTTTGAGTCCCCTATATTGAATACATTGGTACTTAAGTCACCTTAATTATGTCGGGAGGTTTGAGTCCCCTATAAAAGCGTATACGAATATGGATATTCTCTAGTTCATGTGGCTATACACATTAGGGCCCATCTAGCTAGGGGAGAGTTGGCCCATATAGCCCATGAGTGCCTTATTATATGACGGTTATGCTATACAAACCAGGTTAAGGTTTTCAAAGTTCATGCTAAGCCTTGTTCCTTATCCCGATATTATATATATATACATATATATATACATGCATATGATGAATATGATGATTTGATTTGGATTGAATGACGACATTATTTTATCCTTATCCCTGAGTTACATGCTAGCGCTCCAATCACTAACCATCTCTGGACGTTGTATCCCCACACGATGTAGGGACCGAAATATTATCTACTTTTCCTACGCAGTAATCAGGTGTTCAAGTGGTTCGTGAGTTGACATTGAAGTGGTGAGCTTTCATACTTCGGAAGGCTTCATTTTATGGTCTTTATATCCTATGTCTTAGACTTTGTTATTGGATATTGTCGGGGGCATATCCTGATATTTTATTGACTTTGGATTTGTAGAGGCTTTGATGGATTATTATGGACTTGGGTGTGTTGTTTTGGTGGATTGGTTTAGACATTTTATGAGCTACACTATCTTGTTATATATTCAAATTTTATCCAACACTTGAGGTTGTTGAGATGACTAGGTTAGGTAAAGGGGTGACCTCCGATCCACATGGGACTGAGGTACCCTTCACGGACAAGCACTGGTTCGGTTTGTGACAAAATTAGTATCAAAGCCTAGGTTCATGGTCAATTGGGTATCCACAAAGTCATGTCAAGTAGAGTCTTTTTTTATGGGTTTGTAGTGCGCCACACTTATACACGAGAGGATTTGAGACATTAAGGAATGTTTTCCTTTCATATTGTCTTAATTTCAGGCTATAGAGTCTAAGGTCTTGAATTCTTCTGATTTCCATTTGCTCATCTTTCAGATCATACCTCCAAGAAGATATGATGTTCATGCAAACTCTTCTGTCCCGTCTAAGGACAATGTGGATGAAGCTCGTCCAACTTTGGGGCTCCAGATCGGGTCAAGGGTCGCTGCATCTGACTGTCCTTGTGGGGTCCCATTTGTCCCTACTAATCTTGCTCCTGAGGGCAATACTCATACTCAGTCGCCGCCGGAGGAGTCTATAAATATTGAGTTTCATTGCTCCATTACCCTATTGACTTAGTTGGTGATGACTTAGTCATAATAATCAGGTTCTGTTGGTGCTGCTATGGGTTCAACTGCGGCCACTACAGTTGGCCAATTTATGAGGTTGCATCGTCCGATGTTTACTGGTACAAAGGTTGAAGAGGATCCTCAAAGTTTCATTGATGAGATGGAGAAGATCTTTTGGGTTATGCATGCCTTAATGGTTGAAGGTGTAGAGTTGGTTATCTACCAATTGAAAGATGTGGCGTACTAATGGTACGAAAAGTGGGAACAGTCGAGAGGTGAGGATCATAGTTTTGCCTTATGGGATGATTCTCTAGTGCATTTTTAGATTACTTCTTTGCTTGGGAGTTGAGGAACGCAAAAGCGAAAGAATTTGTTAACTTAAAGCAAGGAAGGATGACAGTTAAACAGTATGCTTTGAAATTCCATTAGTTGTCCTGTTATGCTCCTGAATTAGTATCTAATATTAGGGCTCGAGTTGGTTCTTGAGAGTAAGGCTACCTTGTTGAACAAGGACATGGACATCTCCAGATCGGTTGTGTATATGCAAAAGTTTGAAGAAGAGAAAAAAAAGTAGGCTAAGATTGGCGAGAGGTAGAGTTAGGAGAGTCTTAACTTTTATTCGACGACTAGTACTCCCTACCCAAAGTCATATGGTGATCGGTATTTTCAGGGTGGTGATACTTCTAGGTCACAGGGTGCCCAATCTCAGGCCAGTAGGGCCCAGTCAGTACCATCCTACCCTACTTGTAGATTTTGTGGTCAGCACCACTGTGGTCAGTGCTAGAAAGGGAGGAACAAATATTTTATGTATGGTCAGATTGGGTATATGCAGCAAGATTGTCCTTCTGAAGTTTTTTCTGGGGAAAATAAGGTTTATGTTGCCTCTTCATCAGCTCCTGCTCCGAAGGGTACTACTTCTGGCTTCTGCATTGGTCAGAACCGTCTTTATGCTCTCACTACTCATTAGGAGTTTGTGGTATCTTCGATGTTCTTACTGGTATGTTGAAACTCTTTTCTTGTGTGCATAGTGTTTACTTGATCTGGCATCCACTCTATCTTATGTGATCTAATTCGTGGTTTTGCATTTTGGTTTCGGTCCTGAGTATCTAGCGAATCATTTTTTTATATTTACCCTTGTAGGAGACTCTATGGTTGTCAGAAGAGTCTATAGGGTATGTGTGGTATCGTTGGTAATAAAGAAACTCTGGTAGACTTAATAAAGTTAGACATGGTTGACTTTGATGTTATTCTAGGAATGGAATGGTTGCACTCATGTTATTTATCTTTAGTCTATCGGACCCTTAAGGTCATGTTTAAATTCCTTAATATGTTGATTGTTGAATGGGAGGGAAGTTCTCTAGTACCTAAGGGGAGGTTTATATCATATCTTAGAGCTCGGAGATTAATCTCTTAGGGGTGTCTCTATCATCTGGTCCGAGTTAAAGATTTTAACTCGGAGGGTCCTTCTTTGCGTTCTGTTCTTGTGGAAATTA
Source organism: Capsicum baccatum var. pendulum (assembly GCA_030864225.1). Taxonomy (NCBI): domain Eukaryota; kingdom Viridiplantae; phylum Streptophyta; class Magnoliopsida; order Solanales; family Solanaceae; genus Capsicum; species Capsicum baccatum. The sequence goes on from CM061552.1 coordinate 82,958,650, forward strand.
GAGAAGTGCCTAGTTTCTTTTCCATTTTCTTAATTAATATAGAAAATATATCAAAATCATCTTCTTTGGAAGCTAAAACAATGTCCAGGTAAATCTAGAATAGTCATCAACAATCACAAAGACATAACTTTTTCCACCTCTGCTTTGAAGTCTTATTGGTCCACAAAGATCAATATGGATCAGGTCAAGGAACTTGGTTGTGCTGACATGGTTCTTTGATTTGAAAGAGGACTTTACCTGTTTCCCTCTTACACAACCACTACAAACTTTATCTTTCTTGAACTTGGTTTTGGGCAACCCCAGCACCATATCTTTATAAGAAAGTTTGTTTAATTGTTTCAGACTTGAATGTCCAAGTGTTCTTTGCCGAAGGAGGGGATCATTCTCTATAGCACTCAGATAGGTCAGCCTTGTTACTAACATGTTCATTATATAAACTTTATATACATTCTTATATCTTCTTGCAGTAAGCATAACCTCTTTGGTATCCATCCTTTTGACCTTAACACCTGCAGAAGTAAAAGTTACTTTGTTACCTTTGTCACACATTTGTGATATGCTAAGCAGGTTGTGCTTCAATCCTTCTATGAGGTAGACATCTTCTAGTGCTCTTGATTGAGAGGTCCCAATCCTTCCAACTCCTGTAATGTTTCCCCCTTTTTCATCACCAAAAGACACTCCCCCTCCACTTATTTTGGAAAGTGAAAAGAATTTTTTCCTATCACCTGTCATGTGTCTAGAGCAAGCACTATCCAGATACTAGTCCCTCTTGATTCCTTTCACTCTAACCTGCAAAAGAAGTTCAGAGGTTAGATTTAGGAACACATACAAGCTTGAGTACTTTCTTATGAGTAAAAGGATGAATCAAATTTCTTCTAGCCCATAGTGGCAACAAGTTGTGTGACCGGTTCCTCTGATCAGTTTCGGTTTTTCTTTTATTGGTCTGAGTTGTGTTGAAGTTTGAATTCTTTTCCAGATTGGTACTCCTACACATGCTTTTATCAGCAACTGGACATTCAGTAAAAGGATGTCCATGATTACCACGCATATAGCACAAATCCTGAGTAACAATAAAACTTTTGTAAAACCCTAGTCCAGCCCTTTCAATGTGAGTTTTTTTTACTCAGTTGATGAACAATTCTTGAGGAATTTGTCCATCTGCTAGCCCTTTTAAGATCAAGCTTTAGCTTAGAGCTTTCTTGGCTTAATCTATTCACCTTTTTCTTTTTCATCACTGCACTCTTGTTTGAACATAGTTAATTCAAGTTCAATATTTTTTTGTTTCTCACTTTTGGCCTTTTCTCCATTTTTAGAAAAAGTTAATTTTAAGATTTCAGATTTTAGAGTCCGATTTGAAGAATTAAGTCGACTAACTTGTTCCTTAAGAGTGCAGTTTTCTTTTTCAACAGTGTTTTTACAAGCTTCTAGATCAATAAAGTCAAACTTAAGACTTGCAAGACTGTTGAATAATTCATCCCTATCAGAAGTTAATTCTTGGAAATAATCAGTTAGAGCACTCATTATGGAAACAAGTTTCTTTTTAGAAAATAAATGCAATTTTTATTTAAACTCAAGAATACTTACCTCAGAAGTACCATCTTCTTCTTTCAAGTCTGAATCTCCAATGGCCATAAGTGCAGTTTCATCAATCTCCTCATCATCTGATTCATCTGAATCAGATCCCCAAGTGGCTACCATAACATATTCTTCCTTTTTATTTTTCTTCATCTTTTCTTTCAATTCTTTCTCAGCTCTTTCGTTTTTCCATTCAATTTCCTAGACAAAACAATTCCTGATTTGATGATCAGTCTTACCATACTTGTAACAGCCAGTAAGATTGTCATTAGAATATTTTTTGCTACCTGTTCCTTTTTTTTTTTAAGAATTTACCGAAGTTCTTAGATATGAAGGTAACTTGTTCTTCATCCAATTAAATTTCTTCATTACCTTCATATGCCTTCAAAGCGAAAGTTTTCTCAAGAGTTGTTAATTCCTTCTTAATTTCATTAATTTGCATTTCATAAGTCTTCAGATTTCCCACTAGGTCATCTAAACTCATTCGAGTGAGATCCTTTGCTTCCCTAATAGCAGCAACCTTGACATCCCATTTAGACTTAGGTAATACCCTCAACGCCTTTTCAATTTGTTCCTCAGAAGGAATGACTTTTCCCAAGAAAGTTAATTCATTTGTTACAGATGTAAGTCTTGTCATCATCTAACTACAAAAAAAATAGTTTTTCCGACCAGAAAAAATCGACCACAGCTTGTGGTCGCAAAAAACCCGATCACATGTGGTCGATTTTTTATTTTTATTTTTAAAATAATTTTTAAAAAAAAACATAAATTTTTTTAAAAAATAATTTTTCTTTTAAAATGCCACCACCACATGTGGTCGCTTTTATATTTTAAAATTTAAAAATAATTATTTCAATAATTTTATATTAATTATTATTTATTTTTTAAAAAATAAAAAAATATAGATTTGTAAAAATTACGCCTAAAAATAATTTTAAAAAACCGACCACTTGTGGTCGGTTTAATTTAAAGCATATAATTAAAAACTATTTTTAAAAAGCGACCACATGTAGTCAGTTTTATTTTCAAAACTAAATTTAAAATATTTTATAAAAGCAAACACAAGCGGTTGGATTTGGAATAAAAAAGTAAAAAGAAAATTATTTAGAAAATCGATCACTTGTGGTCAGTTTTATTTAAAAAATATAATTAAAAAGTATTTTTAAAAAGCGACCACTTGTGGTCGGTTTTATTTTCAAAATTAAATTTAAAATATTTTATAAAAGCGACCACAAGTGGTCGGTTTTGGAATAAAAAAATAAAAAAGAAAATTATTTAGAAAATCGATCACTTGTGGTCGGTTTTATTTGAAAAATATAATTAAAAAAAAAAATTAAAAAGAGACCACTGGTGGTCGATTTTATTTTTAGAATGAAATTTAAAATATTTTATAAAAGTGACCACAAGTGGTCAGCTTTGAAATAAAAAAAATAAAAAAATTATTTAGGAAACCGGCCACTTGTGGTCGCTTTTATTTAAAAAATATAATAAAAAACTACTTTTAAAAAGCAACCACTTGTGGTCGATTTTATTTTCAAAATTAAATTTAAAATATTTTATAAAAGAAACCACAAATGGTCGGTTTTGGTATTAAAAAAATAAAATTATTTAGGATACCGATCACTTGTGGTCGCTTTTGTATTAAAAATAAAATATTTTTAAAAACAAACCACTTGTGGTCGGTTTTTATTAAAAAATAATTATATGTAAAATCAAATATATAATTTTTTGAAATTACACTGATCGCACGTAGTCGATAACCAATATAATAATAATAATAAAAATCAATCAAACTTAGATTTTGTAAAAAAAATTATACTAAGAAATATGTCAAATAAAATAAATAAATTACGTTAATCATAATCTTAATCTTTTACTTATGTTTCAATATATAAACTAAATATTTTTCTTTGTATATACGTTAAATGATGTTAAACATAATCTTCGTTTAATAAATATGTCTATATCATAGTTAAAATAATGTAACATACATATATAACTGATAATTCATCAGAATATAATGAATGTATTCTATTATGAGGTAATATAGTTGTGGATGTGATGTATATAGTACGTATTCAAGAGTTGATATATATATATATATATATATATATATATATAGATGTATACATATATTTATATATATGATGTAGTGATCGATCAATGACCGATGTAGTCAAAAACTAGAAGAATCTATCCAAACATATTGAATACCTTGATTTGAAATGATAGACGTAATAATATACTGTACGTTGAAGTTATATTAATGTAAGCTAATCAAATTAATCGATAACTCATCAACGTATGCATATGAAATACGTCGCATTATATGATTGGATAATATACTCATGTACGTATGTGATGTACATAGTACGTATTTAGAACTTGATATAGTCGATAGAGTGTATATGTGTGTGTATGTATAGGTATATATATAGTATATATGCATATTATGTAGTGAAGGTATATTAGTGACAAAAGATACACTAACCGATAATTCATCTGAGAATATGTGAAATATATTGTATATTATTATGGGGTAGTAAAATTGTGTATGTGATGTATATAGAACGTATTTGAAAGTTGAAAGCCAATTCAATATATGTATATATACGAATATCTCCTGTAGTGACGTATGCAGTAATTGAAAGCTAGAAACTGAATCTATATATCAAAATATTTTGAATAATAAATTGATATCATACTATTGAGGAAATAGATATACTAATTGTGTCAATGTAGACACGCGTATATTGTTGAAGTTGTAATAATGTAAGATAATTTATCTGATTAACACGTTGTATTACGAAGTGTATATATAATATCTTAAGTAAATTCTAATTAATCAAAAATTTATCATAATTTTTAAAATTCATTGATATTATTATATGAATGAGGAAATATACTACTCCTGTTAATGTGATGATAAAATAACTAATTATCGAATTTATATATATACGCATTGCATTAAATTATTTGGATGTTGTTATAAATATTATACAATTTACTAAAATTTTAATTTTTTAATAAAAATTGACCACAAGTGTTCATTTTTTGAATGATAATTTTTTTAAAAAATAAATCAACCGCTTATTATGGTAATAACCGTTAATGACACGACCCAACCCAATCTTAATTGCCTATTTCCCTTTGTATATTATTATGGGGTAATAAAATCGTGTATATGATGTATATAGTACGTTATTAATAAAAATTAATGACAAGTGATCATTTTTCGATAGTAACTTTTTTAAAAATAAATCGAACACTTATATTTTATTTTGTCAATAATTTTGTAATAATAAGTATTTAATCCGACCCAATCCAACCCATCAAAATAACCCTTTTCCTATCTAATTACCCTACCCTTACCCCCACCAAATCTACACAAAAATACACATCTGACCTAAATCGCGATTCGATTGGCAACATTCAACAGCTAGGCAAACCTCGGAACCTCAGCGACGACAGCTTCCCTAATTTTTTTATCAGGACACCCAATAACCTGATAAATAATACACATTACACACTGGTCTCAGCCCCAATTATAATTCCCAATAGTCCAATATTGAATACCCATTACCCAACCCACTGACCCAAAACTCTTAAAAGGCAAAACGACTCATTCCCAAGCCCAAATGCCCAAACTCGTTCGTATGACTTAGGGTTAAAGAATAGAGACTTAGGGTTTCAATCTTTCAATTTTCACGTCTGCCTCACTCAGTCTTAGCGCCTCTCTCTCTCTCTCTCTCTCTCTCTCAGTATTCACAATCTTTGCTCAATTTTTAAACTCAATTTTTGCTGAAAACTCAAGAGACCAAAGACGATTTTTGCTTTTGCTCTCAACAAATAAGAATTTTGTATTTTGCTCGATCTCATTCTTAGAAGTCTTCTGCTTCATCTTCAATTTTCTGTCCAATCTTCGATGTATTATGCTAAGGACCATCTCATTTTCATCATTGATTCATTGCATGTACGATTGTCCTTTGTTCTTGTCATCCGCGTAACTGGAATAGCTGATTTTAATAAATGGATATCAATTTTGAAGGAATTCTAGTGTTATTTACTTACATTACTAGTTGATGCAGCCATTTTTATTGTGAAATTGCAATTCAGTTAAAGGATTGATTTGGTTGTGCTTGCAAAGTTTTGTTTTTTGACTTTACAGATGCATAAGTAATGTTTTGTGTCGAATTTGTACTCTTTGTTGTGAAATTTCTCTTTGTTGTCGAGCCATATACTCTTTGTGTCGAGTTTGATGTGAATAAAAAATTATTTTATTGTGAAGTTGCTTATTGCAGTTTAGTTAAGTTAAGCTATTTTTGACTCAATTAAATTCAACCCGAATCGCTCATTCACCATCCGTAGATAAAATGCATATATTGATAGATGTATCAATGTACAACTTGATATTTAATAGGTCGAACCACTAATTTAGTAGCAAGTTTATATCCTTACATCTACAGTAGTCACTTACATTATCAATAAATAATCGAGGTGTAAAAATATCAACTTCGCTACTCTTGATTTGGTTGTTGTTTAAAAGTAAGACAAAGTAAAAAGCTTACAAAAGATTACTGCCTGCCCCAAGGCGTCATTGCCTTAGATTTCTATCTATAAAACCACTAATCCTAGGTGAATTACATGATGAAAAAGATCATAATCTAGTACTTGAGCACTAACTAGCGAACTCAGTATCACTTCTGTCTCACAGAAAAATAAAGAGCATAAATCTGACAACTTCCAGAGACAAACTTTGTGACTTTAGTTTGAATGTTTTGTATTCTATTTGTGGTATTGTGCATAGAAAGAGCAATAAGCACTAAGCATTAGGCAGTGACTGAAATTTATTGTGACGCACTAAGCAGTAGCCTGGCAGTCTGCAGTAGCTTACTAGCTTTGGACTTTAAATTATATATGTTCAATGTTAACGGTTAATCCGATTACCGAACCGATAACAATTAAAAAATGATATAACGATAACTGATTAATCAATATCTTAATGGTTCTTTAATGGTTTAGCATATATACAAATCGATAATGAATAAGTAAAACCAAAATTTTTCAAAACCAAATCGTGTCGATCAATATGCAGCCCTATGACTTAGTGGCTTGAAAATATTGAAAATGTAAATTTTTCATTTTGAATGTTGTTTAGTTTGGTAACTTGGGAGGTGATTTAGTGATTTGAAAGTGATTAAGTGTCCGTACTTGAAATGTGAATTTTTCATTTTGTTAAGCTTGCTAACTTGGGAGGTGACTTAGTGACTTGAAAGTGATTAAGTGTAGGTACTTAAAATGTGAATTTCTATATTGAATGTAGTTTAGTTTGGTAACTTGGGAGGTGACTTAGTGACTTTGAAAATGTTGAAAATGTGAATTTTTCATTTTGAATGTAGTTTAATTTGGTAACTTGGGAGGTGACTTAGTGACTTGAAAGTAATTAACTTTAGGTACTTGAAATGTGAATTTTTCATTTTGAATTTTGTTAAGCTTGGTAACTTGGGAGGTGACTTAGTGTCTTGAAAATGATTTAGTGTAGGTACTTGAAATGTGAATTTTTGTATTGAATGTAGTTTAGTCTGGTAATTTTTTTTATAAAATTACCAGAAAAACCGACCACATGTGGTCAGTTTTCTGGAAATTTTTTAAAAAATCGACCACATGTGGTCAGTTTACTATAATTAATTAAAAATTATTTTATTAAATAAATTATCAAATAAAAAAAATGACCACCAGTGGTCGATTTTGAATTTAAATTAACTAATTAATTTTCACAAAAGCAACCACATGTGGTCGCTATAGGTTGTTGAAGTACCAAATATAAAAAGGTTGTTGCTTGAAATTTCCATATTCTTCTTGAATGCTGAATTTTAAGAGCCATTTAGTAGGAATCTAATAGTTTAGGCATGTAGCATAGGAGTTAGCATTCTGGCTAATGTATGGTTGAATTTGCACCTAGGAAATTTCTCTCATTATGTTTATGGAGTTGAAATAGTCTATTTGATTTCTTATATGGACTATGACAAAATATTCCAGAGGACATGCTAAGCATGTTATTTTATGAACTGTGCAAGATAGTCCCAGTTATGTTGAACTTCTCTGACAGCCATTGCCTTATTCCTGCAGATACATGCTAATTTTTATTTTTCCATTTATTTTCTGTGCATGATTAGATGACAAGTTAGAAAAAAGGTAAAAAAAATTCTCATTGATTAGTTTTATTCTACTATACGCATTGGGCCCATGCAACGCATGGACATACCTATCTAATTTAATTAAATAATTCTCATACAATTAATGATAGTTGTGATTACCCAGCACAAAATTTTTAATTGTTTATGTGTCATGGTTTCATGAAACTTTTGATGCTTAAAATCGAAAAATATGCAAGTACTTAGGTCCGTTTTGTTAGATATGATATGTTTTTGTATTTATTTTGCAGAAAACTAGGTTCTGTGGCTAAAAAAAATAAAAAGAGATGAAGTGTGTAGAAGAATTTACTTACGGGCTTTAAGTGCCACTTACGGCTAGAGCTGTCAAAATGGGCTGACCCAATCCAACCCAACCCAACCCTAGCGGGCTAGAGAATTAAATGGGTTAGGACGGGCTAGCCCTTTTAACTAAAAGGCCTTTAAAATAGTGGCCTAACCCAGTTGTAAGTGGGCTGCGGGTTAAGGTGGATTGGCCCTTCAAAAAAAAAAATAAAGCAACCCGAAACATGATAAACAAAAATATTGTTAGTACTAGACTATCACCAACTTTTATGGTTTCCCTTTAATATGTCTCCTAATAGTTTTTAGCATGTTATAGGCATCTTACTAATACCTTTAAGGGTCGTTAGGTTGGGAAAGAGTTATCCTGGAATGATTAATCTCAAAATTAGTTATTCCATTATGTATACAGATAATTTATCTCATTACTATGGTGTAAATTATGTGATAAATAATGTCCGCACGAACAAATTTCTCATACCAAATATGAGATAAAATAGTCCTTTCTTTTATCTCAGACTATTTATCTCTTATACCTCACATCAAATGATCCCTTAGTTGTAATTAACTCATGGCATTTACTGTATAAGCAAAGAAATGATGATTAGCAACAAATTTCATAGAAAAATTTTAATAGGATTAAGATGATAAATATAGATATACACAAAGTATCTACATAAAGGAAGGAAGACTACAACAGAAAAGAGCCTAAAATTAAAGAATAGAATAATGCATTAAGCAAAGACAACAACTACTAAACCATCACGAGTAAAACCAACTTTTTAAAGTTCACAACTCAAAGCAGTTTACCAGCCATTTCAAACACACAAATAATAATTTTAAAAAAATTAGTATCAACCAAAGAATGAAAAAAATAAGTAGCTAGTTAGAAATAATTGACAAAATTCTAATTCCTAATAAATAAATGACCAACTTAAAAATATTTAATAATCAGCTTTAATGGTCCAGCCCATGGGCTGGCCTCTGAGGCAGACGGATTAGGCCTCTGAGGCCAACGGATCAAGTGAGGCTGGACTTATACGCCTTATTTCTAAATGGGCTAACAAAAACTTAGACCAACCCACTTAATTATAGGGTTGGGTTGGACCGGACTCATGGGAAAAGCCCATATTAACAGCTCTACTTACGACCATCGTAAATGGTCACGTAAGTATCAGAGGGAGAAGGTTCTAAGGTTTTGAAAGTTAAAGATTTTGTCTGATAGTTACGAAGGGACTGCTTATGGGGCGTAAGTACCACTTATGATCTTACGCCTATCGTAAGGGCCTTAGTAGGTAGTCTTCTACTGCTCTGAAGTTTTTCTGTCACTTATGACCTATCTAGGGGTCCGTAAGTACCACTTACGGCCTATAAGTGGGTTCGTAAGTGGGCACCAATAAGTTTTTTCTATTCATTTTGGTTAAGATTTTTAGGATTATGATGTAATCTATAAATACCTTTTTGATGTTTTTGTATTAGTTTACGTACTCTTTACATTTATAACGTACTCTTTACATTCACAACTCTATATTGAATCTAAGATTCGACTTTTGATCTTTGAATCCTTGTGTTCTTGGTTTTTACTATTGATTATCAATTTCAGATTTTGGGTTTTGTTCTTAAATTATTGTAAGATTCTTCATATGCTTTCTTTACTGAAGTTAATGGATGTTCTTGCAAACATGGGAGGCTAAACCACCTAACTAGAATTATGGAAACCCTGGCGGAATAACGAAGTAGAGGAAGTGCAAGGTCCTTCTAAATCAATGCTTATGCATGTATTGTGATCATCTTCGGTTTGATTTCTTTCTTAACTACTGCAGAAGTTATGAATTTACCTGCATCGAGATTGTTGATACTTAATTTTTATCCTCCACGACTAAATTTAATCCTGAATTTTTTTAATTTTTAATAAAATTAAAATATTAATTTTATCCAGATAAATGCGCTCTAAAATATTTATTTGCGTTAATTTTGTCATTTAAATGACGATTATACATTTTTATTTTTACATATACGAGATTGTATAAATTTTGTTACTTAAATGATCATTTTTGTCAAAATTAGACTTTTATTGGGATTAAGCTTGAAAATTAATTCACATGAATAGAGTCTTAATTTAAATATGATTTATTCTCAAAAATAATTTATTTAGATAAATATGTATTTGATTTTATTAAATCAAGAAGCTAGGGGTTTAACCGGTTAATAATTCGTATCAGATCTTATTTAAATTTTAGTCAATTTATTGAATTTGGTCATAATTGAAATCAATTTGGCCATAATTGCAATGCAACTAACCATTTGATTTTAAATATGATTTTAATTTAAATACAATTGACTAAAATTATGATTCAGGGCCATAATTATAATATAATTGACCAATTGATTCTCAATTGGCCAAAATTTAAATGAGGTTGACTAATTTCAATTTATTTTTGGCTATTTAATAAAAAAGCCTAAGCCAATCTACCCATTCAAATCTAAAATTTCAAATTTAAATTTTAAATTTGTACTAGATCTTACAATTCCACCTCAACCTTGTCCTTTTTCCAATTTGAATTTTAAATTTGTACTAGATTGTACAATTCCACCCCAACCTTGTTCTTTTTTCAATTTGAAATTCAAAATTCGTACTACATTGTACAATTCCACCTCAACTTTTTCCTTTATCAAATTTGAACTTCAAATTTGTACTAGATTATACAATTCCACTACCTCATCTTATCCTCAAACAAACCTTACCCTCAATTTCAAATTTCCAAAACACCCCTAAGTTCTTTCTACCACATTGGTGGATTCAATGAATTAAATCCCCATCCTTTCCTATAAATACTATTATTATTGAAAACGCTCAATCTACAGCTCTCGTAGGAGTGTAAAGCGGTCGTTAGCAAATATAGAACCCAACCTGGGTTGGGTGTCGATCCCACAGGGAATAGCTTGGCCAACAAGTAAGCAAAATTAATAGACTTTTGGTGCAAGTCTCGTAAGAAGGGGGGATTCTTGTTTTGCAAGTAATGTAAACAAAAGCAGAAAATAATAAAGTAAAAAGAGAGAGATTGTTACGTTGGTTGTAAACAATGAGAATTGAAGCGTTGGGGTTATGTCCACCTTCTGAGGTATACGTCTCTATTGGCTATGAGTGTGTAGAGTCTTGACATGCAATTGCTTATAGAGAATTGTAGTCGATGGTAAATCCAAGCGTCTCTCGACCTAAACAAGGACTATTTCACTTTAACTCTCTCGAGCTTAAAGCGTGTCTAACGGTACGAATTCTCCAAGAGGTTAGTCCAGTTACGGCACTAGCTTTTTAATAGGAAAGGGTGTCCTACTACCTTGACACTATCTCTTTTCCAGACAAATAACCTTTCTCTCGAACAAGTTAAATGTTAGACTGGCGTATTCTTGCGTTTGCAACCGCAAAGAATGTGGATTAAGATGAAGAGAATAATGATATAAGCAATATACGTGTCTCAAACTCACAAACTCACAGCAATAGATAGTAACTCATTCGGCTTCCATAACCCCAACAGAGAAGTTTAGTTACCCATGAATGCGAAGGAGATCACGATTTGCATTGTTATTGTTGAGTAATGGTGTGTGGATTAGGTGATAGGCGTGTGGCGTGATTCCTTAGCAAGTAACGATTCTCTTATTGTGGAATTTAATTGTTGAGTAATGGAAAGATTAGAAGAGTGAATAGAAAGATGGATTGTTAAGAGAGGAATGTATTGAAAGATAGAAGAATGAATCTCTCCACTAAGGGAGGAGTTAATTAAAAATCTCTAGCATGATAGGGTATTTATAATACCCATATCCTACTCCTACTAAGCTAATGAAATAAATAACCAAATCCTAATAGGCTAATGGAATACTTAACCCAAATGTACTAGGTTAAGGTAACATTATCATAATCCAAATAAACTAATGAAATACATAACCCAATTGTACTAGGTTAATGTATCATTGTCCAAATCCAGCTATGTGTCTGTAAGTCCCCAAAGTCTTCAGAAATGCTGTTTTAGCCCGGGACAGATTTTCATTGCAGCAGTTTTGGTCCAGGTCCCCAGAGTCTTCAGAAATGCTGTTTTAGCTCGGGACAGAGTTTCCATGCAGCATTTTTGGTCCTTAGGCGTGTAAACTCCCTTTCTTTCCTTCGTGAGCTTTCTTTTGCGTCAAGTAAGCGATAAAATGCTGAATTTTGCATCATTTATACCTGAAACTTTACTAATCATGTTCGTTAGCTCATTTATAGGAAAAAGGACTAAAAGTGCATGAAATATATAATTTGTTCTCAAAACTAGGCTAAAATATGGGCAAAATATATTGATATAGGCGCGTAAATTCGCCTATCATCAACACCCCACACTTGAAGCTTTGTTCGTCCTCGAACAAAATATCATGTCCTTCTAAACATCAACTTAGGGTTTTACAGCAACAACATAAAACATTCTTCAAGACAAGCACAACAATTATCAACAAAGAGTAGCTTTCTGATTATAAGTAGAAACAATTTAACCTCAAGCATAGACTCGTGATGGTGATCAACTCGCATGCAAACGTTAAGGTGCATAGAATCATGTACAACTATCCAAGACTCATCAACCATGTGTGTCTCACAATATAGTACCCATAATCACTCACAAGTATAGCATATTTTTCAAACATGGGTATCAAAATGTCCTTGCTCTCACTCTCACAAAGAATTCATATGTAGCAACTGATGACCATAGTCTTGCCCTTAATGTAGTACTCCACTAAATGTCGGAATGTTAAGATTAGGATCAAGTAGGTCTTTTGATGGTTGTAATGTAGGCTAAGGGACGGGTAGGACTATTTTGGCCAAGAATAGTGACTAGGTTCCTAAGCGCTTTAATACATCACTTTGTATCATTGACACTTTTTTCTTTTAATCTTTCTTCTTTCTTTTGTTCTACCACCCTTGTTCTCCTCTTTTGTTTTTCAATTTTAAGAACAACTCACTTTTCAGCTTTCTTTTCCTTTTTCTTTTCACAACATACCTCTTATGATAGCACTTTCTTTTTCATAACACATTCAAGCACCATTACAATTTAAAGCATCATACTCACCCAATTTCCTCTTATGTTGTCACATGAATTTTTTAATTTAAAGCACTTAGGAATTTGAAAAATGGATTAGGCTTACATACAAGGTTGTCAAAGAAATAGGCTAAAGGCTCAAAAGGGTTTAACTAGGATGATGTCTATGGGTAGGTAAAACTGAAGGTAAACATGTATAGGTTGCCAAAGAAATGCCTAAATCATATCCTAAACTTACACTCCTTATTTTCGCTTTGCATACATACCAGGAAAGTTCTAGCATCAGCCACACACATAGAATATACTATTATCTCACACACACAAGGCACATGGTCGACTTGATTGGAAGTAATATAGACTCTTGACCCAACAAGTGAAGGAATTGAATCACACAATATCACATACTGAGTCACAACTAGAGCCTAAACGTCTCAATAGTCACAATTGTAGCACATACTCTTGTTATGATCTCATGCTGCCTATCAAAATAATTTCATGCGAAGCTAGAAAAAATTTTACTCCTAAAAAAAACTTACAAAAATGGCAAACGAAAAAACAAAAAAAATGAACTCAAATAAACAAAGTAAACAAAAAAACATAGGTGCAAACAAAGAAGTATAGCATGCGATACCACCACCCCACACTTAGTCGGGACACTGTCCTCAGTGGAAAATAAATACGAGGAACCTGGTTGGTCGGACTTATCCTCTATGTCTGGGGTCATACCCCGTGCATTGGAATAATCAGAGTCATCATCCTCAGAAGTTCCTCATAAGCATCCCACTTAATTCTAAGCGTGAGTCGAGGTATTTGCAGAGAGGAGGGTTCTCCTTGCTCCTTGCAGCCTCTTTTCTTGCTCTTTTGGGAAGTGGTAGCCTTTTCTTTGCCTTGTCTTACTTTGGGTGCCATTGTACCTGAGACTAGAAATAGTGTTAATGGTAGCACAATCTCAATGGTTACAATCTATACACAAGCAGTAGGGGTACCACCCCACACTTAGTTTTGTTGTTACAAATCAGTGAAGTGAAAGTGGTCGATTACTTAGACTTCATCGACATACGTTTTAGGATTATATTCTGACAAGAAAATCAGCAATGCATCACTTACTTGCAGCCATTGGACTACTTTCATGGTAGATATAGCAACACTACTACATAGGGGTTACCACATGGAATAGTTATTCTTACAACAATCACAACCTCTTATGTCGGTAGGCACTATAAGTCTTATCCCGATGGCCGGGATAGTCTAACATGTAAGTATCCAAACAACAATCTTAAGCACTATTCATAGCCATAGTAATTCCGCAAATAGTATAACAATGCTATTAAAACCAATTTCAAGTCGGAAACAAGTCAATATTTTCCTACGTACATGTTCACTCACATGATTTTGTATCAACAATCCAAACACATGAACATCACCAACAATCTTATACGATTTAGCAATTCATAATAGACATAGCAATGTAGTACTTACGAGAAATAAATGAAGAATAAGAGAGTACTTACTTGCTTGAAGCTTGTGGAGATGGTTTTGTGAATTGGAAGAGCAAAAGAAGAAATTTTGAGATGATTTGGATGGATGTACGGCGCCTTTGGGTCAATTTTTAGTGTGGTTATGTTTCAAGACTAAGTCCCCTTTATATAGGAAGAGAATGGGTCGTTTTTTGACCCATTTACAATTGATTTTGGAGACAAAAATGCCACATATGCGGCGCATAATGCTTAGCATAGTCATGACATATGCGGCGCATTGTCTATGGCATAATGGGACATATGCGCCGCATAGTCTATGGCATTTGTAGACATATGCGCCGCATAGTCTATGGCATATGAGATACTGAGACCAAATGCCATAGCATAGGCGGCGCATAGTCAAAAGCATACCTAGGAATAGGCGGCGCATAATGTATAGCACACTAGATTCCGAGACCTTAGGCTATAGGATAGGTTGTGCATCGTTCGTGGCCTAGTTTTACCAAGGCCTAGCCTTCCTCGATGCCTATTTTGGCGTGAGAGATGCTCAATCCATAGACATATGCGTCACCATTCCTAACTTACCAACTTTACCATACAATGCGTCCAAATCGTCTATTGAAATCAATCTCCCCGTTTAAATACTTCTTGCACCTATTTTGTCTCAAAACAAATGAAAACGATTAGTACGATGGGTTGCCTCCCACCAAGCGCCTTAGTTTTGGTCGTGGCACGACTCTTATTTTTGGATTTTTCATTTATCAAAAAAAAAACAAGACAAGTACTAGAACAAAAGAAAAAAAATGATGAACGATAAAACGATAAAACGATGGGTTGCCTCCCATCTAGCGCCTTATTTATTGTCGTGGCTCGACATAGTTACCTCGAGTACTCAGACTTCGTCAAGGTAAATGGTGGATCATTTTCTGAAAGGATTTAGACGACAATGAGGCTTACCTGTGGGCATGCGATCTTTTTCGAGATGGCTCCTACGTTTCTCCAGAGAGTCACCAATTATATCATCAATAGTCCAACCCATAGCTCTCTTGTATCTCTTCAGAGCAGAGATGAGAGCTTCTACGTGCTGTTCACTTAAATCATCTGCTCTCTCCGGAAGTATATTTCTACTTTCCAAGAACACATACCTTAGATAATCGGGAAGCTCTTGTGATTCTAGCATTGGTGGCTCGTCAATGGGAGTCTTTGGTTGATTCTTGAGATCACATTCCGGTTGCTTAGGAGTATACGGCTCTGTTTCTGTTAGATCACCCATAAGTTCTTCATTGTCCTCATGCTCAACATTCAGTGGCGCAGCAGACAATGGCTCAACAGTAGGCTGTTTCTCTATAGATAATGCTTTCATATCCTCATGATGAACATCAACTACAGATAACTCATTCATATTGCTGGGATGCTTCATTGCTTTGCATATATCAAACCGTACCACTTCGTCATTAATTCGAAACAAAAGCTCATTATCTTTCATGTCAATAAGCACACTTCCAGTTGCAAGGAAAGGACGTCCCAAGATTATGGGAACTTCAGAATCCTCCTTACAATCCAGAATAACACAGTTTGCAGGAAAGATGAATGAAGAAACTTTCACCAACACATCATTCAAGATACCCACAGGTCATTTTACCGACCTATCAGCCATCACGAGCCTCATATTGGTTGGTGTAGGGTCTCCCAACCCCAACTTCTTGTAGATGGATAGTGGCATTAAATTGATGCTAGCACCTAGATCGCACAATGCCTTGGCAAAATCCAACGATCCAATTGTACAAGGAATAGTGAAAGCTCTAGGATCTGCCTTCTTTTGAACCAATGACCTTGTAGCGATTGCACTACAATGATGAACATTATCCGCCAAGTCATAACTTGCTGCCCGCTTCTTTGTCAAGAGATCCTTCATAAATTGCGCATACCCAGGCATTTGTTTAAGTGCCTCCACCAATGGAACATTAATGGTCAGCTGCTTGAGCATAGTCATGAATTTGCTGAACTTTGTGTCATCCGCCACCTTCTTCAATCTTTGGGGAAAAGGTGGTGGTGGGTATGGAAGTGTTCTCTCCACGGTTTTTTTCTCCTCTTGCTTCCGTTTTTCCACTTTTTAGGCTGCACGTCACTAGGTGAAACGTCCTTGACGTTGGGAGTAGTTGCTGCGACATCTTCTCGTTTTTGCATTGTCATTCATGTCCACAACTTCGTCAATCACTTTCTTGCCTTTTGCTGAAGTTTCCAGCACCTTACCACTTCTGGTAGTGATGGCCATGCATGACCCATCATTCCTTGGGTTTTGCACAGTATCGCTAGGTAAAGTGCCGGCCTTTCTTTGGTTAAATGTTGCTGAAAGTTGGCTCAATTGCTGCTCTATTTGCTTGATAGAAGTGGAATGAGAATCAACTAGTTGCTTCATGGAGGACAAATCATCAATCACCTCCTTAACTCCCGCGCTCGTTGCTTCCACTCCTTTCAATAACTTAGCCATCATGTCTTCCATAGAATTAGATGCGGCGGTTTCACGTCTATCAGGGGGAACGTACAAACCACTTTTTTCATTATTTTTCTTCCAACTACCTTGGTCTTTGCTTCCAGTTTTATCATAATAGTTCCGACCTTGGTTTCCTTGGGCATTCCCATGAAAACCCCCCTGATTGTTCAAGTAGTTGGCCTCCTCTTCAGAATCAGATTCGTCTCTTACCTTTAGCGCTACAGCTTTCACTTTTTCGGTCTTCCCTGATAATAAGTGCTTTATCAGAAGATCCAATTGTGTTTTCATGTGCGCCATGTCTTGCTCACGTTCTTCTTCTCTTCTTCTTTGGTCTGCAGATATGCCAATAGATAAAGTGGGGCTTGCTACCTCAGAATCCCTGGTATGCCAAGCTCTACTTTGCTTTGTCATGCGATCTAGCATATTGCTTGCTTGACCAAAGGTGAGGTCCATGAAAGAACCTCCAGCTGCGTTATCCACCACTGGTTTAGTTATTGAATTCAAGGCTCTATACAAGATCTCCATGAGGTGAACATTAGTCATGTGATGGTTTGGGCATATCGCTAGCTTTGTCTTGAACCTCTCCCATGTTTCATGAAGAGCTTCAGAGGGAAGCTGACGAAAGTTGCTGATTTCATCTCTCAATTGTGCTCTTTTGGATGGCGGAAAGAATCTTTCTAGGAAAGCGTCTCTCAATTGCCTCCAATTTGTAATTGAATCAGGAGTCAGCCCATTCAACCATAGTGTTGCCTCCCCAGACAGAGACAATGGAAATAGACGTAATCGAATTGCATTCTGACCAACACCAGGATTGTCAAAAGACTTGCATGTAGAAATAAAGTTGATGAGATGCATATTCGGATCATCGCCTGCTAGTCCACCAAATAATCCCTTGAGTTGCAATAACTGAATCATGGTGCTTGTGATGTTGAACTTGGCTCCGGGCGCTAATGGTGGTGGAATTATAGCTCCAGTGGCTCCGGCACCATCAAGATCATCATCATCATCGTCGAAAGCTGGCTGCAAAGGTTGGCGATCATACCTATACCGAGCTTGTCGACCTCTTCTGTTGGCAGGTGTTGTAGTTTCAGCAACATGCCTTGGGTTTAGTAGCTCTTCATCACCCAGATCCTCATCGTCAGGATTTGTTGCTCGCCTACGGTTATCAATATTCTGTTGATGTACTTGAGCAGCCATCCTTTCAATTTCACGTTGTGCCTCCATTGATGCACTGAATAAACCTAAATAAAACAAAAACAACAACTAAAAGTAAAAGTACGAGAATCTTTGACCAAAGGGTCTAGTAACTATCACAAACTTAATTGACACTCGTATTCCCCGGCAACGGCGCCAATTTTTTGATAACGCTCAATCTACAGCTCTCGTAGGAGTGTAAAGCGGTCGTTAGCAAATATAGAACCCAACCTGGGTTGGGTGTCGATCCCATAGGGAATAGCTTGGCCAACAAGTAAGCAAAATTAATAGACTTTTGCTGCAAGTCTCGTAAGAAGGGGGATTCTTGTTTTGCTAGTAATGTAAACAAAAGCAGAAAATAATAAAGTAAAAAGAGAGAGATTGTTACGTTGGTTGTAAACAATGAGAATTGAAGCGTTGGGGTTATGTCCACCTTCTGAGGTATACGTCTCTATTGGCTATGAGTGTGTAGAGTCTTGACATGCAATTGCTTATAGAGAATTGTAGTCGATGGTAAATCCAAGCGTCTCTCGACCTAAACAAGGATTATTTCACTTTAACTCTCTCGAGCTTAAAGCGTGTCTAACGGTACGAATTCTCCAAGAGGTTAGTCCAGTTACAGCACTAGCTTTTTAATAGGAAAGGGTGTCCTACTACCTTGACACTATCTCTTTTCCAGACAAATAACCTTTCTCTCGAACAAGTTAAATGTTAGACTGGCGTATTCTTGCGTTTGCAACCGCAAAGAATGTGGATTAAGATAAAGAGAATAATGATAGAAGCAATATACGTGTCTCAAACTCACAAACTCACAGCAATAGATAGTAACTCATTCGGCTTCCATAAACCCAACAGAGAAGTTTAGTTACCCATGAATGCGAAGGAGATCACGATTTGCATTGTTATTGTTGAGTAATGGCGTGTGGATTAGGTGATAGGCGTGTGGCGTGATTCCTTAGCAAGTAACGATTCTCTTGTTGTGGAATTTAATTGTTGAGTAATGGAAAGATTAGAAGAGTGAATAGAAAGATGGATTGTTAAGAGAGGAATGTATTGAAAGATAGAAGAATGAATCTCTCCACTAAGGGAGGAGTTAATTAAAAATCTCTAGCATGATAGGGTATTTATAATACCCATATCCTACTCCTACTAAGCTAATGAAATAAATAACCAAATCCTAATAGGCTAATGGAATACTTAACCCAAATGTACTACGTTAAGGTAACATTATCATAATCCAAATAAACTAATGAAATACATAACCCAATTGTACTAGGTTAATGTATCATTGTCCAAATCCAGCTATGTGTCTGTAAGTCCCCAAAGTCTTCAGAAATGCTGTTTTAGCCCGGGACAGATTTTCATTGCAGCAGTTTTGGTCCAGGTCCCCAGAGTCTTCAGAAATGTTGTTTTAGCTCGGGACAGAGTTTCCATGCAGCAGTTTTGGTCCTTAGGCGTGTAAACTCCCTTTCCTTACTTCGTGAGCTTTCTTTTGCGTCAAGTAAGCCATAAAATGCTGAATTTTGCATCATTTATACCTGAAACTTTACTAATCATGTTCGTTAGCTCATTTATAGGAAAAAGGACTAAAAGTGCATGAAATATATAATTTGTTCTCAAAACTAGGCTAAAATATGGGCAAAATATATTGATATAGGCGCGTAAATTCGCCTATCATCAATTATTTTGGTAGAAGGCCAAGTCTCAAAGTGTAGAAAACAATTTTGAGCAAAGAGTTAAACATTTTTTAGTAAAAAAATTTTCAAGCGGTAGACTAATCGGAGTTCTCGAAAGATTGCTTTTCGATGGTGATCAAGACTTCGAAGAAAGCTTGAAGTCACATTTTGCTGCTCCAAAAAAGGTAAACACACCTTTTCCTTTTAGTTTTGTTATCATTTTCTTCTCCATCTCCTTCTTCGTAGTTTCTTAGTTGTGTACTTGTAATTTTATTTGCTGGGATTGTTTGTTATAGACGGCCTTGAAGGTCATAGGATTTTGTGATATCTATATTATGACTATTTTTTATGTTCAAGGTGTAAAATGAGCTAACAATAGTTGAACGTGTTTCTTTGACTTTCTTCTTTGATTATTATGTTTAGATGAATAAAGTTTCGACCTTTTCTTGATTAAAATACGTAATCGTGCCTTGTTTAAATTCGTTATTGATGGATATGTTCACTTTTAGCATGTAAAGTTTTTTCCTTTATGTCAAAAAAGGATAGTCACTGTTGTTTGTTTTGCCTTAATAAATTAAATGGATAAAGTTTCGATCTTTTCTTGATTAAAATACACACTCATGCCTTGTTTAAATTTTTTATTGGTGGATATGTTCGCTTTTAGTATGTAAAGTTATTTCCTTTATGTCGAAAAAATAGTTGCTATTGTTAAGGGTCTGTGAAATTTGAAGTAGTGAGTTACTTGTACCTAGGGATTTGGTGTTATTTTTAAAAGGCATATCATAGTGTGCTATGTCTGTGGCCTAGCGATTTGCAAAATCACCGCGTAAGGTTGAAGTTGACCACTTTGGCATATACGTGATGGTTGGCTCATTCACATGTAAAAATTATAATTTAAGTGTCACTTTTAAGATCTAACTCCTTTGCCGATTCATAATTCTTTTGATTAAAGAGTTATTTTTCTCCATGATTATATGCCACGACGAAATGCTAAGTTCTTTTGATATATGTTTGCGGTCAAGATATACTCGTTTTCATGGTCAGAACTGTCTTTTATTTTCTCTTGTTTAGATTGAAAAGTTTTTAGGGTTATTGATTTTGTTGAAATGGTGTAAAAGTAAAATAGGAGTTGCACAATTGGACACTTTTTTCTTAGAATCAATCTTTTATTATTTTACAAATCTTGTCTTTGAATATAATTTCTCAAACATGTTTAATATATGCAATTTGCTTCACCTCGCTTATTGATTTATTTCTTGAAGTATTTTTATGCATTTAGACGTTCCATTGTTATTCACATACTAGCATGAATTTCTCTTGAAATTTGTTGATTGACTCCACTTGGTATTGAGAAACTGTTGTTGCATTAGTATGTCTTGTATTTCATATTTGAGATGACACAAAAAAGATTTTCTCATCTTCTGCTCATTCCCCTTTTCTTTCTTTAATGAAAGAATACCTTAGACTTTATCATATCATAGTATTTGGTGCAAATATGTGTTAATCTATAGAAAATATTTGTTCAAATTTTAAACAACTATGCTTGTGGATCCATGTCTTCTTTTCAAGAGCTAGTTGAATATATTGTGCTAGATTCAATTTTTTGTAAGATTATTTAAGAGATAAGTTAATTTCCTTTTCATTGGATAATTTGGTTTGCTATGATATCATAGTTTACTATTTCTTTATGCTTGAGAATGCTATTTTTCTCATCTCATCATTTATCTATTAAGTGTAGAATTTTCGAACACCTATTAATTCCTTCTTTTTTTAAATCTTTTTCTTTGCATGAATCTACTTTGGAGTTCTAATGGACTCCTTTCCTCTTGTATTTTGTAATGGGCCAATAAGGCCTACCTTTTTGAGTCAAGTCCAAAATTTAAATCTAAAGTCGATTATATGGCGTACAGGTCAAGAAGACGGTAGAAGAAGAAAAATGGGTCAATGTCACACCCTTTTTTTAACCCGAAAGGATTCGATTGTAAGTTTCGAAAGGGTTTTATTATTAACTGACAAAAGGAGGATTTATTTCAAAAAGAATTCTTTTACATTTAACTCAGAGTCGCCACTTGACATAAATCGGGTGTGCCAAGTCACCTTTGGAAATCTCTTTTAAAAAATGATTTGACTTTAAAACTGATCCGCGAACAGAGATTCCGGCTAAGGAATTCTATTGACCGAGTGGAAAGTGTTAGGCACCCCTCGGTCTCGTGGTTCGACCACGATCGCTTGGTGGAGCATATCGGATATTTCGGCACTACGAATGTATAAACCACACAAAAGCACGTAAACAATTAATCAAAATAAAATAAATCTAAACTATAGTATCCAGTCCAATTATACAGTCCAAAGTAAAATAATGCGGAAATATAAATCTTATTCTCACCTACACTAATCCTAAACTACTCTCCAATGCTTTACCCGATGTCTCGGGCCTTGATCACGAACCTCCTTCGAAGACATAATACGTTGGGGCATTCCCCGGTGAATAAACACATGAAACCTCGAGGCATTCCCCGGCCAAATGAATATATCGGATCCAAACAAGCACTAAAACCAAACCATTCAACACAAATTCCACATTCAAACATTCAACAAGAAAACATTTATTCCTAAAATTTTTGCCTACCTGAACCTACGTTTACCTATCCATTTCAGCATATCATAATTCTATCTTGTTCCAACAATATTCATGCTTATTTCGAATTAAACGAAAGCAACAATAAACCAAAATTGATCTATAGTCGCCCTTTTTATCAATTTCTCAATTCCACCCTAAACAACTAATTTTACTTTTCAAATGAGATACCATTTCACCGTATAAATCATGATCAAGGAAATCGACCACAATTCAAAACAAACACACATTCATCACCAATAAGGATCAAACAATACATGATATTCAATTCAAAACACAAAAATATAGTAAACAAGAAAATAAAAGAGGGAAAGAGTAGAATTGGACCTTCCGATAATTGACATTCGTTGATAATAATATTTAGAAAAGTCAAACTCGAACCTCCACTAGAAAACCTCAACGATGAACCAACTCAATATCAGAAAATAATAGTCGGACAGCTTCAAAAACCAGTGGGAATAAAACTTTAACACGGAATCCAAATCACGAACGTTGACACAATTTGATAACAAAACCCCGAAGCCCGATATCGACGACAAACCACAAAAATAGGCGAACCCAAAACTCCAATAACACGACAGAAAAATTGAAGCCCAGCGTAGACCGAACTCCAGTGAGCTCCGGCGATGGCAGAAACGGCTGGTCAAGACAGATTCCAATGCGTTTCGATGTTTTTAGGCCGGATCTAATTAGTAATCAAATGGAAATAAAGAGATCTATGAATTTTTTAGATTGAATTGATCAAACTACGAACCAAAAATCGATTCCGGCGAAAGGTTCGCCGAAAAAAGCTTGAGAGTCGACCGAATCTCTCACCGTCTCCCTATTCCGATCACCCCTCTTCAGCTTTCAGTCCATTTTCAATCTTTCTATCACTGTTTTGGACTTTTTTGTTTCATTCTCTCTGATTTCTTTGTATGTATGAGTAGCTCCGGTGACCCTCTCTCTTTTTTTATGAGGTTTTGTGCACGTGTGCGTGAGTAGTGTGCAAAAACTATGAGGGTGTTTAGTGTTGTTGTGTGTAATTGTCCTCCACTGTTGTGTAGGTATTATTTTTTGTGGAAATTAGAGTGTATTCTCCAAAAAAGGAAGCTCCCCGATGGCCCTCTTCTGTGAATGAAGATCAAGACCCCCAACAATGGAAAATTCCCCCAATTCTTGTAGTGTGTGCTGTGTATATGGATCAATATATTGTGTGGGCCCCCATTTTCCTTTTATATGGGAATTATTTGGTTAAAAGAAGTAAAAACGTGAGGGGTGTGTGGGGTAGTGGGGTAGGAGGGGTAGGGTATGGATGAGGTGTAAAAATTAGTTAGGATAAGGGAATATTTTGAGTTTGGAGATTTTATTTGCTGTATTTGTTTTGTTGTGGGGAAAGTATAAAATGGGTAAGGGTACGTGGTAAGATGAGCTAAAACTGAATAAAATTTAACTTCGGGAGGGACAAAATTAGGTGTCTACAGCATGCCTCTTTTGAATGTAAACAGAAGAGTTTTCAGACAAAGAAGTAGACAACGAGACAGAATTTTGTCCTGACTATTATTCAAAAAGAATGAAACAGAAGGAAGCAGGGAAACCAAGTCTTGATTTTGTACATCATACTCATCCCTAGTTATGAGGAAATCAAGTAACGGGTATCTTAAAGGGTTTGGAGAAGAGGGACTATACTGAGTTGGAGAGTCGAATGAGGCCCTATCGAGGTTCCGATCCGCGGCTCTGTCATTACCTCAAAATGAAAATTACAAGTTAAAATATTAATGAAATTACAAAAATCCTATCTATGCAGCTTCTTTTGGATTCTTGACTTGAGTTTCTGATGGTTTTAAAATTAACAAAAGATCTGATTTTCTTTAGGATTGAACTTAAGAATAGATTCTTTCTCCATACAACATTTGATATTGGAGATAAACTCACAAATCGACCATGTTCTGTCGGTGATACTTCTGAACCTTGATCCTGAATTTGGAAATCTTCACCCTATTATTCAGGCGGCCTCCTCACTTACAACTTCTTCACCATGTTTCTTGACTTTTCATTTATTTGCCCTGTTCTTCAGGCGGGCTCCTGAAATCACATCAAAACTAAAAAGAAAATTATCCCAATCAAAGTCTATTATAAAGAGAGATTCCATTTTCCAAAAAAGTAAAGTTCCAAACAACAAGAATTAAAATTATTTTTGCCCCAGTTTATCATCAGAGGACTTTTGCGAATGTCAAATCCAATCGTAATTACTTGTATGTTATAAAGAAGAACCAAGTCTCTGACAAAGAAATGCATCTCTTGAGAGTAAAATTAAATGACTAAGACTAGGAAGTGTGTCTCCTAAGAATTAAAGTGAGGAATTCCGACTAGAAAGAGCATCTTTTAGATATAAAGGTTCAAACTAGGAAGTGTGCCACCTGACAAATGAAAATTGACAAGGAAGTGCATCTCCTAAGGTTTAAGTGCAATGATTTGACTAGAAAATACATCTTCTAGGAAATCAAAGGGACTTACTCGACTAGGAAGTACATCTACTAGGAATCAAGGGAAATGTCTTGACCAGGAAGTACATCTTCTAGGAATCAAGGGGAATGACTTGACCAGGATGTACATCTTCTAGGAATCAAGGAGGATAACTCGACTAGGAAGTACATCTTCTAGGAATCAAGGATACTGACTCGACCAGGAAGTATATCTTCTAGGAATCATGAGAACTAACTCGACCAGGAAGTACATCTTCTAAGAATCAAGGGGACTGACACGACCAGGACGTACATCTTCTAAGAATCAAGACTTAAGTTAGGAAGTGCATCACCTAACAAGTAAAATTTGAATTACCCAATCAAGGAAGTGCGTCTCTTTACCAATGTCTCTTGAATTACCAAAATAAGAAAGTGTGTTTCCTTATCAGTGCCGCTTGAATTATCCAAACAAGGAAGTGTGTTTCCTTACAAATGCCACTTGAATTATCCAAACATGGAAGTGTGTATCCTTATAAATGCCGCTTGAATTACCCAAATGAAAAAGTGTGTCTCCTT
This sequence comes from Capsicum baccatum var. pendulum, assembly GCA_030864225.1. Taxonomy (NCBI): domain Eukaryota; kingdom Viridiplantae; phylum Streptophyta; class Magnoliopsida; order Solanales; family Solanaceae; genus Capsicum; species Capsicum baccatum. The sequence goes on from CM061552.1 coordinate 82,984,282, forward strand.
ACCAGTGCCGCTTGAATTACCCAAACAAGAAAGTGTGTCACCTTACCAATGTCACTTGAATTACCGAAATAAGAAAGTGTGTCTCCTTACAAATGCCGCTTGAATTACCCAAACAAGGAAGTGCGTCTCCTCACAAATACCGCTTGAATTACCAAACAAGGAAGTGGGTCTCCTCACAAATATTGCTTGAATTTTCCAAACAAGGAAGTGTGTCTGCTTACAAATATTGCTTGAATTACCCAAACAAAAAAGTGCATCTCCTTATAAATGTCGCTTGAATTACCCAAACAAGGAAGTGCGTCTCATTACAAATGCCACTTGAATTATCCAAACAAGGAAGCGCATCTCCTTACAAATGCCGCTTGAATTATTCAAATAAGGAAGTGTGTCTCCTCATAAATATCGCTTGAATTACCCAAACAAGGAAGTGTGTCTCCTCACAAATGTCGCTTGAATTGCCCAAACAAGGAAGTGTGTCTCCTTACAAATGTTGCTTGAATTACCTAAAAAAAGAAGTGCGTATCCTTACAAATATTGCTTGAATTACCCAAACAAGGAAGCGCATCTCCTCACAAATGTCGCTTGAATTACCCAAATAAGGAAGTGCGTCTTCTTACAAATACCACTTGAATTTTCAAGACAAGAAAATGTGTCTCCTAACAAATGTCACTTAATTCACCCATACAAGGAAATGTGTCTCCTTACAAATGTCACTTAAATTACCAAAGAAAATGCGTCTCTTGGAGAAGGAAGTGTGTCTCCTAGAGATATTGAATTATTAGTTTTACCATGGTTTGATTACCAAACCTGTGTAGCAACATTGCCTCTTGCATTTGTAGAAGTAAGAATATTACGAATTTTGATGTTTAGGCTTTGAAATCCTTGATTTGAAGGTAACATATGTTCCTGTTTCATATATAGAAAACTTGCGAGTTTAAAACATGGTGGCTGGTTTGTAGCTTTGGATTTCATTGCAAACGCTCTTGCCATCATCACATTTAACCATGTTTCCAACCATTAGCATATATCGTTGACTTGCTGCATCATTGAACCAAACTCAAATTATTCAGAGTGACTTTGAAACAAAATACAGCATCTTCGCTTTGCCACGCTCCTCATATAAACTCTTTAAACCTTGGTATTTTTCTTGAATTCCCAGATTTGTCTGTTGAAAAAACTTTCTATTTACCTTATTTTGGCTCACAATCATGTCTCTTTCATGCGTTGGCCTTTCTATCTTGCTTTGTACAATTGAAGAAGTTGGTAGCCAATTTTGAAATCTTTTCTCACTTGTTTTGACATGGACTTAACTCAAAGAAAAGAAAAAAATGACAATGATTTTTTTATTTTGATAACTGACTCAAGAAAATAAAATAAAAATAAAGAGAAAAAAAGAAAAGAAAATACATGTCCCATTAGAAACAAAGAAGTAAAAAATTTATCTAAAAATGATAGTAACTCTAATAATTATGTCAGGCATTTTGGATTAAGTTGCCTGATCTTTCCATCCAAACTTTCAACCAATTGTTCTTGAGTTAATGGCCCTGAAACTGAGTTACTTCCTTAGGCCAATTGCATTTGGATACTTCATTTGGCCAGTGGCGCCTTGAAGGTTTTTTTTCAACAAGCCTCTCTCATTTTTCTTCTCTCAGTTCACCATTTCCCTATGGTATCCGTGAGGGTTTTTCACTAATGAGACTCTTATTTTCATTTCTCTCAACTCACAGTCGTCTTACAGTGCCCGTGAGAGTTTTCACTGATAAGACTCTCTTATTTTTATCTCTCTCGACTTACCATCGCCTTATGGTTCCCTTGAGGGTTTTCACCAATAAGACTCTATCATTTTCATTTTTCTCCTGATTCCTTATGCTGAGGAAGACAAGTAGTTCCCAAATGCATCATCATGTCCATTGCATGCTTAGCCTTAATATATTCAAAGATTGATCTGAAAGTCTTTCTTTGGTTGTAACTTGGCTTTTGAATAAGGTTAGAAAGAAATGATCGCATGAGGTCCAAAACAACACTTGAAGTAGGGTAGGACTTACAACTTTTGGAATCAACTCAAACAATGAGGATTAACTCATGCCCCAGTTTCTTTTGACTGGGCAATTCTAAATAGTTTATTTGGTTGGACAGAGCCTAAGTAGGGCAGCCTATGTAGCTCACCCCCGAGAGAGAAGAATCGGGTCACGCGTAGTTCTGACAGCTTGTTTTGCTTGATTCTGATTTCTTCTTTTTTTTTTCTTTTGACTCTTTTTTTCTTTGTAATTTTTCTGACTCTATTTTTCATGACACTCCTTTCTTTCTTTTTGGACATATTTTTCTCTATTCTTTTTTTGAAGCTTTCTGACTCTATTCTTTTGCTCGACACTTTTCTTTTAAGTTTTGTTGACTCTATCTTCATTCCAAAAGAGAGGTATGAAAGAAAATAGAACTAAAACCCAAATATGGTAAACAAAGGATGACACAATGTTTGGATAGCAGAATAAAATATCTTCATCATATCAATCCTTGAAAATTCAAGTACATGTCATGCAATATGATAGTGAAAGATGAAGACCATTTGTGACACATTAACAGTACTAACTTTAACTAAGCATTTGCACCTCTACTTCTTCTGCGCTTGTCTAGCATGCAACCCCATCTTTATTGTACATCCGTCGCATCGAATGACTCATACTTTTGTAGAGCTGATTTTCGTTCTGTTCCTCTTGGTATAGGATCATGCGGCCACTGTTTGACCTAATTGGGACATGTCTTTCAATTGATGACCAAGTTATTCTTGTGATTCTCAAAATAATTGCCTTAATTTTCAAAGAAAGTTTCAACTTGATCACTAAATGTCTCAGCACTCTACCTATTATCTCGGATGCTCTTCCTAACTTTAGCCCTCTAATTCAATGTTTCATGGTTAAATTGGATTTTAAGATTTGGCTGAAAATTCCGTAGGCATGTCATATCACTAGAATCAACCAAAAATGTAAGGTGTAAAGAAAACAAATAAACAATACATATTTAGTTAAAATGAAAGATAGAAGCGTTTGAACATAAACGACAAAAGGAACAAAACTAGATAGACCCGAACTACAACCCTAAAATAATTTGGATAACAGAAAAGCAAAAAAAAAAACTACCAGACCTTTTCCTAGTAGAGGGAGGGGTGACTTCTCAATTGTTCAGCCTGACATATTACCCACTGGTTTGCATATCAGCATGACTAGAGCTTCCACCACTGTTAGACACATTCCCTTCAACAACTAAGTTCTGGATCCCCACGCTTAACTCATTGCCTCCCATATATTGTGCAGTACCATATGCTAGTGAAGAACTTTGTGGGACAGTTGAGGTGCCAATGTTTTTTACCACAATCAATTTTTTTTAATCATCTTCTATACTTCTCTTTTCAAAATACGACAATCTTCAGTACTGTGACCTTGCATATTAGCATGATAAGCACATCGAACATTAGAATCAAAAAAATTTTAATGTGGATCGGGACTTATACCCAGGGATAAGAGTAATCATGACCCATTGTTTCAGTATCTGTAATAAACTGATATAGAACTCCTCAATTGGCATGAAATTATCCCTTGCCTTCCTCCTCATTGCAAACTTTGTCCTCGGATGAAACTTGGATTTAGAGGTTCCTTGGAAAATTTATGGAGGTCGAGGACTATGTTGAGGGACAGGTGCATGCCATTGTGGATAAAAAGATGGATGAGCATCCAATTGTGCATTGTTCAAAGGATATTGAGGAAGTGTAATGGGATTTCTTGGATTTTGGAGAAGGGAACCTTGTTGCAGGTAGTTATGTGAATCTAATATGTAAGCTTGGGATTGATGTCGATAGTATTGGTGGGTAGGACCTCTCAAACTCTGTTTTGGCCCTGGCATGACAATAGGTGCATTTTTCTTCTTCTTTCCTTCAGTTTTCATTGATTAATTGCAATGTTGTCCCAAATGTTTCACAGAATCCTTCTGTCTATCAGGCTCCCCAAATTTTGATGTCTCAAAGCTTGGAGAAAAGTTAACACTTGAAAACATGCCCAATCTTTATTTGTAACATCTTCTTTAACCGCAGGTCCTAGGAAACTTTTGCTAGAATTTTTTGCACTTTATTTTTCCCACCATTTTCTCTGGCTCTTCTGGCAAGCTAGACTTCTGATTAAGAAATCTTGGTGGTCCAATTAACATTGATGTGGGATCGAGAGTATAGCAATGATCATAAAGAGTATTGAACATGGGTCCACTAGCAGATTGGGGCAGTACAACTGTTGGATTGATAGCCAAAGTGGAAACCTCAGCAGAAGGTTGAGCAACAAAAGCACAGGCAGTATGTGGTGCCGTCAATGTAGCAGGCTTATATTGAGAAGCTTAAGGAAGAGTGGCGGAAGTATTGGGATGCTTTTGGCTTGGAAGGAATTCTGAGTCATGCTGTAGTGCATCAACAATAGGAAATTGCCTTTGCGATTTTGATCAAAACTTGAGGTATTTCTAGGGTCAATAACGGAAAATGGAGGAGGAGGCAATCCACTGGCCCAAGCTCGGTGCTTTTTATTCATTTGTTGTCTTAGTCTCCTAATCTCTTGCTTTAAACTCTCATTTTTCTGACTCTTTGTTTGATCCATGATGTCACTCTCTATATCCTTGTAGGACACCACTAACCCTTCCTTTGATTTGGTGTGATATGGAGAACCAACTACAATGGCACAATGCCACAAATCAACCACTTTAAACTAACTGAACAAGAGATAACAAACGTGTTAGAGTGCAACACTTCTTCAAAACTCTTTTTCTGCTTTTCTTTTTTAAAAGATCACTGAACCCAAGAAGGACACCTATGTATCTCACTTCCGAAAGAGGAGAATCATGTGTGCGTAGTTTGTAAAGTTTGGCCACAAAAGGTCTAATAAAACTCTCTTTCTTTTTCTTTTTCTTTTTCTTTTTCTTTTTCTTTTTCTTTTTCTTGAAACTTTTAGAAAAAAAGAAAATAACAAATTGTCAAAATAATTGACGAAAATCTTTTTGAATTTTTCAGTTTTAATATCCCTATACAACATGAAACCTACGATTACCAAAGAAAAATCTTTTTGGGTTTTAGATTTTGAATTTCATATAAAAATGAAACTTAAAGCTATTGAAGAAAAAACTTTTGAAGTTTTCTTTTAAAGACGTAGATGAAACACCTACTCTAATGAAGAGTGAAGAAAATCTTTTTTTGGATATGTTCATATTGCTATATAAATGAAACCTATGATTACAAAAGAAAATCTTTTTGGGTTTTCAATTTTAAATTTCATATGAAAATGAAAAATTGAAACTATTAAAGAAAAAATCTTTTTGCAGTTTTCTTTTAAAGAAGTATATGACACCTACTCTAACAAAGAGTGAAGAAAATATTTTTGGATTTTTCATATAAGATCCCCAGACCAACAATAGGCTGCCTACGTATCTCACTCCCGAGAGAGAAGAATCAAGGGTGTGTAGTTCATCCAGATTGGATAATTAAAGATTAACTAACAGATTGACTCTAACTTAAGAGACACGACCAAAGACAGATGATGAAAAACGTCAATAAAACCTTTTTTTTTGAGTTTTCAGTTTGACACAGCATATAAAAATGACACCAACAACTATGAAAGAAAAAACTTTTTGGTATTTTCGTCATATGCAAGGACAAAACTTCTACCATCTTTTTTGAATTTCTTTTATAAAAAGTTCCTATTAAAGAAAAAAAACCTTTTGAAATTTTCAAATTATAAATACTTTCTAAAGGAAACAAATGCAAAATCTTTTTGTTGTTTTTGTATTTTGAGAAGATGAGTGCAAATGGCAAAAAACCTTTTTGAATTTTTGAATTGTGGAAAAAAAAACTATTAAAAAAAACTCTAAAACTAAGAAACTCTCTTTTTTTTTGCTCACTTTTCTTTCTTTTTTCTCTCTTTTTTCAATTTTTCCTTGCCTACACACTTTACTTCTAACACATGTTTTTCTCAAATCAGTCCGTCAAATGACCACGTTACCCTCAGAGACGCAACATTTAGCACATAAGGATGCTTTAGAGGTGAGTCTCCTACAAAGGACCAAGTGGGTCCCGCTAGGTCTTTATGTGATGCAGATAAGCATGACCTAAAGGATAACTTATGTTGGGGTCCACTAACAAGGCCGTTCGGGGGAGAATATGGTCAATAATAACTGTTTTGCTTTCCACCTACTCCATACAACTGACAGTTCCCCCTTCTAAAATAAGGGTAACTCAACTAGAGGTCGTGTACACACGTATACTACGGACTTGTTGCAGAAAGAATGACTTGGGTTATGCACATGATGCCAGATATAAAGCGATAACACATAAAGAAAGACGGTAAACACGTAGCACGTTGGCACTAAACAATGATAAAATAAACAGAAACAATAACATAAAAAATATCTATACACCCCTAATGCCAAACTAAGCCGATACAACTTTAAAAAATAAGCTCGAATTTTGAAAAATCTCCAGCGGAGTCGCTAAAGCTGTCACACCCTTTTTTAACCAAAAAAAGAATATTCATTTTAGATTTGAAAGGGTTATTATTATTAAAGTGAAAAAATAATGATTTGTTTCAAAAGAATTATTTTACAATTAACTCAGAATTTCCACTTGACATAAATCGAGTGTGCCAAGTCACCTTTGAAAATCCTTTTTCAAAGTAATTTTTTTTACCTTTTTAAACTAGTTTACGAACAGAGATTCCGACTACGAAATTCTATTAACCGAGGGGAAGGTGTTAGGCACCCTCAATACCGTGGTTCGACCACGGTCGCTTTGCGGAGTATATCAGCTAATTCGACACTAAGAGTGTAGAAACCACAAAAAAAAACACAACAATTAAACAAACAAACACCAACAAAACAAATTCAAAAAATATAGTGTCCAGTCCAATTATATAGTCCAAAGTAAAAAATGTGGAAATATAATCCTATCCTAACCTACAATAATCCTCAACTATGCTCCAATGCTTTACCCGATGCCTCGGGCCTTGATCACGAACCTCCTTCGAAGACATAATACGTTGGGACATTCCCCGATGAATAAACACATGAAACCTCAGAGCATTCCCCAGTCAAATGAATATATCGGATCCAAACAAGCACTAAAACCAAACCATTCAACACAAATTTCACATTCAAACATTCAACAAGAAAACACTTATTCCTAAATTTTTTACCTACCTAAACCTACATTTGCATATCTGTTTTAGTGTATAATAATTCTATCTTGTTCCAACAATATTCATGCTTATTCTGAATTAAATGAAAGCAATAATAAACCAAAATTGATCTATATTCGTCCTTTTTATCAATTTCTCAATTCCACCCCAAACAACCAATTTTACTCTTCAAACAAGATACCATTTCATTGTACAAACTATGATCAAGGGAACCAACCACAAATCAAAACAAACACACATTCATCACCAACAAGGATCAAAAAACACACAATATTCAATCCAAAAATACCAAAATATAGTAAACAAGAAAATAAAAGAGGGAAAGAGTAGAATTGGACATTCCGATAATTCACTTTCGTTGATAATAATATTTAAAAAATCTGAACTCGAACCTCTACTAGAAAACCTCAACGACGAACTAACTCGGTATCAGAAAATAATAGCCAGACAGCTTCAAAAATAGTGGGAATAAAACTTTAATACGGAATCCAAATAACGAATGTTGATGCAATTTGATCACGAAACTGGGAAGCCCGATATCGACGATAAACCGCAAAAATAAATGAACCCAAAACCCCAATAACACGATAGAAAAATCGAAACCTGGCATAGACAAAACTTCGGCGAGCTTCGATGATAGCTGAAACGATGGGTTAAGACAGATTTCAACGTGTTTTGATGTTTTCAGGCCAGATCTAATTGGGAATCAAAGAGAAATGAAGAGATCTAGGTATTTTTGAGATTGAATCGATCAAACTACGAACCAAAAATTGATTTTGGTGAAAGGTTTGTCGGAAAAAACTTGAAAATCGACCGGATCTCTCGCCGGCTCCCTATTTCGATCACCCCTCTTAGGCTGTCAGTCCATTTTTGATCTTTCTATCACTATTTTGGCATTTTATATTTCGTTCTCTCCGATTTCTTTGTATGTATGAGTAGCTCCGGTGACCCTTTCCCTTTTTTCGGTGAGGTTTTGTGCATGTGTGCATGAGTGGTGTGCAAAAACTATAAGGGCGTTTAGTGTTGCTGTGTGTAATTGTCCTCCATTGTTGTGTGGGTATTCTATTTTATGGAAATTGAAGTGTATACTCAAAAAATGAAAGTTCCCCGATGGCCCTTATCTGTGAATGAAGATCAAGACCCCCAAAAATGAAAAATTCCCCCAATTCTTATAGTGTGGGATGTGTATATGGATCAATATATTGTGTGGGCCCCTGTTTCCCTTTTTTGTGGGAATTATTTGATTAAAAGGAATAAAAATGAGAGGGGATACGTAGGGTAGGTGGGGTAGAAGGGGTAGGGTATGGATGAGGTGTAAAAATTAGTTAGGATAAGGGAATATTGGGGATTAGAGATTTAATTTGTTAGGATTTGTTGTATATGTTTTCTTGTGGGGAAAGTATAGAATGGGTAAGGGTACATGTTAAGATGAGCTAAAAATGAATAAAATTCAACTTCGGAAGGGACAAAATTAGGTGTCTACAATCAAAACCTATTGATGAAGTTGCTAAGAGACTTGAAAAGTCTCAATTTTTATTATTGTCTTATTTTTATTTATTCATTTATTCATTTATTTATTTATTCATTTACGCCTCAAAGCCAAAATTGTAATCTAATACAGGTGAAACAAATTTTGGGCCTCAAAGGTCAAAAAAAATAATTTAGGATAGGTTGTGGGTCAAAAGCCCGACTGATTAGATTAGGACAGGATATGAGCCAAAACTCAACTAGTTAGATTAGGACAAGTGAAGATGGCCAAAAGTGTAAATTAACTTATGATAGGGTTTATGGATTTAGGCCTAATGGCCTAAGTATTTTAGTCTCCCCTTTTTCCCTTTATATGCTAATTATTTTTTAGTCTTCTTAGACATAGTAAAAAATCTTGCTAAGTCGTCAAAATTTGTTTTGCACAAATCTTGAAGATAAATCTTTTCTAATCGATTTCTTTTGAAAAAACACCTTTCTCTTTTAAAGTTAGTCAAAAGTTATTTTCGAATAGTCCGGATAACCGCAAGTTAGAGGATACTCTTAGTTCCTTAACAACCTTCCAAAAGTATTAATAGGAACCACTTACTCAAAATTTCTAAACTTAAAAGATTTTATCTGTTTTGAATCTTTTGAGTAATATTTTTAGTTTTTCTTTATATTTTCTCAAAAATCAAGTGGCGACTCTGTAATTTCTTAAATTATTTTAAACGTTACTTAAGGTTTTAAAATAGTTTAAAAAGTCAAAAAAATAACGTTTTTCAACCTTTCGAAATCAAAAAAGGGAAAAACAGAAATGGCGACTCCGCTGGGGACATTAACTAGGTTCTAACCAAATATTTGAATTATCTTCATTGACTAACTATTGTAATGTTTAAACTATTTATGTGCTTATGTATTTAAATTTTGCAAAATTAAACTTTTATATTTCATGGAATGCTTTCTATTTGAAAATACAAATTGTTTGGGGTTTCATGGATGTCCCGGCCCCTATTGTTCAATTTCAAATAAAGTGTTGAAAATAAGACGGTTTATCCTCATGTGAGGTATTCGATGGCTGTTCATATTTCCAAACTCAAGTCGTCCGCTTGGGAACCTGGTTCAAACCCACTCTAGACACCTAAGATAGAGCGAAAATCAAAACTCTCTTTTAGATAAGAGCCTAGGACGATCCAATACTCGAGGGGGTATTGGGCCTATTAGAAAACTTATCCTACATTTATTGACCACGAGCCAATTACAGACGAATCATATTTATGTGTTGAAGAAATGTTTGTTATTTTAATCCAATCTAGTATACATTGGGGGTAAGGGAAAGATTATTTTGTTTGCTTTCATATAAGAATGCCTCAACCATACATCAATTGAGAGAAGGATTAAAGCGATTCAGGCAAGAGGTTGATAATACTAGGAGGTGTGTGATCAATATCAGACGATTGCATAGGGGAGATAACCTATGAGAGTAAAGCACAATAATTTAGGAATCACCTGATCATCAACATATATCACATATGGTAAGAGATGGATAAAGCTAAGAAGAAGAAGGCCAGTGAGGGAGCATCTAGGAGCTAGTTTTCTATCACCGGCGCGGGACCTTATTCTTCCTTTCATGTTGTTGTCCCTTTCCTTAGAGATTGTATCCCTTTTACGTAACTTTTGTAGGCATTTATGCCCTTTTATATATCATTGGAGATTTTGAGTGGATAATGGGTTGGTCTTAAAAAGCATATATTTTCTTCGAAATTCGCTAGGTCAGCCCTTGGATCAAAAGGGTCACCCAAATTAGGATATGCGCTTATTATAATGTTGTTGTGATATAAATGTCTTATGTGTTTATGTGCGTTTGTTTGAATCAAAGGCAAATTTATCCACGATGCTCATGTGGATCAGTTAACCTATGATGAAAATAACTCTATGTGGTTACTTTTGTCGGATATCTTCCATTAGTTATCATGTGTGAGATCTAGCACGTCAGCCTTTGAGTTATTTAACTTTGCAGATAATATAAAACTACTTTGTATTGAAATAAGCTGGTTGAACATCCTTACTTCACCCGATCAAAGCTCGTAAAGTCCCATCCCCTAGCCATCACTCAAATATGACTAGAAGTGATGAGGATAACATATTGACCATCAGGGACAGTGTGATAGCAGAGAAAAGTGAGATGATTGCTGAACTTGCGAGAAAATTGAAAAAGCTCCAAGAGGAGATGAATTTTACTAGAGATTTGGATAATCTAGCCATCGCCATCAATGCTCCTGTCCCAGGACAACATTGGCCTCTACTCCAAATCCTCCCCTCAAAACTCACATTCTTGGTAACCATCCAAATAACATGTCATCCACCTCCATTTCCCAATTTCCCACAGACCCTATAATCAATAATCGACCAGTTCATGTTGTCCAAAACACCAACCGTAAAAACAACCCAGATGCTTACCATTCACAAAATTCGTCACCAAATCAACAAAAATCATTTAAAATCCATCTCCAAATCCATAAAATTCTTTTTAAATCCACAAAAACCATCTCTAAATCCACAAAATTAATTTCCAAATCCATAAAATTCATTTCCAACTCTACAAAATCCCTCTCAGATTTCACCAAAGTACTCTCAAATTCCACTAAGTATTCTCAATTTCCAAACGTCCTCCCTACCTACCACTCAACCTCCTCTCATCCTCAAAATCAAGCTACCATTCCAAATCCTTCTTATGTCATTATATCCCCTGACATCTGCAACCCTTTTTCTAATCCCAAGGTAGACCATTACAAGGAGAAGGAAAAAGAATGGAGGACCGAGCATGAAAAAAAGTTGTTGGACATGAATGAATAGATTACGAGGATCAACGAATCTTATGGGACAAGGTATAATAATGCTCTGGGGTACAATAATCTATGTGTGCACCCAGGGGTAGATCTACCAAAAGGGTAGAAGGTCCCTAAATTCAAAGCGTTCAATGGCAACAGAAATCCTATGGCTCATTGAAGAAGGTATTGCGATCAAATGGTTGGGGTTGATAGAAATGAGGCATTATTAATGTGCCTATTCTGTAGAAGCTTAAGCGGCGGAGCTTTAGATTGGTTCACGTCTTAGGAACTGAAAAGATGGTCTGGCTGGATGGAATTGGCTAAAAGCTTTCTTGATAGGTTTGCATTTAATATTGAAATAGTCCCTAATCAATACTCACTAGATCAGATTAAGTATAAGAATGATGAGTGTTTCCGAAACTGTGCCTTTTATTGGAGAAAAGAAGCTGATAAGGTACAACCTCCTATGTCTGAAGAGGAAATAGTATCGGTTTCTCTCGTGCTCAAGAGGGAGAATTTTATACTAGGATGATATCAGCGGTCAGGGAAACACTCGCAGATTTAGTAAAAATTAGGAAATCGCTGGAAGAAGGCGTTCGAACAGTGAATATTGTCAAAACCCCAACATCATTTGAGTTTTCCGATTTCCTAAAAAAGGAAAAAAGAAGATAAAACTACGGTCTCTACTGATTCTGTTGATAAATTGAAGAATAATTTTAACCCCAGGAACGTTTTTTTTTCTCCACTGCCCCCATGTCTTCAGTCTGTATTCTATGCCCAACCCCAATACAAAGCACCACTTCCAAATATCCAAACCCAATACCAAGCTCCACTTCCAAATATCCTACCCCAGTACCGATCTCTAAAACCAAATATTTTACCCCAATATTAAGATTCATAACCAAATTATCAGTCTTATGTTCAAGTTGCCCTTCTAAAAAACCAAATGAACGTCCAAATGCCTCAAAATTATTAATAAGTACCTCCTCTAGCTAATTAAAACCATTACAATCTCTTGCATCCAAACCCCAAAAAAAAACCTCCCCAAAAATTCACGCCATTGGTTGAAAGTCATACCAGCTCTTCGGGAGATTAAAAGAAGCTGGTGATATAAAACCTATCCACCGAAACCTACCAATCCCAATTCCTAATCCCTTCATGCCAATCAAATCTGTTCTTATTATTCAGGAGCGGTCGGGTATAATACTGAAAATTGCATCAACCTGAAACACAAGATCCAAGACTTGATTGATCAAAAGGTCATCACTCTTCAGGCACCGACACCAAATGTCACTAGTAATTCATTACCTAATCATGGGGGAGACACGGTTAACATGATCAAAATAGAGGGCGAATGGGTAACTAGCAAGACTATTACCAATGTTGATTCAGAAAAGCCCAAAAGGATAAATGGAGTGGAGAAGATAGAGAAAGTTGTGGTTGTCTTAAGTATCAATGAAAGGCCCCTATTTACAGTGATGATATACCCAACTCAGGTATATTCTCCATCACCACCTAGAAAGGATTTATTGTAGAAACTACAGCTGCCCAAGGGATGACACAGTCTGGACGATGCTATATTCCTGAAGATTTGATCAATAGGAAGGATTCATAGAAAAGGCCAATTACTGAATGGGAGGCCAAAGAATTTTAGAGGCGTATGCAACTAAATGAATACTCAATTGTTAATGAGTTCGCAATACCACCGACTTTGTTGAAGGTCCTAGATGAACCATATGTTCCCACGGGCACAAGAATTGAGAATCTAGATGCAATTATAGGGAATGCTATAGAAAGTCATCGCATATCGTTTAGTGAAGAAGAGTTGCCTTTTGAGGGGTAATGCATAAAAAAGCCTTACATGTTACTGTTAATTGTCGTGACTATATGATTAATCGAGTATTGATAGATGACAGATCTGGTTTACAAATTTGTCCTCTTTCTACATTGGTTTAAATGGGTTATGACTTTGAAAAGGTTCACCAAATCCAGGTCAACGTGCGAGCTTTTGATGGAGGACAAAGAGGTGAAATTGAGTTGCACATCCAGATGGGACCTGTTGAGTTCAAGGCTAAATTTCACGTTATAAATATCCATCCTAGTTACAACCTACTTTTAAGGAAGCCCTAGATCCAAGGTGCAAAAGCAGTTTCGTTGACTCTTCATCAATTGCTGAAATTTATTTGGGAAAACTAAGAGGTAGTCATTCAAACAGAAGAAAACCATTTGATCCACCCTAATGGTTATGTGCCTATGCTTGAAGATACTCCAAGAGGTAGTAATTTTTATACAGTGGAAATTATAAATGCTGCAAAGAGAGATTCGACACCTAAAATTCTAATGCCCTTTATTTATAAGATGATGGTAAGAAGTAGGTTAGATCCTGGTAGGAAAGAATTTGGAAGGAATCATTGAACCGATTGCGATCTCATAAAAAATATTTAGGTATGGATTTGGGTACAAGCTAATAAAGAAAGATGATAATGAAGATAAGTCGAAGATGGGTCTACCAAAATCGTTGCCACTCCTGTACCAATCATTTCCTGTACGTGAGCTGTCAATATATGATGGTTTGGGGGATGGGATAAGAAATTTGTTCGAAGGATTCAATGCTATATTAGAAGATTTCCCAAAAACTGGTGGAGTGAGGAAGGTCACGTCCAGAGAGACATTGCAATATTGGACCTCCACTACTCTCATGACTCATCCCCCATTAGGGTAGATAAAAGGGCAATTACTAGTAATTTTAAAAATAGGTGATGATCTGGAGGAGGCCCCGTGATCCACCCTTTTATCTCTCAAATTTCCTTCTCGTGTTTTACAGTTTTTCAAAAAAGGCATGGGCCTGTATTTGTGCAAGTCATGAGCCATAGTTTGTAAATATTTCCTAGATTTCAATGAAAAGGCCTCCATTTATATAAGAAGTTATTTTTAAATATGATTATATTTTATTATCTTGATATCATCTAACTTGGTTTGTTTATTTATTTCAGTAACAATAATTTAAAACATGTCAATGTCATGACATGTTAAGGGACAAATGAACACAGCAAGGTGAATAATGATGAATGCAACGTACTATCTGGAGGAGGCTTGATCTTATATGAGATGGATGGTCAAGAGTGGACCAGACCAATCAATTTCGATCTAGTGAAGAGATACTATGCTTGAATAATGTTTGTTTTGCTTTTGTTTCCTTTGTTTATTTGTAAATGTTTCTAAGAAAGCATTTTCTTTATGATGTGTAATTTCCTAGAATTCCTTCCCTGTATGTACGAACTACGTTTGACCGGAATTCCTAAGAAAGGAATACGTAGGCGTCCTATGTTAGCTTTGATCAATCCCTTAGGAGAATTTATCATTTTCTTTTATGTATGAACTACGTGATGGCTTGAATTCCTAAGAAAGGTATACATAGGCAGCCTATGTCGCCTTAGATCAACCTATTGGATTTTTCTGTATATCCCTAGCCTAGTTTTGAACTATGTTTGACCTGATTCCTGCTTCAATGGAATACGTAGGCGCCCCAACGGCTCGGTCATATAACCCTAGAAAATGGAAACAGGGATAGAATTTTTTAGAAGAAATCACAAAAATACAAAACAAGATGATCATTACCCAACAAAGAGAACGAAGACCGACAAATATTTTGGATCTCCTCAAGCTGAGATTAGCTCAAACAACATTAAACTTAGGAAGAAATTTTGTGAAGGGACTCAAATTTTCCACTAAAAACTGTAAGATATTTCAAATTCCCCGCACTAGAAGGTCAGAGTCAAGCTTTAGAAATCACCAGCTATGACAAAGTCTAGATAGACTACATTGCCAGCTATGACAAAACTTCTGGTAGAACACCCTAGCAAAGATGATGAGTTCCTAGAAATCCTCCATCAGAAGGTTATATATGTACGAGCCTCAAGAGGAAGACGTTCGTTGAGTTAGTACATGTCATGACTGGTAGAGATTTTCTAAATACTTTTGCACAAGTTTTGAAACTAGGTTTTAAAAATTAAAACTATTTTGAAAATCCATACACATCTTTTTACTTAGTTTCTGCCTAGACATCTATTGAAACAGGGAGTCAGGGCAGAAGTCCAAACATGATGGAGCTCCTGAAAGATGGCAAGGAGAAAATCAAAGATCGAAGGAGGTCAACACGAAGTAGTTTTCACTCAAAAAAACTATTTTTTCATAGATACAGGGGCCAATACACAAAAATGGGAATATTTTTCAAAAGGACCCAAGCTAATTGAGAACTTCACTAAGGAATATAATGCTTAAGAACACTATTTTGGATAGCCCCAAAGACAGGTTCAACACCCATTCATCAAGGAACTTTTTAATTGTCTATCTCATTTTAAGATATCGTGAATGACAAACAAAGGTGCCTGATCCTCTTTACTAGATTGTACAATTCCACTTCATCTTATCCTCCAACAAACCTTACCCTCAATTTCAAATTCTCAAAACACCCCTAAGTTCTTTCTTCCAAATTGGTGGATTAAAAGAATTAAATCTCCATCCTTTCCTACAAATACTACTACTATTTTGGTAGAATACCAAGTTTCAAAGTATGGAAAAAACTTTTGAGCAAAGAGTTAAATAGTTTTTAATTAAAATTTTCTTCAAGCTGTAGGCTAATCGGGGTTCCTGAAAGATTGCTTTCCTCTGGTGATCAGGACTCCGAAGAAAGCTCGAAGTCCCGTTTTGCAACTCCAAAGAGGTAAAAACACTTTTTTCTTTTAGTTTTGTTATCATTTTTTTCTTCATCTCCTTCTTCATAGTTTCGTAGTTATGTAGTTGTAATTTTATTTGTTGAGATTATTTGTTGTAGACGGCTTTGAAGGCCTTAGGATGTTGTGATATCAATACTATGGCTATTTTTTTTATTCATGATGTAAAAAATGAGCTAACAATAGTTGAACGTGTTTCTTTGACTTTCTTCTTTGATTATTATATTTAGATGAATAAAGTTTCAACCTTTCCTTGATTAAAATACGTACTCATGCCTTGTTTAAATTCATTATTGATGGATATGTTCACTTTTAACATGTAAAGTTGTTTCCTTTAAGTCAAAAAAGGATAGTGACTATTATTTGTTTTGCCTTAATAAATTAGATGGATAAAGTTTCGATCTTTGCTTGATTAAAATAGTACTCATGCCTTTTTAAATTTTTTTATTAGTGGATATGTTTGCCTTTAGCATGTAAAGTTATTTTCTTTTTGCCAAAAAATAGTTACTATTGTTAAGGGTCTGTGAAATTGTTTCTCAAATTGAAATAGTGAGTTACTTGTACCTACAGATTTGGTGTTATTTTTTAAAGACATATCACAATGTGCTATGTATGTGGCCTAGCGATTTGCAAAATCACCGCTTAAGTTTGAAGTTGTCCACTTTGACATACATATGGTAGTTGGCTCATTCACATGTAAAAATTATAATTTAGGTGCTACTTTTAAGATCTAAATCCTTTGCCGATTCATAATTCTTTAGATTAAAGAGTTATTTTTCTTCATGATTATATGCTAGGAGAAAATGCTAAGTTCTTTTGATATATGTTTGCGGTCATGATTTACTCGTTTCCATGGTCAATACTATCTTTGATTTTCTCTTGTTTAGATTGAAAAGTTATTAGGGTTATAGATTTTGTTGAAATGGTATAAAACTAAAATAGGAGTTGGCACAATTGGACACTTTTTTCTTAGAATTAATCTTTTACTATTTCTTCTATCTTGTCTTTGAATATAATTTCTCAAACATGTTTAATATATGCAATTTGCTTCACCATGCTTATTGATTTATTTCTTAAAGTATTTTTGTACAGTTAGACGTCCCATTGTTATTGACATACTATAATGAATTTTTCTTCAAATTTATTGATTGGCTCCACTTGGTATTGAAAAAGCGTTGCTGCATTAGTATGTCTTGTATTTCATATTTGAGATGCCACAAAAAAAATTTTCTCATTTTAGGCTCATTCACCTTTTCTTTATTTAATGAAAGCATGCCTTAGACTTTATCATATCATTGTATTTGGTGCAAATATGTGTTAATATATAGAAAATATTTGTTCAAATTTTAAACAACTATGCTTGTGGATCCATGTCTTCTTTTCAAGAGCTAGTTGATTATATTGTGCTAGATTTAATTTTTTGTAAGATTATTTAAGAGATGGCTTAATTTCCTTTTCATTCGATAATTTGGTTTGCTTTGATATCATAGTTTACTATTTCTTAATTCTTGAGAATCCTGTTTTTTCCATCTCATCAATTATATATTAAGTGCAGAATCTTTTAACACATTAATTCTTTCTTTTTTTATCCTTTTCTTCGTATGAATCTGATTTGGAGTTCAAATAGACTCCTTTCCTCTTGCATTTCGTAATGTGCCAATGAGGCCCACCTTTTTGAGTCAAGTCCAAAGTTTATGTCCAAAGTCAATTATATGGCATTCGGGTGTAAGAAGATGGTAGAAGAAGGAAAATGGGTCAAAACCCATTGATGAGGTCGCTAAGAGACTTGAAAAGTCTTGATTTTTATAATTGTCTTATTTTTATTTTGTCATTAAGTCATTTATTCATTCATTCATTGGGGTGTCAAAGCCAAAGTTGTAATCTAATACAGGTGAAACAGATTTTGGGCCTCAAAAGTCCAAAAAGATAGTTTAGGACAGGTTGTGGGCCAAAAGCCCGAATGATTAGATTAGGACAGTTTACGGGCCAAAACCCAAGTATTTAGATTAGGACAGGTGAAGATGGACCAAAGGCCCATATTAACTTAGGACAGGGTTTGTGGATCTAGGCCTAAGGGCCTAAGTCTTTGAGTCTCTCCCTTTTCCCTTTATATGCTAATTGAGTTTTAGTTTTTTTAGATTTAGTTAAAAAATTTTGCTAAGTTGTCAAAATTTGTTTTGCACAAATCTTGAAGACAAATTTTTCCTTAATCGGCTTCTTTTCAAAAATCAACTTTCCCTTTTAATGTTAGTCAAAAGTTGTTTTTGAATAGTCCGGATAACCGCAATTTAGCGGATACTCTTGATGCCTTAACAATCTTCCAAGTGTATTAATAGGAACCACCTACTCGGAATTTCTAAACTTATAAGATATTTTCTTTTTTGAATTTTGTAAGTAATATTTTTAGTTTTTCTTGATATTCTCTCAAAAATCAAGTGACGAATTTATAATTTCTTAAATTTTTTCGAACTTTTCTTTAAGGTTTTGATCTGAGGTGTATTTATGCACTTTAGTGTTGTTCTCCTGGCTTATTTAGCCTTGTTTTGACGACAAATTGTGTGCTTAATGTGTTAATAATGATATAATTGATCATCTAAGTGTTCAAGTACTTGATTATAATGTTTATGGTGTCTTTCAAACAAGTTTGTGCTTAATTGGGTCACCTAGAGTTCAAACGAGAAAACTAATGTTACTAGCTTGAGCTAGGTGTTATTCTAGTCTATCTCGATGGATTCAAACGTGTTTAATGAGTTTATAAGGTTTTTATTGTGTAATTATATGTGTTACAACTTATTTATAGTGTTTAAAGTCTAATCGAAACAAGCCAAGAGTCAAAACCAAGTTAAAGATCAAAAGGACAAAAACTAGCATTTTTAGCTTGAATTTCTAGTTCATCATCTTGGATGATTGTGTTGTTTTGAGCTGTAATATATGGTGTCTAATGTTATTGAATACTTGGAAATTTTATTATGATGATATATGAAAGATATACAAGATGTAAATCAAGTGGTAACAACACCAAAGGGCTTAGAATAGATCAACAAGAGCGTGGACAAGATTTTACGTAAAATTGACACCTCGGATGTCAATGGCGCATGTAGGAAATTGGAAATGGCCAATAGGAGTGTTACATTCATGAAAAGTTTCAAAAGGAACCCAAAATAGTGTTCCCTCATGATGAGGGTGCATCTACAGCCCCATCCCGGCGAAATGACCCCCACGGCGCTCCTCGTGTTCCACCGATGACAAAAATTATTCTCCTATCAATAGGACATTTGTACTTGATGCTAAACACCTTGAACGTCTTGGGGTCTTGGAGATGGGCTGATAAACAATAAAATTAGGGTTTACATCTCTTTACTACAGATTTTTAATGGATTTTACCATGTATTCAATAATCTTGATTACGGTTATGTCTATGAGTGGCTAAAAGTCTTTTTCCGGGGTTAAGGACATGAATATGTTTACTTTTGCTCTGAATTAATTTAGTTTTGATTGATTATCATATTTGGTTGTTTATTTACCCTTGTTATAATTATTTTAAGGATTCGCGGTCCTTAGAATACATCCACTATCGACTTTGTGAGCGCAGGAGGGTAAATAAGAAGATAGAACGTGAAGGTAAATAGAGCAAGGTTCTTATTCTTTCATAAAATAAGAAATTTAAATTAGCGTCTAGGATAGGGTTATACCTAGAAGCCTTGTGTAATATCCCAAAAATCCAAGCCAATGTTATCGCCATGTTTCAAGCTCATGCATAGTACATTATGGTACTTTGAAAGTTTTATGAGTTAGTTTGATGTACACTAAGGTCTCAAATAACTCCCAGCTGTTAGACGAATCAAAATATTCCTTACCGATTGAATTTTCAATAGGATTGTTGCTTTAGTCAACTTCAAATGAGCATATATTTTGCTCTACTCAGAATTTTTCAGCTCAAGACCCACCAAATGATATGAAAATAAATTAGCTTTCCAACGATACCAATTTTGCCCAAATTCGATACTCGGGTGAGAAGTTATGGAACTTTTAGTGCAGAAAAGTAGTCCAACGCGATAAGGTCGCGTCGCGATGATGGCCAAATTCACGTTTGTTATTTTTTAGTGTGCCATTATGATAAGCACTATATCACATCGATGTGCTATTTCGCATTCTTCCTTTACCAGTGGATCATCGTAAAAGCACCACATCGCACCAAGGACCAAATTCGCGTTCAGTGGGGCACCACGATGGCGCCGGGTTGCGCCAAGGTTCCAGTTAGGGATGGTCCTTTTTTCAGCGAGATTTTTTTAGTTCAGTTCAGCGTTTTTAATTCCCAAGGGCATTTAAGTCCTTTTCCCTCACTCCATTCAATCCAAACACGGGATTTAAGTCCCAAAGAGCACTGATTGCTCATTATTTTCACAATTTACTCAAATTAAAGTAGTCCTCTTTCAAGAACAAACCCTAGCCTTCAAAATTCAAGATCAAATCTTAAGAATTCACTGTCAATTCTCACGAATTCATCAACCCAGCCACCCAGATATGTTAAGTGTTCGTCCATGGGTTCCTTTAACCCATGGAGTCCAAGTATCCAAGTTCTAATTCAAAGTTGTGATCTTTACAAGTTATTATGATTTTAAATTATGATTTTAACCGTGAATTTCTATGAATTATAATTCTTTCCCATGTTTACATGAAATTGTTGTTGCTATTAAACCCCGCGTGTTTAATGTTGATATTCACCGATTTAAACCATAATTAGTGGTCATGATGATAAAACCATGCTATTTCTACAAGCTTTAAACTATTTCTATGCTTAGCTTAAACTATGAATATCAAGTGTTTGAGGGAATGCCTACAAGAATGAATTTTGAATGATGCTTTCATATTATGTCCCCCAAGTTTTAAGTACTATATTACTATGATTGGTATCGAGTCCTGGGGGTTATGAATACCCAAAAGAATAGTTGTTTACTTAGTCTCAGTATCTTTAGAATAGTTTCAGAATATACTATAAGCATTATCAGTTCAGTCAATTATCATAATCAGTTAATTTTAGAACAGTTCAGTATTCTGAGTCAGTTTAGTTAGGAGTAGAATTTATCATTAAGCAAACCCAGGGATGGGGGCTCACCTTCAAGTTGAGGGTGCAACCTTAGTAGCAGTCCCTGCGCTCCAGAACTACGTAGCTAGCGTAGGTTAAGATGTTAACCTGTCAGTTGAGGGTAGATCTTATATAGGTACCTGACAGGTGAGGTTAACCCTTATTCCTTTGGGACAGAACTTTAGTGGATCCACACAGTCAGTGTTATTACCCATGGCATGGTACTGATACCCTTCCAACTGGGGTCACAGGCTGGACCCCAAATTGCTCATTTAGGGCATGTCGGTTAGATGATAGCTCCCACATTCTCAGTCCACTAATCAACTCAGTAAATCAGTTTCAGTTGCTTAACCATATGTAACGCCCCGAGAGTACACCCTGAACGCCACACGGTGCTTAGAACCACAAGTGATCCTAAGCTAACCCATAAACTGGCATATTATTGAGCAACTAATTTATAATGTATAAGATAACTGAATTTACTATGCGGAAACATAATCATGGCATAATCTGAATAGTTACAATACTGGTAAGGTTTACCATCTGATTAAAACTGACAAAAGAACGGAGATTACATAACTGACTCTGACTGACATCTATGAAGCCTCTACTATACTGACTATAGATAGTTGGGACATGCCTCCAACTACCACTAATCAATACATATGAAAAACAAATGAACTGTACATAAACCAAAACTGTGGAGTTCCCAAAGTAGGAGAACTCATCACCCGTTGGCTGGAATTGCAACTGTCTGATCGTGACGTGTGGGCTAAAAATAGTACCTACATTATGAAATAATGTAGCACAAAAATGTATATATTGATCAGTACTTCTGTAATGTACTAAGTATGCAGGGGTGAATGCAATAAGTAAAACTGATTTCATACGTAATCTTAAAACATGCATGCTAAGTGCAAGTAAACTCACCAATAGGTTGGAATAAACTGAAAGTTGAATTATCTTAAAACATAAGAACCAAATATAATCTGATAAGTTGGTGAATCTCTACACTTAGTTTCTATAAGACTTTACTTTTATGATATAAGAAGAACTGAAGCTGGGATACGAAAAAACATGGATATTGTCTGAAATTGGGTCTGAAATTATGTGATAGAAAATGACATATACTAAGCTTATCTATTAACTGAATAACTGATAACTGAATACTGGTCATGTAAGACTGGGTTGTACTTAGTCTAAATAACTGGGCTGAAACTGTGGAGTACTATGCTTATGAGACAGGGACTAATTGAACAACATGAGATAGCCGAACATGAATGCATGTAAACTGTATTATCTAGGAATGCAAGACCAAGTATATAACATAATTCTGAAATAGTCTATAAACTGACATACTGAAATACTGATAATTGAATAACTGATAATTGTATGCTATGGTCAAGTAAACCTGAGACTATGGGAGGTATCATCTAACTGACATGCCCTAATCTGAGCTAATTGAGGTCTAACCTGTACCCCAGTTAAAAGGGTGTCAGTACCGTGCCACGGGTACTAATGCTGGCTGTGTGGATCCACTAAACTGGTGTTCCAAAGAACTAAGAAGTCACCCTAATCTGGCAGGACTACTCGTGAGATATGTGTCAACCCTAAACTAGCAGTAAGACATCTCAACCTACGCTGACTATGTAGTTTTTTAACTCAGGGAATGCTACTAGGGGTCAAACCCTAACTGACAGGATGCCCCCATCTCTGGGTTCACTCGGTGCTGAATCTTACTCTCAACTTAATGACACTGGAATACTAACTGGTGCATGCACTGTTAACTGATAACTGATAAGCCCAGGTCATGGTATTCTAAAAATAATAGTGTATACGGATTCTGAGGTAATTATTTACATATAAACTGATATTGGGATAGAAACCGGATCAAGCTAACTTAATCGGACTCACAACTGACCATATTACTGACTGGATGATATTTCCTATGGTATAACTAAAATCATTCTGTAGATATTGGAAACTAGGTAAACAACTAAATTTTGGGCATTCATAATCCCCAGGACTCGATAACAAAAATAATAAGACATACTAAAGTTTCGGGACATAATAAGTAGTCAATATTCAAAATCCAATCATTAGGGCATTTCATCAAACACTTGGGAAACATGAACTTGAACATGGGAATGTCTTAAACATGGGAACATAGCATGATTACATAACTAAGATCATGAATTGGGGGATTTACATGAAATTCACTTGGAATAGGACATGGGTCTTTCATCAACACATGTAAGTATCATAGCTTGAACATAAGGATGTCTTAAACATGAGAGAACAACAGAGTTACATGGCAAAATTTATATCTTGGGGATTCATCTTGAAACTAGTTGAACATGATATGGAAATTTCATCAAACATATGGAAAGCATGAATTTAAAACATGAGAATATTGCTAAACATTATGAATTTAGGATCTATCGTGGAATTTACTAGAAAGCATGGGAAACCAAAATTCATTGCATGAGAAATTCAAAATCTTGCATGGAATCATACATGGGCTGAATTGAATTAAAACACCATGAAAACATGCAATTCAATCTTTCTTGAACATACAAAATACCATAATAAGAGAAAATTCATTCTTTAATTAAAAGAAAAGGGTTTTTGGTCTCCATGGGTGAAAGGGGACTAATGGATGAACTCCCACATACCTTAAAACATTAAATCTTGAAGAAGAAATAAAATCTTAAAAGCTTTCTTGAATTGAGAATCATGAAATCTTGATTTTTCTTGAAGAGGATTTGATGGAGTTCTTGGTGTTCTTGAGGGGGCAAAGGTTTTCTTTGGAGAGAAAAGGATGAAAAATGATGTAACCAATGCTTTGAGGACTTTAATTATCTGTTATGGATGAGTTAGGGTGGAGGAAAAGACCCTTTTGCCCTTAAAATGCAAAAATAGAAACTGAAAAATAGGGGCGGGCAATGGAGCACGTGTCGCAGGCTAATCGCCTCAGCTTACTACCCTTCACAAAAATAGTTGTGACTTTTTGCTCGGGTATCAAATTTAGGTAAAATTAGTATCGTTGAAAATCTGATTCAATTATCTACAATTTGGTGGGTCTTGAGCTGAAAAATTTTACGTATATCAAAAGTTATACACGTTTAAAGTAGACCCTTGTCGAATTGAATAATAAATTTTGGACGAATCAAAGGCTCTAAGTTCAACTTGGATCTAAATGATTTTTATTTCACACACTAGTATAAAGATCATGAAACTTATATTCACATGGAAATCACTTGGATTTTAACTTATATACATAGAAACAGCGGTTCAAAGACTAGCCCAAAAATATGTGGTATGATACCATAGCATATAGATATTAGTAATTTAGTTATCAGTTTTCGGTATCTCAGTTTGTAGATTACATTCAGAATATATTTTATGCTTGTTCACGCATCTTCAGTGTTTACAGATTTCACATATCTTCAGTATTTACAGATTTCACGCATCCTCAGTATTTACAGATTTCACGCATTCTCAGTATTTAAAGATTTCACGCATTTTTAGTACTTATAAATTTCATGCATTCTATTTAGTATTTCATGTTATTTATTCAGTTAATTACTATTCATGCACATAAAACCATGCATAATAGCCTACCTTATTTAGCATACCAGTACATTCAAAGTACTGATCGCATACTCTTTTCGTGTGTTATGATGTATCATATAATAGGTTTGAATGCGCAGTTCTCGGATCGCAGATAGACTTTCCAGATTATCAGCCGTAGCAGTGGTGAGTCCTCATATTTTGAGGACAAACTACATTTACTTTCATGTTTTTAGTTCAGTAGTTAGTTGGAGTTAGTTGGGGTTTGTCCCATCAACTCATATTCAATAAGTTTTAGAGGCTTTCAGATACTTCAGACAGTCAGTCAGTTTATCTTTATTTTATCAATTACAGATAGTTGTTTTTTTATTAGATTCATGATTCAAAAATGCTTTATTATTTAAAACCTTATGGCTTATCAGTTGTTCTTTTGCATATGTTATTATATTATTTAGTACTCATAGCAGGTACCAGCTCATGGGTTAGCTTGTGATCTCTCGAGACTGTAAGCATCGTGTGGCACCCAGGGTGTACACTTGGGGCGTTACAAACTTGGTATCAAAGCCTAAGGTCTTAAAGTGTCCTAGGAAGTTTAAAAATACGTTAAGTAGAGTCTTGTGCATGGCTGTGAAGCATGCCACATTTATGGGCAAGAGACTATGGGACATTTTAGAAAAAGTTCTGTTCTTTCAGTGTTCATGTCATGCAACTAATCATAATGCTCATGTTAAACTCTCTGTCTAATCTATTCTCTTTTCTATTTATAAAATATGCCTCCCAGAAAGACAAATAAAAGAAGAAACGTAAATCAGGCAGCACATCCGCCCGTTCAAGAAGATCCCCTGAATGAGTATATTTCTCATGCAGAGTTTAGAGTTGCATTCATTACTCTATCTCACTCTATAGAGGCTCAGAATGCTCAGCCAGCCACTATTTTGGCCAATCTAGTGGCCATACTGCAGCAGCTAGGTTCGGGACTTTACCCAAATGAATCCTCCTCTGTTCTCATGATCCAAATCTGAAGAAGGTCCGCAAGAATTCTTAGACATCATGCAAAAGGTAATTGACATTATGGGGGCAACTTTTAGTGAGAGTGCTGAATTGGCTGCTTACCAATTACAGGATGTAGCTCAGACATGGTTTAAGCAGTGGAATTTAGATAGAGGCACAGATGCAGGGCCTATAGAATGGGAAGAGTTTGCTACAGCCTTTTTAGATAGGTTATTTCCATTGGAATTGAGAGAAGCCAAGGTGCTAGAGTTTATTAACTTGAGGCAGGGCAACATGAGTGTGAAGGAGTATTCCCTCAAGTTTACTCAGTTAGCTAGGTATGCTCCTCATGTGGTAGCTGATAGCAGGTCTAAGATGAGTAAGTTCATGTCCGGTGTATCTGACAATGTGGTCAAGGAGTGTAGGAAAGTAATGTTGATTAAGAAGATGGACTTATCTAGGCTTATGGTCCATGCACAACAGATTGAGGAGCAGAAAACTAAGGAGAGTAAGAACAAAAGGGCTAGAATGGGTAGTATTAATTTTAAGCAACCAAGGTCAGAAGGTGGTAACCATCCTCAGTTCCATCAGAAATCTTCAGCCTCATCTTCATTTTCAGTCAATGCTCCCGTGCCCAAATTCAGAAATAACAATCAGGATAGTGCGCCAGGCTCTAAGTCCCAAGGCAGTGTAAATAGTGGTCGTATGAATCCTCTTTGTTAGAAATATGGTTGAAACCATCAGGGTATTTATAGAGCCGGTAGTGATATTTGTTTTGGGTGTGCAAACCAGGCCACAGAGTCAGGGATTTCCCAAAGAGTGGTCAACAGGGTCAGTCCAGTCGTCCCCCAGTTCCAGCCGGTCGCGCAACTCAGAAGGGTGTCGCTTCCAGTGCTACCAGTGGTCAGGGTCCAAACAGATTATATGCCCTTCAGTTCTGACAAGATCAGAAAAATTCTCTTGATATGGTCACTGGTACGTTGCAAGTCTTTCATTTACATATTTATGCTTTATTAGACCCTAGAGCTTCTCTTTTTTTTATAACCCCGTATATAGCTGTCAACTTAGGAGTCAGTCCCAAAATCTTAGCAAAGCCTTTTTTAGTATCTACCCCAGTAGGTGTCTCTATTATAGTCAGACAGGTATACAAGAACTGTCCGGTCATAATATCTCAGAAAATCACTTCAGTAGACCTTGTGGAGATAGAGATGACAAATTTTGAAGTCATTCTCAACATGGAATGGCTCCACTCATGTTATGCTTCAGTAGACCTTAGGGGTCAGCTTCTTTCGTACCTTAGAGCAAGAAAAATGATATCTAAGGGGTGTATTTATCATCTTGTCTGAGTCAAAGACTCTAATTTTGAGACTCCAAACCTTGAGTCAGTTTCAGTAGTGAGGGAATTACCAGATGTGTTCCCTAAAAACCTTTCCATAGTTCCTCCTGAAAGGGAAATTGACCTCGGAATAGATCTTCTTCCAGATACTCAGCCTATCTCTATTCTGCAATACAGAATGGCTCCATCCTAACTCAAAAAGTTGAAAGAATAGTTGAAGGATCTCCTAGATAAGGGATTCATCAGGCCCAACATCTCCTCGTGGGGCGCACCAGTTCTATTCGTGTGTAAGAAAGACGGTTCTCTTAAAATGTGTATTGACTACCGTCAGTTGAAGAAAGTCACCATTAAAACAAATATACACTTCCCAGAATTGATGACTTGTTCGACTAACTTCAGGGTGTTAGTTACTTTTCTAAGATAGACCTTAGATCCGGCTATTATCAGCTAAGATTCAGAGAATGTGACATTCTAAAAATTGCTTTCAGAACTTGATTAGTCACTTCGAGTTTCTAGTCATGTCCTTTGGTCTCATGAATGCCCCATAAACCTTTATGGACTTGATGAACAAGGTGATCAAACAGTACTTGGACATATTCATCATAGTATTCATTGACGACATTCTTGTCTACTCCCATAATGAAAATAATCATACAGACCACCTCAGAATAGTATTGTAGACTCTTAAAGCCCATCAGTTGTTCGCTAAATTAAGTAAATACAAATTTTGGCTAAGATCAGTAGATTTTCTTAGCCATATTATTTCTGATGATGGCATTAGAGTCGATCCTTAAAAGACCGAGGTAGTGAGAAACTGGCATAGACCCATTTCTCCATCAGATATCAGGAGTTTCTTGGGTTTGGATAGCTATTACTGGCGATTTGTTGAAGGGTTTTCATCTATTGCATCCCCCATGTCCAGATTGATTCAGAAGAAAGTTAAGTTTCAGTGGTCAGATTTTTGTGAGAAGAGTTTTCATGAGTTGAAGACTCGACTTACCACAGCCACAGTTTTGACATTGCCAGATAGTTCAGATGGGTTTGTTGTGTATTGTGATGCTTCCAGAGTTAGTTTGGGATGTGTTTTGATGCAGAAGGGTAAAGTTGTAGCCTATGCCTCTAGACAACTTCGTGTTTGCCTTAAAATTTTGAGGCATTCTCTGTATGGGATGCATGTTGATGTGTTCACAGATCATAAGAGCTTGCAGTATGTGTGCGCACAGAAGGATTTGAATCTGTATTAAAGGAGATGGTTAGAGTTGCTGAAAGATTATGATATGAGTGTTTTGTACCATCTGGGCAAGGCCAATGTAGTGGCAGATGCCCTAAGTAGATTGTTTATGGGTAGTGTTGCTCATGTTGAGGGTGATAAGAAGAAGTTAGTTAGAGAAATTTATCATCTTGCTAGGTTATGAGTTTATTTGGTTGATTCAGCTGAGGGTAGCGTTTGGGTTAAGAATAGTTTGGAATCTTCTTTGGTTGCCAAAGTGAAAGAAAAGCTGGATAGGGATCCTAACCTGGTGAAACTGAAGGAGATCAGAAAGTAGAGATCTTCTCCCAAGGGGGAGATGGTGTGTTGCGTTGCCAGGGTAGACTATGTGTGTCGTGTGTTGATAAGTTGAGGTAGTGAATTCTTGTAGAAGCACATAGTGTGCATTAGTCAATTCATCCAGGGGCCACGAAGATGTACCGCGATTTGTGGGAAATCTATTGGTCTAGTGGGATGATGAGGGATATTGCAGAGTTTATGGCTAAGTGCTCCACTTATCAGTAGGTTAAGATTGAGCATCAGAAGCCTAGTGGACCTATGCAGGAGTTCAGTATTCCCACTTGGAAGTGGAAGGTAGTGAATATGGATTTTGTGATAGGTTTACCTCGTACTCGTCAGTAGCATGATTTGATTTGGATCATTGTAGACAGGATGACCAAATCAGCCCATTTTTTGCCAGTTCATACTTTTTATTCAGCCGAGGACAATGCCAAGCTCTATATTAGAGATTTGGTTAAATTTCACGATGTTCCATTGTTTATCATCTCAAATAGGGGTACTTAGTTCACCTCTCACTTTTGAAAAGCTTTTCAGAAGGGTCTTGGTACCCAAGTTCACCTCAGTAAAGCCTTTTACCCTCAGACAGATGGTCAGGCAGAGAGGACCATTCAGACCCTTTAGGATATGTTGAGAGCGTGTGTCATTGACTTTAAGGGCAGTTGGAATGACCATTTGTCTTTGATTGAATTTGCGTATAATAACAGCTATCATTCCAGTATTCAGATGGCTCCGTTTGAGGCTCTATGTGGAAGGAGATATAGATCTCTGATTGGTTAGTTTGAAGTAGGAGAAACTGCTTTGATAGGGCCTGACTTGGTGTTTGATGCTTTAGAGAAAGTACAATTGATTAAAGAGAGGCTTAAGGCAGCCCAGAGCCAACAGAAATCTTATACAGTGTGAGGAGAAAAGATCTTGAGTTTGAGATTGGTGATTTTATATATTTGAAAATCTCTACAATGAAGGGAGTGAAGAGGTTTGGTAAGAAGGGGAAGTTTAGTCCCCAATATGTTGAACCTTTTAGAATTATGAGTCGTTTTGAAAAGGTGGCTTATGAGCTTGAGTTACCTGCAGACTTAGCATCAGTGCACCCAGTATTCCATATCTCTTTGTTGAAAAAGTGCATAGGTGACCCAGCAATTGTAGTCCCCATAGAGAGTGTAGATATTTAGAACAGCCTTTCTTACGAAGAAATTTCAATCGAAATCCTTGATCAACAAATTTGTAAACTAAGGATCAAAGAAGTTCCCCTAGTATAAGTTCATTGGCGGAAACAGTCTGTTAAGGGAGCCACTTGGGAAGAAGAAGCAGTTATGCGAACCAAGTATCCTCATCTTTTCTCCGCAAACTCAGACTAAGCATAAGGTAACAATCTTTATAGAATTTTGCATTCCCGTGCTCAATTTCAGCTGCATATTATTCTCATGTTAGTCAGGCATTCACAAAACCAGTTCAGTCATGTGCCATGTTTCAAACTCAGCCATGTGATCATGTTTTCATCATGTATATCCAGCATGTAATCACAGTACCTCATTGTTTTTAGCTTAACCAGTCTTATTCGAGGACGGTTGTTCCCAAGGGGGAGATATTGTAATACCCCAAAAATCCAAGACAATTTTAGCGCCATGTTTTAAATCTCATGCATAGTACATTATGGTTCATTGATCATTTTATGAGTTAGTTTGATGTATACTAAGGTCTCAAATGACTCCCAGCTGTTAGAAGAATTAAAATATTCCTTACCGATTGAATTTTCAATAAAAATATTGCTTTAGTCAACTTCAAATGAGTATATTTTTTTCTCTACTCAGAATTTTCCACCTCAAGACCCACCAAATGATAGAAAATTGAATTATCTTTCCAACTATATCAATTTTTCCCAAATACGATACTCGTGTGAAAAGTTATGGTACTTTTAGTGCAGAATAGTAGTCCAACGCAATAAGGCCGCATCACGGTGATGGCCAAATTCACGTTTGTCATTTTCCAGTGTGCCATCATGATAACCACCATGTCGTGCCAATGTGCTATTTCGTGTTCGTTCTTTTCCAGTGGATCGTCGCGATAGCGTCGCGTCGTGCCAAGGGCCAAATTCGCATTGAATGGCGTATTGTGATGGAGTCGCATCGCGCCAAGTCCAGTTTGGGATGGTCTCTTTTCCAGTGGATCCACGCAATTGCACTGCATCACGTCGGGTGTCAAAATCAGGATTTTGAGTTCAGTTCCGCATTTTTAATTCCCAAGGGCATTTAAGTCCTTTTCCCTCACCCCATTCAGTCCAAATACGGGATTTGAGTCCTAAAGAGCACTAATTGCTCATTATTTTCACAATTTACTTAAATTAAAGCAGCCCACTTTCAAGAACAAACCCTAGCCTTCAAAATTCAAGATCAAATCTCAAGAATTCACCGTTAATTCTCACAAATTCATCAACCCAGGTATGTTAAGTGTTCATCCATGGGTTCCTTTCACCCATGAAGTCCAAGTATCCATGTTCTAATTCAAAGTTGTGATCTTTACAAGTTATTATGATTTTAAATTGTGAGTTTAACCATGAATTCTCATGAATTGTAATTCTTTACCATGTTTACATGAAATTGTTGTTGTTATTAAACCCCACGTGTTTTAATGTTGATATTCACCGATTTAAACCATAATTAGTAGTCATGATGATAAAACTATGCTATTTCTACAAGCTTTAAACTATTCTCATGCTTAGCTTAAACTATACATATCTAGTGTTTGAGGGAATGCCTACAAGCTTTAAACTATTCTCATGTTTTAAGTACTATATTACTATGATTGCTATCGAGTCCTAGGGGTAATGAATACCCGAAAATATAGTTGTTCACTTAGTCTCAGTATCTTCATAATAGTTTCAGAATATGCTATGAGCATTATCAGTTTAGTTAGTTATCATAATCAGTTAATTTTAGAACAGTTCAGTATTCCGAGTCAGTTCAGTTGGGAGTAGGATTTAGCACCGAGCGAACCTAGAGATGGGGGCTCACCTGCCAGTTGAGGGTGTAACCTTAGTAGCAGTCCCTGCGTTCCAAATCTACATAGCCAGTGTAGATTGAGATGTTAACCTGCCAGTTGAGGGTTGATCTTATACGGGTACCTGCCAGTTGAGGGTAACCCTTAGTCCTTCGGGTTAGCACTTTAGTGGATCCACACAGCCAGTGTTAGTACCCATGGCAAGGTATTGACACCCTTTCAACTAAGGTCATAGGTTGGACCCCAAATTGCTCGTTTGGGGCATGTGCTGATAGGCGAATTTACGCGCCTATATCAATATATTTTGCCCATATTTAGCCTAGTTTTGAGAACAAATTATATATTTCATGCACTTTTAGTCCTTTTTCCTATAAATGAGCTAACGAACATGATTAGTAAAGTTTCAAGTATAAATGATGCAAAATTCAGCATTTTATGGCTTACTTGACACAAAAGAAAGCTCACGAAGGAAGGAAAGGCAGTTTACACGCCTAAGGACCAAAACTGCTGCATGGAAACTCTGTCCCGGGCTAAAACAGCATTTCTGAAGACTCTGGGGACCTGGACCAAAACTGCTGCATGGAAAATCTGTCCCGGGCTAAAACAGCATTTCTGAAGACTTTGGGGACTTACAGACACAAAGCTGGATTTTGACAATGATACATTAACCTAGTACAATTGGGTTATGTATTTCATTAGTTTATTTGGATTAGGAGAATGTTACATTAACCTAGTACAAATGGGTTAAGTATTTCCTTAGTTTAGTAGGATTTGGTTATTTATTTCATTAGCATAGTAGGAGTAGGATAGGAGTATTATAAATACCCTATCATGCTAGAGATTTTAATTAAGTCCTCCCTTAGTGGAGAGGCAATTCCTCCCTTAGTGGAGAGAAGACATTCAACAATTAATCTTCTTCCATCCCTCTCTTCTTTCACCACAATAATTCTACAACTCTTCTAATCTTTCCATTAATTCTATTCTTCTTCTATTCTTAAATTCCACAACAAGAGAATCGTTACCAAGCCAAGGAAACACGCCACACGCCCAACACCTAATCCACACGCCATTACTCAACAATAACAATGCAAATCGTGATCTCCTTCGCATTCATGGGTAACTAAACTTCTCTGTTGGGGTTATGGAAGCCGAATGAGATACTATCTATTGCTGTGAGTTTGTGAGTTCGAGACACGTATATTGCTTATATCATTATTCTCTTCATCTTAATGCAAATTCTTGTGGCTGCAGACGCATAGAATAACGCCAGTCTAACATTTAACTTGGTCGCGAGAAAGGTTATTTGTCTGGAAAAGAGATAATGTCAACGTAGTAGGAAACCCTTTCCTATTAAAAAGCTAGTGTCGTAACTGGACTAACCTCTTGGAGAATTCGTACCGTTAGACACGCTTTAAGCTCGCGAGAGTTAAAGTGAAATAGTCCTTGTTTAGGTCGCGAGATGCTTGGATTTACCATCGACTACAATTCTCTATAAGCAATTGCATGTCAAGACTCTACACACTCGTAGCCAATAGAGACGTATACCTCAGAAGGTGGACATAACCCCAACGCCTCAATTCTCATTGTCTACAACCAACGTGACAATCTTCCTCTTTTTACTTTGCTATTTTCAGTTTTTACTTTATTGTTTTGGTTACATATTACAATCCCCCCTTCTTACGAGACTTGCACCAAAAGTTTAGTAATTTTGCTTACTTGTTGGCCAAGCTATTCCCTGTGGTATCGACACCCAACCCAGGTTGGGTTCTATATTTGCTAACGACCGCTTTACACTCCCACGAGAGCTGTAGATTGAGCGTTATCAAAAATTGGCGTCGTTGCCGGGGAATACGAGTGTCAATCAAGTTTGTGATAATTACTAGACCCTTTGGTCAAAGATTCTTGTACTTTTACTTTTAGTTGTTGTTTTTGTTTTTTTAAGGTTTATTCAGTCCATCAATGGAGGCACAACGTGAAATTGAAAGGATGACTGCTCAAGTGCATCAACAGAATATTGATAACCGTAGGCGAGCAACAAATCCTGACGATGAGGATCTGGGCGATGAAGAGCTATTAAACCCACAGCATACTACTGAGATGGCGACACCAGCAAACAGAAGAGATCGTCAAGCAAGATATAGGCCTGAACACCGAACTGTACCAATGTTGTTCGATGATGATGAAGATGATCTTGACGAAGCTGGTGCCACAGGAGCTATTATTCTTCCTCCCTTAGCACCTGGAGCAAAGTTCAATATCACTAGCACCATGATTCAGCTTTTGCAACTCAAGGGATTATTTGGTGGACTAGCAGGCGATGATCCGAATATGCATCTCATCAACTTTATTTCTACATGCAAGTCTTTTGACAATCCTGGAGTTGGACAGAATGCAATTCGATTACGTCTATTTCCATTGTCTCTGTCTGGGGAGGCAACTATGTGGTTGAATGGGCTGACTCCTGATTCTATTACTAATTGGAGGCAATTGAAAGACG
Organism: Capsicum baccatum var. pendulum; assembly: GCA_030864225.1. Classification (NCBI taxonomy): domain Eukaryota; kingdom Viridiplantae; phylum Streptophyta; class Magnoliopsida; order Solanales; family Solanaceae; genus Capsicum; species Capsicum baccatum. The sequence continues at coordinate 83,018,549 of CM061552.1, forward strand.
CTTTCCTAGAAAGATTCTTTCCGCCATCCAAAAGAGCACAGTTGAGAGACGAGATCACAAATTTTCGGCAGCTTCCAACTGAAGCCCTCCACGAAACATGGGAAAGGTTCAAGACGAAGCTTATGCGGTGCCCAAATCACCATATGACCAATGACCACTTGATGGAGATATTATACAGAGCTTTGAATTCGGTGACTAAGCCAGTGGTTGATAATACGGCTGGAGGATCTTTTATGGACCTCACCTTTGGTCAAGCAAGCAATATGCTAGATCGTATGACAAAACAAAGTAGAGCTTGGCATACCAAGGATTCTGAGGTAGCAAGCCCCACTTTATCTATTGGCATGACTGCAGACCAACGAAGAAGAGAAGAAGAGCGTGATCAAGATATGGCGCACATGAAAACCCAAATGGATCTTCTTACAAAACATCTATTAGGGAAGGCTGAAAAAGTGAAAGCGTTTGCATCAAAAGGAAGAGATGAATCTGATTCGGAAGAGGAGGCCAACTACTTGAACAATCAGGGGGGTTTCCGTGGGAATGCCCAAGGAAACCAAGGTCGGAACTATTATGATAAATTTGGAAGCAAAGACCAAGGTAGTTGGAAGAAAAATAATGAAAAGAGTGGTTTGTACATCCCCCCTGGTAGACGTGATACCACCACATCTAATTCTGGGAGTATGGAAGACATGATGGCTAAGTTATTGAAAGGAGTGGAAGCAACGAACGCAGGAGTTAAGGAGGTGATTGATGATTTGTCCTCCATGAAGCAACTAGTTGATTCTCATTCCACTTCTATCAGGCAAATAGAGCAGCAATTGAGCCAACTTTTAGCAGCATTCAATCAAAGAAAGGTTGGCACCTTACCAAGCGATACTGTGCAAAACCCAAAGAATGATGGGTCATGCATGGCCATCACTACCAGAAGTGGTAAGGTGCTGGAAACTTCAGCAAAAGGCAAGCAAGTGGTTGACGAAGTTGCGGACATGGACATTACACCTAGTGACGTTACAAAAGGAGAAGAAGCCGCAACAACTACTCCCAACGTCAGGGATGTTTCACCTAGTGACGTGCAGCCTGAAAAAGTGGAAAAACGGAAGCAAGAGGAGAAGATAACCGTGGAGAGAACACTTCCATACCCACCACCACCTTTTCCCCAAAGATTGAAGAAGGTGGCAGATGACACAAAGTTCAGCAAATTCATGACTATGATCAAGCAACTGACCATTAATGTTCCATTGGTGGAGGCACTTGAACAAATGCCTGGGTATGTGAAATTTATGAAGGATCTCTTGACAAAGAAGCGGGCAGCAAGTTATGAGTTAGCGGATAATGTTCATCATTGTAGTGCAATCGCTACAAGGTCGTTAGTTCAAAAGAAGGCAGATCCTGGAGCTTTCACTATTCCTTGCACAATTAGATCGTTGGATTTTGCTAAGGCATTGTGCGATTTGGGATCTAGCATCAATTTGATGCCACTATCTATCTACAGAAAGTTGGGGTTGGGAGACCCTACACCAACCAATATGAGGCTCGTGATGGCTGATAGGTCGGTAAAACGACCTGTGGGTATCCTGAATGATGTGTTGGTGAAGGTTTTGTCATTTATCTTTCCTGCCGACTTCGTTATTCTGGATTGTAAGGAGGATTCTGAAGTTCCCATAATCTTGGGACGTCCTTTCCTTGCAACTGGAAGTGTGCTTATTGACATGAAAGATAATGAGCTTTTGTTTCGAATTAATGACGAAGTGGTACAGTTTGATATATGCAAAACAATGAAGCAGCCCAGCGATATGAATGAGTCATCTGTAGCTGATGTTCATTATGAGGATACGAAAGCATTATCTATAGAGAAACAACCTACTGTTGAGCCATTGTCTGCTGCGCCACTGAATGTTGAGCATGAGGATAATGAAGATTATGAAGAACTTATGGGTGATCTAACAGAAATAGAGTCTTATACTCCTAAGAAACCGGATTGTGATCTCAAGAATCAACCAACAGCGAAGACTCCCTTTGACGAGCCACCAATGCTAGAATCGCAAGAGCTTCCCGATTATCTAAGGTATGTGTTCTTGGAAAGTAGAAATATACTTTCGGAGAGAGCAGATGATTTAACTGAACAGCACGTAGAAGCTCTCATCTCTGCTCTGAGGATATACAAGAGAGCTATGGGTTGGACTATTGATGATATAATTGGAGATTCTCCGGGAAAATATAAGAGCCGTCTTGAAGAAGATCGCATGCCCACAGGTAAGCCTCATTGTCGTCTAAATCCTTTCAGAAAACGATCTATCACTTACCTCGACGAAGTCTGAGTACTCGAGGTAACTACGTCGAGCCACGATAATAAATAAGGCGCTAGATGGGAGGCAACCCATTGTTCCATCGCTTTATCGTTTTATCATTTTATCATTTTTCTTTCATTCTAGTACTTGTTTTGTTTTGATAAATAAAAAATCCAAAAATAAGAGTCGTGCCACGACCAAAACTAAGGCGCTTGGTGGGAGGCAACCCATCGTACTAATCATTTTCATTTGGTTTTGAGCAAAAATAGGTGCAAGAGGTATTCAACGAGGAGATTGATTTCAATTGACGATTTGGATGCATTGTATGGTAAAGTCGGTAAGTTAGGAATGGTGATGCATGAGGCTATGGATTGAGCATTTCTCACGTCAAAATAGGCATCGAGGAAGGCTAGGCCTTGGTAAAACTAGGCCACGAACGATGCACAACCTATCCTATAGCCTAAGGTCTCGGAATCTAGTGTGCTATACACTATGCGCCGCCTATTCCTAGGTATGCTTTTGACTATGCGCCGCCTATGCTATGGCATTTGGTCTCAGTATCTCATATGCCATAGACTATGCGGCGCATATGTCTACAAATGCCATAGACTATGCGGCGCATATGTCTACAAATGCCATAGACAATGCGCCGCATATGTCATGACTATGCTAAGCATTATGCGCCGCATATGTGGCATTTTTGTCTCCAAAACCGATTGTAAATGGGTCATAACCCGACCCATTCTCTTCCTATATAAAGGGTACTTAATAAAGGGTACTTAGTCTTGGAACATAAGAACATTGCAAAGTGACCTAAAGGGGCCGCACATCCATCCAAATCATCTCAAAATTTCTCTTGCTCTTCCAATTCACAAAACCATCTCCACAAGCTTCAAGCAAGTAAGTACTCTCTTATTCTTCATTTATGTCTCGTAAGTACTACATTGCTATGTCTATCATGAATTGCTACATCTTGAAAGATTATTGGTGATGTTTATGTGTTTGGATAGTTGATACAAAATCATGTGAGTGAACATATACGTAGGAAAATCTTGACTTGTTTCCGACTTGAATTTGGTTTCAATAGCATTGTTATGATATTTACGGAATTACTATGGATATGAACATTGCTTAAGATTGTTGTTTGGATACTTACATGTTAGACTATCCTGACCATCGGGATAAGACCTATAGTGCCTACCGACATAAGAGGTTGTGATTATTGAATGTAACTATACCATGATATAACCCCTATGTAGTAGTGTTGTTATACCTAACATGAAAGTAAAGCAATGGTTGCAAGTAGTGATCCATCACTGATTCTCTTGTCGAAATACAGCTCCTAAAACGTATGTCGATGAAATCTGAGTAATCGACCACTTTCGCTTCACTGATTTGTGTTAACAAAACTAAGTGTGGGGTGGTACCGCTACTGCTTATGTATAGATTGTATCCATTGAGATTGTGCTACCATTAACGCTATTTCAAGTCTCAGGTACAATGGCACCTAAAGAGAGACAAGGCAAGGAGAAGGCTACCACTTCCTAAAAGGGCAAGAAAAGAGGCCGCAAGGAGCAAGGAGAACCCTCCCCGCTGCAAACACCTCGACTCACGCTTGGAATTAAGTGGGATACTTATGAGGAACTTCTGAGGATGACGACTCTGATGATGATTCCAATGCAAGGGGTATGACCCCAGACATAGAGGATGAGTCTGACTAACCAGGTTCTTCTTATTTATTTTCCACTGAGGACAGTGTACCGACTAAGTGTGGGGTGGTGGTATTGCATGCTATACTTCTCTATTCGCATCTATGTTTGTTTTCTTCTATTTCATTTTTGTTTCGTTTTATTTTTTTAGTAGTTAAAATTTTTTTCTAGCTTCGCATGAAATTATTTTGATAGGTAGCATGAGATTATAACAAGAGTATGTGCTACAATTGTGACTATTGAGACGTTTAGGCTCTAGTTGTGACTCATTATGTGATATTGTGTGATTCAATTCCTTCACTTGTTGGGTCGAGAGTCTATATTACTTCCAATCAAGTCAACCATGTGCCTTGTGTGTGTGAGATTAATAGTATCTTCTATGTATGTGGCTGATGCTAGAACTTGCCTGGTATGTATGCAAAGCGAAAATAAGGAGTGTAAGTTAGGATATGATTTAGGCATTTCTTTGGCAACCTATATTTGTTTACCTTCAGTTTTACCTACCCATGGACATCATCCCTAGTTAAACCCTTTTGAGCCTTTAGCCTATTTCTTTGACAACCTTGTATGTAAGCCTAATCCATTTCTTTCAAGACCATAATTTGATCCAAAATCCTGAGTGCTTTAAAGTGAAAAAGTCATGTGACAACATAAGAGGAAATTGGGTGAGTATAATGCTATAAATTGGAATGGTTCTTGAATGTGTTATGAAAAAGAAAGAAAGTGTTATCATAAGAGGTATGTTGTGAAAAGAAAAAGGAAAAGAAAGCTGAAAAGTGAGTTGTGCTTAAAATTGAAAAACAAAAGATGAGAACAAGGGTGGAAGAATAAAAGAAAGAAAGGTTGAAAGAAAAAAGTGTCAATAATACAATGTGATGTATTAAAGTGCTTAGGAACTTAGTCACTATTTCTGGCCAAAATAGTTGATCCTACCCGTCCCTTAGCCTACATTACAACCATCAAAAGACCTACTTGATCCTAATCTTAACATTCCGACATTTAGTGGAGTACTACATTAAGGGCAAGCCTATGGTCATCAGTTGCTACATATGAATTCTTTGTGAGAGTGAGTGCAAGGATATTTTGATACCCATGTGAGTGATTATGGGTACTATATTGTGAGACACACATGGTTGATGAGTCTTGGATAGTTGTATATGATTCTATGCACCTTAACGTTTGCATGCGAGTTGATCACCATCACGAGTCTATGCTTGAGGTTAAATTGTTTCTACTTATAATCAGAAAGCTACTCTCTGTTGATAATTGTTGTGCTTGTCTTGAAGAATGTTTTGTGTTGTTGCTGTAAAACCCTAAGTTGATGTTTAGAAGGACATGATATTTTGTTCGAGGACGAACAAAGCTTCAAGTGTGGGGTGTTGATGATAGGCGAATTCACGCGCCTATATCAATATATTTTGCCCATATTTTAGCCTAGTTTTGAGAACAAATTATATATTTCATGCACTTTTAGTCCTTTTTCCTATAAATGAGCTAACGAACATGATTAGTAAAGTTTCAGGTATAAATAATGCAAAATTCAGCATTTTATGGCTTACTTGACGCAAAAGAAAGCTCACGAAGGAAAGAAAGGGAGTTTACACGCCTAAGGACCAAAACTGCTGCATGGCAACTCTGTCCCGGGCTAAAACAGTATTTCTGAAGACTCTGGGGACCTGGACCAAAACTGCTGCATGGAAAATCTGTCCCGGGCTAAAACAGCATTTCTGAAGACTTTGGGGACTTACAGACACAAAGCTGGATTTTGACAATGATACATTAACCTAGTACAATTGGGTTATGTATTTCATTAGTTTATTTGGATTAGGAGAATGTTACATTAACCTAGTACAAATGGGTTAAGTATTTCCTTAGTTTAGTAGGATTTGGTTATTTATTTCATTAGCATAGTAGGAGTAGGATAGGAGTATTATAAATACCCTATCATGCTAGAGATTTTAATTAAGTCCTCCCTTAGTGGAGAGGCAATTCCTCCCTTAGTGGAGAGAAGACATTCAACAATTAATCTTCTTCCATCCCTCTCTTCTTCCACCACAATAATTCTACAACTCTTCTAATCTTTCCATTAATTCTATTCTTCTTCTATTCTTAAATTCCACAACAAGAGAATCGTTACCAAGCCAAGGAAACACGCCACACGCCCAACACCTAATCCACACGCCATTACTCAACAATAACAATGCAAATCGTGATCTCCTTCGCATTCATGGGTAACTAAACTTCTCTGTTGGGGTTATGGAAGCCGAATGAGATACTATCTATTGCTGTGAGTTTGTGAGTTCGAGACACGTATATTGCTTATATCATTATTCTCTTCATCTTAATGTAAATTCTTGTGGCTGCAGACGCATAGAATAACGCCAGTCTAACATTTAACTTGTTCGCGAGAAAGGTTATTTGTCTGGAAAAGAGATAATGTCAACGTAGTAGGACACCCTTTCCTATTAAAAAGCTAGTGTCGTAACTGGACTAACCTCTTGGAGAATTCGTATCGTTAGACACGCTTTAAGCTCGCGAGAGTTAAAGTGAAATAGTCCTTGTTTAGGTCGCGAGACGCTTGGATTTACCATCGACTACAATTCTCTATAAGCAATTGCATGTCAAGACTCTACACACTCATAGCCAATAGAGACGTATACCTCAGAAGGTGGACATAACCCCAACGCCTCAATTCTCATTGTCTACAACCAACGTGACAATCTTCCTCTTTTTACTTTGCTATTTTCAGCTTTTACTTTATTGTTTTGGTTACATATTACAATCCCCCCTTCTTACGAGACTTGCACCAAAAGTTTAGTAATTTTGCTTACTTGTTGGCCAAGCTATTCCCTGTGGGATCGACACCCAACCCAGGTTGGGTTCTATATTTGCTAACGACCGTTTTACACTCCCACGAGAGCTGTAGATTGAGCGTTATCAGCATGGCGGTTAGATGATAGCTCCCACAGTATCAATCCAATAATCATCTCAGTAAATCAGTTACAGTTGCTTGACCATAGCATACAGATATCAGTAATTCAGTTATCAGATTTTGGTATCTCAATTTATAGATTATATTCAGAACATATTTTATGCTTGGTCACGCATCTTCAGTGTTTATATATTTCACGCATCTATAGTGTTTATAGAATTCATACATCCTCAGTGTTACAGTTTTCACGTATTTTTAGTATTTACAGATTTCACGCATCTTCAGTACTTACAGATTTCATGCGTTCTATTCAGTATTTCATGCTATTTATTCATTTAGTAACTATTTATGCACATGAAACCATGCATATCAGCCTACCTCATTTAGCATACCAGTACATTCAAAGTACTGATCGCATACTCTTTTCTTGTGTTATGATGTATCATATAATAGGTTCGAATTCTCAGTTCTCGGATCGCGGATAGATTTTCCAGATTATCAGCCGTAGCAGTGGTGAGTCCTCATATTTTGAGGACAGACTATATTTACTTTTATGTTTTCAGTTTAGTAGTTAGTTGGATTTAGTTGGGGTCTGTACCATCAACTCATATTCAGTCAGTTTTAGAGGCCTTCAGACACTTTAGACAGTCAGTCAGCTTATCTTTATTTTATCAATTTCAGATAGCTGTTGTTGTTTTCAAATTCATGATTCAAAAATGCTTTATTATTTAAAACCTTATGGCTTATCAGTTGTTCTTTGGCATATGTTATTATATTATTCAGTGCTCACAGCAGGTACCAGCTCATGGGTTAGCTTGTGGCCCCTCGGGACTGTAAGCATCGTGTGGAGCCCAGGGTGTACTCTCGGGGCATTACACCTTGTTTGGTTCACTTGAAGGATGATAGCTTCATGCATTTAATTGGATTATTACCTCTTTGTTCAACAATGGAGTTGTAATGTCCAATTAGGTAGAAGGTTAGAGGTCGAGAGACCATGATCGTACAATAAACCCTACAAATCAACAACCAAGATAAGTAATCTAACAAATAAAGTTCAATAGCTTAGTATGATTGTTCGTAGAGCCTTAACCCTGGATTCCTATCCATTGATTGTACTAGCACTTTACTTTACTGCATAGTTTACTTTAATTTCAATTTACAATTCTATAACTCTTTTGGTTACTTTTGCATCAATTTAATCCCAATAGTTGAACTAGAATTGAATAGTTGTTTAACACAAGTCTTTGAGGGATTGATATTCGGCTTTATTTAAGGCCACTGTATTACTTGGTGAGATCACGTACACTTGCGTGTGTGCTTGGGCATAACAAGTTTTTGGAGCTGTTGCCGGGGACTTGTAAATAGACAACTATCTTATATTTAATTTTTCTATATTGAGTTTTACATAGTTTAATTTGTTTTAGTTTTTTTTTTAGCTTCTTTTTTATCACACTTCTTGACATGGCAGCCTGGATAGATGATTTTTGAGGGATGATGATTTTTGTCATTTTTGTGGAGGATCACACCAAAAAGCTTTTTGTTCAAATTTTGATGCAAGCGTTTGAAGAAAACCTGCTTGTTTCCGAGCTATACAGCAGACCACAAGTTGGTGTGTGGTTTGTGGAAATATGTATCACTCTACAGATATGTATGGTATGACAGTAACTATAACACAATGCAATATATAAAAGTAAATTTGTTTGTCATCATTGTAAATGTATGATTTCTTAAATCAATCGTGGGTGCAGTCTATAAATTATAGAGAATGACTTCTATAATATTTGTCATCGACCTCTATAAATTAGGACAATATCTAAACCGGTAACACAATGCAATCAACTGTATTATCTAATAAGACAATGGAATAACTGAACACAATTTTATCAGTAAATTAAAACAAACTTGTTTGTCATCATTGAGTTGTTTTATCCATAAAAATCAAATCACTAAAAACAACAAATCATTAAGAAAATCATTTGTTTCAAGCCGTCAAACTATATGTTATCAACTGTTTGTCCAGCGCCACAATCATTATTGAGTTCCTTAACAATACCCATTAATCTACTAAATTTTCTTTATCTTTTTTTCTCCTCTTCTTCTACTTCTTCCTTCTCATTTTCTTTATCTTCTGATGATGACGATGATTTCTTCTCTTTTTCTATATTTTTATCCTCCTATTCAGACACTTCTTCTTCATTAACTGCCTTCTCTTTTTTCTGAACTTCTTCTGATTTTTTTCACCATCTTCTTCTTTTTTCTCCTCATTTGTTATTTCTTCTTCAGCTGTCATCTCCTCATCTTTTTTGTCTTCTTCTTTTTTCTTATCTTGTTCATATGTTGCCTTCTCCTCGTCTGCTTCTTCTTCTTTCTTCTTTTCTTTCACTTTTTCATTTGTTGCTGCAAGGTCGGTTACGGGTGCAAGTTCTTCGAGGTATACTTGATGTCGGCTACAAGGGGAACTATCAACATGCGTTGTATTGTTTTGAAAGGATTACCAAAATTATTCAAGAAATTAAATAGAAAGGAAAAAAATAAATTAGTTTACCTTGATCTTGTTGCTTCTTATTATTCTTTTCGATTCTCCCCATTCTCTCATCGCTAACAAAAAAAATAATATCCAGAATAGTTGTCTCAAGCAAAGCAACACACTCACGCAGGTCTTCATCATTAGAAGTATCTAGTGCAGTTTTGATTCCACTTAAACCAGCATAATCACAAGCACGTGCTAGACTTAGGACATAATTGTGACCATCCAAATCTTCATCTTTTTCTACAACCTCCACTGATAAAGTGAAGACAATTACTCTTTTTAACTGTGTCTTTAAGACACCGATGGACGTGTCCTTAACTTCATTTGTGTATGGCTTAAATATTTTCATGTAGGTCTGCTCCATCTTATGGACAGTAAGGATAAGGTACGGGTGCACAATCTATAAAAAAATATATAAATTACACGACATTCACTAATTTAATAATATTATTATCATATTATAATAAGTAAAATTTTACCTTTGTGTTGTTTCCTTTGTACTTAAATTGGTCGCGTTGTCGCTCTTCGACATGTGCCATATAAGTAGATCGGAAATGGCCAAAGGAGAATCTAACGACTTTCTGGTGTACCTTTCAAGATGAGGAAAAGATTCATATCCAAACCTGCAATCAATAGAAGCATAAATAAATCTACAGGGTCTATGTATTACTACATAAATAGGTAAGAGCCTATAATAAATCGATAAGATGGTAGATGAAAAGTACCAAAAATGCCCCAAAAAAGTCGTATAAAGCGTATGACACATTATTCTTCTTGACAAACGTTCCTTTCTGCTTGCTCAAATTAATCTTCTTTTTCAAATTTCTCAATGTCAGCCTAAATGACTTTTTTCCCATTGATAACTCTCGAAGAAATCTAAATCAGCCGCCATCTTGATGTGGTTTGAATCCACCTTCTTTGACGGTTCCTTTGCCAGCAGCATCGAGTGCATGAATCAAACTAAAGCGCACTTTAACTTTTGCTTCTTGGTCAACCTTTTACCTTTGATCAGGCTAATCAGCCTTGTAGCAGTAATACTCTTGTTCTTCGTCACCTTAAAATGAAAACCTTCACCATTTTGAAAGACTTTGTTCGTTTTTTATTTGCAGGGATATGCTGAACAATTCAGCCCCATAATTAGAGAAAATTTCTTTAAGCCAAAATAAGTTGACTTATCAGCCAGACGGAATTAAATTTCATGTAATTTTTTATTATTTTTAGTACGTCGCAACACATATAATGGACCATCTGTCCATTGAATTTAAATAATTCGACAAATGTATCAAGTGTTCAAAATAGGTCTTCTTAAAATCAACACAGAGCTTTTGTTCAACTAGAATCTTTCTAAACTCCCGATAAACCGCCATTCTTGCTCTTAAGGAAATTTTTGCTGGAAAAGACCCTAACTCATCCATTCAAGTAGTTAGGTCATACAACGCAATGGAGATATCTCTTGCACAAATTGCCAAAGATCGGGGCATCCTCCTCCCCGTCTCTACTATCTCTCCTATTCTCATCTTCACCACTATCACTTTCACTTTCTTCTTCGCTTTCTCCTTCACTGTCCTCAACATCGTCACTCCCATATGCATTACTTTCCTCAAATTCCTCAATCTCGGCAGATTTTTTATTCACTTTTCGACTCAGGTTCTTCAATTATAACTTTTTTCTTCTTCGGAGTTTTGGAAACTTCTTCGTCGTTTCGCTTCCTCCTGCTAGAAGTAGTGGAAGCAGGCCCTTTAACTGCTTTATGAACTTTAACCATTTATGATCTATAAGTGAAAAAAAAAGTTGTAATGGTCGATCTATCGACCACTGATCTATTAAAAAAATGAAAAAGTACAACAAAAATAAATCTGTAGTGGTCAATCTATCGGCCACTGATCTATTTAAAAAATGAAAAAATACCTCAGATCAAACATGCAAATCAAGTATCAACTTCTCCAGATATTAGCAGTGCAATTTACAACAACAAAAAAACCATTAAAATGGTTCTAATTCAGTTAAAAGATTCAAAATCAATAGACAATATAATACAAAAATTTTAAAAATTTCTAGTCATTATTCAAAGCAAAACATAATTAAACATGTGAAATCAAGAATATTGACTAAAACTCTCAGATTTCGACTAATTCAATGAAGAACAGTGCAATTTTTGTCAAAATCGAAGAATGACTACTCAAAAATAAAATTAAAAAATACTAAAATAGATCTAAAACTGGTCGGAGAAGAAGATTAAACTTACATGAGCAAGAGAAGATGAAAAATATCTACTTTAGGAGGGACAATGGAGCAAACTGTTTCAATTCTCTACAGCTATGAAGAAAAATTGAGAAGAAGAATATTTGAGGAGAGAGAGAAGTTGTTGAATTTATTAAATGAATTTTAAAAAGGTTTGAATATTTAATAAATATAAAAAAGGATCATGTTGTATTTTTACAAATTATATTTTATCTCCAAATTTTAAGAATGTTGAAGAGGACCATAACCCCACAATATTATCCTATTTTTTATTTTTTTTCAAATCCTAATCCTAAAAAATAAATGAAAAAGAAATTTAGCTGGTATGACCTACATTAAATTTTAAAAAGCCTTAGCATTCCAAATCTTCTCTCAATACTAGCTCATGTGGCTATAGATTGCTGGCATTTCTCAGATATGTCTCCAACCATATTGCCGTGAAAAACAAATCAACCAATGATTCTCAAAGATTATTTAAGTATTTATTTACTTTTTGCAAATACTACTATTTGGAAACCGAGTTATCATGATTAGCTAGTTTATCTCTGTGCACTGAACTTCTTTATTTTTTTTGTCTTTAATTTAAGTTGTATTTCATTAGCCAGAATATATAAAAATCATGACCATATATTAATGTTGAGAAAGATCTTGATTATGGGATATTAAACTTGGTTTCTAAGCATCGTACTTCATGATAATCAGTAAAACTTCGTGCGAAAAAAATGACCTAAATTATGGCTAGCATTAGTTTAAGATATTTTCATGAAGTGGTAACTAAAAGAGCTTCTAAACGAAAGCTACAAAAAAAAAAAGTAATTGAAGTTACAATTATCTCTACTTTTTAAGGCTAATCTTCTCAATTAACCATTTTTGAGGTCACAGTTTGTATTTTATCCCGAGTTTCAAAAAATTCTGTACAACTAATTCATTTTTTTCTACAACTTCAATCCATTTGCTTGAAGCTCATAATGATCACTTGTGTGACCTTTTTAAATGCTACTCCTAAGATTCGTTTAATATTAGGTTATTTTAGATGGAACCTTTTGCCTTCACTTGATTTAATATTCTTTTGATTGATCACATCGCCGATTCTTATTCTCTACTTTGAGGAAACATGTTCAATATGTTTGGCTTCAATAAATAGGTCAAAAGAAAAGAAATCCCTATGTGCGATGTCCCACATTTTCCTTTACCGGGGGCAGGGGAGGGGTGTCTTGTTTGTTTTTCTTTTTTTCTTCATAAAGAAAATAGTGATTCGAATTCTTAACTTATCAATTGATGGTGAGGTGCTTAGTTATTTGAGCAAACCTCACTTGTTGGGGATGGTGTAGAGTCAAGCATAGGAATTGGCCACAAAATAATGCATTAATGACTTGGAAGTTCAAATAACTTTTAAGATTTGACATAAGGAAGAAGAAATTAAAAGAAGAGCATACGCATAGAAAGGGTGGTTACTTAGCTGGAAAACTCACCTTCATAGTCATATTTTACATAATTATCATTTATAACTTTTTTATTCAATTTACGCTCATTGTATTTGATTTTATCAATAATCTGTATTCATTTAAATTATAAATACAGTGTCATTTAACTGTTGTATTCGATTCACATCCACTTGTATTAACTTTTGCTTAGTGAGTTGTATTCATAAAAAATATAAATACGCTATATATTTAGTCTAGTCAAAAATACTACCATTTTTTTCTTTTCATTTTTAAAATATTTTTTCTTTTTCGTGTTTTCCTCGTTTTTCTTTTTTTTCTATTTTTTCCTATTTTTATTTTTTTCATTTTTTTTAAATTCTCTCTTCTATTTCGCTTTCTTCTTTTCTTTTTTGTACTTATTTTCTTTATTTATTTTTTTTCTATTTTCTATTTTTGTATTTTTGAAAAATATAACTACTCGAGCACAAGTTATGGATGATAACGTAAATACCAAATTATTTATCTTATTTATGTCACATCCTCATTTATATTTTTGTATTCATTGATATAATTGTATTTGTATTTATTTTTTAAAGTTCGCGCTTGTATTTGTATTTTGTAGTTCCCATTTATATTTGTATTTTATAATTCGCACTCGTATTTGTATTTGCTAGTTCGCACCATCATTTATATTTTATATAATTCCCACTTGTATTTTAAATAACTGTTTTTATTTATATTTTATAATTGATTGTATATTATATTGGATTATATTTGTATTGTGTTTGTATATTGAGATTATATTTGTATTTGTATTTTATTTTCATCGATGCTTTTTTATTTTTAAAGAATTATTTTGTATTTGTATTTGTAAGTTGATTGCATATTGTATTTAGCCGTGATTATATACAGTTTATCATTTGTATTTGTATACAAACAAGTAAATGCATTAATTGTATTTTCTTGATTCTAAAATATATAAATATGTAATGCATCATTTGATACAAATATACCATTTTGTATTTATATGTCAAAATTATCATTCATATTTGTAAATAAATAAATATCACTTGATACAAATACAATTACAAACAAATGAAATAAATGATTTTACAAATACAAATACAATATGTATTTCTATATATTGAATTGTATTTATTTATAACAATAAATACAACTCGTATCAATAAATACAAACAAGTATTCGTAGAAAGAAAATCAATTGTTCATTTTCAATAATTAAAAAATACAAATGATAGTTCACACTTGTATCTATATGTTATAGTTCGCATTTGTATTTGTATGTTATAATTTGCACCTGTATTTGTATGTTAGAGTTCGCCTTTCTATTTTATAATTCACACTTGTATTTGTATTTGCTAGTTCGCACAAATGAAAAGAAGGAGAAAAATGAAAAGGGAAAAAAAAGAGGAGGAGAAAAAATGAGAGAAAAGGAAGGGAAAAAAATATATATAAAAAAAAAGAGGTAATAGAAAATAGAAAAAAAAAAGTAAAAAAAAAAAAAGAAGGAGAAAAAATAGAAAAATGAAAAAAAAAAAAAAGGAAAAGAAAAAAATTGAAAAAGGAAAAAGAAGGAGAGTAATAGAAAAAAAAAAATACATGTTAGAGGCTATAAATTGTAATTAGGGATAATTAATAGGTAAAAGGGGACTATAAATTATAATTAATTGAAACTTAAGCTAAATAGGATAATCAAGAAAAAATATTTGCTATGTTATATAGCTATCCCATTTTATAACGGGGTATAAAATATAAAGTGTCACTCATTAGAATATTTTGTTTTAAAATGATCTTCAATTTTTGCATCTTAGTTCTTTAATTTTTGCGTCATCGTCATTTTAAGCAACAACAAAAAAGTAGCCCTTTACGTTGATAAAAGAAATTGGCAAGGCAAAATTCGCAAGGCATGCCGATAGAGGCGTAGCTTATTCTTATAAAATTTTGTATAAATAACATAAATATCACCCTTTTGGAAGTAATTATATTCTCTTCCATTTTTAAAATTATTTTACTCTTTTTCCCTATTAATACACATAACATAGCCGACATATGCATAGCATTCTGTGTATATATTGAGATTTTTGTAATATGTTTAGGGAGTTGGGATTTTTTATAATATTAGAAACATAAGTTGTGTATTTGTGAATTTTTTATTAAAATTTATGCCTTTGCAAAATAGAAATTACATAATTTATGCCGGACAAGTTTTCAGCATACTAAACTTTTGCCATGTGGTTAAATCATAGTTAAGGATAGGAAAAAGCTTAAATATGTCATCGGACTTTGAGAAAAGACTCATTTATATCATTCGATTAAAGTTTGGCTCGTTCATGCTATTATCGTTACAAAAAAGGCTTATTCATGCCTTTTTTTTAACAGCCTAGTTTTGGTGATTTTTGGCAAAAATTATTTTGTACACGTGGTCAACAATGATTCGTCCACGTCTTTAATTAAATGAGCCAAAAAAATTGAAGAAAAAAGGCTCAAATATACCGTTGAATTGTCAGAAATGGTTTATTTATGTCATCAATTAAAAATTCGGCTCATTCCTATCATCGTCATTATAAAGCCAGCTCATCCATTCAATTACTTTTTAACGGTGGGTTAACAAAAATAGCTTTGCCACACTGTATTTTATTAGAGGTACACATTATTAATTAAAATAAATCAATATTAATTTCAAAATACCTTAAACCCTTTAAAAAGAACCTATTTATTTAACATAACCCGGCGCACACCCATTAAAGTATTTTTTCTACAACAATTCTGATCAGAAAAAATAGTGATTAGTTTATATCCTTTGGTTGTTTCTTGTGGATTCTAAATTATTATAAATGTTACGCTCGACAGATGCCTCAAAAGTTCTATCCTACAGTAACTTTTCTTTTATCCTACAGTAATTGATTAGTTGTAATTTCAATGACTCCAATATATACTTCGAAGTTGCAAGAAAAGAAGTCAATGAACGATTAGGGCAAGCAAGAAAAAGAATGAGGCGCACAAATAGAACTTATCCATTCTCCCATCACAAATTAGGGGAACATATATTGTTGAAAAATCATTTTCAAATAACGGCTTAAAAGAAGTTTGCTATCCCAATTATTCTGCCATTTATATGGGATAGCTTATTCCACCACTATTATATAAATGATGGGACAAATAGTTTCGATACTAACTAATTTCAGATATTTTGAAATTAATATATATTTATTTTAATTAATAACATGGAGTTCTAATAAAAGGCCACGTGACAAAACTATTTTTGAAAATCCGCCGCTAAAAAATAATCACATGGATGAACTGATTTTACTACAGCGATGACACAAATGAATCGAACTTTTAATTAATGACATAAATGAGTCATTTCTGATAGTTCAATGACATATTTGAGTCTTTTCTCTTATTTTAATTAATAACATGGAATTTTAGTAAAAGATCATGTGGCAAAGTTATTTTTGAAAATTCACTGTTAAAATGCAGTCATTGATGATATGAATGAACCAAAATTTTAATTGATGGCATAAATAAGTCATTTCTGATAGTTTAATGGCATATTTAAACTTTTCTCCAGGATCTATTGACCCATAAATTTTTATTAAATGAGAATTAGGGACCAAAATTAAAGACCACGTAAAATTTAAAAATCACGCAGAAATAGTGGCTATTCGTGCGAAAATTAGTGTTGACCTTAAAAGGGGACATAACTTGAAACTGCTTGCTTCCAACCTGGTATATTTTGGGGTCAAACTATTATATTTTATTTTCAAAACAGGGGGCTTGGCAATAATCGGCCCTTATTTGTCGGAAACAAGTTCAGATTGTGCTCATTAATGGAAACGTGTTATTGGTATTGTGACCACTAAAAACCGAGAGGAGCACAAAGTCATATTGTATTATAGTTCGCAGTCTTTTTTAATTTGGACCAAACTGTTCAGTATTTGAAGATCATAAGAAATTAATAGGAGTATATATAAGATAGAAAATTCAAAGTTTTCTTGCTTTAAGAAAGTTCAAAGTACTAGCATGAAATATTGGGGCACGGAAAGATATTTGATCTTTAAGGACTGTTAAATAGGCTTCAAATTAAATAGTTTAGTTTCCCGTAACAAACACTATCGGTAGGTTTAAATTCTAGAAGAGAAAGAAATATGGATAAATTACACAAAATTATAAGACTTTATTACTTAAAATTCCTTACTTTTTAAATAATGGAAAGTGCTAAGTGGCCACAATTAACTCTTTGATACTTCTATCTATATTTATAATCTATATCTATATCTATAATGTATAATCTATAATCTATAATATATTAAATGTGTGAAGACTCTTATAAAAGTAATTTAAAATTTTTGCCCTTTCTGAAAATACCTTTCAATAGATAAAATTGTCTTTTCACTTTTTTCTTTAATTATTGTATTATTAAATAAAGACCTCCTAAAATATATGAGAAGAATCCTATCAAATAATTATAGAAAAAAATTAGGAATCCTAAATGCCTAAAATATATGAATCCTAAAATATATATGAGTCTTAAAATATATGAAAAGAAATTAACAGTCCTAATATATATGTAAAGAATCACATTTATTTTAATTAAATACTAGTTTAATCGCACATGTCTCGCAAGTGTAACTTTTGATTAACTAAGATTAGATGATTTTGTCTATCGCGAATATTTTTAATAAAGTGCAAACAGTTTAAATCACTACTCAAAGATTATGTATTTTATTGTCAGCATACATATATTTTACCGCCATAAGTTTCAAGTGGTTAATGGATCGTCACTGAGGCTAAGAGAAACGCATCGATTTGAACTATATTTGTAGTACAACTTTTTTTATATATATTTAAACTTTTTCTTATTTTTAAAGTTAAATTTTTAGGAAATTTTTGATTATTTACTTAAAAAATTTAAAAATCTGATATTTCTTATATATTTCTTATTCTAACTCTTTCATATTTATTTCTAGATTTTTTAATTCTTCTTAAAATCACCTATAGTTAATTTAGAATTCTTAAACTAATGAAAAATATTGTCATTAATTTTGATGACTTTTAATAAGAAAATATTTTACTATAAATATTTAGTTAATTTTCACCAATTAAATATTAGAAAAATAGTGAAAAGACGATTTTGTCTAAAATAAAGACTTTTAATGAAGGACAAAAAGTTCAAACAATATTTCTACGGACCTTCACATTTTTAATATATTATAGATTATAGATATAAATATAGTTTAAGGAGATGTACAGTTACACGTTTATTCCATACTATATAAAATTTATACATGTTTAAGACATGTTATAAAAAGTAGTCCAATGATACTTATTCACCTTGAAAAAACAATAGATAACTTATCATTATCCAATATATGTTACAAAAAATTGAATTTATTCTAATTAATGGGTAATATATAAAATTATCTTTATTATTTAGTATTTCTTAAAAGATGTGTTAAGTCAATAATGGACACATAAAGATGAACGGAGAGAATAGCTATTTAATGCCTAATGTTTTTCTAAATAAATCTGTATAGATTAATGTGTTATATATAGAGTTTACATTTATATTAAAAAAACTAAAAAAGCGTGATTGTAATTACAAACACAATCACGTCTGCCAATATTATAACTTAATTTTTAGTTATTTAATTCCAAAAATATAAAATAATGAAATATGTAAAACATAAATATCTAAGACACTGTAGCATGTGTCATCCAATGTAATGGTATAAATTCCGTGTCTAAATTTAAAAATAAAAAACTAACAACATCACAAGAATATTATTGTATATTATATCAAATATATATTAATGTATATTATATCAAATATTTAATAATAGGAACATGCAATCATTTTTTTCCATTGAAAATTTTCATAATTAAATATTTATATTGTTTAGGACATGCACATTTTTATATTTCATATTTTATTTTGATTTATTTATTTTATATAACTATATGTATATATTAAATCTTGAATTCCTTTAATGAAATTCTTGACTTGGCTCAAGACCTCTAGTATCTAGTTTACGACAAGAAATCCTATTTATTTCACCACGTCACTTGATAGATGAGTCTATCATTTTTTTTGCTCACCTCTTGACGGGATAAAAGCTAAAGGCATGGACAACAATTATATGGTGGAAATATTCTTTTTTGATCATTTAGCCCTTTCTTAAATTTCTTATGTGTAAAGATAAAAGTATCTTATAAAGGGGACTATATTGCTTAAACTTTTCAAAATTGATGTCATACTCGTGTTGAATCCTCCAAAAATATATTAATCTTGAAAAATCCAACATACGCCTATTAATATTTTTGAAGTATCCGAGCATCGTAGAAAAGGACACAAGCAAGCTAGAACGATTTTGGAGATTGAAAAGAGGATTAAGAAAATAAGCCGATATAAAATAACCTCTTGTTGAGCTTTTATTAATGAAATAGGGATTGTAGTTGTTTTGAAGCCAATTTTTGTGGTGAATCTAATTCAATGTAGCCAAAAATAAAAATAAAAAAATGCACATTCATTTAGTTACATCCTTTGCCAGAAAAAAAAAAAAAGGAAACTGCATATCTATTGATATGAAGGTGAAATCAGCAATCCTCTACCGTAAAATCTTCACTTATCTTTAGTAGTACAAGCATGGGAATGTAAAAATATGTTTATTGCGGTTTAATATTAAAGCTTAAATATGATTCTTTGTTAATTTTCTTCAGAAGATAGATCGAGTTGATGAAGTACGCCCATAAATACACTGCAATCTAAATCAAAATCACGTTAGTAAAAAAAAATATTTTTCAATAAATCTAAACCACATTCATATTAAAAAAAAAAAAACACCAAATTAACTAATCTTAACAAATCCTAAATCCTCTGCCTAAAAGTTGAAATCGAAATAAATACATGAATAAAATTACAAAATATACTAAGCATACATATTGAAATAGAGAAGGAAAGCAAATTAACCAATCTAAAAAAACCCTAAACCATCTGTCTACTACACGTATATATTGAAAGGAACAGGGAAGAAAAATAAGTTGCTCTAGCTTACTAAAAATCAGACAAGAGTTTTACACCTAAACAAATTCAATATTTAATGACTTCTACGTGTAAAATTAGTATTCTACAATTAAAATCACTTTATTTGAGAAATAGATATATTCTGCAATTAATTATTATTCACTAATTTACTATTAATTAATTATGTTTGACTGCAATTATATTGAGATTTTTAATGGATATTTTAAAAAAAAAAAGATTTTTTGGGTTTCTGAATATTCTATTTGGGGTTGTCCTCTTTTGGTTAGGAATGATAAGGTTTCTTTAGATGGTGAAAAATAGATCCTATTTTTGAGAGGAAAGGTTTACTTTTTGTACTATAATAAATATTTTATATTATTAAAATAATAGGGGATAGGTGAAAATACGATTTTGTATAAAGTAGAGACTTTTAATGATTAAGATTTTTTTCATATATTTTAGGATTCCTTAATTTAATAAAATAATTGAAGAAAAAAAGGTAAAAAAACGATTTTATTTAAAGAAGAGACTTTTAATGAAGAATAAAAAGGGCAATATATAGGCTTGACATATGCGTTCCAACCTCATGGATCCAATTTTTTTTTTACCCTTTTCACGTTTTTTTGTTTTGTTTTTTTGCAAATGTGAGATTTTCTCTCTAGGCTTTTAAGCTTCTATTTGTTGCCTTTTAAAAAAAAAATACCTTCAAAATAAGTTCATATTCTTTTGTTATTGATTTAAATTAGGCTTAGTAAAATTAAAGATCCTTTGACTTGGTTATGAATAAGTATTAAACAAAGTCATTAGTTGGCTAAAAGATAAAACAAAATGGGGATTAAAGAATTCACGAGTTAGAAACTCAAATTTATAATCGCTTTCAGTCTTCCGTTAGGTTCTTAGAGATGTATGCTAGAAATAATATGCATCGCTCGATTTATGTTTTAGAGTCATCATCAAAACTCTAAAATATATTTTTCCTCTCAAAATATAATATTAAATAATTGATATTTCAATTTTTTTAATCTTTTTTTTAAAAAAAATTATATATTTATTTCATAATTTATAAGTATTAGCCTTGGATGAGAAGACGCATGGCATGGAATGTGATTTTACTTGCCTTGACGTGTGTGGTGTGAAAAGAGAGAAATGAGAGACTTTTTTAAGGGTAGCTTTTATCTATCAAGAAATTATCCTTGTGTGACTTTAAATGGATCTGATTCATAAAAGCAAGATTTATGAAGGCGGATTAAGTACATTATTCGATATAAATGATAGCAATCTATTCTTTTGTATACACTTATTGTTATCGTCATTCACACGTGCGAAACACGTATACTTGACTAGTATGAATAAAACTCTTTACTCCACAATTAATGTATGCAATCTGTTATAAATGTATTTACATTATAATGAATGTCTATCAAGATCTAATAATATTCAGTTGATATCTATCAGAATTTAAAGTATCTGTCTTTTAGTCAGAAACTAAGAGTATTTTTCCCTATAAATAGAGGGGTTTTATTCACTGTATTCTTAATAAAGATGATCTCTCATCCCTTAAGAGAAATAAAGAAGTCTCTCTCTTCTCTTTATTTATTCCTGTTGTTCTCTATTTATATTTCATAATACGTTATCAGCACGAGATTCTACCAAACAAGGTGAGATTATAAATCTAAAGGTAATTTCAAAGTTAATTATTTCTTATGTTATCTGTCTTTTGCTACTAACAATATAGTTATTGTTGGATTTGAGAAAAAAAAAAGATGGGTGAATAAAGGCTAGAAGCAACACTTGATTACGAGGGAATTGATCATTCTGTGCTTCGTGATTTTAAAATTTGGCTTGGTTGATACATAATTATGATGTAATGATAATGAAAGGGATATATAATTACCATATTATTCCCTTAGGTAGCAGTAGTGATGCAAGAGTGTGTGTAAGTTAGGCAAAACCCATTACTATGGTGATTCATTCCTTTCAGTACTATTATAATTCCTTATAAATCTATTTGGTTAACATTGTTACATAATAATATGGGAGATTGTCAATCATTGGGCAATTAATGATGTGAAAATAAATTTCATGTATTGTATATAGTGGTCATACGTGTGATAATTGATTTGGAACCATTTATGTTTTAAATTTATTTCTCAAGAACAATATTATCAAAAGAGATGATAATATGTTGGGTTCAAGTCTCATTGATTTATGCCTAAGACGCATTTATATGGGTAAGACATTGAGTTTGAATCTCAATGCACCATACTGAGATGATATTATGATGGCTAAGGAAAAATAATGGATATTTGGTGAAGAGTCATGAAATTCGACCTATTGAATATGTTCAATTCCATGAAGTGAATGTGGTAGCAATATATGATAAGTCTGAAATATGAAAACTTACTTCATTCTTGAGGTGTATGTGATAGCATTGCATAATATGTCTGAAAGAAGATAAGTGATTGAATGCACGAATATAAGCGTGGAGGGACAATATGATAATAATCACCAAAAATGATAATATTTTCATACGTTTATTATGACTATAAGATATGTTAGAGAAAAATTCTCTACATTATACGTATGCCTCGATTGGCTCTTTGCTCCTGAAGTAGCAATATCATGAAAGAAGTTATAAGCTATCATAATTTGACAAGCTTAAGGCACGATTATATTTCATTATTCCTTGGAAATGAGAAGTTTATTAATGTAAAAGTGCTCTTAATTGTGATGATATCATAACTTACCTCCGAAAGAGGCAGAATAACTGAGAAAAGTTATTTTGAAATCTACTTCTGAAGAAGCAAATCAAAAATCTATTCATGTCATAGTAAATTTGAAATTTACTAAAATGAAAAACACATGTCATGGTAAACTTGGAGTTTACTAGTATAAAAATTCATAAGTTGACATGAACGATTGTAACATCTCAAAAATATGCATATTGAGTATTAGACATGTATTGAAGAACTAAAAGATTCTTCAAGAATCTTCAAGAATTGTTTATGTCGCTTGTTCTCATGATAAGTTGGTTGGACCAACTAATTTTGTGATTGGATCACTCAAAATCTGAAAAGTATAAAAGGTGAATAAGGGCTCGTTCATCTATCACGTGATATCTTGAAAAGATGCATCAATAAGATGATCACATGTACATTCATTGTCAACCTACAGTTTGACATTCATAAAGTTGCTTGCTCAATAAAATTGAGTTGAGAGCATAACTTTCAGATTGTGTAATCAAGACAATTCATCTTGATGATGATGATTTGGCATTAAATGCCTTCGATAAATAGCTAAACCATTACTAATGAGAATAAAGCTTCATGTGTTAGTCTAAAATCTGATATGTTGCATACAATAGCACTTGTATGTATTAGACCAATAAATTATAATTATTTCTTCCCTCTCGATTGGTTCAAGGTCAGGAACCAACTATTCCATCTAATAGTTTTGATGTGCGGTATACGATTAACGAATATACCATGATGCACAAATATGGATTCCTCAAAGAAGATGGAGGATGTATGTTAGTTTTCCTGACATAAGGGGAGATTATAAGTAGCTATGAAATTTATTAAGAATTATCATCAGATCCTTATTCAAAAAATAATTCAACTCAAATGTCGAAAATATCTCATATTAAGCTGCAAGTGCTCCAATTTTGTGTTCTTAAAGGATAAAGTCTATGCATGCGTGAAGCATGATAGACCAATCGATTCCAAATAAATAATTCTTGAAAAGAATAAGGAGCAAATAATCATGATAAGAAGACAATGTGCTCTTGAAGAGCCTACAACATAACACTTCATGAAATCTTATGAGAGGTTTAGGTACCTGAAAATAATGAAGTGATAAGATCTCAAAATGTTATATCACATTGTGAACCAAAACAAAAAAGAGAAATCATCGACAATACCTTTGATACAATATTGGCGCAATATTGTGAAAGATTACGAGGATCTAAATTCTACGTATATTTAAGTATGCCTGAAAGGATGCATGTTGGATATTGTTACTTGACAAAAATAAATATGAAAATCCCTAAAGGATTCAAAATGTCTGAAGCATAGAAAGTTTCTGGACAACTTTTTACTATCCTTATAAGAGATAATTTGATGATTTGAGTATCATGGGAACTCTTGGAGTTTATAAAAGCAATAAAATATTTGCTTAAATGAGAAACATGGAAAATTGAATAAGGATCCATTCTGACCTCAAGAAAAGAATGAGGAACTCCTTGGCTATGAAATATCATATCTTAGTGTAATTGATGCACTATGTATTTTACAAATACTACAAGGCCCGATATAGCCCTTTTTAGTTAATTTGTTAGCAAGTTTGCAGTCCCGATCTTATTGGTCATATTGGTGTTGGTTACTTATCTGACCTACATAAAGTTCAGTCTCAAATAGGCTATGTGTTCATATGTGGTGGTACTGCAATATCTTGGAGACATACAAAGCAGTCTATCGTAGCCACTTTATCGAATCATGTTGAGATAATAGCTATTCATAAAGCAAGTTGAGAATGTGTATGATTGAGGTCCATGATACATCTCATTCAAGAAAAATGTGGTGTGAAATATGACAATCTACCCACAATTTTATACAGAGATAATGCAACATACATAGTACATTTTAAGGGAGGATTCATAAAAGGAGATAGAACGAAGCACATTTTGTCAAAGATTTTCTACATACATGAGCTACAAAATAATGGTGATATTAACGTGAAACATATTCGTTCAAGTGACAATGTGGCTGATTTACCAAATCTTCTCCAATTGCAACTTTCAAGAAGATGTTGCACAAGATTGGGATGCAAAGATTCACGGATGTTCTCATTAAGGGGAGTTGATACGTGTTGTACTCTTTTTCCCTTACGAGGTTTTGTCCCACTAGATTTTTCTTGTAAGGTTTTTAATGAGGCAACATATTTGCGTATTGTTAGAGATGTGTACTCTTTTTTCTTCACTAGATTTTTTTCACTGAATTTTTTCTGGTAAGGTTTAAACAGGGCACATTATCTATCTAGACATTAAAGGGGGAGTGTTATAAATATATTTACATTATAACGAATGTCTATCAAGATCTAATAAGATCTAGTTGATATCTATTAGGATTTGAAGTATCTGTCTTTTAGTCAGAAATTAGGAGTATTTTTTCCTATAAATAGAGGGGTTTTATTCATTGTATTCTTAATAAAGATGATCTCGAAATAAAGAAGTCTCCTTATTCTCTCTATTTATTCTTGTTGTTCTCTATTTATATTTCATAACACAATCTATTTTTCTTTGAAGATTTTTTTTCAAATATTTCATCCCCTAAAATATCTCCCAAATTATCATCAATTGATACAACTTTCATCTCCTTTACTTCAACTTTTTCACCAATTTCATTGTCTTTTTTTTTTATCTTTTTATCAACTTTTCTTTTATCAATTTTGAATTCTTTTTCAATTTTTAAGTCAATACCCATTAAGGAAAAGAGGAGAAATTGAACAATGTGATAGCGATATATACTTTGTGATAGTGATTCATGTTTTTAATTTATTTATAAATGTTTGATACATTTAACATATGTATGACAAATGTAAATTATTTAGTTTGGTGTGAGATTAAACTTTTAATGGTTAGTGAGTAATTTTACGAAATGTATCATTGTGATACATCTGGAACTAGATGTATCATTATGATACATTCGAACCAGATGTATCATTTTCACGATTTGTGCCTAATTTTACTCCCTGTAATAATTGAAAATTAGTTACTTCCTTATTTAACTAACCATTAAATTACAAATGTATCACAATACATATGTATCAAGGTTAAAAATATGTATCACAAATTTAAAAATCCGAGATATGATGTAATTTAACAAATTGTTGCGATAAAGTATTATAACGGTGAAACATTTCGTGATTTATGTAAGTTACTCTATACCTACAAAAGTTCATTTCTCCCACTAATATGGAAGAACACTTCTTCCATAAAGTGAAGATTTATTATTCACTTTCTCTTCATACTTTTTTCTCTATTGTTCATTCACATTATATCAACCAAATTCAACAGATATTCAATAAAATTAGTCGAGATGTAAATAAATTAATTCGAACATCATAAAAAATCAGGCGAAATTAATAGGCTAATAATTTGATGAAGAGGTAAACGACCCTTGAGATTGGTTGAAGCCAATTTTAACATGGATGGGCTTTGTAGGTGGATATCATAGCATGCAATACATGATTGATTTCTTACAATTCTTTCTCTAATGCCAAGTTGCAGCTTGCAGGTGAAAGAGACCAAGTTTGAATTTGGTCTCCTACCCTTTCTACTTTCCTTGTGGCCTAATTTTTATGATACACGTCTTTTTAGTCCGTTTTAATTAGAATAATATCATCAATATTATATTCATGTTACGTCTTATTTATTTGCGAAAAAAATCTACAAAATTATACTCTCTATTTAAAAATAAAAAAATATTTATTTTTAAAGAATAATTTTAAAATATTATAAAAAATTATATCACAAAAATTAAGACGGAAGACTAATTATCTTCCATTCCTGCATGTTTCCTTTTCACTTTGGTCCAAATTGCTTCACAACTCCCATCCTATATGTTACCCCACCTTTGTCTAATCATGTGAGGCAACCTCCCACTTCTAGCCTCTAGGTCCAGTCCATATCTCAAATCATGAAAATACTTATAGTCCCTTTGCATCAAATTTGGACGACATTTTCAAACTTTAATTTACAATTTCTTAATATATTTTTTTCTTGCACCTAGTTAAACTTGTTTAGGTGTATTCGTCTTGCGCGTATATTTTACTTTATTGAATTCAAATGTTACACTAAATATGATATTTGTTTAAATAACAAAGATAAATACAATAATTAAATTCAACATTTTCTGAAGAATTTATTTAATTAAATCTAAACTTTAAAAAGGAAAAAAAAAAGTCAAAGCCAAGGTATCATATTGATAAAATATCTGATTCTGTAGTCAAGAGGTAATCACCATGATTCAATTTAGAAGAATTATGTGATAATAACCAAGAGTATCCAAAATAATTAAGTAGGTAAATAAACAAGGGAAAAAGAATTTGAAAATAATAATATTTTCTAAGCTATGTACACCAAGTTTATTTCCCAATAAGTAAATAAATTTCTTCGGTAGTTTAATATGCATCTCAATATTTGAAGTATTTGCTTAATAGAGTTCTATTTTAGAAGAATTTTTCTATTTTATTTTAGGAGGATTTTTTTAATTGATCAGAAAAATATTAATTGATTCTCCTTCCATATATTTTAGGAGTAACTTTTACTTTAGGAGTCTAGTTAATATAATAAAAATAATTAAATAATAATTAAAAGAAAATAGTGAAAAGACAGTTTTGTCTAAAGAAGGGTTTTCACTTCAATTCACTTTTCTAAGCGTTTCACACTTTTAATATATTATAAATTATAGATATAGATTATAGATATAGATATAAATTATAGATTAATTAAAGTACCTTGTTTAGGGTGTTTTATGGAAGAAGAATAAGTCTAACCTAGCACTGGATATTGAAGGTTGGCAAATAAAATTTGTTAATGACTATATGAGCAACGTGGGAGATTTTAATACTCCATTTTAAAATAGTTGCTCCTTTTACTAAAATATATTCGTTTCAATTTAGTTATTTTGAAATCAAGAAAATTTTATTATGTTCTCCTAATAATTTTTTTCATTAAATGACTATACAAAATGTGTATATATATTCAAATTTATATTTTTAAAACATAATTAATAAAGTTAATTTAATTTAAAAAAAAATGGAGGGAGTATAAAAAATCCCCAAACGTGCATCCAAGTTGATCAATGATCTTTCAATACATGTTCGTCTGACTAAGCAACATAACTGGCAATTAATATTGGTGCAAGGAAGCGTTGAAAGTGGGAGATGAAGAAAAATAATACTACAATCACGTATTAGTTGTATTGATAATAATTTAAAATGGATTTTAATTAAATTGGGTTGAATCATAGATGGGTAGGATTTCTTTTATTGTCGTAATCTTAAGTGGATCATAAATAAAGATCACGTGCTTAATTAAAAATTTAATAAAGTAAAGTATATTTGTGGCATTAAAGCCTGAACAATTTGAAGTTTTCAAATAATGTTAGAGACAGATTTGAACAGTAAGTGTCAATGAAAGAGCTAAGATCGTTTATGAATTGAAGTCTGATTATAACGGATAGCATTTGCAAGGCCTATTCCAAGTACGCATCTCTCAACTTGATTTTTTTTTATATCCAAAACTTAAATTCGAGATTTGTGTTAATTTCTCAGTTGCTTCTTCTTTCATCCTCCTTTTAACTATTACCATGATTTACATCCAAAAACTAATTAGGAAAAGGGAAAAGAAAACTAGTACTTTTAGCATTTTTTTTAAAAGGAAAAAAAATTAATACTCCTTTCGTTTAAAAAGAATGACTCAGTTTGAGTTGGTATAGAGTAAAAATAAAATAAAAAAAGACTTTTAAATTTTGTGATCTTAAATTAAAGATATGTCAAATATATCAAAATATTATTCAATCTTGTGATTTTAAATATATCACTTGAAAAATTAAAATTTAAAAATTGCTAAAAAAAATAGATCATTCTTTTTAAATGAAGAAAATAGTATTCAAAGATATCTTCGGGGGTTGGGAGGGGGGGGGGTGCAAAAGAAAATCGGTTAAGATGAAATAATTCAAAATTCGATGTATTCTGGTCAATATAGTTTGTAATAGTTGTCAATGACGTAAGAACAGCCATCACCGCTTTGAATAGTGTAGCGCTCGAGTTATATCTTCCAATTTTATAGGATGTCATTGAAGGGATAAATATCCATTATCTTCAATTCCTTCTGTTTCAATTCATTACTTCTTTTATTTAAAATAATTAAATTTTTGAGTTATTTTTTAGTGATCAAAATAAGTGAATTGTTTGTCTTTTTTAGGAGATATGGTGAAATTCTTTATCAATTTTGTCTTTCCTTTATACTTTTTAAGTCATGAATTTTAAATGAATTTATTTTAAGGTAGTTAAAATTTCAAAAGTAGTTTGATAATCTATATCTATAATCTATAATATATTAAAAGTGTAAAGTTTTTTACAAAAGTGATTCAAACTTTTTATCCTTCATTAAAATGCTCCGCAATAGACAAAATCATTTTTTTTATCTTTTTTTAATAATTAATTAATAATTTTTATAATATTTAAAATTAAAGAGTCTAAAATATATGGTAAAAGAAATTATATAGCAAGAGATATTAGGAGAATTAACAATTAAGGAATCTTAAGTTGTATGGTAATTTGAAATCAAATAAAATATCATTTACTTAGTCCTTTGATTTTGAACATTGCACGATTGCCTTTTTAAATCATTAGATTATTATTGAAAATAAATAAGAAAGAATAAATAAAAGAGGAAATTAAGGACAAAGAGATAAGAGAAAGATTTTTTTTTTCCATTATGGTAAGAATTGGCTGAATTGCAATGAAAAAATTTCCTTATATTTAATGAATAATGAAGTTTTATATTTTTAATATCAGTTTTTCTAATATATAGTTGAAGATACAAATAGACAAATGTTTCTTATCCAAGTGTTACAATTTATTTTTATAATCTGAAAATTTACATGGCATGAACGTTATATATTTTCAGTAAAATTCTCCATCGTATAATTTGTTCTTGCTCATCTTATAATTTCATATTAATTATGTTTTGGGTATTGACGTTTGGAAGAAAAATATTCTTTCTTCTATTTAAGATAATAATATTAGAGAGAAAATATTTTTTGAAGCAAATAAAAGTAATAGTAAGTGGATACTTATTTTTTTCCTCAAAAGTCCTCATTTTTAAAAAATAAAATATTTGGCCAAGGTTTGAAAGTAAATAAATGCTTGGAGAGTATAAAAAATAATTTTTCATCAGCTAAAAATGTAGTTTCTCCTTAAAAGCACTTATTTGAAAAATATTTCTATGAAAATATACTTAAGAATACTTTTTAAAAATTTAATCAAACACTAATTATTGTTTAAAAATGTCAAATACAAACTATTTCTCATCAAAAATACTTTTTAAAAAATACTTTTCATAATAAGTTGATTTTAAAAATTTGATCACAGACTAAAAAGGATGGATACTTTCTTCTATTCTTTTTTTTTTCTTTTTTCAGTTTGACATAAATAATAATTGATATTGTAGAATTAATACACGATGGAGAACAACTTTATTCGCTTAACGATAGAACAAATTAGCTCATCACGTTTAACCGACAAGAAAGGAACTTGTGGGATACACAAAATTATATGGTACCTCATAAAATAAAATAAATTTTACTATGGAGTATAAATTATTTATCTCACGTTCCTTTTAATACTCCTTTAATCCTAAATATTTTACTTATTTTCTAAAAATAATTTATACTTATTAATATTATAAAATACTCATAACAATTTATTTATTTTTATAAAAAATATTCATGATTAACACTATACACGCGTGCAAAGCATGTACACTTGACTAGTATCTAAAAATATAAAAATAAAAAAGTAAAGAACAATTTATATTCTAATTTCTTTTCCTTAATAACGTGGCAAAAAGTCACTTATTTTGGACTAAAGAAAATACTTACTAGTCTTATTTCTTTTTTAAACTGTTAATCAATTAAGAGAAGTGTCAAAATACATCTAAATTATCTGGTTAATAACTCATATGGTCACTCAATTATGAAATTTTATCCTAGAAAGTCAATTAACTCTCATCTTTATTTCTCAGAAAGTCACTCAACTTTGATCTTGTAATACTACGCAAAGTCCTCTTTCAGTCTGAGCCTTAGAGCGTATCCAGTAAAGTGGAAATTCGAGTCTAAAAGTTTCAGAAGTGTCTTCCCAAGTATGGAATACCTTGAATCGTATGGAATTTCCCTAATTTCTACTTTTTGCCATGTAGAGCATTGAATAAGCTTTCCATCGATACTAAATTCGCCCAAATCCGACACTCGGATGAGGAGTTAGAGCCATTTTAGTGAGAAAGTGTGTCAACTGACACTTCAGCGCGTCAAGCCAAGGCTCAATTTTAGGGTTGTCAAATTCCAGTGCACTAACGCGATTCCTCCGCGTCGCGGTGCCATTCCAGTTCACGATCAAGGTGGCAAAAGTGACTTCACCACGTCGTGCCACTCTGCAATTTCTCAATTGTCAAAATTCAGTGAAGGTCCGCGATTGTGGCGCGTCGTGCCAAGACCAAAAATCGGGCTCCAGTCTAGAATTTTCTCAAGGGTATTTTGGTTTTTTTCACTCATTCCCAACCTCTATAAATACCCACTTAAGGGCTTTGAGCCTCATTTTCTCTTCCTTCCACCCAAGAAAACTAGGGTTTCCAAAAATCAAATCCCCCTCTCTTCTTCAACCAAAAATCAAAGGAGAATCAAGACGAATCAAGAAATCTTCCAAAGGCTTTCAAGAAAAGAGTTTCTCCAAGGTAAGTAGATGTTGATTCTTGGGTCCCTTTCATCCAAGAAGCTCAAGAACCCTTTTTAAAACTTCAAGATTTTTATGCTTACGAGATTTCATGATTTGTATGAGTTGAAGTTGATGTTCCTTGTGATGTTGAGTTTTGATTCATGTTAGTGTACAAGATTTATGAGCTTTGACCTTAGTATGTGAAATTTATGTAATGTGTTCATGGCATTTGGTTGTAGAAATGGTTGAATAAGCGAAGTATATCCCCCATAGATTTGATAGAGAGCTTAGGTGAAACATAAGGGCCATTGTAGTATGTTGAAGATAAAACCCCAAATTAGGAGTTAGTTTATGCATTCCTAGTGTTTGATAAAATGCCCAAGTGGATGAATTATTCCATGATAGTGGAAAATCCCCAAATAAGTATGAACCCGTGCATGTCTAGTGTTTGTTGAAGGACCTTAGTGAACAAGTGGAGATGTGATGGTAGTGAATTGCCTAATTAGGTGCCTTTTGATATATACTAAGTTTTTAATACATGCCAAGTGGTTAGCAAGTAAGTTATGACGTGATAGTATGAAGTTTCTCCCAAATCAAGTGATATCCAAACGCATGTCAGGACTAATAGAGGTATGAAATAGTTGGGGTAAAACCTTGTTGAATTAGGTATGGTCTAGTGGCATAATACCCCTACGTTATTATATGATTATGATTTCGAAATGCTTAAAGTGACCCCTTGACGACTGTGATGATGAATAGACGATTGTGGTCCTTAAATGCTTGAGGTGATGTCTTAATGATTGTGGGAATGAACATATGGCATGGTTCCTAAATTACTTGTGAGGATGCTTTAATGATTGTGAAGAGATGCTTTAATGATTGCGATGATGCATGAATGATTGTGATGATACACGAATACTTATGATGATGAATAAATGATTATGCTTTACTTTTATGTTATCGAGTCCTGGGGGTATTTATACCCGACAATTTAGCTGTTGTCTAGAGCCCGTGTTAGTTTCGCAATAATTCCAATCGAGCCATGATTCTCAGAACTCAGTGAACTATAGAACTCTGTATCCTCAGACAATTACAGAACTTAAGAAAGATCGATAATTTCAGTAATCTCTGTAATCTCTGTATCGCTAGAAATCTAGCCTCAGTCCTGTAATCAGCTCAAATCCAATAGTATGCATGTGTTCAAATCTAATCTCGAAAGTGACCAAATAATCTATTCAAGCTCTGTATCGTTAGTCAGATACCGTGATTCAATACCATTTCTATCAGATATAGAACCAAGTGATCTCAGCATAACTCAGTCAGATCTTTTGAGAAACATGATCTGTATCAGATTCAGTTCAGTTGAGAATTCAGTTCTGAGTCTTTCAGTTGGGAGTAGAAACTAGCACCGAGCGAGGGAGGAAATGACGGCTCCTCCCGTCAATGAGAGAGAGGCCGGAGTCGTTAGTAACAATCTCTGACCTCCAGAACTGTGTAGCCAACGTAGGATACAGGAGTCACTGTCAGAAAAAGTTGTCACCTCCAAAGAAAGAGTATTTGACTACTATATTGCCTTAGGTCGACTGCCTGGTAGGGTCATCCGTCAGAGAGGATTAACCAGAGAGAGGTCTTTACCCGTGGCACAGTATTGACACCCTTTCAGATGGGGTTACAGGTTGGACCCCACCTGTGGTAGGTCGGGGCATATCGGTTAAGTAACTACTTCCCACAGTTCAGTTTCAGTTTTAGTATCTTCAGAAATCAGGACTATCAGACACAATCATCTATCATTATGAGGAACTCAGATAGTTCCATTGATTCATGGTCCATCCCACCAGATAGGCTTGATCTCATATATAGTTATTTGATATCATATTCAGAGATATACCGCCAAACAGGCTTGATTCACGGTCTCAGATTATATTGAGTATCCTTGTTGTCAGATTCAGATATAATCATATTTCTTATCATTGATAATAGTTTCTGAATATCATCCGCTAGAAAGGTTGATCTCTAATCCTGTCGGTCGAAAGTAGTATAGCTCAGAATTCAGTCCTTGATGTAAGTACATCCAAATTCTTAGTTATCAGTATCAGATGAGTCAGTGATTTAGTATCTCAGTATCAGTAGTGAGTTCAGTCTGCAGTAAAGTGGTATCCGAGTTTCAGTACCTAGAGTTATGATGATTGTGATTATGGTCTGTGCATTCATGTATGTGTTCTCGTGCGACATTTTTATGATTATTCAGTTTAGATATTGTGCACTCATGAGCCTTTGCATTTAGCCTTACCATGTCTATATACTCAGTACATCCCTGTACTGACGCATTTGCGCTATGGTGTTTTATTTGGCACCATAGGTTCAGAGGTACAAGATCCAGAGTATCCTCAGCAGTTCAGTTCCAGTTAGCAGCAGCAGCAGTGAGTCCTCTTCTTTTGAGGACGAATCTTAGTTTACTATTACTGCATCAGATTTTGTTTATTCTCAGTTGACGGAGTTAGTTGGGGACATGTCCCATCAACTCCACAGTTCAGACAGTTTAGAGGTTTTTCAGACAAATGATAGATGTATTAGTATTCAATTTTCAGTTTTGAGTATGTATAGATGTGTTGAACCTTATGGCTAGTTTCCGCATTTATTCAGATATTATGCAGTGTATAGGTACAGATATCAGTAAAGGGTTAGCTTGTGATCCTTCGGGTCCATAAGTACCGTGTGACGTCTCAGGATGGGATCTCGAGTCGTTACAAACTTTACTTCAAAAGTCACTCAATTATCACATTTTTACTCAAAAAGTCACTCAACCTATTTAATTTTTTTTAAAAAAATAGAATTTGCTTATGTGGAATTTCTATTTAAAACCAAAATTCTAGAAAATAAAAAGTATTCTTTTAATGACCTTTTTATTCTTATGCCCCTCAATTAATATTTCTCCCTCCTCTTTCTCATTTTTCTTTTCCTTCTCGATTTCTTTCTATAAGTTTTGAGAAATTGACTAAAAAAGCCCCTAATCTTTGCCCAAAATTTCAACTACACACTTATACTTTGCGGGGATCCTATGACCTCCCTAAACATTTTAAAAATGGATTTATTACCCCTCCCCCCTCGAAAGCTCACACCCAGATGTGTAATGAAAAGTGAGCAACACGCACCTGCCATGTCATGCCATGTAATTTCCACGTAATATTATATTTTTATATAAAAAAATAATTATTATTCTTATATATATATATATATATATATTCTCCTTCTCCATTTTTCATTTTTTTGAAACTAAAAAAGAAGTATTATTCAGTGTTAGTTTTTTGTGCTTAAATTTATGTATTTTGAAATAGTGCCATATAAAACATTGAGACCCACATGCAACTATTCTTCTTTTGTATTTCTTGTTCATTTTGCGTTCAGTTTTTGAATTCAATAAGAGATTTTTGGATTTTATTTTCATGGATTGTGTTGAATCCCTGAAATATTTGAGTTTGAATGCTGATTTGGGATTTAGATTTTTGATGTTTGGGTTTGGAATTGTATAAAGTTTTGGGGTTGTTGCTGTTGTTTGGTTTGGGATTGGGGGTTTCGCAATTTAGTTGGTATTGCAAGGGTGAAATCATTTTCTTTGTGATTTTTGTGGGAAATCAAGTGAATTGAGAAATAGATCTTGTTCTAAAAATAATTTTGATGGAAAATGTAGTGAAAAGATGAAGTCTTGTAAGACTGGGTTGTTGATGAATTCGAACTTAAAAGATGAAAAAAATGGTGGTTTATTGGACTTGGATGATGAGAAGGAAGAGTTTGAAGAAAGTGTAATGATGAAGACAAAGTGTTTGATGTTTTGTCATTGAGAAAAATGATAAAGATGAAAAGGCGGAGAGCAAATGCTGCTTGTTTGGAACTTGAAAAGGAGAGAATGACAGCAGCTACAACAACTGAAGAAACAATGGGGATAATATTGTGGTTACAGAATGAAATTGGTAGAAGTATTGAAAATGCGATTTAGATTCCGATATAAATAGAGATGAGGAAGATAAAGAGATTGACCATGATAGCCATTGAAGAGTTGTTGAAGCTTTTTATGAGAGAGAGTATTTTGGGGATGATGATGAAGAAGAAAGAAAATAAAATAAAATAAGAATAATATATATATATATATATATTATGTACTTTTATATTAAAAAAATATAAAAAATACTTTTTTAAGATTTTCGGACTACTCACTCTCGAGAAAGTGAGATACACTCTCTTTGCCACATAAGCCTTTAGGGGTGTAATAATTTCATTTTTAAAATGTTCGGGAGGGTAATAGGATTCTCGCAAAGTATAAATATGTAGTTGAGATTTGGGGTAAAGGCTGGGGGGCTTTTGGCCATTTTCTCCATAAGTTTTTCATAACTTTAACATTTACGGTATAATCTAGAAATTAAGAATTAGAATTATACAAAATAAAATTACTATTATATTTTATCTTTGCATTTTATTTTTCTTGTCTTTGAAAAGGAAAAAAAGGAAAAAGCAATAGGAAAAAGGAAGAAAAAATAAAATAAACTAAAATATCGTACACTTTTCTTTTTCTCCTTTTTAATACTTTATAAGTTTATTTATTTATCTTCTTTTGCCCTTTCTTTATTTTAATTTTTTTAAAGACAAAATAAAAATAAAATGAAAATATAAAATGTATAATTTTAATTGTCAGTTCCTAAATTATAATGTGCGGTTTATAAAAAAAATTATGGGAAGAAAGTGAAAAGAAGAAGAAAAATGAGAAAGAGGAAGAAGAGATATTATTTAGGAGAATAAGGATAAAACAGATAATGGATACTTTTTATTTTTTGAAATTTTATTTTTAAATAGAAATTTCACATAAGCAAATTCTATTTTAAAAAAATAATTAAATAGGTTGAGTTACTTTTTGAGTAAAAATGTGATAGTTGAATGATTTTTGAAGTAAAAATTCATAGTTAAATGACTTTGGAGGTAAAAAATAAAATTGGATGACTTTTTGAGATAAAAATTCATATTTAAGTGACCATTTAAGTTATTAACTCCTAAATTATTCCTTTTTATTTTAATTTCATACTTAAACAATTAGAAATATGAGTTTCATACCTAAATTATGACTCGTTACTTTGAAAACACATCTCAATCAATATGGGATGATGTGGGTAATATGCTCCCTCTTTTATTTAAAATACCTTGCCACATGACACTGTATGGGCAAAATATTTTAGCTTGATAAAAATTAAGTAAAAGATAACTTCAAATCCAAATAATTAATCTCATATCAATTGCTTATCATTTAAACTCTTTCTTTTTATTTTTATTTTTTGAATTTTTCAGTTTGAAAATTTTCATTTTTGTCATAATTAAGAATCGCTAAAGCATTTTTTGAGAATTTGTCAATATGTCTATCTCTCTAAACTTTCTCTATCTTCCTCGTTTACCCACTATACAGTCCTCTTTCAGGAACTTAATACAAATTCACAAGATTTTTACGGTACTTTTTATTTTTTCTATTTTTTTCTAAAAAGATTTTTATTTGCTATTTAATGTTCAGTCAGAGTTATTGATGCGCGACAGAAAGGCGCAAATGAGAAGAACACACAGGTCTAATTCTATGGAGAAATCAATACTTCACATAGTGATGTTTTAGCCATTAATTTTTAACTAATACTGATAATTCATTTAATTTTTTCAAGATGAAATTTTTTGTCCATGCAAAGTGCATGTAACAATATTTTTTTAAATAAAAGAGAGAATGTAATACAAATATCATCAAAAGAGTGTATTAAAAGAGGTGTATTTCTCAAACTAGAGAGGGATGATTTAGGTATAAAATTCACATTTTCCATAATTTAGC
The DNA here is from genome assembly GCA_030864225.1 of Capsicum baccatum var. pendulum. Lineage (NCBI taxonomy): Eukaryota > Viridiplantae > Streptophyta > Magnoliopsida > Solanales > Solanaceae > Capsicum > Capsicum baccatum. The sequence continues at coordinate 83,056,065 of CM061552.1, forward strand.
TATGAAACTCAAAAGAAAAAAAAAATAATTTAAATGTGTTTTTTATACTTCACTCTAAAGAATATATATCTTTTTATTGTTTATTTTCTTCGTTTTAATTTATTTATCTGATTTTAGACGGATTTAGATCATTTGCTACAAATTTGAACGAACCAAGTAGCTTTTGGTTTAGTCTATGTATTTGTATATTAGGAAATTCATTAAATATATATAAAATTTTAGGGTAAAAAAATGAATACATGATGGTGGATTTGAATTTAAAGTCTATTTTATTTAATCATAATTAATTAATATGTATTTTATTTTATTAACACGTAGTTATGATAAATTATATTAATTTAGTGTAAACATCGAGTGTGCGTAAATTTTTGGGTAAACAACATAAATTTCAACAATTTGGAGTTTAATTACAGAATATTTCACATTTTGCATAATTAATGAAAATCTAGATTTTGGATATATCGAGATACATGATTAGCCCCCAATACATTCAACGAAGATATATTTTTTTCTTTGTAATGATTCATAATTAGCTTCAGATATTTTTTTCAATTTTGAGTCAGTCGAGATACATAATATATTCGATGAAGATACATTTTTTTCTTTGTAAAGATACATAATTAGCTGCTGATACATTTTTTTATTTTGAATTTGTCGAGATACATAACCCGATACATCCAACGAAGATACATAATTAGTTGAGATTTTTGTAATTACTTTATGAGGGTGAAGATTTATTTAAATATGATAAGTTAAGATGTATGTGTATTTTATTTTCCCTAATTTTTTGTCAATTTTTAGTTGCGAACCTATTAACAAAGACAAATTATGGATTTTTAGATAAGCTCATAAATCATAAACTTCAAATCTTAACTTCACCTCTGTCATAAGATTAAAGATATTTTGATATATTTTACATGATCTTTAATTTAAATACAAGATTCAAAAAGTATCTTATTTTTTAAAATTTCATATCAAATTAAACCCATGCACATGACATATTTAGTAGGCGTTTGGCTATAATATTATTTATAATATTTTGAAATACATTTTTATTTTATTCGAAAATACTTGTTGGCCATAGATATTCTGAAATACGTTTTCAACACCTCAAGATGTGTTTTCATTATTTTGAATTTTTGCACTTTTAAATCCTTTTTTTTCCCAAAAAAGTCTAATTTTTTTTATTTTCATAAAATAAACCCAAACTATAATTTTTAAAAAATTTATTTGCATTTTTTTATAATTTTAACTTAAAAAAAAAGAGAGAAGTATCTATTACCCCCCTGAACTTGTCGAGTTTTATTCATGGCACACCTGAATTTTGACTTGTCCTAAGTACCTCCCGAACTTGTTCTTTTAGTACGTCGCATGACCCTTTTTACTGATGTGGCAAAATGTTTAGGTTTCACACTTTATCACATGCGTGATGAAGTATTTTTAAGCCAAATCAGCCATTTTAATGGTTAAAAAAAAATGAAAAAAAAATGTTTTTCTTTCATTTTTTCAAAAAAGTCAATTATCCCTCTTCCCCCATTACTTCCAATCTAAAAAAAAAATTCATCCATTTATTAATTTCGTAAAACTCATATTTATCTCTTAATTAGTTTATGAAATAAAACTTTCATCCGTTTATTAATTTTGTAAAACTCATGTTTATTAATCTAAAAAAAAATTCATCCGTTTATTAATTCAATCTAAAACTCCTGTTTTCATTTTTGTGAAACTCCTTCAATTTTGTAATCTTAAGTATATATATCATATGAGTTATTGTAACTAAAGAAATGTACTAAATATCAAAACAAATATTTTAAAAGATAATAACAAAATAAATACTAAAGAAACTAATACACATACTTATAATAAAGAGAATGTAGTTATATTAATTATCGATTTTTAGTCTCTAACGATTTAATTTTTGATTTAACCGATAAAAAAATACTCATAAAATTTAAAAAAGTAGTAACTAACATGAAAAGAAACCTAATCTTAGTTGCAACCAAAATTCTACTTTATATATATATATAAATATATATATAATGTAAAATAATAATTTAGCATAAACTTATTGGGTTATCGGTTTACCCAATAACCCAGTAAAAAAATCAAAATCGAATCAATAACTCAATAATTTTTTTTTATAAAATCATTAAAAAATCGTTAACCCTATAACGATAAATCAATAACATTTTTATAGGTTTGATTTTTGTACGTCCCTAACTTAAATTGTAATTTTTTACTCCGCTAATTATACTAAGAAATGTATTTGTGCATATGAGTCTTCTCAAAATCCTAATCGAAAACTACTATGAAACACTAACCGGAAAAAAATAATTTCATATTTTTAACACACACCAAAAAATATAAATTTTTAAATAATAGCTTACCTGATCGACGAAAATTCAACCATTCACTATTTGGGAGTAGAGGAAAACTGAAAAATATAAATTTTTTTAGAGAAAGATCGGATAATTAAGGGTAGAAGAGACTTATTTTTTAATATAGGATAAATATAAGGGAGGTGGATGGTATTTATCCACGTGGACAGCCACATCAGCGTTTTTTCCTACGTGTTCGCACGTGTATTACACGTCGTGGACTTTTAGCAAAAAGAGGCCACGCGACTTACTAACAGAACAAGTTCGGAGGGCACTTAGGACTAGTAAAAGTTCAGGTGTACCATGAATAAAACTCGATAAATTCAGGGGATAATGTATACTTCTCTCTAAAAAAAATATTATTTTCAAAATATTATGAACAAACATAACTTCAACTCTATTTTTAATTTAAAAAATATTAAAATAAAATAAATATATTTTTAATTTTTATGACTAAAACACATCCTTACAACCATAAAATTTAAAAGAAATTTCGATGTATTACATTATCGACCACACAATTCAAAGTATTTTGTGAAGCAAACTTGTTTTCTTCCCGCACAAAACTCCAAATAACACCCAAAGCAAAACGATTTGGTGTGATAGGAACTAAAAACAGCCTTCATCCTACTAGATAGCGTCCATGAAGAAAGTGACAAAAAGCAGCCGCGTTAAAAGTGCCACGTAATCTCATACCACAGGATTGAGGAGTGTGTCAGTCCCTCCCCCGAAAAATGGCAAAACCATTGCCACTTGGCATGCCACCTCCCTTAGTCTCACCTACACCCTAACCAAAAAGCTTTTTTCTACTTTTTACCAATAAAATAAAATTACTTTGGGGGAAAAGATGCACTATTTTCTTTAATTGTTGAGCTATCATTTTTCAAGACATTTAATTTTTTTTTTTCAATTTTTTTTTATTTAGTAAGATTTTTGACTATTTTATATTTTCTAAAAAAGTAATTTAAGAATAATTAAAAATATAATAGTGAAAAGTAACCTAATTATATAAAAATATTTAAATTTATTGAGATGAATGTGTGTAATTATAGAAAATGATATATTTTATATATAAAAAAATGATGTAATACATTAAATTATATATTCTATATAATTAATAGATATTGTATATGATTAACTTAATTATCTATAAATGAATGAAAATATACTAAAAAATTTCAAAACTCTAAAATTAAAATGAAAGAAATCTAATTAAATACTTTATTAATAACTAAGGTGTTAAATATAAAAAAATTTAACTTAATTTAAGTGTCTAAATAAAATACCGTATTTAAATAAATTTCAGGGCGCGTGGTTGTTTGCACTAAGCCTTGATATTTCCAACCAACTTCCATTGTTCCCATCACTTGCACCGCCTCCAATCTATATATACCTCACCACCTATTTCCATTTCTCAACACCATTTCAATAATTCTCCTACTACTCTTTCTTTAATTTCATTAAAAATTTATTTTCGTGAGTTACTTGTGGTCGAATTTCAATATTCGTTGGTTTTAGTGGGTATTGAATCTCTTATTCTTCGCCTATGGAGTGTTTGACGCTAACTGGATTCTTGAAACATGTGGCTGAAAAGTACCCTAGTCATCGTGCGATTTCCGTTTCCGGCAGGTTCGATATCACTCATGCACGCCTTCAACAACTCGTTGAACGTGCCGCTTCTCAGATTGTAGCTGCCGGTGTAAAGCCTGGCGATGTCGTCGCTCTCACTTTCCCCAACACAATCGAGGTTCCATTTCTTTTTCCCCTTTGTTTCATACAAAATTAAAAAAGATAGTTCCGTGCATTTAACTGATTAAGAGGGAGGCTGTTTTCGCAACTTGAATCTCGTCACATGTATGTGTTACAGAATCTGAAAGAACAAAGAAAACAGGATTTTTTTTTTTTTATATTATGTTAATTCGGGAAAAAAGGAGGAGTTTTACGTTAGTTTTATGATATAATCAGGATTGTATTTTCACACTAGGCGAATTAGTACTAATTGTCTTTTGAATTTTGTTTTACAGTTCGTGATCATGTTTTTAGCTGTAATTCGAGCTCGAGCTACAGCAGCGCCACTGAATTCAGCGTACATGGCAGAAGAATTCGAGTTTTATTTATCCGATTCAGAATCGAAACTGTTATTAACTGCAAAAGAAGGAAACGAAGCAGCTCAAGCTGCTGCCTCCAAGCTAAAAATCCCTCGTATTAGTGTAACTCTCTCTCAACCCGACTCTGATGTCGCTTTCTCCCCTGCTCCACCCGAATCGGACCTTGAATCGATGTCCAAAATCGTTAACGAACCATCAGATGTTGGACTTTTCCTTCATACATCAGGCACCACTAGCAGGCCAAAAGGTGTTCCTCTGTCTCAGCTGAATTTGTTGTCTTCAGTAAACAATATCAAATCGGTGTACAAACTGAGTGACACGGATTCTACTGTGATTGTGTTGCCGTTGTTTCACGTTCACGGGTTAATTGCGGGGTTACTGAGCTCACTTGGAGCCGGAGCAGCCGTGACACTTCCAGCTGCCGGGAGATTTTCAGCTTCGAGTTTTTGGTCAGACATGAAAAAATACTACGCAACATGGTACACAGCTGTGCCTACAATTCACCAAATTCTATTGGATCGTCACCTCAGCAAACCCGAATCGGATTACCCAAAGCTTCGGTTCATTCGGAGCTGTAGTGCAGCACTGGCTCCATCAGTGATGGCGCGGCTGGAAGAAGCATTCGGGGCTCCTGTTTTGGAGGCGTATGCAATGACTGAGGCAACCCATTTGATGGCTTCGAACCCCTTACCCGAGGATGGCCCACATATTCCCGGGTCAGTTGGGAAACCCGTGGGTCAAGAGATGGGCATTTTGAATGAGAATGGGGAGTTACAAGGGCCTAATGCTAAAGGGGAAGTTTGTATAAGGGGTCCAAATGTGACAAAGGGATACAAGAACAATCCAGAGGCAAATAAATCAGCTTTCCAGTTTGGTTGGTTTCACACTGGAGATGTGGGGTATTTGGACTCTGATGGATACTTGCATTTGGTTGGAAGAATCAAGGAGTTGATCAACCGCGGAGGTAACTTGCTGCTTTACGAATATGATTTTATTTTTTTCCGCACATTTCTAATAATATCCATACTTGTTTGGTATTTTTCATTTTCGGAGTATTAGTCACAATTAGGGGCGGGCTAGAGGAACTTTCTAGTTATGAGTTGGGTGTAGAACTCATAGGTAATGCTTGGTACACTTTCATGATAAAATACCCAACTCTTCCTTTATTTCTAATGAAATGCATGATAACAATCACATGACGGTAGGTTTTTATGGAAACAAAAAAGTAGGTCATGGGAACAATTTTTACTTGGAGATAAGCTACATATACCAATGACATATAGAGTCCATTTGGTTTAGCTGATTAAAAGTAGCCGATAAGCATCAAGCATCAAGCGTTCAAAGTTGATTTTGTAAACAAGCAATTACTTAGTTGGATGAACTACAGAAATAGAATAGAGAGATATAACTAAAAAATTTGCTTTAGAAAGAGTACTTTAGAAATTATTAGAGTAAAACCATAAATTAGGCGTGATCAACTTATGCTTTTTGGCTTATAAGCCCAAGCAATTTTTTGGTGTTTACCAAACATGCAGGTAAAGCAAAAAATGTTTATAAACTAGATTGGCCATCTTAGAAACTTGATCAAACACTCTCATATGAATTTTATTCTCTCAGTGCAATCCAGCTAGATATAATAAGTTAGTATACTCTATTTTTCAGCTTGTCTTTTAGGCTTGTTATGAAAAGAAGTTAATCAAATTCAGCATGACAGCATTAAGGAATTTATTCATGGTGTACAAAACTCTTTTAAATTCTTTTACTTTTTGCTAATTGGTGGTAGTTAATGGTGGAAACACGCTTTTCTTGGATGCCCTGTTATATGAACTGTAAATATGCAACATTTCATTATCTTTTTGAAGCCAAGTTGGTGGTCCCAATATGCATATCTGAATCAAACTTAGCTTGATATTCATGGGTGAGACGTAGCTTACTAGAATTTTCTGTCCATTGCTTTGGTCCTAAGACTGGCCCAGGCCACTATTAGGTTCTTGATTTTGTCTGCTAATATGGTCGTAAAAATGTATTAACAAAGAAGACTCATTAGGCATTCTATGATGTGACAACCCAAAAAGCAAGTTCATAAAATGTTGAAAAGCAGAAGCTTTGTACGATAACGTACCCAGTATAATCTCAAAACTCAAAACTGAAGTTTGGGGAGGGTAGGATGTACGAACCATGTATTTTCTGTCCATTGCTTTGGTCCTAAGACTGGCCCAGGCCACTATTAGGTTCTTGATTTTGTCTGCTAATATGGTCGTAAAAATGTATTAACAAAGAAGACTCATTAGGCATTCTATGATGTGACAACCCAAAAAGCAAGTTCATAAAATGTTGAAAAGCAGAAGCTTTGTACGATAACGTACCCAGTATAATCTCAAAACTCAAAACTGGAGTTTGGGGAGGGTAGGATGTACGAACCATGTTTGCAAAAAAAATATGACAGAAGAGGTTCGATAAGAGGGGCTTTCTTGATTGTACTGTTGATGGCATCCAAATTTTTCTATTCTTATATTGATCAACATGTCATAATCAATGAGCACCAATGCACTATTACTCGTCACCTGTTATTGATTACCATTTTCCCATCTTATAATTTCAGGGGAGAAAATATCACCTATTGAATTGGATGCAGTCCTAGTTTCTCATCCAGAAATTGCTCAGGCTGTTGCTTTTGGAGTCCCTGACGACAAGTATGGTGAAGAGGTAAGATTAGAAAAACTCCAATGTTTGTGGAAAATGGTCCCACTTAATTCCATTAATGAGAAGTGGGTGTCCACATTTGTTTGTTTCAATCCCAGTTGATTACACGTAAAGAATGATTTGGACATGTAAATATTCGTCTGTTAGATATCTGCTTCAATCCCCGTCGATTACACGTAAAGAATGATTTGGACGTGTAAATATTAACTTTGTATTTTTAGTACATGTATAGGGGTTCAGTCTCGAATTACTCGGTTAAACCCACTAACCCATTGTTGGATCTGTGACTGCTTTTGCGATGTTTATACATTGTTCAGCGTTTCATAGAGAGTTCATTTTGTGCTATTCTGATGATTGTATGGCTGACTAAATGAGATGTTTTCATTTTTGACAGATAAACTGTGCAGTTATTCCAAGAGAAGGGTCAAACATCGATGAAGCAGAGGTGCTGAGATTTTGCAAGAAGAATTTGGCAGCCTTTAAGGTCCCAAAGAAGGTCTTCATGACTGATTCTCTTCCAAAAACTGCATCAGGAAAAATTCAACGCCGACTCGTTGCAGAGCACTTCCTTGCACAGATTTCAACTGCTAAAGTCCCCAAGTTTGGAGCATAGAAAAATTGTTGGCTATCTACGATTCCTTCTCCTATTAACAATAATAAAAATGTGCTTTTCGATATTACTTACGTACATACTACTTGGTCAAGAAATCGGGACACGAGAATATATCAGTGCCTCTAGATTTTCAGTAATGGCGCAAGTATATTCTCTTATAGTCTTTTCAGGGTAGATATTTTGTATTTCTCTACTTAGTATTGCAAAGGTTCTTTTATTTGTAAGTTGAAACAATGCCTTGGACAAATGAATGAAAGTGCAGTTTATAAGGCCCTTATTTAATTAGTTCAGTTTTCTAATGCGATACAGATTTGATTTTGTGTTAGTACATGTTAATTATACTCCGTATGAAATATGTCATCAACTTCTTCCAAATCATTTTGCTTCTTACCAGCAGTGATCACTAGGGTGAATATTCTTTCTGCAAATCTCTTGTAATTCCCTTTAAATTGAGTGGATTTGGTAATAAACGAATCCATATCTACTAAGTGAAGAACACACGAGAAGAGGTTGAGTCAAAGTACTTGGTTTTCTACTTCCAGGTTTACTATGGTTCAGTTGGCCAACAGAAAATATGAAAAACAAGCAATTGTCGTTAACGAGACTATGAGCAACAACGTAAAGAACGTCCTCTCATTTCGAAGAAAGATAATCCAGTATAAAGGGATATTTTAGTCCGTTAAACTAGCCACGAACTCTTGAGGAACACAATTTGCAGTTATTGTCGAATATCTTATTTCAACAAAACGGAGTGCAACTTGTGCCAGTTAGTTTGTCTTTCATAGTCAAGACCCGATGAGTCGAAACCAAAATACTATGAGAATATACCAAATTGCTTTCAAAATGAGGTATGCCCCTCTTGTCACAAAATATTTGCTACTCAGAGTGCAAGAGTAGATTTCGCAATTAATAGGAATACTGGGGCAAACATCAGCAGAACAATGCCAAAGAAATATCAACTTTTTCACCCAAATACTCGTACAAACCAATGTTTCAGACCCTAACAAGAAATCTGGAAATGTTACTGCACACAATGAAATAACTATTAAGTAATAAAACTCACTGACGTCCTAATTGTACAAAGATCTCTAAAAAAAAAAAAACTGCCAGCAGGGCTTGACAATATCTTAATCACACCAAAACATAATCATCTCGAGCCTTTGTACAAGGTAACATTTCATGTCACTAATCCGTTGGGATAATAGTTTTTGAAATGAGCCACAATTCCTAGACACAAAATATCGGTACTAATAGAATTCAAAGAGCTAGATCAGTGATAGATATGGGAAGCAACAAACTATAACTACATGGGATTGAGGAATTGTTCCACCACAATGCAAGCACAACAAAAATCCAAACCCTAAACAAGATTCAAAAGAATGAACACTGGGAAGATTGCATAACACAAAAATTCTCCACGAGCTGAACTAGTTAAGCTTCTTGACCTTCTTCCTCCTCGTCTTCATAGTCATAGCCTTCCTCCTCAGCTGATGCATCTTGATATTGTTGGTACTCAGAAACTAGATCATTCATGTTGCTTTCAGCCTCTGTGAACTCCATCTCATCCATACCTTCTCCGGTATACCAGTGCAAGAAAGCCTTTCTTCGAAACATTGCTGTAAACTGCTCACTAACCCTACGGAACATCTCTTGAATTGAGGTGGAATTGCCAATAAAAGTTGAGGCCATCTTCAGTCCAGTTGGAGGGATGTCACAGACAGTAGATTTCACATTGTTAGGAATCCACTCCACAAAATAGGAAGAATTCTTGTTCTGCACATTAATCATTTGCTCATCAACTTCCTTGGTGCTCATTTTTCCCCGGAACATTGCTGAAGCAGTCAGATAACGACCATGACGAGGATCAGCAGCACACATCATGTTCTTTGCATCCCACATCTGCTGAGTGAGCTCGGGAACAGTCAGGGCCCTGTATTGCTGTGACCCACGAGAAGTGAGTGGAGCAAATCCAACCATGAAGAAATGCAATCGCGGGAATGGGATGAGATTGACAGCAAGCTTGCGGAGATCAGAATTGAGCTGACCAGGGAACCGGAGGCAGCAAGTCACACCACTCATGGTGGCAGAAATCAAATGATTAAGGTCTCCAACTGAGGCAAACATCACAGTCAGTACATTAATCTATAGACTACAACTAGTCACATAATACTATCATACAAAAAGGCAAATCCAACAAAATTTCAGGACCGAGACAGGAAGTATCTGTCAGTAAGAACCACCAAAGACAAAAGACAAGTACCAAGATTCACTGTACATACTACTATAAGGGGTCGTTTGGTGTGAGGTGTGAGGGATAAATAGTCCCGGGATAAAATGGACTACTTTATCCCATGTTTGGTGTGAGGTATTAGTTAGTCCTGGGATTATTTATCCCACCATAGTGATGGGATAAGTTATCCCATACACATTGTGGGATAACTGATTCCAGGATTAATTATCCCAGGATAACTCTTTCCCGACCAAACGACCCCTAAGTCTATAGTCATATAGAATAAAATATTGTTTCAGTTGTATAGAGAAATCTTCCACACTATGCGGAGCAGATGAACGAGTTCAGCAGTTAAATGGACATAATTACAATCACAAATTTCTTCTTTTTCCTTTATTGGTGTAAACTATCCGTAAGTGCCACATCACATAACAACAGCTCCAGATAAACAGCATTAAGTAAGCCAGATAATTCTCCAATAAACTTTAGGGTTGATTTATGCAGACACTCCTCAAGCTATAAACCCAAATATCAGATCCTAACCACTTCATTTTACTCCAAGTCTCCACTCATCAAGAACTAAATAAACCTGCCCATCGTGATCCCATCCACCCCCAGATTTTCCCCTGAATGACCATATAAAATTAAGAAAATGTCACAAAAGATGGAAGCAATGTTCTAATCACAAGCAGGAATATCAACTGAATCACCACTCCACATCTTTTTCTGGGTAAGGTTTTATTTAATAGCCATTCCAATCTAACATACTGATGAACGAGAAGCTCAGGAACAAGTATGATGTACCCAGACATGAAAAGAAAAAAAGAAACAAGACAATCATGTCCTCATTCCAAGCTGTCAGTTTAAATGTAAACAGTAGATCATATAATAACTGACGGTAGAGCCTGAAATACAAGAAACAAAATAACACATTTGTAAAGTTTGCATCAGAAAAACTATTGCTGATCAACAAAGAGAACTTACAGCTTGGAGTAGTAAGTTTGAGAGTTCGGAAACAAATGTCATAAAGAGCTTCATTGTCCAAGACCATGCACTCATCTGCATTCTCAACAAGCTGGTGAACAGAGAGAGTAGCATTATAGGGCTCAACAACAGTATCGGAAACTTTTGGGGAAGGGAACACAGAGAAAGTAAGCATCATTCTGTCAGGGTACTCTTCCCTGATCTTAGATATGAGGAGAGTTCCCATTCCCGATCCAGTTCCACCTCCCAAAGAGTGACAGACCTGAAAACCTGAAATAAAAAATAGAGACCACATTTATAGGCTCTACGAAACAACCAATTGACTTGGATGCAATGCCATTTGCAGCCAGCACATAATCAACAAAATTATAGCAAGCTCAACCTTCATTTCTCTCTAAGAGATTTTAAAGAAATTGATTCAAACAGGGAGTGAGCGTATTAGTCTCTAAACATCTAAATTTAAAAGTGCACTATTGTTACGAGATAAACATGATTTTCCTGCTAAGTTGGCCATACATGCAACACATACATACACAGCCCCATCACCATCCGAGTAACCAAATGTTACAAAATAATTTTGTTATAGAACAAAAAAAACTCCCTTTGTTCACTTTTACTTGGTCACATTTCGCTTCTCGAGAGTCAATTTGACTAATCTTTGGAGCTAATTTGAATTAGATTAGTTCAATATTTAAATTTAGATGTTACAAAAACTATAGCAGAAGTACTACAAGTTGCAATCCTTTTCATATTATATGATGAAAAATACAAATACATCTAAAAATATCAGACAAAATTAATGAAGTTTCACTCTCGAAAAGGAAACATGACAAGTAAAAGTGAACCGAGGGACTAAGTTTAGAAACTAAACACAATGTCGCCGAAATGACGAGTCAGAGCAAACAAATGCATACATATACTGAAGTCTATTTTAACACACTAAATAGAAGGAATAATATAACATGAAACAGCAACATCCAAATACCTTGTAAGCAATCACTATTCTCAGCTTCCTTCCTAACAACATCTAGAACCGAGTCAATAAGTTCCGCTCCTTCAGTATAATGCCCTTTCGCCCAATTATTACCAGCACCAGATTGCCCGAAAACAAAGTTATCCGGCCTGAATATCTGACCATAAGGACCTGATCTAACACTGTCCATAGTCCCAGGCTCCAAATCCATAAGAACGGCGCGTGGAACGAACCTTCCACAACTTGCTTCGTTGTAGTAAACATTCACGCGCTCTAATTGAAGGTCATTGTCTCCTTTGTACCTTCCGGTGGAATCAATGCCGTGCTCGGCGCAGACCACTTCCCAGAACTTTGCTCCGATTTGGTTGCCGCATTGGCCTCCCTGAATGTGCAAAATCTCACGCATTTTTTGCTTTTTTATTTTCGCGAGAAATTGAATGACTGGGAGACACTGTGGAAGAGAGAATTTGGGTTTAGGAAATGGTGGAAAGAGGAGATGGGGCTTATATATTGGCGAGGTGGTGGGAAAACGGAGCTTGCTCGCCGTTACAACCTCACGGACGGACACCTTTGTTCCCTTTTTTTGTTTTTAAAAGGAGTTTGTATTTTGAAAATTCCATTAGTAATTCCGTTTTGTTAATGATATCAAGATTTGATGTATTTATTTTTTAATGTGAAATTAGGAACAAATTCGGATTTCTTTCCTTGTAAATCATCTTCAAGAGAAAATAAGAATTACTTTCTTTATTCTCTCTATTTTTCTTCTTGTTCTTTCTTATTTTATAACACATTATCAGCACGAGACTCTACATCTCAAATTTGAAGGCTAAGGGTAAGGTATTATTTTTTATTTCTTTCCTTTTTCATATGGCTAACAATCTTACGAAGTGTGAGTTCGTTGTCCTTCAAAGTTCGGGCAAGAACTATATTTCATGAGTGTTGGATGCTGAAATCCACCTAAATGCTATGGGTCTTAGAGACGCCATAAAGAATAAAAATACAGCATCTAGCCAAAATTGTGTTAAGGTTATGATTTTCTTGCGTCATCATCTTGATGAAGTTCTGAAAATTAAGTACCTTACTACTAAGGATCCACTCGTATTGTGGAATAGTCTAAAAGAAAAGTTTGACCACTTAAAGATGGCCATCCTCCCGAAAGAACGATATAAGTGGATGCATCTAAGATTTCAAGACTACAAATCTGTTCATGAATACAATTCTGTCATGTTCAGAATTTCTTCTCAATTAAAATTTTATGGAGAGACGGTCAATGATAATGATATGATGGAAAATATGCTCTCCACTTTTCATGCCTCGAATGTGCTATTACAACAGCAATATCAAGAAAAAGGTTTCAAGAAGTATACTGAACTGAGTTCTCATCTTCTCGTGGCTGAACAAAATAATGATTTGTTGATGAAAAATCATGAGAACCGACCAACTGGATCTGCACCATTTCCTGAGGTGAATGATGTGCACGCTTATCATGCTAGGCGTGAAAAAGGTCACGATCCTGGTCGTGATGACCAAAAAAGAAACCCTATTCCGGGTGTTAATCATTCATCAAACAAAAAGAGAAAAGATAAGAAACATGACACAATTACTTGTTTCTGATGTGGCGGAAAAGGACATTATTCACATGATTATCGTGCTCTCAAGCACTTGGTTGATCTTTATCAAGAATCACTAAAGAAGAAAGAGAGAAATCCCGAGGCTAACTTTCTCTCTGAAAATAATGTTGACATTACATGTTTGGATGTAGTAGACTTTTTTGAGCATCCTGAAGCAAAGATTGATCACTTGATTGGTGATGGTTCCGTAAACATGGAAGAATAAATGATTTTTAATTTTATTTTATTTTTATTGATAAGTGTTAGTGAATAAAAGATCATATAAAAGTAGTTGTTTACATGAGTACTACTTTTATCTTTTAAATAGTATTAATTATTTTGATATTGTCCATTTTTTTAAATTCTCGTAACAAACAAGACAAATGATTGCAAAGATTATGAATGAACTTGCGTCAATTAAATATATGCCCACAAATTTTTATTAAGTGCCTGTTAATCATTGCATTCATAGTATTGTGTTTTACTGCTTATTTGTGATAAACTGCCAATTGGTGTTAAGAAGTACACTACTTATTATATAGACTTGAACTGTATACAAACATAACACGGTATGATAATTAATTGCGAGGACAGTATAATTATGCTGGTTATTTAAGGTTATGTTAATTTTTGTTATAGTTATACACTGCATATTATCTAAAGCAACAATGTGTTATAACTATTACTGTACATACTATCAATAATCATTATTAAGTTGAATGTTGGCAATTGAAATGTTCAATACATATTCCCCAAATTAGTCATTAATGCTCCATTAAAATATATCTTACACCACATAATTTTTCTTATATGTCAACTAAACGTGCTTACGAAATAAAGTATTAAGAGCACAAGGTGCTTGAAAATTGTGAGATTTTAAGTTTGACATACTTTATTTAATTGCTTAGTAAAGGGTAATTAACAATTCCTTATAGTATAAACTTTTACTTTGTACAAAGATTTAATATATATTTTATTTAGTGTATGTCATTTTATTTGAAGATATGAATAATTTTCAAGAAGATATTTATTTGATTGATTCTGGCATTTCATATACGATATTCAAAGACAAGAAATATTTCTGTCATCTAAACATGGACAAGATTAATGTTACTATAATTTTTGGTAGTGCTAATTTGATTGAAGGCTTCAAAAAAGCCATTATAATCTTGCCCAAGGAAACTAAACTCATCATAAATAATGCTATGTTTTCTCCCAAGTCTCGGAGAAATTTGATGAGTTTGAAAGATATCCGTGAAAATGATTATCATATCAAGACAATTGATGAGATGAACCTTGAATATCTTGGTATCACCAAGAATGTCTCTGGGCAGACATGTGTTATTAAAAAGTTTCCTGCTTTATCTTCTGGCCTGTATTGGACAAAGATTTGTGCAATTGAGGCACATTCTATAGTAAATCGGAAGTTTACTGATTCCAATACTTACGTACTTTGGCATGATCGTCTGGGACATCCAGGATCAATAATAATAAGACGAATCATAGAAAATTCAAATGGACATCCATTAAAGAACTTGAAGGTTCTTTCGAATATTGAATTTTCATGCAATGCCTGTTATCAACGCAAGCTGATTGTGAGGCCATCGCTACTAAAAGTTGGGATTGAGTCCCCCACATTCTTGAAACTTATACATGGGTATATTTGTGGGCCCATTCACCCACCTAGTGGGTCATTTAGATACTTTATGGTCCTAATAGATGTTTCATCTAGATAGTCTCATGTGTGCCTTTTGTCATCTCGCAACTTGACATTTGCAAAATTGTTGGCACAAATAATACGATTACGGGCACAGTTTCCCGATAATCAAATTAAGTCTATTCGCCTTGATAATGCTGCAAAATCTTCATCCCAAACATTTAATGACTATTGCTTATCGATTGGGATAAGAGTTAAACATCCTGTACCCCAAGTTCACACTCAAAATGGCCTTACTAAGTCATTAATTAAATGTCTGCAGCTGATAGCAAGACCATTGCTTATGAAAACTAAGTTGCCCACTTCTGTTTGGGGTCATGCAATTTTACATGCTACAACACTTGTTCATCTTAGACTGATAAATTATCATATATTTTGTCTGTTGCAATTGATTTTGGGTCAAGATCCTAATATATCTCATTTGAGAATTTTAGGGTGCGGTGTTTATGCGCCTATAGCACCACCAAACCACACCAAGATGGGGCCCTAAAGAAGATTAGTAATTTATGTTGGGTTTGAATCACCCTTTATTATTCGCTATCTTGAACCATTAACGGGAGATATGTTCACTGTTCGATTTGCGGATTGTCGATTTGATGAGATAGTTTTCTTAAAATTATGGGGAGAAGATAATGACATCAAAAGAGAAATTTTGTAAAAAAATCCATCACTATCTTATCTTGATCCACGTGCTTCTATTTGTGAGCAAAAGTACAAAAGATTATTCATCTGTAGAGAATTGCAAATCAAATGCCGGGCGCATTTACAGATTTGAAAAGGATCACTAAATCACATATTTCTGCAGAGAATGTCCCAATTCAAATTGATGTCTCTAAAAAACCATCCACTAGTGTCATAGCTAATGAATCTAAAGCACGCTTGAAGCGTGGCGGACCATTAGGTTCTAAGGATCGAAATCCTAGAAAAAGAAAAAGAAATGGTCAATATGACACTACAAAAGATCCTCATATGGAAGCTCAAGATTTGAGCAATGTTGATATCCCTGAAGGGATCAATGAGCCTGAGACTCAAGAAAATGAGGAACCATCCATAAATTCAAGTGATGTTGAAATTAATTTGAATCGATCTGAAATAGTAGTGAATCATGTCTTTGCATATAATGTTGCAACGAAAATCATGCAAGATAGTAAGGATATTGAACCTCAATCTGTCACAGAATGGCGACAAAGAAATGACTGGCTAAAATGGCAAGAAGCAATTTAATCTGAATTGAATTTACTTGCCAAATGTGAAGTTTTTGGACATGTAACTCAAACACCTCATGGTGTTAAGCCCGTTGGCTATAAATGAGTCTTTGTTCGAAAAAAAATGAAAAAAATGAAATACAAAGGTATAAAGCACGCCTTGTCACAAGGATTTTCACAACGGCCTGATTTCGATTATGATGAGACATATTCACAAGTTATGGATGCAATAACATTGTGTTATCTTATTAGTTTCACTATCCATGAGAGACTTGAAATGTATTTGATTGATGTGGTAATAGCCTATCTATATGGATCACTTGATAATGAGATATACATAAAAATTCTCGAAGGATTTAAAATGCCGAAAGCATATAGTTCAAAGCCTCGAGAAATGTATTCCATTAGATTGCAAAGATCATTGTATGGTTTGAAGCAATTTGAATGCATGTGGTATAACCGTCTTAGTGAATATTTATCTAAAGAAGGTTAAACGAATGATGAAATTTGCCCATGTGTTTTCATAAAGAAAACAATGTCGGAGTTTGTTATGCTTACTGTCTATGTCGGTGACATAAACCTAATTGAAACGCCAATAGAGCTTCAAAAGACAATTTATTACCTAAAGAAAGAATTTGAGATGAAAGATCCCAGAAAGACAAAGTTATGCCTTGATTTGCAAATTGAGCATTTGAGAAACAATATCTTTGTCCATCAATCTTCCTACACAGAAAAGGTGTTAAAACGATTCTATATGGATGGAGCACATCCATTAAGTACTCCGATGGTTGTTTGATCACTTGATGTGAATAAGGATCCATTCCGACCTGAAGAAAAGAATGAGGAACTCCTTGGTCCTGAAATACCACATCTTAGTGCAATTGGTGCACTAATGTATCTTGCAAATATTACAAGGCCTGATATTGCCTTTTCAGTAAATTTGCTAGCAAGGTATAGTTCTTATCCTACTAGGAGACATTGGAATGAGATCAAACACATATTACGGTATCTAAAGGGGACAACCAATATGGGGTTATCTTATTCTCAAGATTGCAATTCCGATCTTGTTGGTTATGCTGATGCTGAGTACTTATCCGACCCGCATAAAACTTGGTCTCAAACAGACTATGTATTCATATGTGGGGGTACTTCCATATCTTGGAGATCAACAAAGCAGTCTATCGTAGCCACTTCATCGAATCACGCTGAGATTATAGCTATTCATGAAGCAAGCCGAGAGTGTGTGTGGTTGAGGTCCATAATATATCTCATTCGAGAAAAATGTGACTTGAAATATGACAAAGTACCCACAATTTTATACGAAGATAATGCAATATGTATAGCACAACTGAAAGGTGGATTCATAAAAGGAGATAGAATGAAGTACATTTTGCCAAAGCTCTTCTATACACATGAGCTCCAAAAGAATGGTGATATTGACGTACAACAGATTCGTTCAAGTGACAATGTGGCTGATTTATTCACCAAGTCTCTTCCAACTATAACTTTCAAGAAGATGGTGCACAAGATCGGAATGCAGAGATTCAAGGATGTTCTTATTAGGGGGAGTTAATACACGCTGTACTCTTTTTCCCTTACGAGGTTTTGTCCCACTGGGTTTTTCTTATAAGGTTTTAAATGAGGCATCATATATGCGTATTGTTAGACATTCAAGGGGGAGTGTTATGATAAATATCAATTATAGTGAATGTCTATCAAGATCTATCAAGATCTATTTGATGTCTATCAGGATTTAATGTATTTGTCTTTTAGTGTGAAACTAGGGGCAAATTCCCCCTATAAATAGAAGGGCTGTCTTCATTGTAAATCATCTCCCAAGAGAAGAAATAAGAATCACTCTCTCTATTCTCTCTACTTTTCTTCTTGTTCTTGTTTGTTTTATAACAACAACAACAACAACAACAACAAACCCAGTATATTCTCACATAGTGGGGTCTGGGGAGGGTAGAGTGTACGCAGTCCATACCACTACCTCGTTGAGGCTATTTTCGATAGATCCCCGGCTCAAGATAAAAGGCAGTATAAAAGGCAGTATACAAAAACATCAAAAGCATAGAACATGATAAAATAACATAGATACGACATCCACAAAAAAGTACATTTCCAAACAAAGGACATCACAATTATCCTACCTACTGACTACAACTCAACCACACCCTTAGCCCTCTACCCTAATATTTTTTCTCCATATCTTCCTATCCAGGGTCATGTCCTCAGTCAGCTGTAACTGCTCCATGTCATGTCTAATCACTCCTCTCCAGTATTTCTTCAATCTACCCCTACCCCGCTTGAAACCTTCCAAGGCCAACCTCTCACACCTACGAACTGGGGCATCCGTGCCCCTCGTCATCACATGATCAAACCATCTCAACCTCACTTTCCACATTTTATCCTCCATTGAAACCACTCCCACCTTCTATCAAATAATATCATTCCTAACCTTGTTTGCCCTTGTGAATCCATACATCCAATGCAATATTCTCATTTTTGCCACCTTCAACTTTTGGACATGAGAATTCATAATCGGACAACACTCCGCTCCATACAACATTGCAGGCCAGACTGCTACTTTATAGAATTTGCCTTTAAGCTTAAGGGCACCTTCTTATCGTATAAAATTTCCGAAGCGAGCCTCCATTTTATCCAACCTGCCCCAATACGGTGAGAGACATCCTCATCTATCTCTCCATTCTCTTGAATCGTAGACCCAAGATACTTAAAACTATCCCTCTTGCAAACCGCCTGAGAATTCAACTTTACTACCACCCCCTTCTCATGTCTCGAGTCATTAAACTTGCACTCTAAGTACTCTGTCTTGGTCCTACTCAATTAGAAACTTTTAGACTCCAGGGATTCTCTCCAATTCTCTAGCTTATCATTAACCCCTTATCGCAATTCATTAATCAAAACTATATCATCCGCGAAAAGCATACACCAGGCACCTTGCCTTGTATATTCCGCGTCAGCACATCCATCACCAAAGCGAATAAAAATGGTCTAAGAGTTGATCCCTGGTGCAACCCTATTAAGACTGAAAAATGCTCAGAATCTCCTCCCACTGTCCTTACCTGATTCTTCGCCCCCTCATACATGTCCTTAATCGCTCTAATGTATGCCACCGGAACCCCCTTCGCCTTCAAACATTTCCAAAGAACCTCCCTAGAGACCTTATCACACTCCTTTTATAGGTCTATAAACACCATGTGAAGATCCCTTTTCCTCTCTCTATACTGCTCTACCAGTATCCGCACAAGGTGAATTACCTCAGTCGTGGAGTGACCAGGCATAAAACCAAATTGGTTCTCCAAAATCGACACAATCTTCCTCAACCTCCGCTCCACCACCCTCTCCCAAATCTTCATCGTGTGACTCAACAACTTAATACCCCGGTAGTTGTTGCAACTCTGAATGTCACCCTTGTTGCAAATCTTCATCTTATTTTATAACACGTTTGAATTTATTTTTCTCATTTTACTTGTCGAAATTTAAGAAAATAACTTAAATTTTGAATGTTGTAATATTAAATAAAAATATTTATAATGTATCAAAATAATATCAATCGTATTGTAAATAATTTATTTTGTAGATGTTCACATACTATACTACACATACTATTGTAGCATGTAAAGTAGTTATTTCTTTTGTGGATATCATTCACATACTACACTTATTACACATACTATTGCCTATAAAAGGCATTTCATACTATATTGTAAATACACACCAAAATGAAAAATAAAATCATATTCTTAAATCTATACATCTATCTCTCCTCCCTTTTCATTTTAATTTATTATAGTGTATTTATTCTCAACATGTTATCAACATAAAATTCCTTATAAGGTACACATTTATTATGTAATTATTTATTTTCAGATTCTAAACATACACACATACACAAAAAAATATAAATTGCTAAAGAAAATCAACTTTTGATAATAATCTGTTAGTAATATATGATTCTATTTAAACTTATTTGAGATGGTTATTTTATTTGAAAATATCATTATATATAACTTACTAATCTTTTTATGATAGTTTCACTATGTCAAATTTATCAAACTTGAGTTTGTGGCACTGGATATTACCGAAAAAAATTATTTATCATATGTCCTTGATGCTGAAATTCACCTTTACGCTAAAGGTATTGAGGATACTATTAAACAAGAAAATAACACATCTTGTCAAGATAAGGCAAAAGCTATGATTTTTCTTCATCATCACCTCCACGAAAGATTAAAAACTGAATATTTAACTGTGAAAGATCCACTCGAATTATGGACCAACTAGAAGGACGGATATCACCACCTAAAATTGACGGTATTATCGAAAGCTAAATATGACTGGATACACCTTCGATTTCAAGATTTTAAAATCGTGGTTGAGTATAATTCTGTTATTCATAAAGTAAGTTCAATATTAAGATTATGTGGAAAAACCATCACTGATGAGGACTTACTAGAGAATTTTTTTTTCACTTTTCATGCTTCTAATATATTGCTACAACAACAATATCGTGAAAGCAGATTTAAGAAATATTCTGAATTAATTACATGCCTACTTGTGGCAGATCAGAATAATACTTTGTTAATGAAAAATCATGAAACTTGTCGCATTGGATTTGCTCCATTTTCTGAAGCGAATGTTGTAGCAACGGATGATCAGTCTGAAATAAGGCAAAATTATTATCACGATCGTGGTCGAGGCCATGATCGTGGATGTGGGTGAGGACGAAATAATTATCGTCATAATGATAGAAATAAACAAGAGAATAATAAAGGTTCTCAAAATAATCCTTTAAAGGGTAAAGTTAATATTTGTCATCGATATGGTAAGAAAGGACATTTAGCACGTACTTGTCGTACACCTGATCATTTTGTCAAACTTTATCAAGCTTCCCTTAAAAGAAAAGTAAATGATGTAGAAGCGCACTTGAACTTTCGAGGTGATGATGATGAAGTAGCTCCATCAAATACATATAATGATAATCAGGCAAACCTTGCTTACAAAGATGATAACTTTAAAGGACTCTCAGATATTACGCATTTGAGAGCTGAAGATTTCTATGAGGATATTGATTGAAAAATTGATCACCTTATTGTAGAATAAATTATAAAGAAAGTTATTGCTTTCTTTTATTTGCAATTATGTTTTTCTGTTTTATTAAAATACTGTGTATTTCTAATTTCTTAATTTCTAATGCAATTTCTTATGTTAGTTTTTCAAATTTCATATAGTAGTTTTTTTTTGAAGAGTATGAAAATTCCCCAATAAACAGTTGGATTCAAAATCAATTACGATGATATATGTCTTATAGATAGTGCTACCACACATATTATTTTAAAAAATAAGAAATATTTCTCTTATTTGGTGATGGAAGAAGCCAATGTTAATACTATATTTTGTAGTACAAGATTAATTGAAGGCTCCAAAAAAGCTAACTTATTACTTTTTGGAGGAACAAATTTCATAATTGATGAAGCATTATATTGTAGTAAGTCTCAAAGAAATTTATTAAGTTTCAAAGACATTCGCCAAAATGGCTATCATATTGGGACTACAAATAATGGAAAGATTGAATATCTTTATATTACTACAATAATGTCGGGTAACAAATATATACTTGAAAAGTTACCCGCTCTTTCTTTCGACTTATACAACGCAAGTATTAGCACTGTTGAAACACATGTCATAACAAATCAAAAGTTTACTAATTCAAATAATTTTATGATTTGGCATGCTCGATTGAGCCATCCCAATTCTAATATGATGCGAAAAATAATTGAGAATTCATATGAGCACTCATTGAAGAACCAGAAGACTCTTCAATTTAAAGAATTCTTTTGTGTTGCATGTTCTCAAGGCAAATTGATTACTAGACCATCAACAATTAAAGTGGGAATTGAATTTCCTACATTTTTGAAACGTATACAGGGTGATATATGTGGGCCCATTCATCCTCCATGTGGACTATTTTAGTATTATATGATTTTAATAGACGCATTTACAAGATGATCACATGTGTGTTTATTATCAACTCGTAATTTGACATTTGCGAGATTACTTGCTCAAACAATAAAGCTAAGAACTCAATTTCCAAATTATACAATAAAGACAATTCATCTTGATAATGCGGGTGAATTACATCCCAGGCTTTTAATGATTACTGTGTACCAACTGGAATAACAATTGAACATCCGATTGCACACATTCATACTCAAAATGATCTAGCAGAATCATTAATTAAACTCCTCCAATTAATTACTAGACTTATGCTTATGAGAACAAAATTTTTCATTTTGATATGGGGTCATGCTATTTTGCATGCAGCAGCTCTTGTACGGATAAGGTCCACAAGTTATCATAAAATCTCTCCATTACAATTGATTTTTGGTCAAGAGTCGAATATTTTCCATCTAAAATTTTTTAGATGTGCGGTATATGTTCCAATTACTCCACCACAACGTACAAAAATGGATCCTCAAAGAAGGTTGGGGATATATATTGGGTATGAATATCCTTCTATTATAAAATATTTAGAACCTATGACTGGAGATTTATTTACGACAAGATTTGCTGATTGTCATTTTGATGAAATAATATATCCAACATTAGGAGAAAAAAATAAGTAGTCGAAAAAGAAAATAAACTGGAATGCATTATTATTATCTCACTTAGATCCTCGTACAAATAAATGTGAATTAAAAGTTCAAAAGATAATTCATTTGTAAAACATTGCAAATCAACTGCCAGATGCATTCACTGGCCTATCAAGAGTTATAAAATTTCACATTCCAGCTGCTAATGCTCTTATTCGAGTTGATGTCCCGGTAGGACAATTGACTCCTGCAAATAAGTCTAAACCACACTTAAAATGTGGTAGACCAATCGATTTCAAAGATAAAAATCCTCAAAAAAGAAGAGGAACAAATGATCAAAATAATCATAATATGGAAAAAGCTACTCAACAAGAGCAGCAAGACAACAATTGATAAAACCTCAGAAGAGGATCAGGTACCTAACAATAATGAAAATAAGGAGATCTAGTCAGTTATGGCTCATTAAGAAAAATATTGAATCGAAATGATATAATTGTCGATAATATTTTTGCTTATAATATTGCAAATGAAATAATGCAACAAGATGAGGATCTTAAATCAATAATCTGTCCCAGAATGTAGACAAAGAAATAATTGGCCAAAATAAAAAGATGCAATCAAAATTGAATTGACTTTGCTTGAAAAATGCAAAGTTTTTAAACCTATAGTCCAAAGACCTAAAGGTATAAAGCCATAGGGTACAAATGAGTTTTTGTGAGAAAAATAAAGTCGTAAGACATAAAGCACGACTTGTGGCACAAGAATTTTTGCAAAGACCTGACATTGATTAGATGGAGACATATTCTCTGATGGTGGATGCAATTACCTTCAGGTATCTTATTAATTTGAAAGTTCATGAAAAACTTGATATGAATCTGATGGACTTCGTCACAACCTATTTATATGGCCTATTAGACGGTGATATTTATATGAAAATTTATGAAGAATTCAAAATGCTTGATGCGTATAAAAATTCTCGAGAAAATTATTCAATCAAGCTTCAGAAATTCTTATACGGATTAAAATAATCAGAACGCATGTGGTATAATCGCCTTAGCGAATACCTATTAAAAGAAGGGTTTAAAGTTGACCCAATCTGTCCTTGTGCCTTTATTAAAAGGTCTTGATCTAAATTTGTCATAATAGCTGTATATGTTGATGACTTGAATATTATTAGAACTCCTGAAGAGCTTCCAAAGACAGTAGAATGTTTGAAAAAGGAATTTGAAATGAAAGACCTCAGAAAGACAAAATTTTATCTTTGTCTACAAATTGAGCACTTTACGAATGGAATCTTTGTCCATCAATCCACTTATACTGAAAATATTTTAAAGAGATTTTATATGGATAAAGCACATTCATTAAGTACCCCGATGGTTGTAAGATCACTTGATATTAATAAAGATCCATTTTGAGCTTATGAAAATGATGAAGAACTTGTTGGTGCTGAAATACCATATCTTAGTGCAATTGGGGCATTAATGTATCTTGCTAGTAATTCATGACTAGATATATCTTTTACTGTAAATTTATTAGCAAGATTTAGTTCTTTCCCAACACGGAGACATTGAAATGGCGTTAAGCATATACTTAGATATCTCCGAGGAATTATTGATATGAGACTATTTTACTCAAATAAGTACTATTCATAATTAATTGGTTATGCAGATGTAGGATATTTGTCCGACCCACATAAAGGTTGATCTCAGACAGGTTATTTATTTACATGTGGAGGTACAACTATATTATGACATTTAACAAAATAAATCATGATTGCTACATCTTCAAATCATGTAGAGATAATAGTCATTCATGAAGCAAGTCGAGAATGCATCTGGTTGAGATCAATAACTCAACACATTCAGGAAACATATGGCCTTATTTTAAAAAAGAATATTCCAACAATATTGTATGAAGATAACGCTGCTTACATAGCTCAATTAAGAGGAGGATACATCAAAGGAAACAGAACAAAATACATTTCACCAAAATTATTCTTTGCTCATGATCTTCAAAAGAAGGGTGAAATAAATATTCAACAAGTTTGTTCAAGCGATAATCTCGCAGATATGTTTATTAAATCATTGCCAACATCAACCTTTGAGAAGTTGAGATACAAGATTGGAATGTGTTGTCTCCTAGATATTAAGTGATGTTTTTATTAGGGAGAGTAAATACGTGTTGCACTCTTTTTTTCTTAACCAAGGTTTTATCCCACTGAATTTTCCTGGTAAGGTTTTTAATAAGGTAGCAAACAACGCGTATTACAAAAAACTATGTATTTTCTTTAGAATTTTTTTACATGAACATCCAAGAGGGAGTATTGTAAATAAGTTATTTTGTGGATGTTCACACACTATACTACACATACTTCACATACTATTGTAGCATGTAAAGAAGTTATTTCTTTTGTGGATATCATTTGCATACTACACTTATTACACATACTATTGCCTATAAAAGATATTTCATACTACATCGTAAATACACATCAAAAAGAAAAATAAAATCATATTCTTATATCTATACATCTATCTCTGATCCCTTTTCATTTTAGTTTATTATAGTGTATTTATTCTCAATAAATCTTCATATTTTAAACACATCAAGTGGAAAATGAAAGCAAAAAATTGTCAAAAAACAAAAACAACGTAACTTTTTCTATTTAAGATTGTTTAGTTTTATTAACGAGGGTGTCATGTGCCGTATCGATGCACCGGTAATTGAAATGGAGGTTCGCGTAGGAAGTATTATGTGATAAGAACGTGTCTCCTAAAGCTTAAATGAAAGTTCTATAGAGTAACAGTCTGACCAGCTATATTTTATGGAGTGAAGTATTGGCTAATTAAGAAATCACACATCCAAAAGTTGAAGGTGATGAAAATGAGAATGTTAAGACGTATGTGCGGACTTACTAGGAGGAATAAGGTTAGAAATGAGATTCTTTGAGAGAAGGTGAGTGTGTCTTTGTTGGAAAACAAGATACGAAAAGTGAGATTAAGATAATTTTGGACATGTGATGTGGTGGTGCACGGATGCCTTAGTACAAAAGTGTAAGAGACCTGTTATGAATGGTTTCAGACGGAGTAGAGATAGACCGAAAAAATATTAGAGATAAGTGAAAGAATGACATAAAGTAGTTACATCTTACAGAGGATATGATCTTTGATATGATAGGTAAGGAGGGTGCATATTAATAGGCTAGAGGGTTAGTCGACAAGAGTGTGTCCTTACTAGTAGGAAAAAGTGTTTTATTTGTCGATATACATGTGGTCATAGTGGTATGCATGTTTCTTATAGTTTCTTACTCGGGATTTTATGGGCATGTTTGCGATTTCGGATAGATAGTTCATAGTATTACTGTGTGAATATCTTTTTCTTTTATTATTTAGTGGTGTGTTATCCTATTTTGTTGTTTGTTTTTATGCTTTCTGTTTGATATATTGCTATTCGTCATGAGCCAAGGGTCTATCGAAAATAACTTTTCTACTTCATCCGAGGTAGTGATATGAACTGCGTACACTTTACCCTCTCTAAATCCTACTTTGTGAAAATATACTAGATATGTTGTAGTAGTATTGTATTAATTTGTTATGGAGCTAAATCTCATATGATAAATTAAAATTAAATAATTATCAAAAAGTCAAGAAGATTCTTTTTAAATGGACTTTAAAAAGTAATTTGTTACTAAGCTAAATCCCATATGAAAAATTAAAATTAAATAATTATCAAAAATTCAAGAAGATCCTTTTTAAATGAACTTTAAAAAGTAAGACAAATAAATCGAAGCAAATGATATAATTTTTCGAAAGATATAAATAAAATTAGAGAAGAAATTGAAAGGAAATGATTATAAAATTGGTGGAAAAGAAATGGATGTTATTATAATCACGCAGGTTGACGTTCGTTATGGACACGCACTTTTATCACGTGGGAAAGTGGAAGATTTAGTTGTGCGTGCACGTGAAGCGTCGGAAAGGATGCGTGTGACTAGAGAAGAAGTCCTGTGAAAAAACAGCTGGAAGAATTTTCAGTACAAACTATTTTTGTTTGGTTCAATAATTGTTGAAAGAAAACGATACACCACCCAACTAATGGAACGTATCAACCGGTACTAATCTATATGATCTTTAAGAAATATATATATAAAAAAATAACAATGACAGATTTACAATGTTTTGACCTGCTTATGCTCTGGGACGGTAGATATAATTAAAGGATTTTTCAAGGAAAATATTTATTTGCACATTGTAATTTAACCTAATTAAATAATTAATTTTAAAAATTATCAAATTAAAGAAAAATGTATATCACTTAACCATGATTAAGTATTAAAAAGTATATATGAAACACATATGTTTTACATTTATTAGTTAATCGAAAATGAACTCTTGAGTATACAGAGCTTTAATAATAATTGGTAAATATAATGTTATTTCACCTTCATTAAATTTCAACTACACGATCATGTAATCAACCCTTATCGTATATGAGCTAATAAGTCCAACAGGGTACTTAATTATTTGAACTGTGACAAGGGTTGGGGACAGCTCTCTCTCCATCTCATAGATGTCGGTTGTATCTGGAATAAGGGATAATTAATCACGATTTTGAAATTAATTTTAGAATAAACTTGTCCTATCTATGTTTGGAATAAAATGCATGAGATAATTTACTGTGAGATTGATTATTTCGAAATTATAGTGTCATGCTGTTATTTTTATCACAAGATCTTGAGAGTTGAATAACTAATCTCGAGATAACTTATTTTCAACCAAATGGGTCCCTCAGAGGTATCAACAATATGATTTTCCATTTATATGATCTGATGTTCAATCATCAATATAATGGCATTAGATTCACTACAATCATGGTTTATGTGTTATATTGTGGATTTTGTTATGATAAAATGTTATCGTGCATCTTCACGTGTTGACAAAGTAAAGTAAAATTCCAATTTGGTTCTAGAAGATCGTTGGAACTGAATTTATGATGGCCCAGACTGTAAGGTGGAAAAGTGTGTGTGTGGGGGGTGGGGTGGGGTGGGGGGATGCCATTTTTATAGACTGAAAAATGGAACATCCCAAACGTGGTTTACACTCAAACAAGTGCAAAAAGAAAATCTGTACTTTTCAGAGAGAGATCCATATATATTAGTAGTACTTAATTGTTGTTGTGGTGCCTGTCATCAATAAAAGAGAAAGGGTGAGATGTCATGGAGTGATCAAGTGAGACCAGATGTATTAATCATTATACTTTGCCATGAAGCAACATTTCGCCCCTGTTTGATCTTCTTATATGTGTCGGCATACTATCTCTTAGGTCATGTTGAAACTTGACAGTACACGGATGTTTATGGGATGATTTGGTTGAATATATTTATACTAAATAATAATCAAATCAATAAGATATCAACGAGCTAGTTATTGATTCAGTGGATACCTACATTGCTCATTTAAAAATGTCAGTTATTGTGTGTGAAATTCTTCAAAAAATAGTGTAGTTTTAGAGAATTCGATGCAGGTGCAACATTAAAGATGATAAGTTATCAGTTAAATTAGTGACACCTCCACAAATGGATTTATATAAAGTTGTTGTGATGTGACCTGAAAGTCATAGGTTTAAGTCTTAGAAACAGTCTCTGACAGAAATGTAAGATAAGACTGTGTACAATAGATTTTTGAGATCGGATCCTTCCCTGTGACTCTGTGCATAGCGAAAGTTTTAGTGCACCGAGCTGAACTTGTAATTACTAAGTGTTGGCATAATATACCACAAATTACAATAAATTATTACAGTTGAAAATAAAATGAACAAAAGTGAAGAAAATAAAATAATCTTGTTCTTGGCTGAGACACAAATACCTTGCTCTTTTTAAGGAGATTCAAGCCCACTGCGGCATAATTTATACCGACCCAACAGTGCATCTCTTGACTTGTCTCCTCCAAGATACAATAGCCCATCTACAATGTACAACTCAAGCAACTCCAGATTAGTTGAAGAGTTCAAAGCTCCACTATAAGAACACCTTCATTCAACATATTATTACTCTCTTTATCATAGTGACTATAGTTGTAGATTTAAAATATTTTCTTTGTCTCAACTCTCTCTTTCACTTATATAGTTACTCTCTTTTATATAGTGAATATAGTTGAAGACTTAAGACATTTTCTTTGTCTCAACTCTCTCTTTCACTACTATATTTACTCTTGTCATCTTTTTCTTCTTATTCCACAACAAAGGATGAAACACCACTATTTATAGGTGAGGAATTCACCTTGTATTAAATAGGAAGAATATGGTGTAGTAAAGTGGGTATATGAATAATGTTACAAGAATTACAAGAGTAATGAAATAGACTAATGGTAGATGTTACAAGAACTAAATGTCACATTCTACCTTAAAATACTGAGTGAAATAAAATATTAGCGGTTATAAGAGCTACACAAAGTAAATACACAATTTTACTCTCAATAATATACCACTAATGTACATTGGAGAAGTACTTTAATATAATTTAAATATTAAAATGCACTAACATTTTCCCATTCATTTTAATATTCAAATAAGACAATTCACCAATTTAGTTGAAGGGAGACTATTATGCATAATGAAGGTGTGCCCTACATTGAACCTCCACTTAGTAAAACAGTAAACTTTACTCCAGAGTCAGTAGTGGTCTTAGACTTGAACTATGACTGTTTAAGGAAAATAAAGTGTCACTGCTTACATACAACAATCAAGGTGTTGACATAAACTTTAATATCCAGCATATTACGGTCATGTGCTATCCCAATTTTTCACGAACGCTTTTTAGAATAGGCCCCATTCTCATAGGAAGTGGCCTATTTCCACACTTACAAAGGTGAAATATGTCAAGGATGGTCCTGTAATATCGATACCCCACTTATACGAGATACTAAATTTCATTAAGAGTTCTTAAACTCAACCTTCACAAATCATTACAGGAACAAGATGCACTCACATTATAAAAAGGATTAAACATTAGTGCATCTCACACCAAGTCATCAAATGATTTGTTCTTCCCATTGAACCTGGTTATAGAATCTCTAGTCCCCGGATTGGGTTTCCTCATATATGACTCATGATTTTTCATAAGGCTTCCTTCCTCCCTCTCGACGCGTTTCAGACCCTTTATCTTGCCAAGGCCTTTCTTAATTCATCTGCAAGATAGTCACATAATTTGACATACTCAATGTTAGTGGTACCACTTGTCAAATATAATATCACAATATTACTTTATTCTCACGGGTTTGAATTTACTGTTGTAATAACAACTTCAAACTTTATCAATACTATTGGTGCTATCACAATAACTCAAAACTAGAGAAATTTATTTCTCAAAATAAAGTGATTGGTTAATTCATTTTTCGCTAGTTGAACCTAAAATAATTAGTTCAACCTCCTCGCTAGAGTTAGCAAATAATAATTTTTTTTCTCATTTTGATACAAGAACTACCAAGAACACACAAAAAAAAAACACTCAAAATAGTCCACAAGTTCAAGAGAATCGAGGACCCTTTGAGTGACCCCTCTCGGATTCAAGAACAACAGCAAGAACACAAAGTATTGTGATGTTTAACATCCAATTTCCAGCGATCCACAAACTATATTATCAACACAATATGAGAACAATAATATTACATCAACAAGAAACTCACGGGTTACACTAACAACAACAAGAAATCTTAAACTTACAATAACAATACAAGATAGATAGTTAGACCAAATGAATGGACAATCTTAAGAACCCAAGAATTGTGTGACTCTTGGACCCTTAACACTACCCACGACACAAACCTAAATCTAACATTGACACAAGAGGGATGTTACCTCCTCTAAACACCAACGTATCAAGCCAACAATGCAACACAAGTGATATCCATACTTGGGCAGCCCTAGTTACGGATTGGTGGCTTTTCTAAGCCCTACAACTAACGGGTATTACACTCCTCACACTAGAGAGAGAGTTTGTCTTACATTAATAAACAACTAAGTCCTAAAAACCCTATCTTGTTCTACTTATATTACATTACAAAAGAAGACAAATGACTACACTGCCCTTAATGAGAGGAGCGACCATGGAGTGCATTTTGGGCAAAGTGAAGTGACCAAAATTCCCTCAATGAAGATGGCCCAAAAATTGTTAGCTATTAAGTGTCCAAAATCGTGAATCCTCAAGTCTTCAATGCTCCAAGCCTTGATGAGTGGTATGCTCAATGGTAGGCTCAAAATAGGTCTTCCTTGCATATTCTTGTGCCTTCGGGGTGACCATGTCTTGAGCCTTTAAGTGATAGTCTCCAATCATATTTTCAAAAATTAGGGTGGCTATTTAACATGTATCATCGTTCCCTTCTTGAAAAGGATTCGACCCCGAATCCAAACCTTGCAAGAATGAAGAGAAGACAAAAAAACACCACATCCCCATGACACGAGGGTTAGAGTTAGTATAATAAACAACATCAACATTCCAAGGAGGTACACACTTGCGATATAGTCATACATCCTTGAATTTAATCACGAGGGGCTTAGCAAAAATATTACAAAGGGGTGGCGCCCTAATTGAAAGTAAAGTCCACGCAACACATATAGCAATATCACTAAAACAAGTGGACCGACCAACAACTATCTGTCCTTCACACCCTAAGAAGTTACCGGGGTTAAATGGAAGACATAACCAAGGACTTAGGTCTCGGCCACTCTTATTATCCCTATGGAGCCATCCTTAAGGTTAAGCAAGCCCTCCTTATCACTATTGGAAATATCATGCATAAATAGAGGGTTGAGAAAGGTGTTCCGCAAGCCAATTTCAAATAAAATGTTCTCATGCATGCACTTACTACTAGTTTCAAAATCTCCACTAGGAATATGCCCAACATAAGAAACACTTAAATAAGAAGCAGATGGAATTTCTAAGCACACATATCCTTCTCTTTCAAATGAGCAATCCTCACTTAGACACAAATCACTACGGGCAGCCAAGGGATCACAAGTAAAACCATCTTTACCAAGACAATCACAATTTGGGTTTCCTAAACAATCAAGCACATCAAGGTCTTTTCCACCCGATTGATCATTGTCCACATTCTCACTAGTTGTTGGCAACTTATATACCAACGTAGACTCACCTTGTTTTTCACAAAGGTCAACTAGTGTGTGAATACTCTCGCCACTTGGTAATGGAACCTTAGTCAAGTTATAAGTGCTAACACTAGATGGACACAAATCATTCTCACACGGAGAATCAATTTTGTCATCTAAAGGATCAACTAGTGCTTGCGTACCTACAATAAGAGTTTGGTCCTCATGAGACCAACAATACCAAGAGTATCACAAAAGGGAGACTTAAACACCTCTACCCTAGGCAAAGCCGCAACTACACCTAATTGGCTCCTACTAGGCACAATACAACATTCTAAGTTATAGGAGTGTAGGGAATAATATTTTTATCTCGTAGCTCACATGAGCTATGACCTTCCTCTTGAAGTGTGTCCTGGCCGCCCATTTTCACCCTTTGACCTACCATACGATCCAACCTTTTATTTTTCATAGCTAGGTCTCGGGACATAGTGTTAAGGTAGGCCAAAATGACATTGGTGGCATTGTTGTCCATGGTTTAAGAGGTTGAAGCCGCGGGTTCCCTTGCAATTGTTTCTAAAAAAAACAAGACTACAAAGCAAAACACAAGTTAGTTTGTAACAACCTCACCACACTCTCATACACTTGATTGTCTCACATTTGGATTCACAAGTGTTGCAAGTTGGCTTGTAGTTCGTGATGAGTCGAGGGCTGATTCTACTCCTTGGTCGGAAAGGATTCTTTATTAGAAGACTCAAGGAAAGTAATGTTCGAACTTGAACCAAAAAGTAGTACGATTTTAAAAATAACAAAAGCACAAAAGAAACGTAGACACAAACAATGGATTCAAAGGACTAATTGACAATCTAGTAGGAGTTTACTAGTTTGTTAATTAGTTCTAGGATCAACTAATGAAACCAAGAATCAACAATTAGAAACAAGAAAATCCAAATTTAAGATTAATATTAACGGTGAACAGTAATTAGAGTGATGTGGCAGTATGCAATTGGTCTCGGTCCCAAACAACTTTTGTCACAAATTTGAATTTTTAATCCTCACATAATTTGGAATGGAAGACAATTGGTTTTGGCGGAAAAGTAAAAGTCGTGTAGTCTTTTTCAACTTTCCAAACTCAAAAAGGTGAGATTTGACTTTACTAATCCCACCAGACAAGGTCCCTTGATTTAAGAAAAAGTGGTTGTGAAGTAGGAAGGGATGTGTGCAAGTCTTCTCACAAACAACTTTAAAATTTTTGTCTTACAACTTTTTGGATCTATTTACACTTTATGAGGGTTAAGATATGAGAATAAGTGAAGAATAATATGAACACAACAATATTTTTTTTTAAGAACTACAACAACATCACCATAAGGCCAACTCAAGATCACATCAACAATGTAACCATTTTTACGCTCAACTTTAGTTCTAGTCACCTTTGTGTTAGTGAGAAAGAAGACAACAGAAGAAACACACTAGACAAACAAAATTTCTACTAGATCTAGTCACAAACTCTTGGCCAAAACAACAACAACAATGTCTACACCTCTTGACCAAGAACACAAACACAAGAACATTTCTCTTTTTTTAACAAGCAAGCCCAAGATTTGATCTTGTGAAAACAAAATCAAGCCATGGTTTGATACCAAATAATACAAGAACAACCAAGAACACACAAAACTAACACCCAAAACAGTCCACAATTTAAAGAGAATTGAGGACCCTTTGAGTGACCCCTCTCGGATTCAAGAACAACAACAAGAACACAAAGTATTGTGGCGTTTAACACCTAATTTCCAGCGATCTACAAACAATATTATCAACACAATATGAGAACAACAATTTTACATCAACAAGAAACTCATGGGTTACACTAACAACAAAAAGAAATCCAAAACTTACAACAACAATACAAGATAGATAGTTAGACCAAATGAAGGAACAATCTTAAGAACCCAAGAGTTGTGAGACTCTTAGACCCTTAACACTACCCGCGATACAAACCTGACTCTAACGTTGACACAAGAGGGATGTTACCTCCTCTAAATACCAATATATCAAGCCAATGATGCAACAAAATTAATATCTATACTTGGGCAGCCCTAGTTACGGATTGGTGGCTTTTCCAAGCCCTACAGCTAAGGGGTGTTACACTCCTCACACTAGAGAGAGTTTATCTTACATCAATAAACTAAGTCCTAAAAACCCCATATTGTTCTATTTATATTACATTACAAAAGAAGATAAATGACTACACTACCCTTAGTGGGAGAGGTGACCATGGAGTGCATTTTCGGCAAAGTGAAGTGACCAAAATGCCCTCAATGAAGATGGACCAAAAACTGTGAGCTATTAAGTGTCCAAAATCGTGAATCCTCAAGTCTTCAATACTCCAAGCAATCTTCCAATCACAGCCTTGATGAATGGTATGACCAATGGTAGGCTCAAAATAGGTCTTCCTTGTATATTTTTGTACCCTCGGGGTAACCATGTATTAAGCCTTTAAGTGATGGTATCCAATCATATCTTCAAAAATTAGGGTGGCTATTTGACATGTATCATTCTCCCCTTCTTGAAAAGGATTAAACCTCGAATCCAAACCTTGCAAGAACAAAGAGAAGACAAACAAACACCACATCCTCATGACATGAGGATTAAAGTTAGTACAATAAACAACATCAATATTCCAAGGAGGTACACACTTGAGATATAGCCACACATCTCTGACTTTAATCACGAGGGGTTTAGCAAAAATATTACAAAGGGGTAGTACCCTAATTGAAAGTAAAGTCCATGAAACACATATAGAAATATCACTCAAACAAGTGGTCCGGCCAACAACTATCTGTCCTTCACACCCTAAGAAGTTACCGGGGTTAAATGGAAGACATAACTAAGGACTTAGGTCTCGGCCACTCTCATTCTCCCCTAGGGTGCCATCCTCAAGGTTAAGCAAGCCCTATTTATCACCATTGGAAATATCATGCACAAAAAGAGGGTTGAGAAAGGTGTTCCACAAGCCAACTTCATATAAAAGGTTCTTATGCATGCACTTACTACTAGTTTCAAAATCTCTACTAGGAATATGCCCAACATAAGAAACACTTAAATAAGAAGTAGATGAAATTTCTAAGCACACATCACTTTCTCTTTCAAATTAGCAATCCTCACTTAGACACAAACCACCACGGGCAGCCAAGAGATCACAAGTAAAACGATCTTTGTCAAGACAATCACAATTTGGGTTTCCTAAACAATCAATCACATCAAGGTCTTTTCCACCCGATTGATCATTGTCCACATTCTCACTAGTTGTTGGCAACTTATATGCCAACGTAGACTCACCTTGTTTTCACAAGGGTCAACTAGTGTATGAATACTCTTACTACTTGGTAATGGAACCTTAGTTAAGTTATAAGTGCTACCACTAGATGGACACAAATCATTCTCACGCGGAGAATCAATTTTGTCATCTAAATGATCAACTAGTGCTTGCGTACCTACAACAAGAGTTTGGTCCTCATGCGACCTAACAATACCAAGAGTATCAGAAAAGAGAGACTTAAGCACCTCTACTTTAGGCAAAGCCGCAACTACACCCACTTGGCTCCTACTAGCCACAACACAACATTCTAAGTCCATAGGAGTATAGGGAATAACATTTTTACCTCGTAGCTCACATGAGCTATGACCTTCCTCTTAAAGTGTATCTGGGCCACCCACTTGCACCTTTGACCTACCATACGATCCAAACTTTTATTTTACATAGCTAGGTCTTGGGACATATGTCAAGGTATGCCAAAATGACATTGGTAGCATTGTTGTCCATGGGTTGAGAGGTTGAAGCCGCGGGTTCCCTTGACATTGTTCCTAAAAAGAAAAAAGAACAGGCCTACAAAGAAAAACACAAGTTAGTTCGAAACAACCTCACCACACTCTCACACACTTGATCGTCTCATATTTGGATTCACAAGTGTTGCAAGTCGACTTGTAGTTCGTGATGAGTCGAGGGGTGAGTCTACTCCTTGGTCGGAATGGATTCTTTGTTTGAAGACTCAAGAAAAGTAATGTTCAAACTTGAACCAAGAAGTACTACGATTTTAAAAATGATAAAAGCACAAAATAAATATGGATACGAACAATGGATTCAAAGGACTAATTGACAATCTAGTAGGAGTTTACTAGTTTTTTAATTAGTTCTAGGATCAACTAATGAAACCAAGAATCAATAATTAGAAACTAGAAAATCCAAATTGAGCTTAATATTGATGGTGAACAGTAATTAGAGTGATGTGGAAGCATGCAATTGGTCTCGGTCCCACACTACTTTAATCACAAATTTGAATTTTTAATCTTCACACAATTTGGAATGGAAGACAATTGGTTTTAGAGGGAAAGTGAAAGTCTTGTAGTCTTTTTCAAATTTTCAAACTCAAAAAGGTGAGATTTGACTTTACTAATCCTACAAGACAAGGTCCCTTGATTTAAAGAAAAGTAGCTGTGAAGTCTAGGAAAGGATGTGTGAAAGTCTTTTCACAAACAACTTTACAATTTTTGTCTTACAACTTTTTGGATCTATTTTATACTTTATGTGGGTTAAGATATTAGAATAGGTGAAGAAAAATATGAACACAACAATATTTTTTTTTTAAGAACTACAACAACATCACCATACGGCCAACTCAAGTTTACATCAACAATGTAACCATTTTTAAGCTCAACTTTAGTTCTAGTCACCTTTGTATTAGTGAGAAAGAAGCCAACACAAGAAACACACTAGACAAACAAAATTTCTACTAGATCTAGTCACAAATTCTTGGCCAAAACAACAACAATAATGTCTACACCTCTCGGCTAAGAACACAAACACAAAAACACTTTTTTTTTTTAACAATCAAGCCCAAGATTTGATCTTGTGAGAACAAAATCAAGCCATTCTTTGTTAACAAATAATACAAGAACAACGAAGAACACACAAAACTAACAACTAAAACAATCCACAAGTTCAAGAGAATCGAGGACCCTTTGAGTGATCCCTCTCTAATTCAAGAACAACAATAAGAACACAAAGTATTATGGTGTTTAACACCTAATTTCCAGTGATCCACAAACTATATTATCAACACGATATGAGAAAAACAATATTACATCAACAAGAAACTCACGGGTTACACTTACAACAAAAAGAAATCCGAAACTTACAACCACAACACAAGATAGATAGTTAGACCAAATGAAGGGACAATCTTAAGAACCCAAGAATTGTGAGAATCTTGGACCCTTACTACCCACGACACAAACCTAACTATAACGTTGATGCAAGAGGGATGTTACCTCCTCTAAACACCAACTTATCAAGCCAACGATGCAACACAAGTGATATCCACACTTGGGCAGCCCTAGTTACGGATTGGTGGCTTTTCCAAGCCCTACAACTAAGGGGTGTTATACTCTTCACACGAGAGAGAGAGTTTGTCTTACATCAATAAACAACTAAGTCCTAAAAATCCTAACTTGCTATTTATATTACATTACAAAAGAAAACAAATGACTACACTACCCTTAATGAGAGGGGTGGCCATGGAGTGCATTTTGGGCAAAGTGAAGTGACCAAAATACCCTCAATGAAGATGACCTAAAAATCGTGAGCTATTAAGTGTCCAAAATCGTTGATTCTCAAGTCTTCAATGCTCCAAGCAATCTTCTACTCACAGCCTTGATGAATGGTATGCTCAATGGTAGGCTCAAAATGGGTCTTCCTTGCATATTCTTGTGCCCTCAGGGTGCCCATGTCTTGAGCCTTTAAGTGATGGTCTTCAATCATGTCTTAAAAAATTAGGATGACCATTTAAATTGTATCGCATTTTAACAAATAGCACCAAGATTTCTTATTTGCATCACAAAATACTTTTAAGTATAGCAACATATTTTTTCTTTTTTAAAACAAGCTTCAACCTTTGTTCCAAGTAAATATACATGGATTGCTTGTAAAACCTGCTTAAGTACTTTTACACAATTTCAAGTCAAGTGCAATTAGCCACATTTCTCATATTTTATTAGGCTAGTATACTCTTATTTTTTTCCACACTACTTTCACATATTTAAATAAAAAGAAATTGCGTAACTCATACAATGAACAAAATCAGAGGTGAATCCAAGATTTAAAGTTTGTGGGTTCTCATGTTAGATAAAAATAAAATCAAATAGTAACTAAAGGGATTTGCACCCATAACCAAGAGGTCAATAAAACTTTAACAAGTGCCTCTACTCCACTAGACCAACAATACACTTTGTTTATGGGTTCCAACTTATAATTCTTACATATTTACTAGATTTCTCTGTATAAATATTAGATTCGCACTAAAATTACTGGGTTCTCGGGAATCCCACCTAGGTCCTAGATACGCTCCTGAGCAAAATGTATTTCACAATTTTTCTTTTTCACCATAATGTGACATCAAGGAAAAGTTCATCACATGATTTAAGTATTTTTCATTCCTAGAATGTAATTTTACACCCAAATATTTAATGTCAAAATGACTATTTAATTTATCATTTATTTGATAACATGCATGTTAGAACCAAAAACATCAATAAATATATAAATTGTAAC
The DNA here is from genome assembly GCA_030864225.1 of Capsicum baccatum var. pendulum. Taxonomy (NCBI): domain Eukaryota; kingdom Viridiplantae; phylum Streptophyta; class Magnoliopsida; order Solanales; family Solanaceae; genus Capsicum; species Capsicum baccatum. The sequence goes on from CM061552.1 coordinate 83,094,915, forward strand.
ATGTGATATATTTCAAGACTATCAAAGCATTCTCAAAAATGCAAAAATCACATTTTTCATGGTGATTTTTCCTCATTTCATTATCCCTCACTTTTTTGAAACTTCAAGAAAATAAACTTTCATGAAAAGTATCATTTTATTCATAAAAAATAATAGCTAATTTTTTAACTTTCCTCGACAATAAGTAAATCTTTTTTTACCTTTATTCCTCTTGAGTTGAGGAGTAGAAAGATACTTTACGTGGCTATCTCTTGTCATCCACCTTTTGAGATCTCTCATCTTGATATCTGCGACTTTTCAAATTGTAACAAATCATGAATCTCCTTAAAATTATTGGTGTAATATACCACAAATTACAATAAATTGTTACAGTTGAAAATAAAATGAACAAAAGTGAAGAAAATAAAATAATCTTCTTCTTGGCTAAGGCGCGGATACCTCGCTCTCTTTAAGGAGATTCAAGCCCACTGCGGCATAATTTACACCGATCCAGTAGTATAACTCTTGACTTGTCCCCTATAGGATACTACAACCCATCTATGATATACAACTCAAGCAAATCCTAATTAGTTGAAGAGTTCAAAGCTCCACTATAAGAACACCTTCATTCAACATATTATTACTCTCTTTATCGTACTGAATATAGTTGTAAATTTAAAATATTTTCTTTGTCTCAACTCTCTCTTTCACTACTATATTTACTCTTGTCATCATCTTCTTCTTATTCCACAATAAAGGATGAAATACCACTATTTATAGGTGAGGAATTCACCTTGTATTGAATATGAAGAATATGGTGTAGTAAAGTGGGTAATTGAATGGTCTTTAGGTTACAAATGTTACAAGAGTTACAAGAGTAATGAGGTAGACTAATGGTAGATGTTAAAAGAAGTAAATATCACATTTACCATAAAATAATGAGTGAAATAAAGTGTTAGTGGTTATAAGAGTTACACAAAGTAAATACACACTTTTACTCTTAATTATATATCACTAATGTGCATTGGAGAAGTACAACCATCAACAACACACTTATTCATTTAATATAATGTACTTTAATATAATTAAATATTAAAATGCACTAACACTAAGAAAAATAAATAAATATAGGTGTAGACAATTAAATTTGAGTCGAAAAAAATAATAATCAGAACAAGAAAATATCGCAACAATCATTTTATTTGATTTCAAATATGTGAGTGTTTGATCTGCAGCATTTGATCCTAAAGCTTTCTTTTGCTTTTTGTTAAGATTTTTGGTCCTTTTTCTGAATTATGATATCCCCATTTATAGTTGTAAAAGGGAAGAATTATGGTAATACAAACTCTTTCCGACCAATCAAATTAAAGTGACATGGTCATTTTAATTGGTTGGATCACATCAATGTATACTCCTGCCGTATATTCATTGACCTTGAATTTGATTGGTTATGCTGCATCATTTTCAATATGTCATGATCCTATTGTCTCCTTCACTTGACTTGACATTCTACGTTATTCAAATGTGGCATCAAATTGGGCTTTTAGAATAAAATAAATCTTGAACTTAGCAAAGTGAGTTCATCATTTATAGCTCAAATTAAAAGAATAGCCCAATAAAAATTATACTTTACCTTAATTAAACTCATATTTTGAACTCAATTAATTAATTTAATTATATTAATTTATAATATTTTATTTAAATTAATATATTTAAAATTTTAAAAGTACACTAAATAAATCAAAAAATTAAAATATTTACACTCTAATATCCCCTTCTAAACATATATTGGGAATACCCAATCACTAAAACATAATTACACTCGTTATCTCACCTGTTGCACGAAATTGGCGAACTATTTGCGTTGCCTTTTTCTATTTCTTATTTCATTTTTCGTCAACTATTGCAGCTTGACTACTTTCTTCTTTATTTTTGGGGGATGTAACGGTTTTTTTTTTAAGTTTGTTAATATTTCACTTCTATGTGGAATAAATAATTAATGTTTGGAGATGTTTACTATTAATTTTGTTAATAGTTAATTTTTATATTAGCTAACTATTTTTAAATTAATAGAAATAAAAAATACAAAGATTATAATAATAAATAATTAAAAGTACATTAAAGTCACTAGTTGATTTACTAGAAAATAAATTAATAAAAAATATATCTATAACAAAAATTACTTACGATTTATTGTGATATCATGATAGTATATTTGTATTGTGATAAAATTATTGTAATCTAGAGCAAATCTCAATGATAATATTTCAGTATATAAATATATTCTGATGGCATCGTAGAGGTCTCACTGAAAGGTTGAAACCGACATTAATGATACCATTCCAGTATGTAGATATAATGTGATGGTATACTAATTAGTGTACCATTAAAGGATTAAGGTAGTCCTTAATGATATCATAAAAGTATATAGATATAATTTGATAATATCAAAGAGGATTGACTCATTGAAGGATGATACCATGTCAAAATATAGATATAATATGGCGGTATGCTGATGATTGTCTCATTGACGGATTGAAGTAGTCCTCCATAATATCATTTAGTATATAAATACACTATGATAGTGTCATGGAGGTCTAACTGAAAAATTATAGTAGCTATTACTGATACAATGACAGTATATAAATATACTGTGATGCAATCATGGATGTCTCACTGAAGGGTTAAAATAGACATCAATGTACCATAACAGTATCTAGATATACTGTGATGGTATCATTATGAATTAAAGTAAATCCCAATGATACGGTGTGTGTATGTGTGTGTGTGTGTGTGTATATATATATATCACGTAGTGATATCATAGAGGTATGGCTGAAGAATTGAAGTAGACATCAATGATATCATGTCACTATATAAATATATTATGATAATATCATGGAAGTCTCACTAAAGGATTGAAGCAGACATCACTAATACCATGATAGTATATAGATATACTTTGATGGTATTATTACGGACTGAAGCAAACCCTAATGATACTATGTCAACATATATATGAGATGATTGTTTTATAAAGGTCTGATTGATGAATTGAAGCACATATATCAATGATATCACTTCAGTATATTGATATACTATGATTGTATCATGGAGGTCTCATCGAAGGATTGAAGCAGGCCTTAATGATGTCATGACAATATATAAATATACTGTGATGGTATAATTATGGATTGAAGCAAACCCCAATGATTCCATATTAGTATATCTATAGTATAGTGGTATCATAAAAGTCTAGCTGAAGGATTGAAATAGACATCAATAATATCGTGATAGTATATAGATATACTGTGATGGTATCATAAAAATCTAGCTGAAGAATTGAAGCAGACATCAATAATATCGTGACAATATATAGATATACTATGATGGTATTATTACAGACTAAAATAAAATACTATGATATCATGTCAGTATATATATACAGTGATGGTGTCATGAAGGTCTGACTGAAGGATTGGAACAGACATCATTGATATTATGACAGTATACAGATATATTGTGATAGTATTAGTAAGGTCCCACTATGAATTAAGCAGACATCAATGATACCATGACAGTATATAAATATATTGTGATGGTACTATTTTGAGCTGAAGCAAACTCAATGATACCATGTTAGTATATATATATATATATACTGTGATGGTACCATGAAAGTTTGACTGAAGGATTGAAGCAGGAGTCAATGATACCATGGCATGATATAAATATACTATGATGTTATCATAGATGTCTCACTGAATGATGAAGTATACATCCATGATACCATGACGATATATAGATATATTGTCATAGTATCATTATGGACTGAAGCAAATTTGATGATATCATGTCAGTATATATATATACTGTGATGGTATCATAGAGGTCTGACTGAGGGATCGAAGTAGACGTCAATGATACTATGCAGTATATAGATATAATTTGATGATATCATTATGGACTGAAGCAAATGAAAAAATAAAATGAAAAAACAAAAACAAAAATACAACTGAAAAGAAATAAAAAATTTAAAAAATAAAAAGGAACAAAAAAATGTAATTAGCTTGTGTTGAAAAAAATAAAGAATAGTATGATTTGAGGAAAAAATGAATGAAACAAGAAAGAAAAAAATGAATAAATAAAATAAAAGGAACAAGAAATAAAGAAATTTAAAGATAAAAAGAAAATAAATGATAAAAATACAAAAATAAAAGAAACCAATAAAAGAAAAAAGAGAAAAATTAAAGTAGGAAAAAGAAGAAGCAGAGAAAAAAATAAAGAACAAAGAAATAAAAAAAAAAAAAAAAAAGAAATAAATACATAATAAAAATACAAAATAGAGGCTGAAAAAAAGAGAAAAAAAAGTAGAGAAATGTAAATTAGACTGAGGTAAGAAAATGATAAAAGAATTTTATGAAAGAAATAAAATAAACAAAGTATCTTAAAGGAAAAAAAGAAAAAAGAAAAATGAGAAAAAAATGAAAAGAATTAGAGAAATAGAATAGTAAAAAAGGAAAAGTATTAAAAGAGAGATAAATAACTAAAGCAACAAGAGAAAGGGACATTTTATGTAATTAGTTGAAGACATTTTATGTAAAAGGGCATTTAGTTGTAAATAGTTTGTTTATATGGCGCAAGAATGTACTTTCCTCTTTAAAATTTATATGATTACAATCACCTCACTTTAAAGTTTAAAACTTGTCGGAGTATTTAATTTTTCGAAGGCTAAATTGAAGTATAAACTTGATGTTTTAATTTATTTGAGTACAAATCATCATGAACCAATAATACAAGTAATACCCAATGAAACCTTAATTAAATATTTCTATATATGTTTGAGATTTTTTTTTTCTTTATTCACATGTTATAATATTGAGAAGAGTTGACTTTCTTTTTGTCTTTTCCTTGTTTGCACACTTAGGAAACTCCTTTCCATTTTGGGAGTAAAATTCTTCTCCTCCATGACTGACTATTCTCCAATTAAAATTAGGAGGGGAGTGTATCATCTCCCTAGCTATTCAACCTTAGATAGGAGATGAATTTTTACCCACCTCTTTGAATATATAAATGGACCGTGCTCCTCAGTCTTTGTAGATAGATTTGGGTGTACTTTCACGGAATATTTGGAGCTGATTTGCAAGTGTTGAAGCGTAGGATATTTCTTTTTTTAATTATTGTCGTCACCTTTTTTTTTTTCCATCTTAGTATGTTTGTGATATAAAATTTACATCTTGGAGTAGAATATTCGAGATTATTAATGGTTTGATATTTCAAAAATTACATTTCGACATCTATAATACATTTAAAATTAAGACTTAAAATCCTTCAATATCATGCTAGACAATTTTTTGAAGCTAGTTTTAAATTTTATAATCCTGAAAATTTTAGATTGGACGTCTTTACTAAAACTTTCATATCTTGAAGTAGGAATGATAAATTCACAAGTCGCTTGATTATCCCAAAACTAGACACAATGATTTATAACATATTCGAAATTTATAATTTAATACCTTCGGTATCTTTTCAGATGTTATTCCAAAATCAACTTTGGATTTTGACATACCGACAATTTCAGATTTGTGCGACGACACTAACAAAAATTAAACCTAATGTAGAAGTACCGAAATCATGTTTCACTTAATATTATAGAAACCAGAAATATGCAACTATAACATTTCCAAAATTTCGAATTTAACAGCTCTCGAAACGTTTTAACAAATTTTTTAAGTTGACTATAAATTCTGTTCCGCGGAGAATTCCGCATATGTACTGACTCACCAAATAATTTACATCAAGTTGACTCTAAATTTTGTTCGGCAGAGAATTTCATATTTGCGCTGACTCATCAAATAATTTACATCTTGATGTCAGATCGTCACCATCAAAAAGTGATTTGATTGCTACAAAATCAGACTTCAAGAGCTTCATTCTCACCAAAACATCTTGTATCTAGCATGGGCGTCTCAATAAAATTAGTGGCTTAAGGCCAAACTTCAATACAAGACTGTTGACACCTAATTTTTGCCCTTCACAACTAAGTTTGATTCCGAATTTCTTTGATTTTAAATAAAATTACAACATTTATTTTATCCGGATAAAAGTTTTTCAAAGTATTTTTTTGACTTATTATATTTTTTAAGAAATAATAAATAAAATAAGTAACATATGATTCAATCAAATTATTCTGACGTTATTTCGCCGTTTTTCGGCCATGCTGCAGCGAACTCACGACTGAGAAATCAATTTAAGACGTTGTCTTCGTTTCAACACAGACATCTTTACCGACGACTCTTTCTCGCACTACCATAGTTTCGACGCCATTTTGGTTGACCCATTTCCGGCTATCTCGCTCCGGTGTCTCTCTTTTCTTTCTTTCTAACCTCTTGCAGGTACTATAAGTTTAGATCCGGCACACCTTCTTAGGTGGCAACAACACAATTCTGAAGATCAATTTCCACCATAAATTATCGAAATTTGGCAACTCGATTAAGTAAATCGACCCAGCTTCGATCAGGTGTCGTGTGTATAGCTTTCTTGATTCTAGTAATTGCTACTGGTTGTCTTGTTTACTATTCCTATTTTGATCTCTTTTTTCTTCGAGTCTTGGTTGACATTTTTATTTGTGGGTGACTATTTACTTGTTTATTTCTGTATGTCATAGTAGTGTTTTACTTGTTAATTCTACTTGTGTTTTAGTCATTTTTGTTGTTCTTAGTAGTTTTGTAGTATTGGCTTGATAGTACTTTTTTGGTTTGCATTGTTGTTTAGCTTTGTACTCTTAGTGTTATTGGTCAGTGCAGTCTCTGGTGGCTGTGGTAGATGGTGTTGGCTTAGGGTCGTGTCTTCGAACGGGGCTTGGATCGAGGGCGAAGTTGGGGTAGTGGACTAGGGCGGGGGTAGGGGCAGGGGGCAGGAAGGGTAAAGAGGCTAAGGGTGACTATATGTTGAGAGTAGGGTCATGGAACATAGGGTCTTTATCGGAGAAGTCATTAGAGCTAGTAAAAATTCTTAGGAAAATGTGAATTAACATAGCTTGGCTCCAAGAAACTAAATGGGTAGGTACTAAGGCGAGGGTATTAGATGGTTATAAGTTGTGGTACTCATGAAGCATAAGGAACAGGAATGGTGTAGGCATCCTAGTAGATGCTGAGCTTAGGAAGCAAATGGTTGAGGTTAAGAGGGTCAACGATAGGATGATGTCAATTAAGCTAGTTATTGATGGTCTTCTTGGAATATTATTAGTGCGTATGCACTGCATGTAATCTTGGATGATGAAGAGAAAAAAAGATTTTGGGAGGATTTGGACGAGATGGTGAGGGGTGTCCCCAATGATGAGAAGCTTTTCATATGAGGTGATTTTAATGGGCACATAGGGCCTTCTTCAAAGGGTTATGATGATGTGCATGGAGACTATGGGTTTGGTATAAGGAATGTTTAAAGAGTGGCACTTTTGAATTTTGCTCGGGCATTTGGATTGGTGGTAGTTAATTTGAAATTTCCCAAGAAGGAGATTCATTTGGTTACCTACTGTAGTTCGATGGCCAAGATTTCGATTGACTTCTTGTTCCTTAAGAAAGTAGATAGGGGTATTTGTAAGGATAACATAGGATTTTGGTGATAAACTTGGAGATCATAAAGGATCGAAGGAGGAAATATGTGGAGGATCTATCGAGAATTAGATGAGGCAGTCTGACTTTGGCTAGTGCACTGGATATAGGGGATAAGTTAATGACGAAGAAGGCTTGGTGGAGGGAAGGGGATATTTATAGTATGTGGGATGAGACTACTATAAATTGCATTAGAGAAATAGCTAAAAAGGTGTTGGGGTTCTCGAGAGGCCGCTCGGGCAAGTACCAAGGGGACTAGTGGTGGAACGAAGAGGTGAAAGAGAATGTGGAGGCTAAGAAGAGAGCATGTGCAAAGTTGGCTAAGAGTAAGGATGAAGAAGATAAATGGAATAATAGAGAAAAGTATAAGATTGCTAGGCGAAAGGCGAAGTTAGCAGTCACGAGGGCTAAGGATGTTGCTTTCAAGAGTTTATACACAACTTTAGATAGTAAAAGAGGGGATAAGAAGTTGTACAGGCTTGCCAAAGTTAAAAAGAGGAGGGCTCGGGACCTGGATTAGGTTAAATGTATTAAGGATATAGACGCCAAATTTTTGGTGGAGGAGGATCGTATTAGAAAGAGATGACAGTCTTACTTTCATAAGCTCTTGAATGAAGAAAGGTATACTAGCATTGTGTTGGAGGGATTTGGAGCATTCCGAGAGGTTTCACGATTATGGTTTTTGTAGGCACATTAAGGTTGAGGAGGTTAAGGGGTATATTCTTTGGATGCGTAGAGGTAGAGAAACGGGGCCAGATGAGATTTTAGTGGATTTTTGGAAGTGCATAGGAGAGGAAGGTATAGAGTGATTGACTTGGTTGTTTAACATAATTTTTAAGACTACGAGAATGCCTGAAGCTTAGAGGTGGAGTACGATGATTCCGTTGTATAATAATATGGGTGACATTCAGGATTGCAATATTTATACGGGTATCAAGTTATTGAGTCATACTATGAAGGTTAGGGAAAGGGTGGTATTACTATTTTTGAAAATCAGTTTGAATTTATGCCAGGGAACTCAACTACTGAAGCCATCCATCTCTTTAGGAGACTGGTGGAGCAGTATAAGGAAAGAAAGAAGGATTTGCACATGGTGTTTATCGACTTAGAGAAGGCCTATGATAGAGTTACCAGGGAGATTTTTTGGAGGCTGGAGGTGTACCTATGGTGTATGTTAGGGAAATTAAGGATATGTAAGATGGAGCCATGATTGGGGAAGGGGATTCAGAGCACTTTCCCATCTTGATGGGGTTACATCAAGGATCGACACTTAATTCATTTCTTTTTGCCTTGGTGATGGATGTTTTGATGCAGCATATTCAAGGTAAGGTGCCTTATTGTTTACTTTTTACGATTGATGTAGTCTTGATTGATGAGACACGTAGTAGAGTTAATTCTAAATTGGAGACTTGGAGGCAAATCTTTAATCCTAAAGGGTTTAGGTTGAGTAGGTCCAAGACAAAATATTTGGAGTCTAAGTTTAGCAAGGTGTCTCATGAGTCTGATGTGGTTGTTAAGCTTGACACTCATTCTATCAGTAAGAGAGATAGTTTTAAGTATCTGGGGTCTATGACTCAGGAAAATGGAGAGATTAGTGAAGATGTCATTCATCAGATTGGGGTAGGATGGATGAAATGGAGGTCCGCCTTCAAAATCTGGTGTGACAAAAAGGTACCTCCCAAACTTAAAGAAAAGTTCTGCAGAGTGGTGGTTAGACTGACTTTGTTGTATGAAGCGGAGTGTTGGCCTGTTAAGAAGGCCCACATCCAGAAGATGAAGGTGGAAGAGATGAATGCTTCTGTAGATGTGTGGGTGTACTAGAAAATATTGGATTAGAAATGAGGTTATTTAAGATAAGGTAGGAGTGTCTTCGGTGGAAGCCAAGATAAGGAAAGTGGGGTTGATATGGTTTAATCATGTGATGATGAGAAGCACGGATGTCCCAGTGCAGATATGTGCGGGGTTGGCTAGGGCTGGTTTTAAGCGCGGTAGAGGTAGACCAACGAAATATTAGAGGGAGGTGATTATCATGACATGGAGCAACTCCGGCTTACCAAGGACATGACCCTAGATAGGAAGTTGTGGAGGAGACGGATTAAGGTAGAAGGTTAGTCTGAATTTAGGATGTTGTATGTTTTGGTGTGTTACTTAGAGTATCTTGTTTATGGTAATATTGGATGTGTTAATTTCTATTGTTTCTTGTTCTTTTACTATTCTTAGCTAGATTATTTTATTTTGAGCCAAGGGTCTATCGAAAACAACCTCTCTATCTCGCATTTGAGGTAGTGGTATAGACTGCGTACACTTACCTTCTCCAGACCCCACTTGGTGGGAATATATTGCGTATGTTATTGTTGTTGTTGTTGTAAGTAACGAAAATATATTTTTGTCTTCGTATATATAAAATCTTATAATTTTGTTACGAAAGATCGGATTTTAATCAAAGGTTATCTTGAAAATTAATTTAAATAGTTAAAATCTTGATATAATTTAGTCTCAAAAAAATTATTTGAAAAAATATTTGTTTGATTTTATTGAATTAATAAACTCGGGGTTCAATTGGTTGTTAATTTATTTCCAATGGTTTTTTAATTTAGTCAATTTAATAAATTGAACCTTATTTGAAATCAATTCGGTCATAATTGCAATGTTATTTATTAAATAGCCAAAATCCCTAAATCTCATTCCCCATTCCATCCTGACCTAATCCCACCAGCCCAACAGTGAGATCGACCCGGTGTAACCCAACACACCTCATAATTCCCCTTCTCTGTCATAACACCTTACAACTCCAAAATAACGACAACACAACATGCACAAACCCAATGTATAAAACAATAAAAAATAGCGTACAAAAGTTGTTAACAACAACGAACAAAACAACGGCTAACCCAATTCTAGCGAGCAGTAACAACTCTGTACCGACCTGGCTCCAACCCTGCCTTAACTTGGCTCTCGTGCACGTCACATGATCCCTCACGCGATACTGTACCGAGGAAGGTCCGAGAACCTTATAGAAACAGTGTAGGTGTCCCCCCAATGTTCAAAATTTGTTATCCTTGGTTAGAATAGTACGAATTCGTACATGTGTATGCGGATTTCATTGGTTTTGAGGGATAATTCTCTTTTCCCAATTTCTATTGGTTGAGCTCATTTAAATTTCTCCAAAAATTCAAAATTTAGTGCAAGGATGACGTGTAAAATTCTGACCTCATCCTAATTCTAAAAATATCTTAGTTAAAAATACCAAAATTACCCCTTGATTCTTCCTATCCCACATCGATTGAAGCTCAAGATTGACCCCCCACCATTTGCTTCTATAAAAAACTCCTTATAGATCTAAAATACGAGGTCTCAAGAGAGTGCAAAAAACCTTTTGAGCAAAAGAGTAGAACTGTTTTGAGTAAAAACTTTTGGAAGATAGTCGGCTAATCGAACTTCTAAAAAATTTCTTTTCAGTGGTGGTCGAGATTACGTTGAAGGCTTAAAGTCCCGATTTGCTTCTCTAAAATAGGTAATACTTTATCCCGTTTAGTTTTAATTTAATTTCTTCTTCATCTCGTTGTTCTATAATCTTATTTGCTGGGATTGTTTGCTGTAGAAAGCCTAGAAGACCATAGGATTTTTGTGATTGTTGTATTATTTCGTCGAGTCAATATTCTCGCCATAGTGGTTTGGCTTATTGTTTATCTCTGTAGTTCTCGATTTAACTTTTTGTTTATCCATGATTTCATTATCCAAGTTAACATCTTATATTTGTGATAGGGCGACTCATTTCCTGTTTGTTAAATAGAGAATTGGTGTTTATGTTTGAATTGTGTTCATACTTGTTCCATAGAGAATTGACATTTTCAGTTTGTTAAATAGAGAATTGGCACTTACAATTTGTTAAATAGAGAATTGGTGCTTACAGTTTGTTAACCTCGTTATTGCGATACGTCCATAGCGTCATGTTTCTACTTGGAATGTGAATTTATGAATGTGAATTTGGTGCTCATTTATTTTTTGGCGGCACCATTCTTTTTAAATATCATTTTTTCCTAGTAAAAGCTTAATGTGATTGGTCTTTTCAGTTATCATGTTCTTTGTCATGTGTTAACTAAAATATAAGTTATTTAGTTACTTTAGTGATATTTGATGAAGTAGTAAAAAAGGGTTCGTTCAAGTTAGATTTTAAACCTTAAAGTCCATGTTATTTGCCTAATATATCTATTGTATGCAAATTGTTCTTAATTATTTTATTATTGTCTCAACACATGTATAAGGAGCTTAATAATATGTCTAATTCTCACCCTTGTCGTGAATCCCATTATTCGAGCTATATCCCTCGATTTAGTCTCATAGAACGTTTAATCAATTTCTGTCAATGGAGCATTAGTCTGCTTGGATCAATTTTATTTGAATAAGAAGTACTTGACTTAGATTTTGCATAGTAATAATGGGTGTCATTATTTTGCGAATTAGTAGATTGAAATTATCCCAAAAATTCTTTCAAGCTCAGGACTTTTTTTAGTTTTTCTTCCTTTATGACTTGAATGATGTCTTCGACCTCATCTATTATGGTTTCGATGACTTGAGTTCCTCTTTGTTCCCATGCTCTTATGCGTTAGGTTTGTTTCAAGTTGGTTAGAAATGTGCCATTTTCTTTGCCTTTACTTTGAATCTGCTCCTATGCCCTAAGACACTATTTTTCTTTCATTAAAGTTAAAGTATGAGAATCTTTGAAATTTATTATGTCGTGTTAATTATTCCTCTAAGATTGCATATGAGTTCTCTTTGTAAGAACGATTGCAACTTGTCGCATCCCGAATGTCCTTTTTATGAGTTCTTTTGGAATTTTGATTGCATTAACATGCTAAAAGAGTTTGAAACAACCATGTTTTGATCCTTAGAAATTATAGTATTTATTTCTTCTTTCTTAGAAATTTTAGTCTTGATGTATTCTTTTGGATGATTAGGGATGTTCGTTTTCTTGATTATCATTTAGCTCAAGTGATTTATTTTTATGAATGTGTGTGTTTAGTCTATAAGATTAGCGGTCAAATGAGTGTTTACTAGCTGGATGGATTCTAATATTTCTCTTTTTCCTTCTTGTTTGACATGCAAAATACCGAGTTAAAAATTGACTCTTCCCATGTGCATTATTATAATAGGCCAACGTGGCTCATTTTTCTTCCGATTCATCCCCTCGAGCCTATCAATTTAGTTTGATTTTTGGAGAAAGAAGTTTTCATCGATGGAAGAAAATGGGTCAAAATCTATTGATGAAGTTGCGAGGATTTGGAGACTTGAAAAGTCTCGGTTCTTTGTTATTGTTGTTATTTCATTTATTTATTTGGGCTTCGAATCAAAGTTGTAATTTAATACAGGTAAAGTAGACTTTGGGCCTCAAAGGTCCGAAAAGATATTTTAAGACAGGTTATGGGCAAAAAGCCAAATGAGTAGATTAGGACAGGTGAAGATGGGTCAAAAACCCAAATGATTAGACTAGTACAGGTGCAAGTGAGCCAAAAGTCCAAATGATTAGATTAGGACAGGTTATGGGACGAAAATCCAATTAAATTAGGATAGTTTTAAGGAAAAATTACACAAATCCCATATTTAAGACACCATATTACCTAATATCCCTAAATATTTTAAAAATTACATAAAATCCCTATTTGCATATTTACTGGTGATACATATGCTATAACTTGCACACCCTATTTTATCTCCTCTTTTCACGCGATCTCTCTCTTCCTTTTACGCATCATCCTTTTTTTTTGTCACAAGTTACACCCCTAAAATCTCTTCAATTTTACTAGATTTTGAGTCAACTTCATTCTCCAATACTTCAACTGATTTCAACCGATCGTTCATCCTTTAATTTTAAAAATTAAAAACTTCTTCAAAGAGGTTAGCTTTTGATTTATGCTTTAAAATCCTTTTGTGTTAATTTGTTTTATCTTTAATGGCTAATGAAGATTCACCCTCATTCAGCTTGGAGATTTCACATATTGAAACACAAAAAGCTATTCATGATAGTTATCAAGTCTTGAGTTTTACTCTGGGCAATTTTGATTACACCAAATTAGGGTTTAGTGAAAATCAATCAAAGCAGCGGAAATTGAAGATTTTAAGAGAAGATTTTGCTGCAAAAAATCAAGTTTCCGGCAAACAAATGAAAGATCGGGATGAAATTGAACAAATTCCCAAATCCCCATCGAAGTAGGGGTTTTTTTCTCAGCTAATTCATAAATGGTGATTCATATAACTGGTTCTTTAAAATTGTGATTCATATGGGTGATTTATATAATTGCAGATTAACAGATTAACTGGTTACTTAGTGATTCATATTTTTTTTGGTGATTTATATGGGTGATTCATATGGGTGAAATAATAAAATAATATTTTAATTGATGATACATATATTATGCTGGTGATTCATAGATATTGATTAATATAACTGATTCTTTTAACTGATGATTCATATGGGTTCTTCATATTACTGCATATTAACAGATTAACTGGTTATTTTGTGATTCATATTTTTTTGGCAATTCATACGGGTGATTCATATGTGTGACACACTAAAATGATATTTTAATTGGTGATACATATATGGTGCTGGTGATTCATAAATGGTGATTCATATAACTGGTTCTTTTAATAGGTGATTCATTTAATTGCAGATTAACAAATTAACTGATTACTTGGTGATTCATATTTTTTTGGTGATTCATATGGGTGTTACACTAAAATAATATTTTAATTGGTGATACATATATTATGTTATGGTGATTCATATGATTTTTAGTTTTATTCTTCGTGGATAAGTTTTTTTGTTTCTACATATGTGATAGCATTTTATGTACTCATTTTTTTGTTGTTGTAATTTATAAATATGTGATTCATTTGACTTATGAATCATCTTCTGATTTGTGTTGTTGACAGAATGTTAGTTTAGTTGTGAAAAAACGACCTTCCCATAATGTAAGGATTGATAGTGCACATAATATCAATGTAGTAGATAAGCTTAACGAAGTTCTGAATGATGAAGGAATTAGAATGTTCAGAAGCACTTGTTTTGGGTCATTTCTGGACCTACCTAATTTTAATTTTCAAGGATCGATAGCAAGGTGATTGATGACCTTAGAGGTTCAACACTCATGTCAAGATCAACTAAGGATGTTGGTGAACAATACAATTCGTCGGTTTTCACTGTATGAGTTTGCTATCGTTACCTGCTTGAAATGCACAGGTAGCATTGATGATTTTGATTATTCTGACCTTTCACCATGTCGACTACAAAAAAAATATTTTCTGAATTCGACATCATATGTGAAAAAGGGTGATTTGGTCAACTTTTTTTTGACTAAAAACTGGAAAAAAAATATGAAAGATGCAGTAAAAATTGGGACTACTTTATACACACATTTGTGTTCTCAATTAGATAAAACTCATATCCCTGCCCGAGACTTCCACATGGTGGATGATGGAAGTTATAGTCGTTTTTCATGGGGAAAAGTAGCTTTTGAGAAATTGATGGGTTCTATTAGTCGGTCGATGAATGACGTCCAAAAATTTTACCGTCTGAGTGGCCTGCCATACATGCTTCAGATTTGGTGGTACGAATGTTGTGCCAAAGTTGATGAATCACTTGCCGTTCGTGTTAACAATTTATCAAGGATAGTCAATTGAAAAGTGGTAAAACCCAAGCCTAGATACGAGGATCTTATGGACGATATGTTTTGTAAGGTAGTGTTTATTTCACCGTGATACTTTTGTATGTCTATTTTTAATTTTTAAGAAACTTTTAATGTTTGTTTTTATGTGTTACTTTTTTTTGCATCTTGTATACAGGAGAATTGAACCATCTTGATTTGCCCAATCCGTTGATGTTTGGTTCAACAGATGATGTTGTAAATGTAGCACAAACAGTAGCTGTATAGCAACAATCCGAGAGGAGTGCTCTGACTGAATTTGGAGATAAATTTGATGATTTTAGTACACCTTCTAGTTCAGACCTTCTCAAAAAGATGAGGCTTGATGCTGTTCAATCTTTACATCCTCCTGCGAAGAAACAAAAAATAGTTGAGGAGACAGAAAAGGTTAGCTCACGAGTAGTAAAGTCCAAAAGACAATCAGACAAGTTGTCTAAAGCTTAAAATTTGGCAGGTTCTTCAATAGATCATTTCGAGCCTCGAGTTTCCTTGGATAAAGACAAAGTTGTGCCTAATGTTGAGATGAGGGATGCCGATAAAACATCTGCTTCTTCAGAGGAAAAGCTATCACAATCCAAGTTTGATTTGGATGAGATAAAGTCCTATGTTAGGACTTATGTAAGTATAAAATTTTGTTGTTTTTGTTCTGTTAATGTTAAAATATATTATAGATTAACATGAAATCCAAAATGTTATTCTCAATGTAGGTTGACATGAAATTCAATGATCTTCAAAAGTTGATGGTCGACCAGTATACAAGACTTTTGGGAGTTGTGAAAGAAGGTTTTGCTTCATTTGGCAAGGTATTCATAGTTTATCATTAGTATCACTATGTTACTGTATTATTCTAATTTCTTATCTTGCAGGTTACTCAATATCCAGTGCATGAAAGTGAAAAAGGCAACCCGGATATAAAAGAGGATCCTCCTCAATCTCTTAATGAGCACAAAACGGATGCTAAAAGTGATAATGTTGTAGATGATGCTGGTCAATCATCTAAATTAGGGGCAATGAAGGAGTAGCTGAGGAATCCTTGAAGGTAATTAAATTGACTTAATTACATTATCGTTTTGTTACGTTTGCTCAAAATATTACCCTCTAATAGTTTAGATGTTATTTTTTGAATTGTTGGAACTATTAATGTAATGATGTGTATGTATTTATTAAGTTACTCATATGTATCAATGTGATACATCTGACATCATATGTATCACTTTGATACATATAGACAATTTAAACAAACTTCCAGTAGTTGATTCATCATATGTGTTCAATTGATTCATATTAACATGTTAAGTTTAATTACTAATATGAATTAAATAATTTTTCTCCAACAGTTAATATGAATCATATGACAATATTAATTTTTTGAATATGTGTTCCTTAAGTTTTCAAAATGTATCACTTTGATATATTTGTATGAAACTGTTTCAATTTTCATACATATAATTAATTAATTCAATTCATATCAGAAGTTAGATCACAATACAAAATTAAATTTGAAATAAATCAAACAGGAAACTGAGAGTTCGTACACAGACAAGTTGCAAGAAGATGATAGGCATAGTACATATGCTGAAGTAGATGAAGCTATAAGGAAAGAACGCGTAACGGTATTACTTATAACGAATTTTATTTTGTAATTTGAAGTAGTTCATTATAATGGTCACAACCTTATTTTATATTTTTTTTTATGGCATAACAATTTTTCAGTAACAATTTTTAATCTTATTTATAGATGATTAATATTTCAAGTATCTAAAGTTGGTTATCTGTTATGTAAGTTTTTCAGATGTATCACAGTGACACATAATGATCCATATAGATAGTTTAGGTACTTCAATTCTAAACTTCGTTATAACACTAAGTTCTCATTTTACATACGTCACACAGGAATCTAAAGAAGCCCTCATAATACAGATGAAGATTTGTCTAAAGCTGTTACCTTGTACGTACCACCATCGCGTGCTGCCTATCCAATAAGGATCAATTATATAGATGCTGTAGGTATTGACATATGTGATCGGCAAGGCAACATTGATAGTAAGTGTTATATTAACGACAACATTATTGCTGCTATTTCTCAGGTCCTTGTATGCAAGACTAATTTGAAATATGTCAGGATGCTTTCTTCCAAGAGAAATAGGTAGCCATCAAAAGTATATCAGTCACCATTTGTCAGTGTGTTTGATTCTTGGTCAAAAGATAAGAATTCATCAGTCACATAAAAAGTTGAAATATTCGTTTGAAGGTCACAACATTAATGGAACATATGCTGAAGATCTCTTCTCTAAGTTCTTTGTTTGGATGTCAGCTGGACTGTACGATCCACATGCTACTAAGTAAGATTGACGAATCACCTTTACCAATATCATATATATGTACTACTTTCAATACTTATAGAAATTATAATTTGATTTCAGGAAAGGAAAGGATGAGTACTACACGGCCAAATACACTGATCTAAAATCAAGTCTTGATTTTGTAGTAGCACTCCCGGTGAAAAAAAGTGGGTTTTATTACATGGCGCAATCAAGTAATTGTTGGAATGATGAGGTATGCCTCAAATAAATATAAATAGCAATTAATTTTTTTTTATTATTAAAGCACAAGCTGATTTTACAACATGACCCAAAAAATTTAATGTTTGCAGTATGAATATAGCTTTTCTGGTAGCAGATGTATCATAGTGATACATCTGTCTCATATATATCATTGTGCTACATTTGCTGTCTAACTTGAATTAACTTGAAACTTTAATAAGAAGGCATGGGTTAGTGTCATCATTTGAATAAATGATTATTATTATTATTTATTGATGATTGAAGTAATTGAATGTAGATGATTTGTACTAGCGAACCCCAACTAGTCTTGTTGAAGTATAGGTTTCATCAGTTAACATTGTCATTCTTTATTTCTTTGGCTATGACGATTATTTTGGTTATTCTTGCGCAAGATTTGATCTTTATATCCAATTCTTAAAACTTTTAAACTACATTCTGCTGCATTTTTTAATGAGCAAGATTTAATTTCTATGCTGCATCCTATTATGAGCGATGTGCAAGTCGATACATTTGTTGTGGATTTAGCTCGTCTCTACGTTTCTCAAAAATTGTGATTACTATATATTTCTTTATAGTTCTTAATACTCCAAGTCTTGTGTATGCCTTATATGAATCACCTGTTCTTACACATCTTAGTTTTATATTACAGCATATCGATGTGGTATTCTACTATCTTAGAAAGAAAGCAAAACTGGATACAACTAGTGAATACAAATATACCATTGTGAATTGTGTTTTCATGAACTACATCCATGATACATACACTCATTATCACCGAAGTCATTGTAAGATTGATCTTAGCTCGTATGACAAAAATGTTCACTCAACGAAAGTGGCTTCGGTGGAGAGATCAATTTGTGAGATTATGCAGGGACTATGCATTCCAGCTGGTATTCCATGGCATTTGACTGGCGAGGTGTATGTACCAATAAATTGTAAAGGATCATTTCACTGGGTGTTGGCAGTCATAGTACTCAAGGAAAAATGTATTTGTATTTACGACTCGATGAAAGGTCATAGAGGTCATGCTGATGAGATAAAGGATCTTGCTGAAATGTTGTCAACTTATTTGAAAATATATGATTTTTTTGAGATAAAAGATCGCACAGATTGGTCACTTCTAGACGCATACAAGGAAAAGACGGACCAGCATGCATTCGATGTTCACATTGTTGATGGAATTGTGCAACAATCAAGCGGCAGTCCTAAGTATCATTTATTCTTTTGAGTATATTATTGTAAGTAAGAGCTCACGGCAATACATAAATACCTATTTTTCTGTTTTCCAGAGATTGTGGCTTGTTTGTTGCAGCATATGCTGAATTTTTAAGTGACCGACTTCAAATACCATCTTCAGAGTTTGATTCAAAAAAGCATCGTACAAGATACATATCCTTGTTACGGGACTATGGTGTGAACAAGGCATGCACTGGATATGTTAGTGACAACCAGGATCCGCCTAGGCCTAAACGCACCTTCATTCGATATGAGGATACATAGATAATTGATTTTGAACCGTAGTTGTCTAGCATTTATTGTGTGACAAAAGGATATTGGTTTCTTATGTTTATGGAACTCTGGTTTTTTGATTTTTTTATGTTTAGGGATTTATGGATATATCATGACAACATATTTTTTCTATAAAATGTCATGACATTTTATCTTATAAGCAGATTTGGTATTAGTACTTTTGTGGCAATTTAACTTACATAATCTATCACAAATTTTCAGTTTTATCTATTGATATATAGCATCAATATTTTGTTAACAATCAGAAGTGATCTAATATGTATCACCAAATACCATATGAATCACTATTTATATTACTAATCAGTTTTTACATGAATCACCAAATACAACTTAATAAGTTGTATTCTGTTATCACCATTTACAATCTGTAATCATATGAATCTGCACTTTCATGAATAATCAGTTAAATAAATCACTAATTATATGAATCACCATTTTTCAAAAAGTTAAAATGAATCACCATTAAAAAATGATTAAACCTGAATAAACTGTAACCAATATGTTGAAGATGGATCACCAATTAACATGTTAATTTTAATTTCTAATATGAATCAACTAATTTTACATGAATGATTTATATGAATAACATAACAATATTAAGTTTTTTAATATGTATCACCAAATACCATATGAATCACCATTTATATTATTAACCTGTTTTTATATGAATCACCAAATACAACTTAACATGTTAAGTTGTATTCTGTTATCGCGATTTATATTTTGTAATCATATGAATCTCTAGTTTCATAAATAACCAGTTAAATAATTCACTAATTATATGAATCACCATTTTTCAAATGGTTAAAATGAATCAAACTAATATGTTAAAAATGTATCACTAATTAACATGTTAATTTTAATTTCAAATATGAATCAACTAATTTTACACGAATGGTTTATATGAATCACTTAACAATATTAAGTTTTTTAATATTTATCAATTGAAAACAATATGATTAAAATGTATCACCAATTAACCTGTTGACATTAAATAGTAATATGTATTACTTTATAATTTCATTTAGGAAATGTATCACTAGCATTCCTCATTAACTCTAACATATCTATATAATATAATAGTACTAATGAATTATAAACAATAATCTTAAAAACACATATCTTTTTCAATTATAAACAGAATATATCAAGCAGCGAATTTTTGAGTAATAAACTCAAATTATTGAATTCAAAACTTTGAACTAAGTAAACATGTCTGATTCAACTTTAAAGAGAAAATGTCACATCTCTTTTGAAAAGTAGTTGAAAGTACGTCTGTTGTGGCCTTCATACCCATATTTGCCACAACGATTTGATGTTGAGGAAAACTTTTCACTACTTTTCTTTTTGCCGCCTTTCTTGGGACTTCCTGGTGGACGTTTATATTTTAGAGGCAAAACCACATCTTCTAACACTTCCGGTGGTACATGTCAGTCTCATTTATCGGGCATTGGACAAAGCGGCATTTCATAAATCTTCACCAGTGCCTCCTTCTTGTAGTAATCTGAGTAGTATGACTTCATTTCCTTTACATGCTTTCTTTTCAAAACAGTAATAGCATGCGCGCATGGTATCTCATTAAGCTAAAATTTACCACAGTTGCAAGTTCTATTATCCAACCGAACAATGTATTTTCTTCCTTCTTCAAACACACCGTATATGTAGTTAGTTGATTTCCTAATCTGAAAAATATTATTCCATAAAGTTTTATGTAAGTCAACATAATATATGAACCATAAAAGACCCAGGTTAATTAAATATAAGGAACAAAAATTCAAGTGGAAGCATATTTCAACAGATGTATCAAAATGATACATATGACACCTAGATGTATCACTTTGATACATCTGTTATCAGAATGTTAAAAAAAATTAGTAAACCAACTTAGTTAAAGTATACTGATTATTATTTTAACTTACCATCATACATGATGACTTTTCCTCGTTCAATTGAAGAATTGTTGAAACTGACCTCCGAATGACTTGTTAGAAAGAAAGCTAGATCGGTCTCTGTTTTTTTGGTTCCACACACCAAATAAGATTCTGACCTATTCAAGAAAATTTAAAATTGACAGTTCACGAGCCTCAACAAGGCGAGAGTTGATACATTCTGCAATGTTGGAAGTCATCATCCTCCCCCTCTTTATTGGAACATGAACTTGTGACCACTTTTCAAATCCAATATTTTCCAAATATACCTTAAATGAATTGTCAATCTTTCCCTCTTTACACATAAGCTCATCAAAATCATCCAACTTGTACGCTTTAGCCATGGTAAAAAACTCACCGGCCAGCTTGTCCTTACTCTTTCTCTAATTCGTGTAGACTTTATTCCAAAGATGCCAAATATAAGCAAAATGTGGTATACATGGATAGACCACACTAAATGCCTTGATTATGCTTTCATGTCTATCAGAGACAACACACATATTATTGCACTCACCGAAAGCACACTTGAATTGCTGGATAAACCATGTTCAAGATAAATCATTCTCAGAATCTACAACCCCATACGCAAGCAGCAATATATGTACTGATACATAATATCAAATAATGATTATGTCTAAGTTATATAAAAATTACCATCATTTGTAAGAAAGAATAAATAACTACGTGCAATACCTGCTCCATCAAGTGTGCTAGCTGAAACGAATGTTTCTTGATATGGTCCTATCATGTGACTACCGTCTACTACCACAACAGGACTACAATACCCAAATCCCCTAATAAAAGGCTATAGTGCTACGAATAGATAGATGAACTGAATATCTGGAGACTTATGCATCCTTATATGTGAATTGGGATAAACCGAATTCAACATGTATACGTAGGTAGGCATTTTCCTTTATCCGTCAGTTGGTCGCCCTCTCAATATATTTAAAGCACGTTATTTAGCACGCCACGCCTTCATGTAATCTATGTCCAAACCAAGTTCCCTTTTTATATCTTCAATAATTTCGCTTGGGGTGATTATTCTTTTGTAGTTCACCAATTTGGAGCTATTACTCCAGCTACAAAGGCAATGGTTGCATGCTGTTGCTCAAATACTTTGTCCATTATTGAACAGGTGTATTCATCGTTAAAGGTACGTACTATAAATGTATCAGTACCATGGTTACAGGACGCCTTGAATACCCAACTACATTCCGGCTAGTTGCACAACAAGACATAACTGAAATATACGTCAAAAGAATATATCGCTATTATGAAGTTATGTTAATTTGTTTATATATGAATCATCATATACCATATGAATCACTACTTCAAAAAAATGAGCCAATTAACCAATGAATAAACAGTTAATATGTATCACAAATATGAACTTAATCTGTTATTCCTTTTTATTATATGAATCACCAGTTATATGAATAACCTATTTTTCCAATCTGTTTATATGAATCACCAATTTGAATAACCATTTATATGAATATCTAATTACATGAATAACCAGTAATCACCAATATGAATCATCACATATATAAATATCCACTTACAATAATAATTAGTTATTTGTATCACTTATATGAATCACTAGTTATATGAATCACTTGTTTTTTTGCAACACCAGTTACATTAATCACCAACATAAAAAATTGGTTATATGAATAACCAACTATATGAATCAATACTTATATGAATCACCAGTTATATGAATCACTTGTTATTTGAAACACCAGTTACATTAATCACCAACATAAAAAATCAGTTATATGAATCACCAGTTACATTAATCACCAACATTAAAAATCAGTTATATGAATCACCAGTCATATGAATAACCTGTATTTCTAATCTGTTTAAATGAATCATCAACATGAATTGCCATTTATATGAATATCCAATTACATGAATAACCAGTTATATTAATCACCAATATGAATCACCATATATATAAATATCAACTTACAATAGTAACTAGTTATTTGTATCACTTATATGAATCACTAGTTATATGAATCACTTGTTATTTGCAACACCAGTTACATTAACTAATATACAAATGTATCACTACAGCTTCCAGATGTATCAAATTGCGAATTAAATCAATAATTATCATTAAAAAATAAAAAATGAACCTCTGCTTGTCAGATCTCGTAGCTCTGAAATTGAACCTGTGCTTGATTGCATAGTTACGCATTATCGAGACAAGTGTAACTTTATTTTATAATTTTGGTTCACCTTTACAACACTATTATAGCAATCACTTATCATTTCTTCACCACCCACATTAACAATTGGCAGAGATTCAATGTTACCAACTACAACAACTGCAAGTTCAGACGGCTCAACAAAATTATACCACTCAATCGTCATATCATCCGTGTCAACATCATCACTGTCAATTATAATATCACTCGTTGTAATACACAGTGTATACTTCCCGAATATAGATTCAACTTTTAAAATCTGAAGAAAAAGTTTCACAACCATATCATTATGAATCTCCAACACTGATGAATTGCCTTGAACAACGTACTTGGCATGAATTCTTTTTAGAGATACATCAATTTTCAATTGAGTTGATATGACGTTCATTAAATCGAGGTATGACATTTTTTCATGAATTACAATATCGTCGACCTGATAGTTATCGTACCTTATTTCAGACACCCATTCCCCAGAATGATGCAATAACACAGTGATGAGATCTATTGAAGAAATTCAGGAAAAAAATATTGAATAGAAATTTTTTTGTTCCAAAATTGAAACACTTTGAGCTTCTAATAAGGTTTGCTTCAATGTTGAACTGCTTATAAATAGAATTGCGTTTTTAATGCTTGTAACAGTTTAGGAGAGATTTACGTTGTTAAAATCAGAGAAAATCTATTGCTTCCTAAAATAAATACCTGATATATTATATATGTATCACTTTTACATATGTATCACTGCTTAACATATGTATCATCGTTTCAAAATTCCGGGATAAGATGTAATTAGCAAAATAAACGGGATTTTATGTAATATTGCTTAAACTATCAGGGATTTATGTAAGTTACTCTAGTTCTAATTGAGAAATTTGGGCCTAATGGTCTAAGTCTTTTAGTTTCCCACTTTCCCCTTTACATGCTAGTTGTTATTTATCTTCTTAGACTCAGTTAAAATTTCCGCTAAGTCATTAAAACTTATTTTGCACAAATCTTGAAAATAATTTTTTTCCTTAATCGATTTCTTTTTAGAAATCAAACTTTTTAAAAAAAGTTAGCCAAAAAGTTATTTTTTCAAATAGTCCGGATAACCACAAGTTAGCGGATACTCTTGGTGCTTTAAACCTTTAAGTGATTTTCAAAGGTTTTCTTGATTTTCCTAAATAAAAAAGTGGCGACTCTGTTTTTTTTTCTTTTCAAAAATCTAGTTCGAAAACTTTTTCAAAAGTATTTAAATTCGTAAAAAATGCAATAGTCATCTTTTCTCCGCAAAACAGAAATGCCGACTCTGTTGGAGAATTTAACTAGGTTCTAACTATATACTTGAATTAACTTCTTTGACTAACTATTTGGGTTTGAAATATTTAAACTGTTTATGTGCTTATGTGTTTAAACTGTTGCGAAATTAGATTGTTGCATTTCATGGAATACTTTTCCATTTGAAATATACTAGTCAAGTGTACGTGCTTCGCACGTGTGAATGACGATAATGATAAGTGTATATAAAAGAATAAATTACTATCTTTTATATCAAACATGTACTTGATCCGCCTTCAAAGATCCTACTATCTGAATCAGATCCATTTAAAATCACTTAAGGCTAATTTCTTGATAGAGAAAAGCTTACCCTTCAAAAGAGCTCTCATTTCTCTCTTTCCATACAATCCACGTCAAGGCAAGTAAAATCACATTTCATGATATGTGTCTTCTCATCCAAGACTAATAATTATAAATTCTGAAACAAATATATAAACAAAAAATTAAAAAAAAAAGATACTTTGAAATATTAATTATTTAATATTATACTTTGAAAGAAAAAATATGTTCTAGAGTTTTGATGATGACACTAAAACATAAATCAAGCGATGCAAATTATTCCTAGCATCCATATCTAAGAACCTGATGGAAGATTGAAATCGATTATAAATTTGAGTTGGTAACTCATGAAATCTCTAATATCCATTCTGTTTTATCTTCTAGCCAACTAATGACTTTGTTTAATACTTGTTTGACACTATGATTTGTTTGTTATCATGACAAATCATAATTTTTACTTTATTTTCTCTTAGTAGTTTCTTTTATGTAAGTATGATTCTAACAAAAGAGTATTAGCTTGAATTATGCTTTAATAAGAAATAAAACTTACATTAATAAGAAATAAAATTTTAAACCAAAAAAATATACCTTAAATTCGCTCATAATCGGCATGAAGTCTCGTTCGCATGCTTCACATAAATGTTTCTTCATCTGAACAAATATATTAAAAATCAATCAATAATGATTTGTTTATGGAGACAAATACAAATAATTTAAAATTATAAAAAAAAAAATCTTAAAAGTTAAAGGATTTTCTATTTTGTTAGGCCTAATTTAAACCAATAACAAAAGAATATTAACTTATTTTGAAGGCATTTTTTTAAAAAGGCAGCAAACAGAAGATTAAAAGCCCCCGAAAACACCTCATATTTGCATTAAGAAAAGGAAAAAAGGTAAAAAAGAATTTGGATACATGGGGTTGGAACGTATATGTCAAGTCTATATATTTGATTAAAATAAAATATAATTTTTTACATATATTTTAGGACTGTTAATTTCTTTCCATATATTTTAGACTCATATATATTTTAGGATTCATTATCTTATGCAATTTAGGATTTTAATTTCTTTCTATATATTTATTTGATCTGGGTTCTTCCCATATATTTTAGAAGTTCTTAATTTAATAATATAATAATTAAAGAAAAAAAGTGAAAAGACGATTTTGTCTATTGTAAGACGTTTTAATGAAGGGCAAAAAGTTCAAATTACTTTTCTAAGAATCTTCACACTTTCAACATATATATATATATATATATATATATATATATATATATTTGGGGTTTCACGGATGTCTCGGCCCCTATTATTTAATTCCAAATCAAGTGTTGGGAATATGATGGTCTATTGGCACGTTCGGCGTCCGATGGCTATTCATATTTCTAAACTCAAGGTGTCCACTTAGGAACCTGGTCCAAGCCCACTCTAGACACCTAGGATATACTAAACCAAAACCCTCTTTTTGGACAGAAGCCTACGATGACCCAACACCTGAAGGGGTATCGGGCCTATTAGAAAACCTGTCTTGCGTCTATTGGTCATGAGTCAACTATAGACGAATCATATTTATGTGTTGAAGAAATATATGTTATTTAATTCAATCCATTATCCTTTGGGGTAGGGAGAAGGCTTAATTTGTTTGCTTTTCTGTAAAGATGTCTTAATCATACACCAATTGAGAGAAGAATTAAAGTGAGTCAGGCAAGAGGTTGATAATGCTAGGCGATGATTGATTGATTTGTCCAATTGCGTAATTTTCCAGATTAATGACCTATCAGTATAGAGCACAGTTATACGGGAATCACTTGATCATCTAAAGATGTCGCATATGGCAAGAAGTGGACAAATCTAAGAGGGTGAAAGTCGATGAAGGAACATTTAGGAGCTGCTATCCCCTACGGGGGATATTATTCTTTTTCTCATGTTATTTTCCCTTTCCCTAAAGATTGTATCCCTTTTGTGCAATTTTTGTAAGCATTTATGCCTTTTTTTATATACCTATGGAGGTTTTTAGGGATAATGAATTGGTTTTTAAAAAAACATATACTTCTTTCAAACTCGATAGGCCAACCCTTGGCTCAAAAGGATCACCCAATTAGGATGCTCGTTTATTACAATATGTTTGTGCGATAAAACTGCTTTATGTGCTTATACGTGTTATTTAGATTTGAATCAAAGGCAAATTGATCCAATCTGATTTTTCATTAGAGCACCTTTAGGCAGAAATACACACCCACTATACAAAAGTCCGGCCAAACATACTCTAAGTCTACCAAGTATCTCAGAAAAGTTCGCAATCATTCTTAAAATTTCCTAAAAGTTATTTTGACCATTTCAGGAAGGTTGACTATGGACTCAAAATAAACTATTATAGGAAGGGCTGAAAAGAACAATAAGAGAATTGCTCAAATAAAGAAGTGATTGGTGGAGTTAGAACAATCATTTTTACAACCGTTCGAACTACGTAGGGCCTGATTTTTCCTTCGTGAGGTACGTAGGTAGCCTTTCGGCCCGGACCCTATGTTTGAAAACTCTATTGTTCCCCACTTTCTTGGAAGAAAACATAAGGATGGAAAAAAGAATAGTTGAACCTTTTCGATAAATTCTATTTATCCAAATCAATGAGCAAAAGTCTGTTCATTGAAATTCTCGAGTCATCATTATCCCATGGATCAATTCGCATGGGAAGAGAAACAACTTTATGTGTTTACTTTCTGCCTAATCTTCTTGCAATATTTATTACTAACAAAATCTAACACGTCAGCTTTTGAGATGTTTTTTATTTTATCGATAATAGAAACTACTCTGTGTTTGACATAAATGGCAAAATATCCTGAATTCACTAGATCAAAATGAATAAAAATTCCTCTATTGACTATAGTTTTATTACTAGAAAGGAAAAATGACTATTAGTAAACCTGGACTCTACCAATCATTTTTTAAAAATCTATAAGTGATGATCTCGAGAATAGAGTACGGAAAAATGTGATGCCACCATGGAAGAATTCTCCAAGATAGCCGGAATCAAGAAAGATGAATTGGAGAAAAAGTTGCAAAACTGGACTTCCACTCCACTTATTACTCCTCGATCAATAGGGCAGATGAAAAAAAATGAAATTTAATGTTCTAAAAAGTTGGTGGAAATATGGAGAAGACCCGATACCCACCATTTAAGTTTATTTGCTTCTTTTTTTCTTTTTATGCTTTGAAAAAGTCATATACTCACACTCGTGCAGGTTATGGCTAGAGTTCGTAAATATTTCTCAACACTTAGTACAAGCCTCCTGTATTGCCAAAATCTTTATTGTTTATTTTGTTATCTACTTGATATTGTCAAACTTGTTTGATTTTGATAAAAGTAATAAACATCTAAAACTTTCCAATGTCATGTCATGTCAAGATCAAAATGAACAAATCAATAAAGATAATGGTGAATGAGATACAATAGCCTCAGAACAGTTAACAAAAGAACCAACGAGTTCAATAATCAAGAAAAGCCTAACCTAGAAGAAACCAAGTGGTTAACCAGGGAAACAACGACCAAGTTAAGAGAATAAAGGTCGATGTATATATAGAAAAGGCAAGGAGGAAGGAATTTTATCAATTATCTGAAAAGAAAATGGACAGTTGATCCTTCCTTTCATGAAAACAAATGAATACGTCATCCTCAAAGTGTTATCCATAAAAGTCTTAATTATATCCTAGTGGGCTGGATAAGAGTGTCTAGGGACAGTTAACCTTGAATATAAGTCTACTTACAAACTATGTTGGACCAAAATTTCTAAGAAGGGTATGCGTAGGCGGCCTATGTCTGCTTTGGTCAACTCTTTAGGATAATTTACCGATTCTTGTATATACAAATTATGTTTGACCTGAATTCCTAAGAAAGAGATACGTAGTCTCCTTATGTCGGCTTTGGTTAACTCCTTAGGAGATTTTACCTTCCTTTTTATGAATGAACTATGAGATGACCTGAATTCCTAAGAAAGGGATACGTAGGCGATCTATGACGGCTTCAGTCAACCCATTAGATTTTTCTGTATATTCCTAGCATAGTTTTGAACTATGTTTGACTTGATTCCTACTTCGATGGGATACATAGGCTCCCCAACGACTCACTTATATTACCACAGGACATGAAAAACAAGGCAGAATTCTTGAGAAGGAATCTCAAAAATTCAAAAGAAGAAGATCATCATCTGGCAAAGAAAATGAAGACCAACAAAGACTTTGGATCCTCTCAAGTCAAGATCATCTCAAACAGTTTAAAATGGACCTGAAATTTTGAGAGAGGTCCTCAAAATTTCCACTAATATACTGAAATATATTTTGAATTCTCCAGCACCAGAGATCAAAGTCAATCACTAACTGTGACAAAGTATGGATACACTAAATCTCCAAATATGATAGAACTTCTGGTATAACTCCCCAACAATGATGATGAGTTCCTATAAATCCTCCATCAAAAGGTCAAACATATACGAGCGGAAGACGTTCGTTGATCTAGTACATGACATGACTGGTAGAGATTTTCTAAATGCTTTTGCATAAGTTTTTGAAACTAGGTTTTTAAAATCAATACAATTTTTGAAAATCTATACACATATTTTTACTTAGTGATTTCTTATGTATCTATCGGAATGAGAAGGCAGGGCAGAAGTCCAAACATGATGGAGCATTTGAAATATGACAAGGGGCAAACAAAGGATTGAAGGAGCTCAACATGGAGTAGTTTCACTCAAAACTAAACCATTTTTCTGTGGATGCAGTGATAAATACACAAAAATAGAAATCTTTTTCAAAAATCCTCAAGTGAATTAAAACCACACCAAAGCATATAATGCTCAAGAACAGTATTTTTAGGTAACCCCAAAGACGGGTTCAATATCCAGTTATTGAGGACCTTTTGAATTGTTCATCTTATTTCAAGAGATCATGAATGACAAACAAAGGTGCCTTGTCCTCTTAATGAATATTTTATTTAGAATTTTTCTTAAAAATATAGTCGCTAGCAAAAGTAACTTTGTGTCTACTAAATACTTACTTTGAGTGCAGGCGCATTCAAAGGAGTCGACACAATAAATACAACAATCAAAAAAATCATTCAATAGGAGGAAGAATAAAAAATTATCCTCTCCTTGAAGAAAAATCAAACAGACTTTGAGTAATCCCCATGAAAGGATTTTACCTTATTTACTTGCATTCGGTGGATCTGCTATTTAATTATTTCTTCAAAAATAAAAAATTAATATTGGACTAAGTCATTCAGATTAGTCGTTTAAAATATCATGATATTTCACTGTGGTGACATTGTGTCTGCTAACTATCTACCTTGAGTACAGGTACATGTAGACAGCAAAAAATATAGACATACAGACTCAGTTGAAACTATTTTTGAAACGCCGAAAGAGCCATTTTATTTCATTCTATTAGAGGCCTATTTCATTGTTAAGGGGGCCATTTCATTCTATTACCGAGAGGGCCATTCCATATTATTCCATTTACAAGAGGGCCATTTTATATCATCTCATTACCGAGAGGGCCATTTCATTCCATTGCTGAGAGGGCCATTTCATATCATTTTATTGCTAAGAGGGCCATGCCGAGAGGGCTATTTCATGTCATTATCGAGAGGGCCATTTCATTGCCGAAAGGTTTATTTCATATCATCTCATTGTTGAAAGGGACATTTTATATCATTGCTGAGAGGTCCATTTCATGCTATTATCGAGAGGGCTATTTCATTTCATTTCATTATCAAAAGGGCCATACCGAGAGGGTCATTTCATATCATTTCATTACCAAGAGGGTTATTGTGCCATTCAACTAAGTCTCCATAATCGCTCGTCATGCAAGATGATAAGGTTTGGCCTTGGCAGATGCTTTGGAGCACCATATTCGTTGACCAAGCAAAGATAGCATAATCTGGCGTCAAGGATATCTCAGTATTTTATATTTGTTAACCACGCAAAAGGCAATGTAGCCCTATGTCGAGGATATTTTAACATTTTATTTTATGAATTAACATGCATCAATATATCAAGTTGAAAGCA
This sequence comes from Capsicum baccatum var. pendulum, assembly GCA_030864225.1. Classification (NCBI taxonomy): domain Eukaryota; kingdom Viridiplantae; phylum Streptophyta; class Magnoliopsida; order Solanales; family Solanaceae; genus Capsicum; species Capsicum baccatum. The sequence continues at coordinate 83,126,097 of CM061552.1, forward strand.
CATAACACAAAGGGACGTCTTTAAGTCGCTATCTAAAACCAGACGACATATGTGATTTTCTAGAAATTGATAATTCGAGGGTCATCTATAAGTCATATTATTTGAAATAGGATAGTGTACAAGATTATCTATGAGTTGATAGTCCATAGGTCATCTATAAGCCACAACAACATCCTAACTAAATAGTGTGTAAGGTTACCCAAGGATCAATAGTTTAAAGGTTATCCATAAGTCACAACTAAATCATTATTGGAGAATAAGCAAGATTATCAAATTGATAGGTCCAATGATTCTCTATAAGCCACGTCATATCTAAGATCTATTATGCACAGGATTACCAGAGACTACTAATTTGAGAAATATCTATAAGTTATATTGTATCAAAGGTTAGATGATGTGCCGGAATACCTGAGAGCTAGCGATTTGAGCGATATCTATAAGTCATCTCTTATCAAAGGTCGGATAATGTGTAGGATTACCCAAAGTATAGCAACTCAACGGATATCTATAAGTTTCCTCGTATCCAACATCAAATGATATGCATGATTTCCCAAAGATTGACAATTCAAGGGAAATTTACAAGTCGTATCAATACAAAAGATGCACAGACTTACTCGAGGTTACATGGAAAAGATCATTGTCAATAGCCTAAGAGGTTATCTATAATACCCCAAAATATCCAAACCACTATTAGAGCCATGTACCAAGCTCATGAATAGTACATCATGGTTATTTTATAGTTTTATGAGTAGGTTAGATGTATATTAAGGCTTCAAATAACTCCCAACTATCAGACGAATCAAAACATTCCTTACCGATTGAATTCTTGAGAAGGATATTGGTATAATCAACTTCAAACGAGAATATATGTCATTATACTTGGAATTTTTGAGATCATGACCTATCAAAATATAGATAATTGAATTATCTTTCCAATGATACCAATTTTGCCTAAATCCAATATTGGAGCAAAGAGTTATTCCTATTTTACTCCAGCATGTCGGCTGGAAATAGTGTGACTACATTCGTGGTAGCTTACCACATTTGTGACACCCTATCACGAAGGTCATTAGACTTAGGCAGAAACCATCTCCTAAGTGATGACATTCGTGGTAGCTTATGACAATTGTGACGCCCTATCACGATGGTTATCATCCTTAGGCAGAAACCATCTCCTAAGTGACGACATTCGTGGTAGCTTACCACACTTGTGATGCCCTATCACGAAGGTCGTCAGCCTTAGGCAGAAACCATATCCTAAGTGAAAAAATTCGTGGTAGCTTACCAAACTTGTGATGCCCTATCACGAAGGTCGTCAGGCTTAGTCAGAAACCATTAATTCCAGCTCTTGTGTGATGATATTTTTGACGGCTTGTCACATTGTTTTAACGCCTTGTCACAAATGTCGTCAGCTATGATTTTCAACAAATGGGAATTTATTTCATAAGGGTATTTTGGTCATTTCTTTCACCTTCCATGACTTATAACCCTAAAGAGGCATAATTTTTCCCATTTTTTCTTCAGTTAAGCATCTCAAAAACCCTCTCTTACACTCTCAACCACAAGATTAGAGTTTCCATCAAACTCATCTCTCTAAAGCAAGATTTAAGCCTTTTTCCAAGATAATTGAGAATTAAGTTTCCCAAATCCAAGAACTCTCCAGCAAATCATCAAGGTTTTCTTTCTAAGGTATGCGTAGTGTTCATCTATGGATCCAATCCGTTCATAGGGCTCAAGAACCATGTTTTAAATATTATTTTGTAAAATTTTTCTGGTGATATGAGTATGTACATGTTGATGATTGTTGTTTAAGTTTTTATGTGATGTCTAAAGGTATTTTCATGGAATATATATGTTTGTTAATCGAAAGCCATGAACTTTAGGTGGTTTAATATGGTGTAAGTATGAAACTCACCTATGCCTTAAAGAATGCATGCAAGGTGTTTGATAAAATGCTTAGGATACTAGAAATTCATGTTTGTATGGTTCTATGATGTCTAAAGGACAAGTCCATGTTAGCTATATACTTCAATATGAATCCCATGCTTTTCATGTGTTGCTATTGTGGTGCTAAGAAACATGTAAGATAATGGAGATATACAATATGTACACAAAATATATCCATGCATTCCCTACAATGTTTAAGATAATGAATAACTATATGAAATATGATATCGCCTACTTATGATATTATGAATTGTGGACTCAAATCTTGTGATCAAGTCATATCACGTGTGTCAGTTTTCTTCTATTGAGTCTTGGGGGTATTCGTACTCGAAAAAAATAGTTGTGTTCCTAGATCCATGTCATGTTGTCACGATAATCTCATTCAAGCTATAATATATAGAACTAAGTCAGTCATGTGACTCAGGAAAACCTCAGAAATCTCATAATCTCAATTAACTCTCAGATAATAGTACTACTCCGTCAGTCAACGGAAGTCAGTTGATCTGTCCATGTACAGTCAATTGAATCATGTTTAGTCTCTTCATATGGGAGTAGAAGTTAGCACCGAGTGAACCCAAGGATGGGGACTCACCTACCAGTTTAGGGTGTGATTATTAGCAGTCATCCTTGTGTTCCAGAACTACGTAGCCAGCGTAGGTTAAGACATCTTAGCCTATCAGATTAGGGTTGATGAGGTGGCTTAACCTATCAATTTAGGGTTCCCACCATTCTCCTTTTAAATACCTGCCAGCTAAAGGTCACCCACAACTGTCCTTACCAGTGGCGCGGTATTGACACCCCTCCGTCGGGGCAGAGATTGGACCCCAACTTAGCTATATCTGTTATTGGGGCATGTCGGTTAAACAAATACCTCCCACAGTTTCAAAATCAGTCTCTGTAAAAGAACTTAGATAGGTCTTCAGATTTCAATATATCAAGACTGTCATATACAGTCAAACTCAGTTATAGTAAGGAACTCTGATAGTTCCATCAGATTCAGGATTGTCAGACACAGTTGCCCATGTTATCAGAATTTCAGTATCAGTTATGTTAGCCATCAGTAAACCATGTATTAGCATACAGGACTAGCTATCATGCACCCATGATTTTAGTTACTATGTATGCATGTTTGTACTCTTACGTTTATGTTAGTGAGACAGTTAGCATTGTTCATGTATGTAAACCCTATTTATATTTAGCCTACCTCACTCGTATACTCAGTACATTCCCTTTTACTGACGCATTTGTGCTATGGTGCTTTCTTTTTATGTTACACCATAGGTTCAGAGACACGAGCTCCAGATCAGCAGTAGCATTTCTAGTCACAGAGATTCAGTGAGTCCTCTTTATTCGAGGATAATATGATTTGATTTATTCATTATTATTTTAGCCAGTTATCAGTTTACGGAGTTAGTTGGAGACATGTTCCTTCAACTCCTTATTCAGACAACACTTAAAGGCTTTCAGATTCAGTATTCAGACATATGTTCAGATTTGATCAGTTTTCAATTGTTTTGGGTATCTTTCACCCATATGAATGTTATGTTTTGACATATTCTTTATTCAGTTGAAACTTATGGCCTACATGTTCATGTTTTCCGCATTATTACGTTATATATTGTAGTGTACAGGTTCAAATATCAGTCATGGATTAGCTTGTGATCCTTCAGGGTCATAAGCACCGTGTAGTATTTCGGTTCAGAAAAATCGGGGCGTTACATTATCATTCCACATACAATAAGAATTATAAGTGACCAAAAGGGTTGTTGCATTAATAGAAGATTAAGCGGTTGCAGGAACCATTCTTCATAAAGTATCGTCGGTGTCCAAGAGGCCCCCCCCACTTTGAAGTCATATTCAATCGACAAAATAGCTATTTATTCGACAACTAAGAGGGTTTTTTATATCTGCTATTGCAAATTATTCCCTCTAAATAGGCACATGAGAGGACGACTTCATTTTCAGCTAAACAACTCACATAGAGATATAGTAAAATACTATATATCCTTTTGTGAATTATGTTTAATACTAATAATATTTTTTTGAGATATTGTTGAGAGCATCAGAGAAGATGAAAATCTCAAATTCAAACCACAGGTGCGGACGACTCCAAAAAAGGACGAAACATAACGTGAAGCTTTTTCTTAGAAAAAAATCAAAACGTAGTCCAGAGAGGGACGTAAAACTCTTTGGACGCGATCTAAAGGATAATTTCCACCACCAACAAACCACACCCCTATTAAAAGGCATGGGGGTACTTTGGAATATTTTGATTTCAGCTTCACTTTTTGGATATTTGTAAACTCATACCGAGGGTAACCTTCTCTTTTCTTCAAATCTGAGTGACAACACACTTAGAGTATTGGAAATTATGTCCATGTAAATTCTTGACTATGGACGTGAAGGATCCCACATTTATGTTTAAGAGGTTACAAGCCTCATTTCTTCAACTCAGTTAACTTATCACTCATCCCGAGCCAAAGATCGTCTCAAATAAAAAACTATCTTTTCTACCTGTTGAGTTGAACTACAAGCATTCTGATTTCCTAAGTCTCAAGAATATGTAGGCTGGTCTCTATGTTGAAAACTTGGCAGCATTCCAACTTCCCCCCAATCCACTTATTCCCCAGTTTTTTGGTTTCACCAAAATTCAACAATTGGGATAGCTTGTGAATTCCTTGACAATCGTGCTTAAAATCAAGCGTTATGAACTATAAGTGGCCTAAGTTCTCATGTAACCTGTGATATGTAGTAAATTCGATACCGGAATCCGACTATATCTCCACAAAAGTCATTCGAAAATCAACCTCTTTCAGAAATGAATTTGTGGTCGGACAAAAATTAGGAACGTGAAACTTCCTTTGCCTAGGGTTACTTGCATCCACCCTACCCAAAGGGAGGAGACAATTGTTGACACCTAATTTTTTTCCTCCAAAACTAAGTTTGATTCCGAGCTTCTTCGATGTTAAATAAAATTACAACAATTGTTTTATCAAGATAAAAGTTTTTTCGAAGTATTTATCTAGGTTATTTTTTCATTTCAAGTAACGAATATATATATATATTTGTATTCATATATACAAAATCTTATATTTTTTTTACAAAAGATCGGATTTTAATCAAAGGTTATCTTGAAAATTATATTATATGATTAAAATCTTGATATAATTTAGTCTAAAAAAATAATTTATTTGACAAATATTTGTTTGATTTTATTGAATCAAGAAGCTCCGAGTTGAATTAGTCGTTAATTTATTTTTATTGTTGTTTTAATTAGTTAATTTATTAAATTGAACCTTAGTTGAAATCAATTCGGCCATAATTGCAATGCAATTGGTCAATTGACTTTTAATTAGGTTAAAGTTCAATGCAATTGTCGATTTTTTTCACTGTTTGGCTATTTAACAAACAACCAAAATCCCTAAATCTCATTCCCTATCCTAGCCTGACCCAATCCCACAAGCCTATCAATGAAATTGACCCGATCCAGCCCAACACACCTCATAATTCCCCTTTTTCTTCATACCATTATACGACTCGAAAAACAACGACAACATAATACACACAAACTCAACGCACAAAACAACAACAACAAAACATACAACAACTATTAACAACAACAAACAAATCAATGGCTAACCCGATTCCAGCGAGCAGCAACAGCTCTGCATCGACTCAACTCCAACCCGGCCTCAACCCAGCTCTCGTGTACGTCACATGATCCCTAATGCGATGGTGTATTGAGGAAGGTCTGAGAACCTTCTAGAGATAGTGTAGGTGTCCCCCCCAATGTCTAAATTTTATTATCCTTGGTTAGAATAGTATGAATTCGTATATGTATATGTGAATTTCATTGGTTTTGAGGGATAATTCTTTTTCCCCAATTTCTAATGGTTGAGCCCATTTAAATTTCTCCAAAAATTCAAAATTTGGTAGAAGGATGAGGCATAAAATCCTAACCTCATCCCAATTCCAAAAATATCTTAGTTGAAACAGAAAAAATTACCCTACGATTCTTCCAATCCCACATCAATTGAATCTCAAGATTGACCCGCTCATTCCCTTCTATAAAAATATCCCTGTAGAGCTAAAATGCGAGGTCTCAAGAGAGTGAAAAAAGATTCTGAGCAAAAGAGTTGATATTCTATTTTCAGTAAAAACTTTTGGAAGACAGTCGGTTAATCGAACTTCTCAAAAATTTCTTCCTGTTGGTTGTTGAGATTTTGTAGAAGGCTTAAAGTCTCGATTTGATGCTTTGAAATAGGTAATACTTCATCTCGTTTAGTTTCAGTTTTATTTCTTCTTCATTTCTTTGTTCTATAATCTTATTTGTTGGGATTGTTTGTTGTAGAAAGCCTTGAAGGCGATAGAATTTTTGTGATTGTTGTATTATTTCGTCGAGTCAATATTCTCACCATAGAGGTTTGGCTTATTGTTTAGCTTTGTAGTTCTCGATTTAACTTTCTGTTTATTCATAGTTCATTATCCATGTTAACATCTTATATTTGTGATTGGACGACTCATTTCCAGTTTGTTAAATAGAGAATTGGTGTCTATGTTTGAATTGTGTTCATACTTGTTCCATAGAGAATTGGCATTTCCAGTTTGTTAAATAGAGAATTGGTATTTCTAGTATGTTAAATAGAGAATTGGCGCTTCCAGTTTGTTAACATTGTTATTGCGATATGTTCATAACATTGTGTTTCTACGTTGCATGTGAATTTGTGAATGTGAATTTAGTGCTCGTTTCTCTTTTGGCAACACCATTCTTTTTAAATATCAATTTTTCCTCATAAGAAGCTTGTCGTGATTGATCTTTTCAGTTATTATGTTCTATGTCATGTGTTAGCTAAAATCTAAGTTAATTAGTTACTTTAGTGATGTTTGATGAAGTAATAGAAAGGGGTTCGTTCAAAATAGATTTTAAACCATAAAGTCCATGTTATTTGCCTAATATATCTATTTTCTTAATTATTTTATTACTGTCTCAACACATGTATTAGGAACTTAATAATATATCTAATTCTCACCCTTTCCGTGAATCATATTATTCGAGCTAGATCCCTCAATTTGGTCTCATAGAACATTTAATCAATTTCTGTCAATGGTGCATTAGTCTGCTTGGTTCAATGTTATTTGAATAAGACGTACTTGACTTTGCTTTTTCATAGTAATAATGAGTATCATTATTTTGGGAATCAGTAGCTTGAAATTAACCCAAAAGTTCATTCAAGCTCAGGATTTTTCTTTTGTTTTTCTTTCTTTATGCCTTGAATGATGTCTTAGACCTCATCTGTAATGGTTTCGAAGACTTGAATTCCTCTTTGCTCCCATGCTGTTATGTCTTGGCATTTGTTTTAAGTTGATTAGAAATGTGCCATTTTCTTTGCCTTTATTTTGAATCTGCTTCTATGCCCTAAGATGTTATTTTTCTTTTATTAAAGTTAAAGTAAGAGAATCTTTGAAATTTATTATGTCGTGTTAATTTATTCCTCTAAGATTGCATATGTGTTCTCTTTGCAAGAATGATTGCATCTTATTGCATGCTGAATGTCCTTTTTATGAGTTCTTTTGAAATTTTGATTGCATTAATATGCTACAAGAGTTTGAAACAACCATATTTTGATCCTTCGAAATTATAGTATTTATTTCTTCTTTCTTAGAAATTTTAGTCTTGATGTATTCTTTTGGATGATTAAGGATGTTAATTTTTTCTAGACTATCATTTAGCTCAAGTGATTTATTTTGATAAATGTGTGCAGTTAGTCTATAAGATTAGCGGTTAATGAGTGTGTACTGGATGGATGAATTCTAGTCTTTCTCCTTTTTCTTTTTGTTTGACATGTAAAATGCCGAGTCCAAAATGGACTCTGCTCATGTGCATTTTTATGATGGGCCAACGTGACCCATTTTTCTTTCGAGTCATCCCTATGAGCCTATTAAATTAGCTTGGTTTTTTGAGAAAGAAATTATCGCCGATGAAAGAAAATGGGTCAAAACTCATTGATGAAGTTGCAAGGATTTGAATCTTGAAAAGTATCGGTCCTTTGTTATTGTTGTATTTTTATTTATTTATTCATTTATTTGGGTCTCGAAGTCAAAGTTGTAATTTAATACAAGTGAAGCCGACTTTGGGCGTCAAAGGTCTGAAAAGATAGTTTAGGATAGGTTAACAGGTGAAGATGGACCAAAAGCCCAAATGATTAGATTAGGACAGGTGCAAGTGGGCCGAAAGTCTAAATGAATAGATTAGGACATTTTATGCGCCGAAAGTCCAATTAGTTTAGGACATGTTTATTTGATAGATTTGGGCCTAATGATCTAAGTCTTTTAGTTTTCCCTTCCCCTTTACAAGTTAGTTGTTATTAATCTTCTTAGACTTAGTTAAAATTCTCGCTAAGTTGTCAAAACTTGTTTTGCACAAATCTTGAAAACAATTTTTTTCCTTAATCAATTTTTTTCAAAAATCAACTTTTTTTAAAAAGTTAGTCAAAGAGTTGTTCTTTCAAATAATTTGGATAACCGCAAGTTAGTGGATACTCTTGGTGCCATAATAACCTTTCAAGTGTATTAATAGGAACCACTTACTCGAAATTTTCAAACTTAAAGGATTTTTCCTATTTTGAACCTTCAAGTGATTTTCAAAGGTTTTCTTGATTTTCATAAATTAATTATGTGACTCTAGTTTTTTTTCTTCAAAAATAAGTTTGACAACTTTTTTGAAAGTATTTGAATTCGTAAAAAATGAAATGGTCATTTTTTCTCCGCAAAACAAAGGCCTTAAATATTTAGACATACAAACAAAAATAATATTGTAATTATATAGAGTTGTCTTTTTTATTCTTCTATATTAGTTATTTTTTGTGTAGTATTTTTAAAAGACACATAACCATTAACTTATCATATTAATATGATTATTTATAACAGTATATTAATTCTAGTTAATAAAATGTTAGCCATTTGTTAGAAATATATTAGCTTGGATGTTGTTGTTAAAACTTTATTTATTAATATGATGTTTGAGTTGTTTAGTTCAAAGCTTTAAAATATTTTTTATAAAAAAATTAGTGAATATTTTCTTTCTTTATTTCTTTCTTTCCTATATAGATATTTTTTTTTAAACATATTTCACAATCTTTATTATTATTTCAAGTGAATTTGAAATCATAAAATTTGTTATTAAAATTTTTTGGGCCTCAAAATTTTGGGGGGCCTAAAGCAGATGCTTTACTAGCCTTATATTTTGAGCCACTCTTGGTCTCAAGCCTATCTGAATAGGTGATGTATGGCTTCCGAGTTTGAAATGTCCCGACAGGTTACAATCCCTCTTCTTCATGTGTTTTTTTGTTGTATCTTCCTTTTTTCTTTTGTAGGTAGACTTCAAACAAAAAACATTATGAAGGGTTGACTTAAAGTGTGAGAGTTTAACTTTGCCTCCGACACCTTAAGATCGACCAAATCAATTTCAAATTTAGTAACTATGCAACAATCGACTTAGTATGTAAGAGTTTAAATTTTCCTCTGACACCTTAAGATCCGACCAATTCGGCTTCAAATTTGGTGTCTTTGCAACAACGGACTTAAGGTGCGAGAGTTTAACTTTGCCTCTATATACCTTAAGACTGATCAATTCAACTTCAAGCTTGGTGACTATACAATAATTGGCTTATGTTGTGAGAGTTTAACTTTGTCTCCAACACCTTAAGACCCTACCAACTCGATTTTAAGTTTGGTGACTTTGCAACAGTCGATTTAAGGTGCGACCATTTAATTTTCCCTATGACACCTTAAGACATTACCAAGTCGACTTCAAGTTTGGCTGCTTTACATAAAAAATTCACAATGTCAACTTGAGATGTAAAGGGACAAATTTGTTCCCCCTTAAGGCATGGAGATTTATAGATCCTTTTAAGGTAAAACCTGGGAAAGGCCAGCTTAAGATGTAAAGGGATAAATTTTTTCATCTTAAGGCATGAAAATTTAGAAAGCTTCAACTTGAAAACTTGGAGGTTTTGACAGTTTCAAAACTTGATGGATATGGAGATTTTAGCTTCAAACTTGATGGATTTGACGACTTCAAACTTGCAAACTTGGCAAATTTGATGGCTCCAATTTCCAGACTTGGAGGAATTGAGATTCCATCTTGCAAAATTGCTGAACTTTGAAGTCTTTGTAGATATGTTGAACTTAAGACTTAAGCGTCACAAACTTGGTAGATTCCTGAATTCAACCTACACATTTTGTAGATTTTCTTCTTTAATTTGTAGGCTTGCAATACTTGCAACTTTAACTTGTAGGCTCGGAGAACTTTAGTATTCCAAATTTCATTGAATAAGCTCATTTTTTAAAGGCCTACCCCTCGTTGAGACATAAATATTTGATGCAAGTTCAAAGTTTGATGAAAATACTTTCAGACTTAGATTTTATATGCCGAATCAAATGGGAATTTTTTTTAACACTCGTACGACTAAACTTATAATGAAAATTTAAGTGCCTACGTACCTCGGTAAAGAGGATCAAGCCACAACGTAGTTCTAAAAGAGTGATTGTTTTTTTAGGGTTTTTTGTGTCCTAACATTTGCCCAGACCACCTCTTTCAAATTTTTCAACCTAGCAATTTTCTTGGGGATCGTACATAGTTTATACTCTTACGGGTCAAGAGTGACATGTAGTTTAAGCTCTTGCCTTAAGGAGTGTCATCTTCCTTTAAGGATAGTATTTATTCAAAACCTTGGCATTGATAGGATTAATTTTTACGTTGTCTGCATCGACGAACTTGTAAGCACCATTTGAATATGTCTCTTATATCACATACTATCCATACCATTTCAAGGTGAGTTCTCCCCCAAACTTACGAGAAGTGATAAGGGGCCTCCTTACTCCAAGGACTTGACCTCCAACTTGAAAGCACCTTAAATGAACCCTTTTGTTGAAAGAATGAGATAAACTGCTTGATAATGTTCAAGATTTTGTTGAAAGTCTAGCCTTCTCTCCTCAAAATCTTCTAACTTTGCTATACGTAGTTGAGTATTTTCTTCTTTAGTGAGCCCTTCTTGAATAACAATTCTTAAAGATGTTATTTGACCCTCGAGTGACAAGAAGGCTTCAACTCTAAAAGCAAGTGAGCATGGGATTGCTTGTGTTGGTGTGCGATATATCATCCTATATGCCCAAAAACTTATTTTATTTATTCATGCCAATATCTTTTGGACTAGAAGGTGACTATCTTCAACAGGTTACACAAATTCTTATTGAACGTTTCGGCTAGACCATTAGTAGGAGCATGTTGCATAGAAGATTTTCCTTGCATGAAATGAAAGATATCACAAATTTTGTTTATTGTCTTGTAATAAATGGCTTGCCGTTGTCAGTAATTATGTATTGAGGAATTTCAAAGCGATAGATGATATTCACTCGGATGAAGTTTGTAACATTTTTTTTTACTTTTTTAAGAGCAGCATCGTTGGTCTATTTTGATTAGTAATCTGGAGTAGCCAAGATGTACAAGTATCCATCATAAAACTTTGGTAATGTTCCAGTAACATCCAATATCTAAGCATGGTATGATCAAGATAAAATGGTTGGGTATAGAAATTTGGAAGAGTAATGTATGAAATTCGCATGGAATTGATAAGACTTGCATCATATAGCATAATCTAAGTAATCTTTCACCATCATTGGCCAATAATATCCCATTCTTTTATAAGTGAAAGTGGAGCTTTGGTCCAGGATTATGTGATCCACAAACTCCCGAGTGTGCTTTTTGCTAAGCTTGAACTATTTCTTCCTCCGCCAAGAATCACAAGAGTACCCCCTCAAAAGATCTTCTGTATAACGTGTTCTTATAGTAAAGGAAGTGAGGTGCATGATGATGGATATCAGTCCTTCTCCTTCTATCCTCTGAAAGTATTTCATAACACAAGTAGCCAATAACAAATTATCGTCAATCTTCCTTCACAGCTTTAGAAATAGCGATGAGATGTCCAACCTTGTTTTCTACATATTTATACTCATTCGATTGTGGTACTACCCATTTTTGGAAGAGTGTAATCCATGTTTGATTTGGAAGAGTTAGGATTAAAGTTAAAGCAGCCAAGGCGCCAACTTACTCATTTTCTTCCTTGGCAAGTGCTGGAGGGTCAATTCTTCAAGGTATACCATCAGTATCTGAGCATAACCATAATATGAGCATAGCTCGAGCTTGTTTACTTTATAGCTTCCCAAGAGATGCTTGACCACTAATTGAGAGTCACCAATATAATTGCAACTGTTTTATGTCGACAACCATTTTTAATCCAAGTATTTCCACTTGATATTCAACAACATTGTTAGAGCAATAATTTTAGGGCAAAAGAGTATAGGATAACCTCTCCTTATAGAGTGGAAAACACTAGAGTAGCACCAGATCTACTTTGGTATGCAATACCATTAAAGTATATCTTTAATGAGGGTCAAACTTCAATGACCACTGCATCTTCATCAAAAAGTTTATTGATTAGTTCTGAAAAATCAGGTATTGGGTGGTTTGTTAAGAAATCTGCTAATGATTGTCCCTTTATGGCTTTTTGATAGATTTACACAATCTCAAATATTGAAATTATAGGTATTACCTTGCAAGTCAGCCGCTAAGGATTGGCTTCGACATTATAATATTGATAGAATTTGCTCTAGTCACAAGATGAACAATACGAGCTTGAAAGTATTGCTTTATTTTTTGGATTGAGAAGACTAACGCAAACACAACTTTTCAATGAAGAATAATTTAACTCATTTGGTATCATTATCCTGCTCAGGTAGTAAAGGGAGTTCTCTTTGCCTTCGCTATTTTCTTGAGCCAATAGTGCTTCAACTGACCTTACTTGTACTGCAATATAGAGTATCAATAGTTTTTTATATATAGGCACCACAAGGACTGGTGGCTTTATCAAGTATGATTTGATAGTTTGAAAGGCCTTATCATAAGCTTGGTCGTCCCATTCAAAAGGGGCACCCTTCTTCATGAGATGGCTGAACGGTTGACACTTTCTAACTTTATTTGAGATAAACATTCTTTAGTATGCTAGCTTTTTTTGTAGACTTTATAACTCATGAATATTTCGTGCCTTGGACATCTTCAAAATTGTATCAACCTTGGCTTGCTAAATTTTAATTTCTCAGTGTCATATAATGAAGCCAAGAAACTTTTCAGAAGTAACTTTAAAAGTATATTTCAATGGGTTCATCCTAAGTTGATATCTTTGGATCAATTCAAATGCCACTCTCAAGTCTTTCAATTGGTCGCTCCTCTTTTTTGAATTTACCATTAAGTCATTTGAATAACATTTTTCTTATGTAGAAAGTCACCAAAGATATTCTGTATACCTTTTGATAAGTGGCACCAATGTTGTTCAGACTGAAAGGCATCACCTTATAACAATAAATACCTTAAGGCATGCAAAATGCAAGGAGCTCTTCGTCCTTTGATGCTATGCGGATTTAGTTATAGCCGGATGAACCATCCATCAAGGACATTGCCTCATAAATAGTGGTAGCATCAATCATCAACTTTGGAATGAGGATTGAAATACATCATTAGGACATGCATTGTTCAGATCCCTAAAGTCGACACAAACTCAGATTCAATCATTATTCTTTTGCACATGAAAAAGGTTTGATATCCATGAAAGGTACTTAACTTTAGAGATAAATCTAGATTAGATGAGTTTGTTTACCTTATTTTTAATCAATAGAATCAAGTCTGGTCTAAAACACCTTTGGGCCTGCTTAATAAGATGAGCACCATTTTTTACCGCCAACTGATGGACTACCACTTTTCAATGTAAGTTAAGCATATATTTATAACTCCAAGCAAAAATATCCCTATAGTCTTTGAGTATATCCATATAAGCAACTTTTTCATCTATTTTTAGAAAAGCGCTCAGGTAAGTTGGTCTTGATTCTTCGACAGTGCTAAAATTAACCTCCGTTAAGGGATCTATTGTGGTTTTTACTCCTTCTTCAAGTTTTTCGGAAGCATTTCCAGCATTTTCCTCCTCTTGAGGGTCATTTTTATTAATATCTATGATAACACGTGGAAATACCTTCCAAGTATTTGTCAACCTTTATTTGAGATAAAGTATTGTTCTCATTATGGATTGTAATATGATATGAAGAGACTACACGTTCTTTATCTTCCTCATGTTACTTGGTATAAATGATAGTATGAGTCTTTGACTTTAGAACTTGTTTACATGAAACCACAAGTTCTGTTTTTCACCTTATTCTCGATAGAATCAAACATTGAAAATTCTTCTAGACTCTGGGTGAAACAAATATTGTCGTGCCTTAATAGCTTCTTCATTTCTTGTTATTCTTCTTCTTCTTGTTCAGTGGATCTAACCTTTTGAACACAGAAGTTCTTACAGTTGGTTTTCTAAGTCTATCAAAGATAGAAGGCTTTTTTGTTGCAGTAGACTCTTTTTTCACAGTTATGTAGTTGCTAATTGCCCTTCTTATAAAGATGCGAGTCGGCGGTGGTGGCGTGCACTCTAAGACTCTACGCGCTTACCTGGTAGTAGTTTTTGAAGGGAGTTTTTCCAACTTTGAAGACTTATTAGGATTATATCCAGTCTTTACAAATCATTTGTAAGCATTTAGATTTAAACCTTTTTTTGTACGCTTCATAGGGAGTGTCATATTTTGTGGCAGATTTTGAGACACAAATTATCTAAGTAGCCTTGAGGGCAAGTTTATTCAATCAATCCATTTGATAGATAGAGTTAGCCCCCTAGTACATTATCTTGGACACCGGATGAGTGATCTTCCTTTTTCCTTACCTTTGGTACATAACGGAGCACATGAGTTGCCTAATTTTTCAAGGATGTGATGTTCCCTTTAATTGAAGTGGAGGGAGGTTTCTTGATGGAAACTTTTTCAACAAACACCTCGACTTTCTTCGTTGTGTGATCATTATACTTAGTTGTTGTGATGACATCAACCTTTTTCTCCTTCATGACATAGTTCTTCAAGTAGAATTGTGTATCTACAAAGTGTAATTCAGCTTCTACAAATGACTTATTATAGACAAGTATCTTTTTTTCCACTTTTTCTTTAAGATGCTTTAAGCATTAAAAGTAGGGGGCGAAACCCAAGTCCTATAAAGCAATATGTTGAATGAAGTCTTGGCATCAATCATATACATCAGTATATTTGATTGCAAATTCTCCATATGGACCTCTAACTTGATAGATTGTAGACACCCTTAATTAAACACTTGGATCATCAAACGACTTTCAGTAAGCTCATCAATTGTTATTCCAAGTTCCATCATTGTGCAAATAAGCAATTTATTGATTCCAGATCCCTGGTCTATCGGGATTCTATTTATCTTCTTTCCTAGAACATTACTCACCATATACCAAGGACGATTGTGTAGCATTTCACGAAATAGGAGATCATCCTCTGTAAAGGTGATTTTTGTATCACATACATGTATTTCTTGGAGAAGAGGTTCAATAGGCTTTTCATAAGATGAAGGAGTTTCCATGGATGAGCTTTCATCCTTCACTTATCCTTTGCCAATGTTGAAATAAGATGCCTCAATTTTGACTTGGGAAGTCTTTGCATCGAACCAACTCGATAAGAATTCTGTAAGGGTGTGCATTGGTCGATTTGATTTGATTTTATTCATTATCGATTAGATTTATCAATTTTTAAATATGTTAGACCAATAACTAAATCAATAGGATATTTTTTTCAGCTTTTGGTTTATCAATTTTTAGTCCTTAACGGTTTAATTTTTTATTTAACCGATAAAAAAATAATTATAAAATAGAAATAGTTGAAATTGACATGAAAATAAACTGAATGTTATTGCCGCCAAAATCCTACAAATGTGTTTTAATTTACAAAAATCTTTAAGTTTGAACTGGATGTTAGTTTAGGAAATTAAATGAATTTGTTAGTTTGAAGAAACTAAAGATAAATATATATATATATATACATATATATATACATATATATATATATACATATATATATATATAAATACATATATAGATATATACATATATATATAAAGAGAGAGAGTTGGAGTAAAGTAGTGATTTAATATATTCTTATTGGGTTATTAGTTTACCCAATATCCCAATAAGAAAAAATCAAAATAGAACTAATAGCTCAATAATTTTTAAAAAATTATTAAAAAATCATTAAATCAATAACCCAATAACAATAAATCAATAACACTTTTATCGGTTCGATTTATTGGTCGGTCGAATTTTTTCACAATCCTAGAATTCTCCCAAAGTCACTGAATATCGTGGTTTTTGGTGGTAATGCTCCACTATCTTCACCCTCTTCAAAAGCTCAATTAATTTCTGCTTTCTTGATTTTCTCACCATCCCCCTTCTAGTAAATTGCTCGGATGACTCTTTTCATAGACTCACTCTGTTGTGTCTTTTTCTAGTCACTAAAATCCAACCTTCATCATCACTTCATCGATTGGAGACTTGTCAGGCTCTAATGGCTCCTCATTATTCTCTTTGAAGTTGCATATTCGAATTGGATAAAGCAAGCAAAAATTAATGGAGATTTGATGAGAACTAGCCTTCTCATCATCAAGCACGGTCTTATTTTTATTGGCCATTTCCATGATTTTGTCTTTGAAGACAACATTTCTCAAAAGGATGATCCAGAAGCCTATGATATTTGTAATAGTTAGGGATATTAGTTCTTCCATCTTAGACAGGCCAATTCATCTCTAGTTTATCAATGAGCTTCAGATCAAGAATTTTATAAAAATTTTTAGACATATTAGAATAAAGGAAGAGGTATTTCTTTTCCTACATCTCCTTTAAGGACAACTTATGATTTAGATGTGCTTGAGAAGAAATCGTCTTCACGCTTTGCTTCTTGCTCACCTTTGTGGTGAACTTCACAGGAGGTATGTTGACATTCATAGATTCTTTGTTGTCATTTTTTGGGACAAACTCTCTCCATATCCTAGGTTCCTTCTTATCCTTTTTCTTTCGAGGATCATGGATAGGCACTACTCTTTTCTAGGCAGAAGACATGCTCAACTCCTTGTCATGAGTATGAGCAGTCAAATATTTAAAGAATTTTGGCTTGATGCCTTGTAAAATGTAGAGAAGCTTCCACTGCATCCCTTGGATACATAACTCTATTGTAGAAGCTTCTAATTTAGGCTCACATTTTTTCGTTGATTGATAAAGTGAATAACTGGCTCATTTTTTTTTTATGAGTATTTATGAGCTCCACTATGCTCATAGTACACCTCGTGCTATAGAAGTGATTCGGGAACTCACGCCCCAATACTCCCTCCTATCAATAAAATAGGGCTCGAGGTTGGAGTTCTAATCGAAAGCATTTCCTTTTAAGGAGTAGATAAATTTTTTGACAAGATAATCACCATTGGTCCCAGCATTATTATATGTCTCAACAAAGTACGCGACATATTGCTTTGAATTTTCTTTCCTCTAAAATTATTGAAATTTGGAGGGTTGATAACCAACAGATATTCTAAAGATATCAATCCTTGCAGTGTAGGGCTTGTCATATGTTAGGGAAGATTTGGTGGCAACCTCATACTTATCTTTGAGGATTTCTTCGATGATCTCTTTCAATTGATCAATTAGGATCATTCCCTTAGAATAGAATGACACTTCCTTAGTACGTGGTGTCTGTTTCGTAGGATGATCTGTCTTATAAACTTCTGGACCTTTTGTTGCATGGCAAGAATCTCCTTCTATTAAGCCTTCCATTCTATTCACACCGCTTCCTTCTTTCACTGCCACACTGCTTCTTTCTTTCGAAGTACTTGTAGGGTACCTTTCTCCCTTTTGGTTTGAAAATCCAAAATTAGAGTTGATACATACGATATTTTGTGTGTTTGTTAACCTAACATGCTGACCTTACTCCTTTTAACGGCTACAAGTCTTTCAAAAGTAATACCAATGATGCTTTCTACTTTAGTGGAGAATATGGATTTTACGACCTTGGAGGTAGTTGATTAGAAGTTAACCTTCTTTGAGGTCATTTCAGTATTCTTGTACTTTGATGTTGAAAAAATTTAGATGGGAGTTAAAAATGGTCTCACAAGGCATGCCAGATCAATTTGTAGATAGTAAAACTCGAGTCAAAAAAATAGTAATCAAGATAAGAAAATATCGTAACAATCGTTTTATTTAATTTCAAATATGTGTGTTATAATCTCTATGAATCCTCTGATTCGCCTTTTCAAATGTAAATTCAAGGGTCTTCGAGCTTGATCTTGAATTTGATGAATTTGAATTTGTTTTGTGAACTTGATGAATTTGGATTCAAAGGCTTTTGTGCTTGATCTTGAATCTTCATCTTCATCTTGAGTTGTGTATGAACTTGAATGCTTGATTTGTAACTTGTAGAGAAATTTACAGTGTTTGATCCAGGATGTAACACCCCGTACTTAATTACGTGCATTAGCCATGGTTATACGTGTTGGAGTATATGTATTGATCATAAGTTAGGTATATATGAGTTTAAGTATGAGTATTGATTATTTTGAGATGGTTTCAAGTGTATAGTTGTATTATATGTGTATAGGAATCGACTTTATTTATACCGGAATTTTCCCGTCGATGGATCCATACGAAGGTTATTGAATAAGCTTTCCAACGATATAAAGATTTCCAAAAACGGATAAGTTTCGGATATAATCGAGCACGTTCGAAACTATAAAATGGTGGCCGGGATGTTGTCAACAGTAAATGTGCAGGAAAATTTCCTGCACACAAACTACTGAGGCCTGCCAGTTTTTTGGGTCAACTTTGAACGATCATAACTCCCTCAATATAATGAAATGGGAGGGCTGCGACCTGTTAAAAGAAATATCTTTGAGTCTTCTTTCCAATGCAATTGGTTTCATCCAAATCCAACATCTGGGTAAGGAGTTATACTCGTTTTACTTCAGCCTCTCAAAATAGATTTTTAGTGTCAACTTCAAACGATCATAACTCCTTGTACAGGACGAACTGGGTGGCCTACTTTATATGAAATGAAATCTCTTTGAATTATCTATCCAACGATACCAATTTCACCCAAATCCGATATCGGAGAAAAGAGTTATGGCCGATTTACTTTAGCCTATCACAACAGTCCACCATGGACAGATTCGGATTTACTTAAATTTTTAAGGGCAATATGGTCATTTTCCATCACCTCATGGACGAAAATTGGTCATTATATACATATACTTAGCCTCATATCCATCAATTATCATCAAATTATTGAAAATAAGAAACCCTAGCCTAATTTCAACACCAATTATCTTGTGATTCAACCGTAGAAAATCCAAATTGATTCCGTAGTTGTGTTCACCGTCTCGAGGGCTTCGAGAAGCACCCCTTATTTGTGCCAACAGGACTTCGAAACCAAAAGGGCCATTTTATGGTAAGGATGTAAATTATGTTGGTGTTATTTATATGGATATGTGTATATATATATATATATATATATATATATATGCATGTGAGCATAAGAAGTATGTTATTTGATTGTTGTTGAAAGATGATTGGGAAATGATGTTGGATTATTCTTGTGCATGGTTGGATTATGTTGAATTGTGAAGGGATTTGGTATTGATGATGTGGTATTGAAATGATGATTATATATATATATACACATAAACCTATTGTTCAAGTTGGTTTTTGGAATGTTTTGCAAATATTGGTTGTATGGAATTATGGAAGAGAATTGTGGTGTTGAGTTGCTAAGCCTAGATGCCAAACATTTCATTGTAGATAAGTGATTTGTAAAGGCAAGAAGTTGTGTTGAATTGGTATCCGAATCTACAACAAGGTATGTAAAGCATACTCTAACGATATTCTTTGGCATGAAAATACCAATGTTCCATCAAGTAAGATTCCGGGGTTGTCCAAAAACATGTATTGTTCTACATTACCAACGATGTTGTTTCCATTCTATAAAGTGTCAAATGTTTCATTGATATACCAAAAGGCTCCTATTTCATTATTGTGATATTGATGATTCTGAAACACATTGTTGATGTACCAATGAGTCTTTATGACATTGTTATTGTATAGAAGGTCTATTACTTGATTCCTATTGATGTATCATTGTTCCAAAGGTACTATATTGGCATGAACACTAATGTAATAATCTCAAAAGCTTTTGAACTAAGTTATTGGAAAGATCTCTTATGTGTGTTACTTGATATACGTGTGGGTGGTATCCCAGGGGTATAAGCCTAGCATGGGTCGATCCCTATTTATGTGTTTATGGGTGGTATCCTAGGGGCATAAGCCTAGCATGGGTCGATCCCAGTTGATATGTACTGGGGGCAGCCTAATGGTCACAGTACGATACAATATTGATTATTGTTAGATGGTTGGAGGTTCGGGAGGAGGAGGTAATGGCGAATGATAATTGTAAAGAATGAAATGAACGAATGTATACCGTTCCATAAATGTGTTTGAATTCAAGAACCCAATTCAGATTAATTATAATGTACATGATCCTAAAAATGTTTATGAAGTGTGATTCACTTCTATTATGATTTATTCACTTGCGTCTGATTTTCTTGATCCCGTATATCACATATGATTAACTACAGCTTTACATACTCAGTACATATTTCGTACTGATGTCCCTCACGGGGGACCTGCATTTCATGTTGCAGGCACAGGTGCTTCAGCTCATTCACAGCATAGATAGGAGCCAGGTCGTACAGCTATTGTTGGTGAGCTCCAGTTTGCTTCGGAGCTTTCCGAGTCGGTTCCTTATGTTTTGTTATTGTACAGGAGTCATGTGTGGGTGGGGGTTTGTTCCGACCCTAGTTATGTCATGTATATATCCTAGAGGATTTGTAGACATAAGGAAGGGTAAAGTCATGGGAGTTTATATAGTGATGTTATATTTGTATATGTGGTGGCCCCGACGGCCAAGTATTATATATATATATATATTTGTGTGTGTTGTGCTGATACAGGGAGTTAGACCCTTCTATACGTAATGAAGTGCTGCCTATATTTTTGGTGATGTGTAAGTGAAAGTACAGGTATTTGAACGGGTTCTCCCGGGCCTTCTCGGCTTCGGGTGCCAGTCCGGCCCGATGGGATTTTGGGGCGTGACAAAAGTGGTATCAGAGAGGTTCATCCTAGTGAGTCTACAAAGCCGTGTCTATGTAGAGTCTTGTTTATCGGTGTGTTGTGCACCACATCTATAAACATGAGGCTATGGACATTTAGGAATTGTTTCTTTTCTTCATGTCTTAGATCATGCGATAGAGCTTATATTGTATATGAAGTCATAGTTGACCACTGAATCAGTTTGTTTCTCTTATTATAGTAATGATGTCGGTTACCAGAAGCAAGAATACCGGTAAGCAAGTAGATGTGGCTGCCGGAGAGGGGACTAGTAAGTCACCCACTATACCAGCTAATCAAAGTGAGGCTCCAGCTGAGCATACATCAGAAACTTCCCTCAGTCCGGAAGAAATAAGGGGGAGGAGAACTATATCCCTATAGCCACCTATTAATGCTGTTGATCAAGATCTTAGAAATGCAGTGCAACTTTTGACTCGTATAGTTGTTGGGCAAGTCCAAGGGCAAGCTATTCCTGCCGCGGGTTCTAGCGGTACTGATAGGGCGGCTAGTCTTCGGATGCAAGATTTTCTTAAGATGGATCCGCCTACTTTTACCAGATCCAATCTTAATGAAGATCCGCAGGACTTTATTGATCAGATCCAAAGGGCCCTAGAGGTGATGCATGTATCGGGCAGAGAGACAGTGGAGTTAGCCGCGTATAGATTCAAAGGTGAGGCTATATATTGGTATGAAGACTGGAAACGGTCAAGGGGCATTGATGCACCCCCAGCTACTTGGAAAGAGTTCAAAGAGGCATTTATTGATCATTACCTTCCATATGAGACTCGTCAGGCCCGTGCAGATCAGTTCTTAAATCTTCGACAGGGTCATACAAGTGTGAGGGAGTATAGTCTTCGATTTAATTCTTTGTCCAGATATGCTCCTAATGTTATAGCTACTATGGATGACAGAGTTCATCGGTAGGTGAATAGATTGGATCCATATTTGGTTAGGGATTGTACTATTGCTGCACTGAATAAAGACATGGATATAGCTAGGATCCAAGCATTTGCACAGAAAATGGAAGATCAGAGGCAAAGAAAAAGAACACAGGAATTTGAAAGCGGATCTTCTAAGAGGGCCAGATCTACAGGGCAGTTTATGGCGCCACAGGGAGGTTTTAGACCTCAATTTTCTGCTAGACCACCTAGGCCATTATTTTCTTATTCTGTAGCTAGTGCTCCACCACAGCATCAGGGGTTCAGAGGCAGTCAATTTGGGCAAAGAAGTGAGGGTCATAGTTCGCGATCTGTGGGTTATCATGGGCAAGGGAATATGAGCCAATTGAGACCTCCTCGAGAGCCATGCAATAAATATGGAAGGCATCATATGGGCGTATGTCGAATGGGAACAAATGTTTGTTTTTGGTGCGGTATAACGGGGCATATGATGAGAGAATGCCCACGAAGGGGCGCAGGTGGTGTAGCACGACCTTTGAGATCAGTTGTTGCATTATCGTCACCGGTATCTTATTCTGGTAGGGGCGCACAACCTGCGGGTCACGCTAGAAATAGAAAAAGAGTCGCCAGTTCCAGCGGGACTCAGAATCGCACTTATGCTTTAGCGGATCGACAGAATCTAGAGGCTTCCCCAGATGTGGTTACGGGTACGTTGTCTATATTTTCATTTGATGTATATGCTCTAATTGATCCCGGTTCTACATTATCATATGTTACTCCTTTGGTTGCTGAAAAGTTCAAAAGAACCTCCGAATTGTTAGATAAGCTGTTGGAAGTGTCTACCCCGGTTGGGGAATCTATTATTGCTAGAAGAGTTTATAAAAATTGTGTAGTAACTGTGTGTGGTCGAGACACGATGGCCAATCTTGTGGAACTAGAAATGGTAGATTTTGATGTTGTAATGGGTATGGATTGGTTGGCATCTTGTTATGCCAAAATTGACTGTTGTACGAAAAAGTTGTATTTACATTTTCCTAATGAAGCAGTTATTGAATGGCAAGGTAAGATTGGCGCACCAACAGGTAGATTTATTTCTTATTTCAAAGCGAGAAAAATGATTTCCAAAGGTTACATATGTCATTTAGTTAGAGTAAAGAATACGGAATCGGAATCACCAGATCTTCACATGGTACCAGTGGTAAATGAATTTCCTGATGTATTCCCTGAAGATCTTCCAGGTTTGCCTCCTGAACGAGAAGTAGAGTTTGGTATTGATGTAATACCAGGCACCCAACCAATCTCCATTCCTCCGTATAGAATGGCCCCAGCAGAATTATGAGAATTGAAGGAGCAATTGAAAGATTTGCTAGAGAAGGGATTCATAAGGCCTAGTATGTCCCCCTGGGGAGCACCAGTGTTATTTGTGCGCAAAAAGGATGGTTCGCTGAGGATGTGTATTGATTATCGGCAATTAATTAAGGTGACTATTAAGAATAAATATCCTCTCCCAAGAATTGATGATTTATTTGATCAGTTACAGGGAGCCAACTGCTTTTCTAAGATTGATTTGAGGTCAGGTTACCACCAAGTGAGGGTCAAAGAGAAGGATATACCCAAGACAGCTTTCCGAACACGGTATGGTCATTACGAGTTTCTAGTTATGTCATTTGGGCTAACAAATGCACCTGCAGCTTTTATGGATTTGATGAATAGGGTGTTTAAGCCATTCCTGGATGTATTTGTGATAGTTTTTATAGATGATATTCTAGTTTATTCTAGATCAAAAGAGGACCATGCCAATCACTTACGACAGGCATTGTAGACTCTTCGTGATTGTAAGCTTTATGCAAAGTTCTCTAAATGTGAGTTTTGGTTAAAGTCGGTGGCATTTTTGGGTCATATTGTATCTAGTGAAGGGATAAAGGTTGATGCTCAAAAGATAGAAGCTGTGAAGAACTGGCCAAGGCCCACAACGCCTACGGAGATTCGTAGTTTTCTCGGGTTGGCAGGTTAGTATAGAAGGTTTGTTAAAGACTTTTCTTCCATTTTAGCACCCTTAACCAAGCTAACGCATAAAGCATCCAAGTTCCAATGGAATGATGTGTGTGAGGAGAGTTTCCAAGAATTGAAGAATAAGTTGACTTCTACACCGGTGTTGGTACTTTCAGAAGGTACAGAAGGGTATACAATGTATTGTGATGCTTTGAGAATTGGTTTAGGATGTGTACTAATGCAGCGTGATAAGGTGATAGCGTATGCTTCTAGGCAATTGCGGCCACATGAGAAAAATTATCCTACACACGATCTTGAGCTGGCAGTAGTTATTTTTGCTTTAAAGATATGGCGCCACTACTTATATGGGGTTCATGTTGATATATATACTGACCATAAGAGCTTGCAATATATTTTTAATCAGAAAGATCTAAATTTAAGGCAGCGGAGATGGCTTGAACTATTAAAGGACTATGATGTTGATATCTTGTACCATCCAGGGAAAGCAAATGTGGTAGTTGATGCGTTAAGTCGTAAGGCTATGATGGAGCCTATAGAAAGACAAGGGATGATTAAAGATCTTCATCAATTAGCTAGTCTAGGAGTTCGTCTTCTCGAAACTCCGGACGAGGAGCTTATTGTGCATAATGCTGCGGAATCCTCATTAGTAGCTGAGGTGAAAGAGAAGCAAGATGCAGATCCTATTTTATTATAGCTTAAGGAGAACGTTCAGAGTGGTGCGACCAAGGCATTTGAGCTTACGCGAGAAGGAGTACTTCAGTGCCAAAACCGATTGTGTGTGCCGGATGTAGACGGGCTAAGAAAGAAGATTATGACAGAGGCACATTTTTCAAGGTATTCCATTCATCCAGGATCAACCAAAATGTATCAAGATTTGAAAGATATGTATTGGTGGAATGACATGAAAAGGAACATCGCAGAATTTGTAGCTGAATGTCCAAATTGCCAACGAGTTAAAGTGGAACATCAAAAGCCCGGAGGCTATATGCAATTCATAGATCTTCCAATTTGGAAGTGGGACATGATCAACATGGATTTTGTTACAGGTTTGCCTCGTACAGCTCGAAAATTTGATTCTATATGGGTAATTGTGGATAGGCTTACTAAATCCGCACATTTCTTACCCGTTAAGACCACTTACACAGTTGAAGAATATTCAAAGCTGTATGTTAAAGAAATAGTCCGATTACATGGAGTGCCAACTTCTATTATATCGGATCGGGGAACTCAATTTACTGCAAACTTTTGGAAGTCTTTCCAACGGAGTTTGGGAACACAAGTGAATCTGAGTACAACTTTTCACCCTCAGACGGATGGACAAGCAGAGCGCACCATTCAAACACTTGAAGATATGCTACGAGCATGAGTTATAGATTTTAAAGGCAGCTGGGATGATCATTTACCTCTTATTGAGTTTGCCTACAATAATAGCTATCATTCAAGTATCAAAATTGCACCATATGAAGCTTTATATGGGAGGAAGTGTAGATCACCAATAGGATGGTTCGAAGCGGGTGAAACTCTTATGTTCGGACCGGATCTTGTGTATCAAGCCATAGAAAAAGTCAAGGTGATTCAGCAACGGTTGAAGACAGCCCAAAGTCGACACAAGTCATATGCAGATAGTAGAAGAAGAGGGCTAGAGTTTTCGTTAGGCGATTGGGTATTTTTGAAGGTATCGCCAATGAAAGGGGTGATGAGATTTGGCAAGAAAGGAAAGTTGAGTCCACGATATATAGGCCCGTATAAGATTATTCGAAGATGTGGTCAAGTTGCTTATGAATTAGAGCTACCCTAGGAACTCTCATCAGTGCATCCAGTATTTCATGTATCGATGCTTCGAAAGTGCATCGGAGATCCGTCCCTTATTAATTCTACTGAAGATGTGCAAGTAACAGAAGATCTTACCTATGAGGAGATGCCTATTGCTATATTAGATCGTCAAGTTAAGAAGATGAGAAATAAAGAAGTAGCATCGGTGAAAGTACTTTGGAGAAATCAACAAAGGAAAGAGATTACATGGGAAGCGGAGGAAGCAATGAAATCGAAATACCCTTATTTGTTCAAAGGTGAAAAAGAAGTGCAAGGAGTGGAACTGGGACACTAACATGTAAGTTTTTACATATGTATAATATCTATATGATGACGTGAATATCAATTATGAATTCGAACTTGTTTTGGCTAAATAACTACATTCACATTCGAGGACGAATGTCCTTAAGGGGGGAAGGATGTAACACCCCGTACTTAATTACGTGCATTAGCCATGGTTATACGTGTTGGAGTATATGTATTGATCATAAGTTAGGTATATATGAGTTTAAGTATGAGTATTGATTATTTTGAGATGGTTTCAAGTGTATAGTTGTATTATATGTGTATAGGAATCGACTTTATTTATACCGGAATTTTCCCGTCGATGGTTCCATACGAAGGTTATTGAATAAGCTTTCCAATGATATAAAGATTTCCAAAAACGGATAAGTTTCGGATATAATCGAGCACGTTCGAAACTATAAAATGGTGGCCGGGATGTTGTCAACAGTAAATGTGCAGGAAAATTTCCTGCACATAAACTACTGAGGCCTGCCAGTTTTTTGGGTCAACTTTGAACGATCATAACTCCCTCCATATAATGAAATGGTAGGGTTGCGACCTATAAAAAGAAATATCTTTGAGTCTTCTTTCCAATGCAATTGGTTTCATCCAAATCCAACATCTGGGTAAGGAGTTATACTCGTTTTACTTCAGCCTCTCAAAACAGATTTTGTACAGGACGAACTGGGTGGCCTACTTTATATGAAATGAAATCTCTTTGAATTATCTATCCAACGATACCAATTTCACCCAAATCTGATATCGGAGAAAAGAGTTATGGCCGATTTACTTTAGCCTATCAAAACAGTCCACCATGGACAGATTCGGATTTACTTAAATTTTTAAGGGCAATATGGTCATTTTCCATCACCTCATGGACGAAAATTGGTCATTATATACATATACTTAGCCTCATATCCATCAATTATCATCAAATTATTGAAAATAAGAAACCCTAGCCTAATTTCAACACCAATTATCTTGTGATTCAACCGTAGAAAATCCAAATTGATTCCGTAGTTGTGTTCACCGTCTCGAGGGCTTCGAGAAGCACCCCTTATTTGTGCCAACAGGACTTCGAAACCAAAAGGGCCATTTTATGGTAAGGATGTAAATTATGTTGGTGTTATTTATATGGATATGTGTGTATATATATATATATATATATATATGCATGTGAGCATAAGAAGTATGTTATTTGATTGTTGTTGTAAGATGATTGGGAAATGATGTTGGATTATTCTTGTACATAGTTGGATTATGTTGAATTGTGAAGGGATTTGGTATTGATGATGTGGTATTGAAATGATGATTATATATATATATATACACATAAACCTATTGTTCAAGTTGGTTTTTGGAATGTTTTGCAAATATTGGTTGTATGGAATTATGGAAGAGAATTGTGGTGTTGGGTTGCTAATCCTAGATTCCAAACATTTCATTGTAGATAAGTGATTTGTAAAGGCAAGAAGTTGTGTTGAATTGGTATCCGAATCGACAACGAGGTATGTAAAGCATACTCTAACGATATTCTTTGGTATGAAAACACCAATGTTCCATCAAGTAAGATTCCGGGGTTGTCCAAAAACATGTATTGTTCTACATTACCAACGATGTTGTTTCCATTCTATAAAGTGTCAAATGTTTCATTGATATACCAAAAGGCTCCTATTTCATTATTGTGATATTGATGATTCTGAAACACATTGTTGATGTACCAATGAGTCTTTATGACATTGTTATTGTATAGAAGGTCTATTACTTGATTCCTATTGATGTATCATTGTTCCAAAGGTACTATATTGGCATGAACACTAATGTAATAATCTCAAAAGCTTTTGAACTAAGTTATTGGAAAGATCTCTTATGTGTGTTACTTGATATACGTGTGGGTGGTATCCCAGGGGCATAAGCCTAGCATGGGTCGATCCCTATTTATGTGTTTATGGGTGGTATCCCAGGGGCATAAGCCTAGCATGGGTCGATCCCAGTTGATATGTACTGGGGGCAGCCTAATGGTCACAGTACGATACAGTATTAATTATTGTTAGGTGGTTGGAGGTTCGAGAGGAGGAGGTAATGGCTAATGATAATTGTAAAGAATGAAATGAACGAATGTATACCGTTCCACAAATGTGTTTGAATTCAAGAACCCAATTCAGATTAATTATAATGTACATGATCCTAAAAGTGTTTATGAAGTGTGATTCACTTCTATTATGATTTATTCACTTGGGTCTGATTTTCTTGATCCCCTATATCACATATGATTAACTACAGCTTTACATACTCAGTACATATTTCGTACTGATGTCCCTCACGGGGGACCTGCATTTCATGCTGCAGGCACAGGTGCTTCAGCTTATTCACAGCATAGATAGGAGTCAAGTCGTACAACTATTGTTGGTGAGCTCCAGTTTGCTTCGGAGCTTTCCGAGTCGGTTCCTTATGTTTTGTTATTGTACAGGAGTCATGTGTGGGCGGGGGTTTGTCCCGACCCTAGTTATGTCATGTATATATCCTAGAGGCTTTGTAGACATAAGGAAGGGTAAAGTCATGGGAGTTTATATAGTGATGTTATATTTGTATATGTGGTGGCCCCGACGGCCAAGTATTATATATATATATATATATATATATATATTTGTGCGTGTTGTGCTGATACAGGGAATTAGACCCTTCTATACGTAATGAAGTGCTGCCCAAATTTTTGGTGACGTGTAAGTGAAAGTACAGGTATTTGAACGGGTTCTCCCGGGCCTTCTCGGCTTCGGGTGCCAGTCCGGCCCGATGGGATTTTGGGGCGTGACACAGGAGCTCTCTCTTGCTTCTTGTTGGGATTCTTGATCCCTTGTTCTGAATTATGAGACCCCTATTTATAGTTGTAGGAGGGAAGAGTTATGGTTGATACAAACTCTTTCCGACCAATCATATTAAATTGACATTGTCATTTTTTATTGGTTGGAACACATCGACTTATACATGTGATATATTTTCATTGGTCTTGGATTTGATTAGCATGTTGTATCATTTTGATATGTGGCCCAATCCTATTGGCTCCTTCAATTGACTTGACATGCCACATCATTCGACATATGGTATCAAATTAGACTTTTAGAACAAGATGACATCTTGAACTTAGCATAATGGACTATCATTTATAACCCAAATTAATAGGATAGCTCAATAAAAATTGAACTTTAATTAAATTCATATTTATTTTGAACTTAATTAATTAATTCAATTATATTTTTGTAATATTTTATTTAAGCTAATATATTTAAAATTTATACGATCACAATAGACAGTAATGAACATTCACCATCTTAAGTAACACTGACATCCTGCTTTTGCCAATTCATACGTTATAATTTGAATTTTTATTATTAATTTTAACCGATTGTTTTATTATATATTAAACCTTAAACCAGCTTCATCAAAATCATATGATTTACCCTAAAGTCAATTTTTGTAAGACATCATTAATGTAAAATATCACTCTATATGTCTTCATGGAAAGTAGTACCCAAAAAGTCCAATATATATATATATATATATATATATATATATTGAGACTAATCCTTCGTTCCACGGTTAGCGCACTAAACGATAGAAAATTAGCCATAGAATTTTTCTCCATTCACCAGAGGTGGGGATCGAACCCCCAACCCCTTGCTTAAGGGGTGAGGTGGTGAACCACCACACCAACCTTTGTGGTTCCAATATATATACTACTAGTAGATGATGCTTGTGCTAGGCACGGACCCAACAATAATATAATGCTATTTCAATATTTAAACTTGTATCTTTTAAAAATATTGTATGACTTGATCTCTGTTGTCATGTATGTATAAAAAATAACATGATCAGTTTGATCCTGAAACATATATGTATAAATCATTTAGGGAATAAAGAACTCAGAGGTTCGAGTTAAAAGGATAGTGAGTTGGGTTCTTATATGAGACAATTTTAATTAATTGGGATGAGTTAAAAATTAGTGGGACAAGTTAGTGATGTGGATATTTTAATTGGAGGCATGTGTAAATTCTGATATTTTAAAATCTGCTTAAAGAGCCATTAGTAGTAACTAGTAAGTGGCATGAAGGTTCATATTTGATCACGATAAAGGCATAAATAGGCTCAGTTATTAACAGATGAAACATTTGAACTATTTCTAATAGTTAGATGAACTTTTTCGCTCTCTCTTTTTTTTTTTCTTTTTTTAAAAAGAATCATATGGGGACTGAACATGAAATATTCAATAATTGTGGACCGTCCGACAATTTAACTCGTTTGAGTTTTTACCCGAATCCGAGAACCCATGGATGTTGGAGCGGTCCGAAATCAGGCCGTAATGTGTAATTTGGGGTAATCCAAAACCTCACAAAAACCCTCATCTTCAACTTGCAGCCTTACTCATTCAACCTTGTAGCTGCAATCAACTATTAATATTTACTTTAATGTCGGAACTCGAATTGATGAGCGGTCGGTGGCTTTGAAAATTAGACTCGAATACCCTTAATTTAGCCTTTCATTGACCAAAGCAAGAGAAAATGGTGAGCAAAAGGCAGAAATTAGCTCGAAAGAGATACAAGGAAGCTAATCCAGAACTGTTCCCCAAGCCAGAACCAACTCCACCTAAATACCCAAACAAGAAAAAGAAGAAGAACAAGAAGAGTGCGTTCAAGAAGAAAAAAGGAGAATCCAAAGATCCTAACAACAAGAAACTTTCATTTAAGAAGCATCCTTTTAGAGTTGCTGGTATGAAGCCTGGTGAAAGCTGTTTTATATGTAAAGAACAAGACCATATTGCTAAGGATTGCCCTAAGAAAGCTGAATGGGAAAAGAATAAGGTAAGCTTTTTGTTCATTTTTTCCTGTATATTTTTATTTGCGTTTTGTTATTATCTGCTTTTCTTTCTTGTACTTGCGTGCGTTGGACTGTTTTTTCTTGAACCGGGGGCTAATCAGATATATCCTCTCTACTTCTAAGGTAGGGGTACACTCTGCCCTCCCCGGACCCCTTACTGGGTATGTTATTCTTGTTGTATTTGTATTGAAATGTTCACGACTTCCCATTTTTCTGGTTCATGTGCTACTGTGCTGGTGCTTATGATAGTTAGAGCTTATTTTGTGAGACCATTCTGTGGCATCCGCGACTCTGGACCAGTAGGAGTTATTGTAATGGTGCTTGAAATGCTAACAAAAATGTCATAGAGGATGCTCTTTATTTAAAAAGCACTCCAGAGAAAGTACCTAAACTACAAGAAACAACAAATAATAAAAAAAGACAACAGATAGTAGCAAAACATAAACTGCAACAAAGCAATATGATTGCAGATGCTCTTTAGAATAAATTATATGAAAAATGCACTGAATCTTCTGTTTAACTCTGTCTCCATGGTGTAGTCATTTCAGAGTTTGGCTGCTAAAATTGTTAGATTTACACCAAACAGATGAAGCCTATATGAACTTGATGCTCCATAACTAAGAATATGTATATGTATGTATGTATGTATGTATGTACGTACGTATGTATGTATGAACTTCTAAATAACCCTTTACAACTTATAATGTTACCTAACACCACCCTTGGTTGTCAGTCCAGCCTCCGCCACTCTTAGTTCCACCAACTTTTATTTCCAATAAAACATTGGAAAATGACTTAGCAAATGATTTTCTTGTGTAAAATGTTTCCTTTCTGACAAAAACATTTGAAGTCATACCAAACATGGCCTTTGGACAGAACCTATTTTGTCTTGACTTGTTATTTGACTGCACAAAGTTATCCAAGATGATGTTTTGCTACATTAGAAGAATATTCTTGCATCAGACTGACTTATGCTGCTTTGTTTGATATGCGTTTGTGAAGATATGTTTGCTTTGTCGCCGACGCGGTCACAGCTTGAAGAATTGCCCCAACAAGGATGATGAAGTGGTGGATAAGAAGTTATGTTACAATTGTGGGGAAACAAGTCATTCTTTGGCTAACTGCCCCCATCCACTACAAGATGGTATTTTGCCTTTGACCTTATCTAATAGTATCTCCTTTTTTTTTTCATTCCGTGGACAATCTATTTTCTTTTCCTCCTTTTTTGGGTGCATACATTTCTTCAGGTTTCGAGCTTTTTCTTGTATTTTTCATTGTTAATTCCGATACTGGTCCACCATTTTCCATGTACCCTGTGTATCAACTTAGCAATGCACAGTATGGAAGTGTTAAGCATTGAATAATTTAGGCTAAACTACTAAATAAGTTCCTTAACCAACTGATGGGGGCACGGTATTGGTGAAATACTATATTGTTGTTTCGGCCAATCGAACTCCATTAAGCCATACTTACAAAATAGGAGTTGACCTAAATTACGTCAATGCCGAGTTGAAAAATTAGTTTCAGAATTTCTTTGGTGGAGACAAAAAGAGTATATGACAAGAATTAGCATATGCAAAATTGGGTCTATATCTGTGCTATTCAGATTGAGTTGACTTGCTTTCCAAGGGTCCATCAAATTCGATCAAATCTAACAATATTATCTCTTCTATAAGGAAGATTCTTCTTGTTACTTTTCTGTTAATTTTTGTAAATCATGTTGTTTTCTTAATTATGCAGGTGGAACAAAGTTTGCCAGTTGCTTTATTTGTAAAGAACAAGGTCACTTGAGTAAGAATTGCCCTAAAAATACTCATGGCATATACCCAAAGGTACATATATTTGATTGGCTTCAAACTTCAGTTTCAATCACTTGACATCTACCTTCTGATGCTGGTTCAATGCCTTCCTGTTTACTCTATCAAACTGAGCTCATTTCTAAGAAGGAAACGTAGAGACATTAACTTACAGGAGGTTAGAAATTCAAGTTTTTGATGACTTTTTTGCAGGGTGGTTGTTGCAAAATTTGTGGTGGTGTTACACATTTGGCAAGAGACTGTCCTAATAAAACCGGCAAAGCTTCAGATGCGGCCTCTGGTAGATTTAAAATTTGTACGTACCGTATTATCCCATTGTTCTCTTCGATGCTTCTAGTTTTTCCTTCACATAAGGAAAAATATATCAAAGATTTTTGCTGCCTGTAACCTTTTGTATTCCTATCACTTTTACATATTGTACTGTCATTGCACACTTTTGGCTCTTTAACGTCTTAACTCATATGCTACCAATTCACATGTTGACACTCTGTAACGTCTTTGTTATTCAGTCTGGATCATGTTTTGTCATACCTAAACATTTTGCCCTCAAATGTAGAAAATTTAGCGGCTGCATATGAACTTGACAAAATGATCACTCGTTCTCTTCTACTTTTTCTTGTGTATGGCCTAGTCTTGTTTATTCTTGACGGTATAAGGACAGTGCGATAATTTTGTCAGAAAAATCCTTGCTTACCCTTCTCAGTGGAACAGGTTTTGGCCATGGCACAGCCAAGCCAACTTCTTTTGGTGCAGAAGAGAATTAATCGAGCTACAGTTTGCCTGTTTATCATATTTGTTCTAAATAAATAATTAAAGGCCTCTTATCACAGTAACTCTGGTTTCCTTTCAGTATGAAGACTGTACCTTCTCATGTCCTCGTTAATACACTCCGTAGGTTCCACTTTCATGAACTGCGTGTCAATTTTCGCAAGGAAGCAGTGCATTTTGTTGGCTTGTGTGGGAAATTGTTTAGAGGAGATGTTTCATGTAGGAAGTGGCTGACGTGCAAATAACTTGGCGGATGTTAGTGTGCTCTTTAATTGATTCCAAATCATGCTCTCGTAGATTGTTTTTAGGTCTCTGTTAGTGTAGATTTGGTTTTAACTCCTGTACTTGCCTCTTTTTCTATAACATTTCCCTTGTTTCTGACAGCTCAATTTGAAGACCGGCCGAGGGGACAAGTTACGAAATTCAGCAGTGGGGATGATCTCGAGGATGACTTCAACATCATGGCAGAGGAAGTTAAGGAAGACGGTGATGCTAAATTAAAGAAGAAAAAAGAACCTAAAGTCGTAAATTTTGTAGGATGAGTGGATGTCCAGAAGAACTGGCGATCCTGGAAAGTGCAATTTATCGGTTTCTTGAAACTGCTCCATATGTCTTGTCCAACAACTGCAATCTTGCTTTCAGTTTACATTTGCAACATTCTTTTCTCCTTTAGTTAACGAGGATGTTGGATATAAAATACGCCAGAAAATTAAATCACTTATGACAAATTGCTCGAGAGTTGCTGCTGAGAACCAGCTAATGCCTAATGGTGTCGTTTGAGTATGACCAAAAAAGAAAAAAAAGTAGTAGGAATATCTCTAGACCTTGTTTCCCTATTACAGGTCTATTGAAATCAGTCACTCTATCCCACAAGGTATTGGTTAGGTCTTAATATCTCCTGACCGCACTTGCGGGATTATAGTGGGTATGTTGTTTTTGCATTCTTCCCAGTTTTACTTCTGCTGACCTAGTCTTTCCTAGCAAATAGATGTTGTACCTTGCTGTACCACGTATTATATTCTATGAGAATCATCCTCGCTGTCAAATTCTTCTAGTTAATAGTAGTATAGCTTATATTTCAGTTTGTGCTTAGCATTCACCTATTTTTAATAATGTTACGTAGAAAAATTGATTTAGTGTTGCAGTTCAATTGAATATTGAACCAACCATATCAAAAATGTAAAACAGGGAAATGATATAGGGGGTCTTTTTAGGAGTGTAAATTAACGTTTGTATATTTAGGGTGTAACTGAACTTAGATGGCCGATGAAAGGGAAAATGTGAAGAAAAATGGTGCATCCATTAACATCGATAATGTTTTGTTAAAGTGGCAAGATCAAGATGTGTTTATACAACATTTACAAATTCCCATATGCAATAAGTAATTTATTTACAATCTTATTATAAGAGTAAAAATAGTATTTATTGGCCATTTTTTAGAAGTGACAACTTGTGAAGAAGCTGCAATGGGCACATTGCTACTACATTAATTAATATTGTTTATTTTGTAAAAAAGGAAACAAAGGGAAAGAATAAGAGTTGTTTGTTAGGATTGTCTATTTTGTAAAAAAGGAAACAAAGGGAAAGAATTAAGAGTTGTTTGTTAGGAGGGACAAAGATAATAATTGTAGAATAAAATTTGAAATTAGTTTCCCATTATTAATTGTACTAAAATAGCTAGATTACTATCTCATATTACATAAAATAACATAATCTCATATTGAATATCCGAATGACTCTATTCATAACATATCCTTACTTATTCCATCAAAAACTTGTCAAATGACTCAAGGGGGGAGAGAAAAAAGTCTTTAACATAGAATTGGATGGAGACAAAGATCGATAAGGACCGTCGTGGGAAGTGCAACATGCACCATGACAGTTGACAAAGAAAGGTCGTGGAGAAAGTGACTAATGATTAATGAGCCTCAAAATAACTCAGAATACTCGCAACCAATTAATGTATTTATACTCCGAATATTGTTGGTGTAATTAGTAGTTAGTTTTGGGCTGAAAAAATTATAATTGGGCTTATTAGTTGTAGCTAAAAATTATATATACCCAGCCCACTCATGTAATTGTATATATGTGGTCTTTGTATAGTGTAAGTTTCTGTTTTGGAGTTTCAGTTTTGAAAATAAGAGTTCATTCCTCAGATATTTTTCTCTCTCTATCTTAGTTAGTTATCACTTTCTCTCTTATTTCTGTATAACAATGGAGATTTACTCTTGAATCTTCCATTTCTCAATATGGTATCAAAGTCAAGTTCTACTTTCATGTGCATTTTCCGTTCAATTAGTGTTAACCCCGTTCTTATATGTTGAGATATTGACCTTCGTCGGAGTTTCTTTGCTTCGCCGGAGTTTTGATCGGTGTTCATGTTCTCTGTTAGGAGAAATTCATTTTTTGACAGCAGAGTTGCTCATTTCTCACATTCCTCGGTTGTTCTGATTTTCTGGTGTGGCGGTGTGAAGTTTTTTAGCTAAGGTTGTTTTGATTTTCTGATTTGCTGGTTATGGTTTTGCATCAGGTTCGGCGGCGGAATCTGCTAATTCACATCGAGGTTTTGCTACTGAAATCTCAATATTTTCGAAGTTTCGAAGACATTCGGTAACTTTCCTATTCCGTTTTGCTCTTGATCGACTTGTATTTGGTATTGCCTAGTACGAAATATGACTACAAATTCTCAGAGTGTTTCTAGTTCAACTACTCAGAGTGTTGATTCCTCTGTTGTTACTCCTTCTCCCTTATATCTTCTTTCGTCTGATTCTCCCAGCATGATTTTGGTCACTACGACTTTTAATGGTACCGGATATGGTAGCTAGCGCAGAGGAATGTTACTAGGTCTTTCTTGTAAGAACAAATTAGGGATGGTCAATGGTACGGTACCTAAACCTCCCTCTACTGATCCTCTTTTCCAAGATTGGGTAGCATGGATATTGAATAGCTTAGATAAAGATATTAGAGAAATTGTGATGTACACAGAATTTGCGACAAAGTTATGGAATGAGATTGAGCATAGGTTTGGTCAAGCCGGTGGTACGAAGATTTTTCAAGTGAGGAAAGAAATATCGCCGATTTCTCAAGGTTCCTCAAATATTGCCTTCTATTTCAACAGGATCAAGAAATTATGGGATGAGCTTTCTTTTTCCCTAATATATCCTAATTGTGTGTGTGGTTGTAAGGAGGGTTTTCAAAAACTAGAAGAGGAACAAAGAGTTCATTAATTTTTTATGGGTTTAAATGACTCATATTCTACAATTAGGAGAAACATTTTGATGTTGAAACCTTTACCTGATATCGATAGTGTGTATTCCATGTTGATAAATGATGAGAGTCAGTCTGATATACAGACTTTCATTTCACCATATTTTAATTCAGACTCTGTTGCCTTCTCTGTTGGAAATCAGCGTCCTTATGCCTAAAGAGTTAATTTTGATCCTAACACTTCCAAGAAGAAGAATATGGTCTGTAGGTATTGTAAGAAACCTAGTTATCAGATTGACAGGTGCTACAAATTGCATGGGTACCCCAATTCTGGGTCTTTTGGTGCTCCATCTAAGTTCAAGAAAACTGCTGCTTTTGCCCAAGTATCAGACTCTTAATCTCCTGCTCCTTCTGGCTCTACCAGTAGCACACAAGTTCAGGGAAACAGTGGTATGCCCAGTATTACCAAGGAACAATTTGATCAACTCTTTAGCCTACTTCACCAGTCCAAAGTTTCTGCTGTATCTCAAGAGATATCTGCTGGTTTTGCAAATTTTGCAGGTTTGATTAGCAACTCTGATCCTAGAACTTGTATTTTACTTGCATGCAATTTTTCTAGAGTAGAAGATAGTCCTTGGATTATAGATTCAGGTGCCACAAATCACATGACCCCTCATTCTTTTTTTTTATCCCATATTACTCCTCTCACTATACCTTACCTTGTCACATTGCCTAATGGGTATAAAGTCAAGGTAACTTGTACTGGATCCCTTACCTTATCCCCTGAAATTTCTCTTTCTAATGTGCTACTTGTCCCTTCATTTCTATTTCTCTTCCTGAACTAATTGTTCAGCTACAATGCATTGCTTATTTTTCTTCAAATGCTTGTGTGTTACAGGGCCCTTCTCTGAAGAGTCCAGTGGCACTTGGTAGTCTCCAGGATGGGTTGTACATACTCAATTCTGCCTCTATTACTTCCAGCAACCCGTTTACCGTTTGTACTAACTCCTTTGTAAATACCAGTACTGACAGTCCTTTGTGTGATATGAATAAGAGCGGTTGTTCTATCACAACTACTTCTAATTTCCCTGTGAAATGATATTGATGCTACTACTTGTGCATTTTCTCTGAATGATACTTGCCCATTACTTGCTCCATCTTCTTTGTTTTCTACTGATTATTCTTGGCATTTAAGATTGGGACATATGCCCTCTAATAAAATGAAAATAATTCCTTACTTGACTGACAAGTTGCCTAAGCAACAATCTTTTCTTTGTTCCATATGCCATATGGCCAGACAACAAAGGCTTCCTTTTCCTGATAGTACAATGCACTCTTTTTCTCCTTTTCAACTAATTCATTTAGATCTTTGGGGACCTTATCATACTCAAACCTACAATGGTTCACGGTATTTTTTAACCATAGTAGATGATTTTTCTAGGGCGACTTGGACCCATTTGTTGTCTACTAAAAGCAGTGTTTTTTCTGTCATACAGTCTTTCATACTTATGGTCAAAACTCAATTCAATATCTCTATCAAAGTAGTGAGATCTAACAATACTTTTGAGTTAGGGTCCTCCCTAGCAGCGATGTCTTTCTTTTCTGCCCATGGAGTTTTGCACCAAACTTTTGTCCCATATACACCACAACAAAATGGTATTATGGAGAGAAAATATAAACATCTTCTTGAAACTGCTAGGGCACTTTTATTTCAATCTAAATTGCCTGTTAAATATTGGGGTGACTGTATTTTAACTGCAACCTACTTGATAAATAGATTTCCATCTCCTTTACTTCATAATAAATGCCCTTTTGAACTATTATATGAAACTTCTCCTCCTTTTGCTCACTTGAAGACTTTTGGTTGTCTTTGCTTTGTTGCTGTACCAAAACCTTACAGAGACAAATTCAAATCTAGAACCATACCTACTGTTTTTATTGGTTATAGCTCGGGTAAAAAGGGCTATAAGTTGTTGAGTCTTTCTGATCATTGTATTTTTCACTCTAGGGATGTTATTTTTCATGAACATGTCTTTCCTTATTCTTCTTCTACTACTTCTCCTCTTTTGCCTCCAGTTTCTTTTCCTAACCCTATTCCTTCTACACCATTTTCTTTTGTATCTTCTCGTCCCTCTACTTCCTCTAATCCCTCTCCTCCTCCTATTCCTGTTCTCAGAAAATCCACCACCAGATCTTCTCACTCTCCTGCCTATCTCAGTGATTTTATGTGTAATTCTGTTTCCACTTCCAAGGTTATTTCTTATGCAGATTGCTTGAAAGAACCACAGTTCTATCATTAGGCTGCTTCTCAGCCTGCTTGGCAAGAAGTTATGATGAAAAGAGTTTCAGGCTTTAGATGCCAACAATACTTGGGACATATTACCTCTTTCTGCTAGTAAGAAAGTCATCCCTTGTAAGTGGGTTTACAAAATCAAGCAACGAGCTGGCGGGTCTGTTGAAAGATTTAAGGCTCGCTTAGTTATTAGGGGCGATACTCAGCAGGAAGGTATTGATTTTACTGAGACTTTTTCACCTGTAGTGAAACTGACTACTATTAAATGTCTCTTATCTGTGGCTGTTAAGAGAAAATGGGTAGTTTTGCAACTTGATGTCAACAATGCATTTTTGCATGGTGACTTAGATTAAGAGGTTTATATGAAAATCCCTCCAGTTCTCACAGTGAGTACTTTCTCTTCTTCATCTGTTTTTCCTCTAGCCTGCAAACTCAATAAGTCTCTTTATGGGCTTCGGCAAGCATCTCAACAGTGGTATGCTAAACTTTTCTCTGCTTTACAGTCTAAAGGTTTCAGCCCTAGTCTCAATGACTATTCTCTATTCAGAAAGTTCAATGGTTCTAGTCTTACAGTTGATGCTGTTTATGTGGATGATATCCTCTTGGCTGGGGATGATGCCTCAGAAATTGCTGCTCTTAAACAGTTTTTGGATAATCAATTTAAAATTAAGGTTTTAGGAAAGATCCATTACTTCCTTGGTCTTGAAATTTTCAAGGACTCTCAGGGATTCCTGGTTAGTCAACATAAATTTACCCATGATCTATTGCATGAGTTCCATTGCTCCTCAGTTGCTCCTGTAGTTTCTCCCTTGGATCCCCATGTTAAATTGTCTTCGGATTGTGGTGCTTTGTTGGATGATTCTTTCATTTACACGAAATTGGTTGGAAAATTAAATTTTCTCCAATATACCAGACCTGATTTGTCTTTCCCTGTTCAACATTTAAGCCAATTCATGGCTTCTCCCAGGGTTCCGCTTTTAGAGGCTAGTCTTCGTGTCTTAAGGTATCTTGCTGGGACCTCTTACCTGGGTTTACGTTTGAATAACAGTTCTGATTTTTCGCATAAAGGGTATTCTGATTCTGACTGGGCCAGTTGTGCTGATATACAAAAATTTGTTTTTGGGTTTGTCTTATTTCTTGGTGGATGTCCTATTTCTTGGAAATTGAAAAAGCAGCCCACCATTGCCCTTTCTTCTGCTGAAGCTGAGTATCGCGCCTTGCGTTTACTGGTGGCTGAAATTACTTGGCTGGTCCGGCTTTTGGAATATTTCAACTTTCCTCCTCCTCAACCTGTTGCTATTTTCTATGATAATCAGGCAGCTGTACATATTGTAAAAAATCCTGTTTTTTCATGAACGTACAAAAAACATTGAATTGGATTGCCATTTTGTTCGGGATGCTTTGTCTGCTGGTTTAGTTTCTCTACATTCTGTCTCCACCTCTAACCAGCTTGCTGATATTTTTACTAAGTCTCTTCTTGGTGTGCAGCAACAGAGTTTCCTTCCCAAGCTTGGAATGACTGGCTCTTCCAGCTTGTAGGGGGTGTTGGTGTAATTAGTAGTTAGTTTTGGGCTGGAAAAATTATAATTGGGCCTATTAGTTGTAGCTACAAATTATATATACCCGGCCCACTCATGTAATTGTATATATGAGGTCTTTGTACAGTGTAAGTTTCAGTTTTGGAAATAAAAGTTCATTCCTCAAATATTTTTCTCTCTCTATCTTAGTTAGTTATTACTTTCTCTCTCTTATTGTTGTATAACAATGGAGATTTGCTCTTGAATCTTCAATTTCTCAATAAATATGTCTCTTTTATATATATATATATATATACACATACATACCAGCTTGATCGTGTGTGTTTCCTCTCTTGCGGATTCAAGGATCTCTACCCCTATTCTATTTTCCTCTATCCCTCCTCCACCTTTTCTTTCCATTTTTTCTATCCATTTTTGACAGGCAGGGATCCTTATCTATCTCATTCCACGACACCATGGTATACTATCTTTATTCTTCTTCTCTTCTATTTTGTGTCTCAATTTCCTTTCATCAAACCATTTTGCATGTAATATATACATCATTTTGTAGTTCCATTTAGCAAATTTAGAGACTCTTCTTTTCCAACTTTAATGTCATCCAACTGATCAACAAAGATGGTTTGAGACATTTCTCATCATATATATGGATCTAGTAAGAGGTTCGAAAATATGAAAAAGTAAACACACAAAGAAACCAACGGGATTCAACATCTACTATATATACATAAAAAAATAATTTTTAATCATGTATAAACGGTATAATTGATTCGGATGTAACCCCTTGGCCCAACCAACTCCGTCTCCGTATGGAAAGAGTTGCTTTTTCTCTGACCTGGAAAAGCAATATTGGTTGGCAATATTCAAGATTTCTAGTTAATGGATACCTGAGTACTGGTGCAGGGTGCACCCACTATTCATTTGGGCAGGGACTTAATATAAGCATATAATTCTTGATTGGCTGGTTGCGTGCATCAGTTTCAGTTTGACCTCAATCACTCAATGCACGTTTAGAAATATAAGATATTCATAATTATAGTTACTGTATTATTTTTTATTTTAAGATTTAACAGTTATTTTTCAGATGATATATATTTTCAGTCGTCATATTATTCTTGTTGTTTTCATTTTAATTCTGTGTCTTTATTCATGACTTTTGACGAATACAAATGGGCAGGTGATTGGTGAATGCTGTGTCTGGAACAGCAGTGCAAGATGAATGTAAGCTCAAGTTCTTAGAATTAAAAGCAAAGAGAAACTACAGGTTCATTATCTATAAAATTGATGGCCAGGAAGTGGCTATGATGATTTCGCCAGCTCTCTCCCTACCGATGAATGCCGCTATGCTGTCTTTGATTTCGACTTCATAACTAATGAAAATTGCCAGAAAAGCAAGATTTTCTTTATTGCTTGGTACTACATCCAACGTTCCTTCCCTTTGTTTTCAACCCTCTTATGAGCAATATGCTTGATCTCTTTTCAGAATCTATGAACAAAAGATCCTAAATATCCGTTTGAGAAGACCCTTATTTAACTAAGGCAAGAAAGGAAAACATTGACTCTTACAGCCGGTTTGGCCATGAATATTTTTCCTTTTTTCGTGGAAAATTTTTCTGGAGTTGGAAATTATGGTGTTTGGCCATAAAAATTCAGAAAATAATTTCAAAAATTTTTTCTGAAAAGGGAAAACAGGTTTTTGATGTTTTCCCAATTTTTTAACTTTTATAATTATTACATATAACCTCAGTCTTTTAAATTTTTACATAAAACCCTCCTTATAACATTATTTTTTTCAATATTACGTATATAACAGTTTTAAACGATAAGATAATTATAATCTCAAACTTAATGCTCTCCTAATTAATATATATATATCTCTTTTTCTCTCTCATCATTAGTTTTCTCCCTTATTTAATTTTTTCCCTTATTTAAGACATTATTTTATTGCTAATGATCCTAATTACTATAATATAATAATAATAATTTTTTCGTTGTGATACAGACGTTTAAGAAATTATAGTCATGTAATTAATAATGGATAATCGTTTTCTATATTTATGGAATTAATAAAGTTGTAGCAGATTAGTTTACCACTGTCACAAATTATTCTCATTTTCAATTTGATTATATATATTATATTGTGTATATCTTTATTATACTATTTAAATGTAAATAGTTTATACCATATATACGCTAAAAATATAAATCGGTGATACTTATTTTTTATACCTTTAAAAAAATATGTCCAATTTAACAAATTTATACCTTAAACTGCAACTGCTATCTTTATATACCATAATACTTGGTATTTTTATACACAAAGTATTATATTTATACCCATAAATATATAAATTATTATATTTATAACATAAATATACAAAGTATGTTATATATGAAGTTTATACCATGTATATATCATATACACACATATATAAATATACAAAGTATAAAGAAACATACTAAGCATATTTATATATTTATGGTATATGATATAATATACCATAAATATGCAAAGTATGTTTTACATAGAAATAATTTATTCACACATGGTAAAATCTTTCATGTATAAAAAAAATTAAAGAAATAAATTAGTGACACGTTAAAATTTAATAACAACTCATTATTTCCTATTTTTTAGGAACGAAAAATAAAGGAAATAAATTAAATAAATTCCTAAAAATATGAATTTGTTTGAAAGATAATATTTGTTACCTAAAAAATAGGAAGTAGTGATCTGTTAATATAACATCCATATTTAAAATTTTCAAATATGAGAAAACAGCTATTAATGTAAATATTATATATGTCATAATTGAAATTTATTAAATATGGACATGTATATGTAATTATTTTTATAAAAGTGGCTAATTGTGTTATTTTCCCATTAGTAGGTAAATTTTAGTTGGGTGATTTTGATAGTTTGTAAAAGTTGAAGCATAAAATCATATTAAAAAAAGTTTTTTCAAAAGTAAAAAAAAAAAAAAAAAAGACATGACCAAAGACAACTCCAACTCCAATTCAACTCTAACTCCAACTCAAATTTTTTTTAATTTTGATGGCCAAACGGCTACTTAGAAAGAGAAGATTCTATTAGTTTCTTACTCAATAAAAGATATAAAGCAAGGAGTAAGGGCGTATACAACTCTAAAAGCGTTGCCGCGTATTACGTTCATTTTCTTGCTCGTTAGTTCTCTAATCCACACTATAAAGAATTGATAGTAGTGTAATAAAAGTGGCTACTTCAATTAATACTGATTAAAATTTCATTTCTTAACAATTCATAAGAGAGGAGAAAGACGTCCTTTCTCCTGGTCAGGTCAATAATGTCATGAAATTCTTAGTAGTGAGTTCATGGTGGTATAATACAATTGCGAAATTATTCACTAGTCAATTTAGTTGTGTTTGGCTTATGGTCTCTTGACAGTTCTCACAACTGCTTACCAGCTTCGGTCTCATTCTAATAATACTATGTAATGAATTTTAAGTCACCTGATACATCAAGGGTGAGGATGAAGATGGTGTACGCGAGCTCAAAGGACAGATTCAAGAGAGAACTGGACGGAATTCAAGTTGATTTTCCAGCAACAGAACCTAGTGAAATGAGCTTTGATCTTATAAAATCGAGAGCCTATTGAGTCTTATTTATTAATCTTCAGCCCTAGCTCTATGCATTTGCATTTCTGGTGGTGTATTTCTAGATTCTTTCTTGAGTTCATATCATCCATTGCTCAATGTGTTTCTGGTGTAATACTGTATGCCTTAGCTGTATCAAATGGTGTTTTTTCTCCTAAATATAAAACATCTGATTGTGCTCTTGTGGCATTTCAATTTTAAGTTATCTATGCAAACTTCTTGATTAGATATGCAGAGAATAGCATTTTATGTAACAAAACTTTAGATTGAAATGCCATCAGATTATGCTCTAATACGTTTTAGGTTGACTAATTGTCTAATTCTATCGTATTTTCTTTTTACCAAGAGCATTTGCCATTCTGTTAGCAGCTTTACAATTTCATGTCACTCAACTTTGGACTTTTATCCTAGAAAGTCACTCAACTTTGGACTTTTATCCCACAAAGTCACTCAACTTTGATCTTTACTCAGAAAGTCGCTCAACTTTCACATTTTTCAAAAGTTGAGTGACTTTCTGAGTAAAGATCAAAGTTGAGTGATTTTCTGGGATAAAAGTCCAAAGTTGAGTGACTTTCTGGGATAAAAGTCCAAAGTTGAGCGACCATTTGAGTTATTAACTCTGCATTATTAGCTAGTTAAAAGCTTGAATAGTCACTCAACTTTAGGTAATTCACCATTATAAGAGTTAATAACTCAAATGATAACTCAACTTTGGACTTTTATCCTAGAAAGTCACTTAACTTTGAACTTTGTTAGG
The DNA here is from genome assembly GCA_030864225.1 of Capsicum baccatum var. pendulum. Taxonomy (NCBI): domain Eukaryota; kingdom Viridiplantae; phylum Streptophyta; class Magnoliopsida; order Solanales; family Solanaceae; genus Capsicum; species Capsicum baccatum. The sequence continues at coordinate 83,171,077 of CM061552.1, forward strand.
GCACGAGGAGTTTTCATGATAGACATGTGAATGAAACGCGTTGAAGAAGCTGGTCCATTCAAGGTGAAATAGTCTAGCTGGCACAGGAGTTTGGATGATATGACTATGTGTTCAAGACAAACTTAGATAACATTGATTACATCAGAAGCCGAGTTAGATCAGACTAGAAGTCTTGAAGAAGTCAAGTTGATCAAGGAGTTCAGTAAGAAGAGGATTTGAATTTAAAAAAAAATCCTATCAAAACTAGCAGAGGTGAGGCGGTAGCAAAAGGAAAAAGAATTAACTGATAGAGTTCTACTAAAGAAAGAATTGAACATAAAAAAGGACTCTATCACAGGTTGGCTTAAATACAGCAAACATGACTCAAAGCCAGTACTCACGCACGTACTGAAAAATTCAATCAACAATCAGCATACATACTTGAAGAAGAACCAAGCCTCTTACTTAGCAGGTCATAAACTATGTAGTAGTTAGGTTCTGGTACTGTAATGAGTCATTGATTCTAGTCTCAGTAATCTATAAACTGAGTTAGGAGTTGTCGTCTTCAAGTTTGGGAACTCGAAGACTTGGGAACACTTATCTTGGGAAGATTAGTGTTTTTGCAGTAATAGGAGTTAGAAGTTTTAATTCCTAGGTTACAAGAAGTCTTGTAATTTTGTTGATTGTTGAGGCTCAAGTATTTTTGTGAAGTTGGTTTAAATCATGTAGAGGTACAGGTCGTAGTTTTTTATACCTTTCTTGAGCCGGGTATTTTCCACGTAAAAACACTGTGTTCAGTTTACTTCTGTGAACCACGTTTACTTACTTGTTCTACAGATAGGCAATTAGTAGGACGCGTACTCTAATAGTAATCATATTACGTAAATATTTTACTAATATGATTACATAAAGGACAGCTCGATGCACTAAAGCTATTGCTTCTAAAGTTTGAACCCATGACCTCCTGGTCACATGGCAACAACTTTACCAGTTACTCCAAGGCTCCCCTTCCACTAATATGATTACATAAATATATAAAATTAAAATTGTAAATGAGAGAACTTCATAATGAAATATTAGTTCTTATTTTTTATTGCTAAAAAATTACAGCTGTAGCACCATTAAATAAGCATTGAAAATTATATCTTTGGAAATAATGACTATAAAAGCTAGAGAAAATAGTCTATTACTTCCAATATTTAATCGAAATCCCAACTACACACTCAACTTTTACGAAAGCCCCATTACCCCTCTAAACATTTTTTGTACAGTATTTAGTACCCCTTCAATAGACGCGTCAATTGAGGCTTCACTCCTTCAAAATCAGTATTTTTAAGTGTCACGTGTATAATGCATGTCATTTTTTTTTAATTATAAAAAAATGTTGTCTTCTCCAATTAATAAAAGACCCAAGGTAAATGTTTCCAACATTTTCCAAAGGATGATAGCTCTGGCAAGGGCAGACCTACGTTGATTCAAGCGGGTTCAACTGAACCCGCTTCGTCAAATTTTTTTCTTTTTAGATGTATTAGTTCTCTGAAAATTTGTATATCTAATTAAAATGAACTCACTTTGTACAAACTGAAGGCGCAGCATGTTGGTTCAAGTAGGCCTTCTTATCTAGAAGTCGTAGGGTCGAACCTCTCCTTGGGTAAATTTTTTAACTCAAGGCTTTTTAAGTCACTAGTTGTGGGTCCCAGATTTCAAATTAATTACATTGCTAGATTTTTTCTTATTTTACTAATTTTTACTTAATTATAGTGTCACATTAAGTGACGAAATAGGCGCTAATTAATGTTTTAAAATTATTAATCCTTAAGTTTTCCTTATAAGTTAATTATTTGAGAATGGTTTAAAATGTTATTAATTATTTAGGTTATCCTTATAAGTTAATTATTTGAGAATGGTTTAAAATGTTATTAATTATTTAGGTTATATTTATAGCTTATCTGCTATTGTGTTTAATTAAAATTCTTTCGTAATATATAGTGTTGTATATTTCTTTCCTTTTTCCTTGGAATACAAAATTAGTTAGTGTATTTATTTATTTATTATTTTGCTAAATTATTTTCTTATTTTATTTATAATTTTTTAAATTTTCTATATTTTAATTGTTATTTATAAGATTAATAACATTCTATACTGAAGATACGTACATGAAAAATTTCAACCTTATAATAAATAGTTAAACTTGATTTATTTTTTGTTAGTCCTCTATCTCACTACGTGTTCTTCGTTATATATTATTTTTCATTAAGTCACTAGTTGTGGGTCCCAGATTTCAAATTAATTACATTGCTAGATTTTTTCTTATTTTACTAATTTTTACTTAATTATAGTGTCAGATTAAGTGACGAAGTAGGCACTAATTAATGTTTTAAAATTATTAATCCTTCAGTTTTCCTTATAAGTTAATTATTTGAGAATGGTTTAAAATGTTATTAATTATTTAGGTTATATTTATAGCTTATTTGCTATTGTGTTTAATTAAAATTCTTTCGTAATATATAGTGTTGTATATTTCTTTCCTTTTTCCTTGGAATACAAAATTAGTTAGTGTATTTATTTATTTATTATTTTTTTAAATTATTTTCTTATTTTATTTATAATTTTTTAAATTTTTTATATTTTAATTGTTATTTATAAGATTAATAACATTCTATTCTAAAGATACGTACATGAAAAATTTCAACCTTATAATAAATAGTTAAACTTGATATATTTTTTGTTAGCCCTCGATCACAATACATGTTCTTCGTTATATATTATATTTCATTAAGTCATTAGTTGGGGGTCCCAGATTTCAAATTAATTACATTGCTAGATTTTTTCTTATTTTACTAATTTTTACTTAATTATAGTGTCAGATTAAGTGACGAAGTAGGCGCTAATTAATGTTTTAAAATTATTAATCCTTCAATTTTCCTTATAAGTTAATTATTTGAGAATGGTTTAAAATGTTATTAATTATTTAGGTTATATTTATAGCTTATTTGCCATTGTGTTTAATTAAAATTCTTTCGTAATATATAGTGTTGTATATTTCTTTCCTTTTTCCTTGGAATACAAAATTAGTTAGTGTATTTATTTATTTATTATTTTGCTAAGTTATTTTCTTATTTTATTTATGATTTTTTAAATTTTTTATATTTTAATTGTTATTTATAAGATTAATAACATTCTATTCTAAAGATACGTACATGAAAAATTTCAATCTTATAATAAATAGCTAAACTTGATATATTTTTTGTTAGCCCTCTGTCTCAATATGTGTTCTTCGTTATATATTATCTTTCATTAAGTCACTAGTTGTGGGTCCCAGATTTCAAATTAATTACATTGCTTGATTTTTTCTTATTTTACTAATTTTTACTTAATTATAGTGTCAGATTAAGTGATGAAGTAGGCGCTAATTAATGTTTTAAAATTATTAATCCTTCAATTTTCCTTATAAGTTAATTATTTGAGAATGGTTTAAAATGTTATTAATTATTTAGGTTATATTTATAGCTTATTTGCTATTGTGTTTAATTAAAATTTTTTCGTAATATATAGTGTTGTATATTTCTTTCCTTTTTCCTTGGAATACAAAATTAGTTAGTGTATTTATTTATTTATAATTTTGCTAAATTATTTTATTATTTAATTTATAATTTTTTAAATTTTTTATATTTTAATTGTTATTTATAAGATTAATAACATTCTGTTCTGAAGATACGTACATGAAAAATTTCAACCTTATAATAAATAGTTAAACTTGATATATTTTTTGTTAGCCATCTGTCTCAATACGTGTTCTTCGTTATATATTATCTTTCATTAAGTCACTAGTTGTGGGTCCTAGATTTCAAATTAATTACATTGCTAGATTTTTTGTTAGTTTACTAATTTTTACTTAATTATAGTGTCAGATTAAGTGACGAAGTAGGCGCTAATTAATGTTTTAAAATTATTAATCCTTCAGTTTTCCTTATAAGTTAATTATTTGAGAATGGTTTAAAATGTTATTAATTATTTAGGTTATATTTATAGCTTATTTGCTATTGTGTTTAATTAAAATTCTTTCGTAATATATAGTGTTGTATATTTCTTTCCTTTTTCCTTGGAATACAAAATTAGTTAGTGTATTTATTTATTTATTATTTTTTTAAATTATTTTATTATTTTATTTATGATTTTTTAAATTTTCTATATTTTAATTGTTATTTATAAGATTAATAACATTCTATTCTAAAGATACGTACATGAAAAATTTCAACCTTATAATAAATAGTTAAACTTGATATATTTTTTGTTAGCCCTCTGTCTCAATACGTGTTCTTCGTTATATATTATCTTTCATTAAGTCACTAGTTGGGGGTCCCAGATTTCAAATTAATTACATTGCTAGATTTTTTCTTATTTTACTAATTTTCACTTAATTATAGTGTCTGATTAAGTGACGAAGTAGGCGCTAATTAATGTTTTAAAATTATTAATCCTTCAGTTTTCCTTATAAGTTAATTATTTGAGAATGGTTTAAAATGTTATTAATTATTTAGGTTATATTTATAGCTTATTTGCTATTGTGTTTAATTAAAACTCTTTCGTAATATATAGTGTTGTATATTTCTTTCCTTTTTCCTTGGAATACAAAATTAGTTAGTGTATTTATTTATTTATTATTTTGCTAAATTATTTTCTTATTTTATTTATGATTTTTTAAATTTTTTATATTTTAATTGTTCTTTATAAGATTAATAACATTCTATACTGAAGTGTACATGAAAAATTTCAACCTTATAATAAATAGTTAAACTTGATATATTTTTTGTTAGGAAATGTTACTATCTCTGTCTCAATATGTGTTCTTCATTATATATTAACTTTCATTATGTGGCATATTTCACTTTTTTAGGTTCAAACATGTCTATGTTCGGCCACAATTTTTTCATATATGTTTCAAATATTTTGAATAGTTAGTTATTGTTATTTATAATATATTTTTTATGTAGTTTTCAAAAATAAAAATTTTATTTTCAAAAGATTGAAGATTTCACGTCTAAATTCATGATCAAACTTATGTTATATGAATCTCAAGAAACAAAATATGCCACATAAATTGAGACAAAGGAAGCATTATTTTATTTAATTACTTTTTCCTTTTTAAATTAAACACCAACTCAAAATAATATTTTTAAAGATATTAGGGATATTATGGGAATGAAAAAATAATAATAATTATTATTCTAGATTATCATTATAGTTCATTGTAACTTGAACCCACTTGAATAAAATTTTGGGTCCGCCACTGCAGCTCACTACTACATAAGGCATGTATAGCTACAAAATATCTCGTAGCTAAATATAAAAACTTTCATGGCTAAACACTTTAGCCACAATTTTCTTTTCCGTAGCTTTCGTAGCAAGAAGCGGCGTAACTAAAAGTTAGCTACAGACTTTACATGACCTGTGGCTAAGGATTACTACTTACAACTATAAAAAAAATTCTTGCAGTTGTGATGATAAAAAAAATTCTTGCTACGAAACATATACTTATAGCTAATAGTTTACACTTTTGCCACGATAAATAAAATTCATAGTAATCTTTAAAATATAGCCATAATGTATTCTATTATGGCAAAAGACTAAAATTTTTTGCTATGAAAAATTAAAATTTGTGGCTATTTTATATTTTAATTTCATTTTTCGCTACGAGTTAGAAAATTTATAGCTATAAGAAGTATTTGCCACAAATATTTTTATGCATGGCTTATAATTAATTCTTTTAATCAAAAAATACATAAATCATAGATAATAATTTGCTATAAAAGTGAAAATATATGCCATATTTTTTATAATTACATATAGGTTATGCCACAAATATAAAAATTCACTACTACAAATTAAAAAATATTGTCATAAACAGTATTATCACAAAAAATTCTATAATGTAACTTACAAAAGTTCAAGATATATTTAAACAATTCTATTTCAACAAATTAAAGAATTCTCCACAAACTTGATAAGTCACAAAAGTTACATAATGTAGCTAGGCATCTAATTTTGATATTCCAAAACAATTATTAAGTTATATATAATTGCATTTTACAATTTTAAAGATTGTAAATAGTCCAAAAGCAACAGTCTTTTTCTATCTTTTCTTCCGCGGTCTGCAACTACAAACAACTTGTTGTCCTTCATGCTTTGTTTTCACCAATGTATCTGTCAGGAATATGAACAGATCATATCTCCAAAAGTGTGTATATATGAAATTTTGAGGAGATAGAATATGTAATTTACTAGAATTTTTAATAGATAAAATTAAAAAAAAAGTACAAACCAATCAAGTAAGTAAATAAACCTATAAATATATACCTCGTTTCAATATCAATTCTAAAATCCACCCAAACAAAAAATGACCTTTACATTTTCTTTTTTTTTTAAGCAAAATGACATCTTCCAAGCTGCAAAGTGCACCTTTGAATTTTGCATACAAGTTAGTTTAAAAGGTGCACCCCTATTATGGTTTCATCACTCCTTATTAGTATCATACTGTCTTAACTGAGATATTCCAGTCTCAATTTCTTACAAAGGAAGAATATATACAAATCTTGTATCTAGCAGGTTCAACCATAAATAAAAGCAATAAGTACCTAGATCCATCCAGTCAACTCATATTTCTCAATAATATTGTACATTACTAGTTTGTTCCAAGCATGACCAATAGACGCTCTCCTCCAATGGAAAGGGTAAGAGGGGCCTTTATGCCAAAAAATCTCTTTATCCAAACTATTTTGTCAAATATTCACAAGTTTTAAATTCTTTGTCAAATACCCACTTAATTCCACCTCACCACTAACTTTTTCAACTTAACAATTTCAGCCCCAACCTTTATAATAATTCACTTTAACCCAATACTTCCAACTTAATAAATTCACCCACAAGTTTTTAATAATACACTTCAACCCACTCCATCATCCACCACTATATATATAAAAATAATATCTAGGTTTCCAAAAATATTTAAAAAAATAATTTCAAAAGCTAAAAATAGAAACTAGTTATTTTTTCCACCAAAAAGCTCCGATTTCGGCCACTTTTCCGGCGTTATTTTTTGGCGATCAGCTATAAATTAGTCCACAAACATCATAAGCTTGTCCATTGCATCCATTGTTACCCCATTTGTTTCCTATCTTCTCAAACACACTTTCCACCATTGTTAAAAAGCTTTAAATCACTCACATTACTCAAAACCACTTTAGAAAGTGCATTACAGCAGCTCAGGTGACTCCAAGTTCATTTCTTTATTCCATAAACTCAACAATCATTGATTACAAGCGATATTTACAATTTTAAGTATTTGTACGAAAATCTGTGCAGTCATCGACCCGTCCTCGCCAGTCATCGACCATGCATACAACTCGACATAGACCATAAGCATAATCTACCATCAACCGAAGCTTAATTCTAGGATGTCTATTGCAGAATTTTATCTGGTTTCTGGTGATTTCATGGGAGAATGGGTGGAGACTTCGAAATGTTGGAAATGAAGATCATTTAACAAGGTGACAATTCCCATTCCTGTTGGACGCAACAGTTCGTACGATGAATTTGTTGCAAGCGTAATGCAGAGCAGGGATCTAGATTGTATGCCGAACGATGTGGTGATTAGTTATGTAATGCATTCGAGGGAAAAGGTAAATCCTACGATCATAAATAGCGATGTACATGTGCTGACATACATAATGGATGCTGATGTAGATGGCTTTAGGCCAATTTTGAGGATAAATGTGATTGAGCAATCCTTTGAAGGACCGTTGAGTTCATCAGCACCCCCACCACGACGCCTGGTAGTCGACGATGATTTGATCGATGACGATTTGAATGATTACGAGAACGATGTCAATGATACAATTAATATGAAAGATTATTCTATGTATATGGAAGACTTTTCATCGGATTCGCAAGATGACGAAGAAGACCGTGAAACGAAATCACAAGCAGGACACTCCTTCACCGACGGAATCAATTTCTGTTGTGGTCAAACATTCGCCGATAAAAAAAAGCTGAAAATGCAACTAGACGCAGCAGCGGCGAGGCAGTATTTTGATTATTATATGGAGAAGAGTTGCACAAAATTAATGAAGGCGCAATGCTTATTTCGTGGTAGTGGCTGGCTATTGTGGGTAAAAAAGTACGACACCTCGGACAGATTTTGCATATACAAGTATGTCGGGATGTACACGTGCGACGTTGAAAATGCCACCCGCAGGCACAAAAAAGTCTCATCCGAATTGATTGCTTCAGTACGCGTAAATCATTTTTGGGATGGTAAGGGTCCAAGCATAAGAGAAATTCAAAGAATTGTATTTAAGGAGTTGCGTTACAACGAAAGCTATTGGATATGTTGGAAAGGAAGTGTAATTGCGAAGAACATCATTCGCGGGACACCGGAGCAAGGATATGCTTGCTTGCCATCTTTTTTCCACATGGTGGAATTATTGAATCCTGGGTCTTCTTACTCTATCATGGTAAACCGAATGGATGGATCGTTCGTTTACTACTTCTTAGCATCCGGAGCTTGCATACGAGGATATGCCCACATGAGAAAGATAATTGTCGTCGATGGTACATATTTGTATGGCAAGTACGAGGGCGTTCTACTGAGCGTCGTTGCATAGAACACCAAAAATCATATATTTCCGATTGCCTTTTGTGTCGTCGATAAAGAGAACGATGCTTCTTGGACCTTCATCTTCCAGAAGCTGGAGTCTATCATAGAAAATGAACCAGATCTATGTTCATCTGCGATAGGTACATTAGCATCGCTAATGCCTTCTTCCGTGTATACATTCGTGCACATCAAGGACTTTGCATGAGGCACCTCGCTGAAAATCTTCGCGTAAATCAACACTGCGGAGAACATCTTTATCTATTCTACGCCGCGGCAAAGGCTTATTCCTTTTATGATTTTAGCGATAATTTTATGGAATTGAAGAGTAAATGCCCCGAGGCAGCTCATATCCTTGAAAATGTACTTGGTTTTAAAAAATGGAGTAGAGCATACTTTCCGGGCAATATGTACGACGTGATGACCACAAATATCGCCGAGTCGTTCAACTCGATTTTGATGGATGAACGGGAGTACCCCATGTCGTACATATTCAATTCAATTGCTAAAAAATTTGGTGAAAAGTTTAGGGAGCAGCATGTATTTGTCGGTGGTAAAGAGAACATATTTGTGCCTTCTGTGGCAAGGATCCTAAGGGATAATATGAGTGCGAACGATTCCTTGTATGTGGGTAATCCAAAAGGGGTTCTTGATAAGTATACGGTGTTCGGCAACGGCGTTACTGCCAAGGTCAATCTCTTAGAGAGAAGTTGTTCTTGTCGGAAATTTGACTTGATGAAAATATCGTGCGAACACGCGATGGCAGCTTTACGAGAAAAGTACGGCGACGGTGAAGATTATGGTAACTCCATCTATGACTACTCTTCGTCATTTTATAAAGTTAAAAGTTACCTCCTCGCATACTCGGAAGTAATTAACGTAGTCCCTCCGGAGGCTAAATGGATTGTGCCACAGGAATTGGTAGACACCAAAATTTCTTCACCCCTGTACGATCCCAAACTCGAAAGGAAGAAAGTCAAATGCACTAAGGGTGTCGGTGAGACATTCAAGTCCAAAAGAAGGAATAGGTGTTCAATATGCAAAAAATCCAAACACAAAAGAACCACGTGTAGAATGGGCATCAAATCATAAATAGGCTTTTTTTAAGCTTCAGTTGTAAAGCTACTGTTTTGGAGGATGAATGTGCATTTCTGTAGATTTTAACGTTCAGTTGTTATCGACCTAAAGCTTTGTCTACGATAGACTATCTATAGTTTACGGTATATTTAATATATGGTCTATAAAATATTATGTATTGATTATATTATTGCTGATCCAACACGTTATGTTGGTCATTTCCTCGGCTTATCTCTCCAATCGATGCAATGAATCATTATTTCCCTTGTTTCCCGTTTCCATTTATTAAAAAGCTGCACAAAACGTCTCTTCACGAGGAAAAACAGCCGGTATACGCATACGAAACATTTTCTCTTGTCAGACACGTTGACCTACCATTGGATGGATATATGAATGGACGCAATATACAGGTCTATAAGTACAAACCCTCTTTCTACGCAACCCTTCAATTTTTCCTAAATCGAAAATATCAGAAATCGTCTTTTCTTCTTTTTCTTCACCCAAATCAAAAAATGCCTCCAAAAAGGATACCCTTGCGCTCCATCAGACGTGTTCCTCCGAGGTACTACGACCTCCTCCTCCTAAAGAATGATTTTGATCAGCTTTTCTATGGGCTGGGTCAAGACCACATCTACTTGGAGCGGGAGCTCCGTCGAATTGCTCGTTTCTTGAGGGCAATTCTAGAAAGGCTCGGAATGGAAGGCCCTGACTACATCACCCCCCCCCCCCCCCATCCCCATAATTTAGTTTAATTATTTTATTTTAGTATATGTTTTTAAGTTTTTTTTATTTGTTCATTGCTGAAGAAGCTATCTTTGTAGGATCTTGTTAGAAGAAAGCTTCTTTCATTTTCCCCTTTTTTATGTAAATTTTATTATGTAATGTAATGAACAATTTTAATACAACTATGTTTCAGTTTCTTTTAACCTTGTGTGTTTGTCATGAACAATTTTAATACAACTATGTTTCAGTTTCTTTTAATAGTCGCTTATCTCCTTTAACTCCAAATCTGATTCGGACACCGACTCTTCAATATTCTTTCTTTTTGATACTTTTTCAACTGCCGCAACTCTTTATTTTCTACTACTACCAGCGGCATCGTCTTTCTTTTTAGAAATAATAACTTTTCTACCCATTTTCTACACAGTCTACACCTAAAGAACAAATATCTCATTTTCAATTCATAGACCACAAGTCTATCAACAGAAATAACTCAATGATCAAATGAAACACCCCTCCCCTAAAAAAAAATAAAAAAATTAACAAGCACCCCACCATTAAATAGTTCACTACACAAACATACAATAATTGAACCAAAATCGAACATGCAAAATATCAAAACACAACAACTGCTCAAAATCAAACTAGTGCACCTAATCAAACTAATTAGCTATTAATATTTTAATTTTCACTATTTCAGCAATCATGTTTTAAAAGAATTTCATATGTCTGAAAATTGAAATATATCTAGGGCATTCTCATTTCATAGACCACGGGTCTACGAATAGACCGAGGGTCTACTGACAGAAACAGGACGCTGTTCAAATCAAAATGTCAAAATAACTCTTCAAACAACAATTATACCACCATTCAATACTTCGTTGCTAAAAAAACACGATTAAATCAAAACACCAAATTCGAAAAAAAAAATCCTACATCACTACCAATCGATTAGCAAAAAGAAAAACCATTTAAACGGATCTAGAAATGATCGAAACTCAATTTTAATGAATCTTGCGAAGCAACAGCGCCCCCTTAGCAGCTGCAGACGAAGAACGTATGAAAATGACATTTTTGGGATAAGTTGTTTGAAAGCGGGAGTTGGAAATTGAAGAGGAGAGAGAGAGAGAGGGTTTTTTTGGATATTGAAATAAGTGGAGAGAGTTAGGTGTATTATATTAAATTTGTAAAGTTGTATAAATGATGAATTGGTCCCTTGGCCCACGTGTGGACCCCACTTTTTACACCTTAAATCTAAAAAATAAATCAAAAAGAAATTAAGTGGGTATTTGGCAAAATAGTTTTGCAAATTTCTTCTTTGCCAATTATTCCCAGGTAAGAGCCCAAGTTGAGAGGATAACAACAAACATCGTGAAACCAATTGCTAACCTGACAACATATTGACGGAGATCTGGGCGATAATAGGAGGTAGGACAACGAAGGACAGGCCAAAAGTATAAGCAATTGACAGCCCAAAGCCAAAAGAATAGTAAAAATCAAAACTTGAAGAATCTACATGCCTAATTGATGGATTCCTACTCTATAAGACCCAGTGGTCCGGCTACTATTAGTCATTCAACTCTTAGCGGATTTCGATTGCTCGCAGCAGAAGAGGCGATGGGATTGGAGGGAGCCACCTCCGTATTTTGCTTAGAAGAGTTGTACTTCGATCTGCATACACTTTATAAAATGACCTTTACATCAATATATATATATATATATATATATATATATATATATATATATATATATATATATATATATATATATATATATATATACATAATTCAGTACAATACTTATAAAAACATATCTCATCTAATTAGAGAATTTCATATTGCAAAACCTACAAAAAGAAAGAAGTTAATTAGCAAAACAACATCTATAAAAAGAGGGTGAGAAGCAAAGGGAAAGGAAGGAGGTGATAGGTCACGAGAGCCAGGGGCTGAAGTGGGCGGTGGTGAACAGGAAAGGAACAGAGAAAGGGGAAGGAGAAGGACATCTGAGATGTTTTTTTTTAAAAGAAGAAAGGAGAAGTAGGTTATCTTATTGAGTTCTAAATTATTGGGGGAAAGTTTTGGTCTTTGAAATTTTTAATTTTTGGAGGGATTTGTTCCTGTCAAACTGGCCAGACGGACCCGATCCAGCCTGACCCACTTACAAAAATCGATCCGTTTTTATCCGGCCCGATCAGCCCACGGGATGTAGGGTATCGGGTCCCGAACTGATTTATTTTTTTGATTGGACCCGTTTAACCCGGCCCGAACCAATCCCGGTCAGGGCGTGCCGGTTAACCGGCCTGGCCCGGTTAAGCTTCTTTTTTTAAAAAAAAAAATAGATTTTACTATAACTTAGTTTTAATATATTATTAATTTACTATAAAGTATTATTAATTTATATATGTGTATATTTTCTATAGACGTATATATTTAATGTATACATGTGTATATGTTTCATAAATTATTATATAACTATATATGTTATAATATATTGTAGTATATTTTATTTAAAGTAGTACATATATATTGAATGGTACGTATATATGTGTATATATCTTCTATAGACGTATATATTTAACGTATACATGTGTATATATTTTATATATTAATATATAACTATATATATAGTGTGTGTGTAAATTGTAGTGTATATATATTGTAGTATATTTTATTTAAGGTAGTACATATATAGAATGGTACGTATATGTGTGTATATATCTTCTAAAGTAGTATATATTTAACGTATACGTGTGTATATGTTTTATAAATTAGTATATAACTATATATATATATATATATACATACATATATATATATATATATATATATATATATATATATATATATATATATACATATATATATTGTAGTATATTTTATTTAAAGTAGTACATATATATTGAATGGTGCATATATATGTGTATATATCTTCTATAGACGTATATATTTAACGTATACATGTGTATATGTTTTATAAATTAGTACATAACTGTATGTATATATTGCAGTATATATATATATATATTGTAGTATATGTTTTACTTAAAGTAGTACATATATATTGAATGTTGCGTATATTTGTGTATATATCTTCTATAGACGTGTATATTTAATGTATACATGTGTATATGTTTTATAAATTAGTATATAACTATATATATATTGTAGTACATGTTTTACTTAAAGTAGTACATATATATTGAATGGTACGTATATTTGTGTACATATCTGCTATAAACGTGTATATTTAATGTATACACGTGTATATATTTTATAAATTAATATATAACTATATATATTGTAGTATATATGTGTATATATCTTCTATAGATGTATATATTTAACGTATACATGTGTATATGTTATATAAATTAGTATATAACTATATAACTATATATATATATATATATATATATATATATATATATATATATATATATATATATATTGTAGTATATATATATTGTAGTATATGTTTTACTTAAAGTTAGTACATATATATTGAATGGTGCGTATATTTGTATATATATCTTCTATAGACGTGTATATTCAATGTATACATGAGTATATGTTTTATAAATTAGTACATAACTATATCTATATTGTATTATATACATATATTGTAGTATATGTTTTACTTAAAGTAGTACATATATATTGAATGATGCGTATATTTGTGTATATATCTTCTATAGACGTGTATATTTAATGTATACATGTGTATATGTTTTATAAATTTGTATATAACTATATATATATTGTAGTATATACATATATTGTAGTATATGTTTTACTTATAGTAGTACATATATATTGAATGATGCGTATATTTGTGTATATATCTTCTATAGACGTTTATATTTAATGTATACATGTGTATATATTTGATAAATTAGTATATAACTATATATATATTGTAGTGTATATATATATATATATATATATATATATATATATATATATATATATATATATATATATATATATATTGTAGTATATGTTTTACGTAAAGTAGTACATATGTATTGAATAGTGCATATATTTGTGTATATATCTTCTATAGACGTGTATATTTAATGTATACATATGTATATATATATATTATAAATTTGTATATAACTATATATATATATATATATATATATATTTTAGTATATATTTTATATAAAGTAGTATGTATATATTGAATGGTGCGTATATATGTGTATATATCTTCTATAGACGTATATATTTAACATATACATGTGTATATGTTTTATAAATTAGTATATAACTCTATATATATACTTATATATATTGTAGTATATATATGTTGTAGTATATGTTTTATTTAAAGTAGTACATATAGTCGTATATATTGAATGTTACAAATATATGTCTAATTGTGTATATGTGTATATATTTTTTAAATTCTAATGTAGTATATACTATATATATAGGGTATATATATTTTTTAACATATTTAAAATGTATATATCTGGGTATATATAGTGTAGATTGGAAAATTTTTTTTGACCGGATTTAACCTTTTTTAAACCGGGTTTGATCGGATTTAGGTGGGTTAGACCGGGTTGGGTTAAGTGGGCCGGGTCAGGGGTATTTTTAAAAATTTTACTGTTTAACCCAAAACCGGTCAGACCCACTTAATCTCAACTCGGTCCTGACCGACTCACAAACCAATTAATTTTAATGGGTCGATTCCGGATTGACCCGGCCTGGCCCACTTAACACCCTTACTGGGGAGAACTTGTGGCCAATTGGTCTTTAGTTCCCTTTATTATTTTGGATAAAGTATAGTGTTCCTTTACGTATTACTTTATGTTTTTCTTTAAAAAATATTTTATACACAAATACTATGTAATACACAATTGTAACACACAAAAATATCTAATGAAAGTAATATTAATAATAAAAATAAATGCATACTCTACGTTAAATTAATAGAAAAGTCAAATGTTTATGAAATAAATAATATTCTAAAATATCCCTTTTCAATTATTTTGATCCTCTATGATATTGTTAACTTTGTTAATAATACATATATCTTTTACTTAAATTAATGGAAAAAATTATCTATTTATGTAAAATAAATATTATTCTAAATGTTATGACTATTCTTAATGTTAAATTATTGTTATTTAAATTGAAAATATAAAAAATATATGAATTTAAAATAATTTATATAGATTAGAATGTCAAGTTTCAAAAGGTTTTAAAATAAAATATTCAATGTCAAAAAATCTATCAAGTCTATTCATATAGAATCGAAGAAGCAAAATAATATTGTGATGACAAGTTTTAATTACCATAAAGTTTAAGTTTGAAAATTATTCAAATGAGATATTTTTCTAGAAAAAATATCAATTTAATTTTTCTTTTTAATATCAACAGCGTGAATTTAAATTCATACTATGGTGTCCTATTATGGCGAAATCACACTTTCACAGCATTCAATTATTTCAATTTGAATTTCAAAATAAAAGATATGAAATTTGAATTATAATTTTTTTGTTTGAATTAAAAATTTAAAAATTATATAAATTTAATATGAATTGTATCAATTAAAATTTCAAGTTTAAAATAGCTATCTAAAATTTTTAAAAAAATTTGCCAATGTTAGAAATGCTAGCTAAGTTGTCCAAATAGAATAGAAGAAGCAAAATAACATTATAATGGCAAGCGTTAGCACCATAAAATTTAGTTTGGATAATAATTTACTATAGAACCTTCAAAAGAATGCCAATTTAATTTTTATTTTTATCATCAAAAATATTAATTCAAATTCAATTTTAAGGTGTCCTATTGTGGTGGAACTATATTCCAGAACATTCGATTTTTTCAATTTGATATTTTTAAAAGAAAAAGATTAAAATTTTGAATTATAATTTTTCTGTTTAAATAAAATATAAAATTATATGAATTTAGCATGAATTATATTTCAAGATTAAAGTAGAAATGCAAAAATAAATAAATAAAACTGTCATTATTAGAAATTCTACTTAATATGAAGATCATTGTTTTTCTTTTTAGTATTTTAATTTGTTATCAGAAATTTCATTGATTCTATTTATATAACATTAATTTAAATTATAGTGAAAACTTCTGAACTAATAAAGACGTGTCTTAATAAATAATGTTTGTATCAAATAATAATTTTAAAAAAACTTGTTCAGGATGAAGTTGAATAGAAGTTTTTCTAAAATCTGATACTATTAGTCAATTGAAATAAACATAATAATTAGATATTTATTTAAATTATATTTAGGACTTAAATATTATAAAATTAAATTAAATCGAATAGTTAACACCTTCAACCACATTAGATCGATAAATATATTATTTTAATGAAATTAGATTGACCCAAATAATAATCCTGGAAGCACTTGATTCGATTGTGAGCTCTAGTAAAGTTATATTTAATCTCAACGTAATTCACTAATTATAATTAATTGAATATAATCACCTATTACTAAATTATATTTGAAATTCACAAATAGACATACGTGTTACTAAATCGAATTGAATGGGTAATAACTCTAATTGCTCTAGATTAATATTAACATCAAATCGTGATAAAAATAATTACTATTTATAAAATTTAATCACAATAAAATATTCGTAGCTAAATCATTGACAACTATTGCTACAATATTTTGTTTAATTAACCTTTAATAACGGCTAAGATATCATTAATTGCTATAATAAATTTCAGAATGTGACAAAAAAATAATAATTAGTTACAAGATTTTACTGAGCGAAAATTATGTGTCTATATAATTTGATTCTTGTAATAATTTTTTATAACTTGAAGTAACAATATTTTATTTTAAATACTTATTATAGCTGAAAGGTTACTATTACTACAATAAGTTTTAGCTTGTGTCAAAAACTAATAATTAGCTATAAAATTTTACTATAGCAAAAAAATACAAGGCTACTATTGCCATATTAAAATGTATTTAGCTATAATATTTAATATAAATGGTTTATTGTGACTAAAAGATTGTTATTGCCACAATTTTTACAACTTGAAGCAAAAGAAATTATTTAGCTACAATATTTTACTTCAAATAATTTATCATGACTAAAAAAAATATTATTGCTATAATAATTTTTGCCTCGTGGCAAAAACTTATGATCGGCCATAAAATTTTATTGTAGTAATAAAATTGTATCTATTTAGCTAATTATTGTCACAAATATTAGTAATTGTAGCAAAATTAAAAAATTAGCTTTGTCAGTTTGATATTCGTAGTTAAGAAATTTTACGAATTTATAAATAGCTACGAAAATTGATAGGTACATTTTGTTGTATCTGCACACCACTAAACAAATTTACTGATTCTAATTATCTACCTTTTCTCCAAAAAAAAACAAAAAAGGATGGTAGCTAATCTTTTTCTCATCTCCCGTATCTTCTCGCTCCCGTCTCTCTCTTACCCACAAAGTCACAAATTATAAGCACAATCTACAGTTTTTTTGATGCGAAAAGGAAATATCAATGAATGTGTGATTAAACTTTAAAATCTTTCACATTAAACAGACAATGATGTGATTCTAGACAATCTTTACGTTTACTAATGCATTGCATTTGCCATTTTAGCTAAGGTACAGTAAAAATTCTAATGGTGCTTGTTTAAATGAATTCAAAACATCTTTAATTTCACCTTGAATCAAACATCACAATGAACGAATCCGGCTCTTGTCTACACCTACTTCTGTTCTTCAGTAACCCACGCCTAAATCCACAAAATTGAGAACCACCCGTAGCGAATTTCACACGCGAACATATCTGTTTCATTTGTTTTTCGATGGATTTCGATGGAACTGGTAGATTTATGGCGAGATGGGTTTGTTTTGGGTGTTTCTGTCACTATTTTTTGTTTTCAGTCGTTTTCTGGCGAGATTTGATAGGAAAAAAAGCAGGTGATGATTTGAATTTAAAAGGTGGTTTCGCCGGAGTTATTCCGATGAAATTTCGCCAGATTTATTTCGACGAAATTTCGTCGAAGTTATTCCGGCAAAAACGAATCTGTTTCCTACTATTGTCTCCCCGATGGAGCTCCTCTCTCTGTTTTCCCTCTTTCTCTCTCTTTTTCTTTCACTGTTTTTTCCCTCTCTCGCGTATGGCTGTGTGTAGTAGTCTGTGTATTGTGTGTGTTTTTCTGTGTGTAGTGTTGTAGATGGTGAGTATGGGTATAGAGAGTTAAGAGATGTGAATGTATCTGTGTGTTAATCCATGGATACACCCATTGAGAGATGTGAATGAACAACTTATCAATTATTATTTTAATGAATGTTAAATAACGCATACTCCCTCCGTCCCAAATTGAGATGACACATTGATTAAGAAAAATAATTAATAACATGACTAGTTTACCATTGTACTAATGTTAAATGATGTTCACATTTTAATTTGAAGAAAAAGTAATTAATGCAAAGGGTAAAACATGAAAAAAATTTGTCTCTTCTTGTTGGTTTTTAGCTTTGAAATTGGAGAAATAACAGAGAAAGAGTTGGAGAAAAATAAAATACGGCAATAGTATTGTCAAAGGAAATTATTTTATTAATAACTCAAAACATACATTTATAGCTAAATTTCTAACTACACTCCAATTTAAATTGGGATAACTAATTCCTATTTAAATAATAAAGGAACAACTTATTCCTAAGTCACATAGGACTCTAATAATTAAAAACTACTAAAAATATCTATTTCTACTTTATTTCTGAAACATATTTTCAACACTCCTCCTTGGATCAGAAATTGTCTCGGCTTCGGCTGAATTTGACCTCTTAAATAAATCTTTCAATTCGTCTTTGTTCTTGCATGACTTATGTGCATCTTTTGTTGGATTAAATAAGAAACTTTTGCCTCTCATATCAATTTGTAAAATCTCAAGATTAATGGAATCAAAGATTCGACAATAGTTATTTCCAAACAATAGTTTAAATCCTTCTTCTATTAGTTGACCAACACTTAACAAACTTTTATCAATATCGGACACGTAAAGGACATTTAAAATTATTTTTGTACCTGAAATTATTTTGATTGCAACATTCTCTTTTCCTTCTGGAATATAGTCACCATTCCCAATTCTAATTTTCTTATTTTTCAAAGGCAAAAACTCTTTAAAAAGAGTTTTGTCATATGTCATGTGGTTTGTACAACAGCTATCAATCATCCAAAAATCAGATTTCTTGGTTAAAGAATATGTTGCCACAAATAAGTGATCTTCTTCTTTGGTGACTTGGGCATCTACTTTATATTTTTGAGATTTATTTTTGCAATTCACGGCTTCATGGCCAAGTTGATAACAAATCTTGCATTGTGCATCTGGTCTCTTCCAACATTTAAATGAAGGATGCCCTATTTTTTCACTGGCAAGGTGGGTAATTGTTTGTTGAATTATTACCCTTGCTTTAAATCTTGTGGTTGGTTGTCAAAGCTCCTTCAACCATATCATCCTGCCTCATAAGCCTCCTTTGCTCTTACACCTGTAATGTATGTAATAATTTTGCCAAGGTAATCTTGGACAGGTCTTTTGTGTTTTCCAAGGTAGTTATTGATACTTTGTATCTTTCAGGCACTGTAACAAGGATTTTTTCAACAATTCTCGAATTTTTAATTTTGTGCCAAGCAATCTTACCTTGTTAACAATGCCAAGAAGACGGTCTGAGTACTCTTTGACGGTCTCAGATTCCTTCATCTTTTGCAATTCGAATTCCCTAATTAGATTCAACACCTTCATGCCTCGTATTCTTTCATCTCCTATATATTCTTTCTTTAGATAATCCCAAATTTCTTTTGTTGATTTAAAGGCCATAATTCTCGTGAAAATTGTTGGAGAAACACTAGCAAACAAAGTCGCTTTTGTTTTTTATTTTCTGATTTTCTTTTCCTTTTGGATTTTGATCTAGGTCACTGTGGGATTATCGGGCAACGAAACAATATCATAATCCTCCTCCGCGGCCTCCCAAAGATCTAAAGCCTCAAGATAAGTCTCCATTCCTACTGCCCAAAGTTGGTAATTCTCACCATCAAAGATAGGAGGAGTTATTTGGGAAAAGTAGTTTTCATAATTCATCTCTCATAGATTCCTGAAGAAACTGGCTCTTGATACCAATTGTTGGTTTTTAGCTTTAAAATTGGAGAAATAACAGAGAAAGAGTTGGAGAAAAATAAAATACGACAATAGTGTTGTCAAAGAAAATTATTTTATTAATAACTCAAAACATATATTTATAGTTAAATTTCTAACTACACTCCAATTTAAATTGGGATAACTAATTTCTATTCAAATAATAAAGAAAAAACTAATTGCTAAGTCACATAGAACTCTAATAATTAAAAAATACTAAAAATATATATTCCTACTTTATTTTTAAGACATATTTTCAACACTACTTGATTAATGAAAAAAAACAAATAAAATGGGAAATCAAATTAGGAAATTTGGAACGAAGAGAGTATATAACACTGAAAAAATAGGAGTGGACCCCGTCACGTGTTTACACGCATGACTCTTATTTGGTTTATATTGACACGTCAGCAATTGGGATAATGGGACTCCCAAGATTGAGTGTGTAGGTAGGAGGATAATACTCCATTTTCTCTAAAAGCTAATTTGACAAAGTTGAGTGATTTTTGAAAGAGAAATAAGTTGAGTGATTATGGAGGCCAATAACCGAAAATTGAGTGACTGACTATTCAAGCGTTTAACTTCATTATTAGATGCCATAGAAGTTGTAGAAGAACTAACTAAAACCAGATACCATTGTGTTCCCTTAATTTGAGCATTGTCACAGTACTGCGAATGAATATATTTACAAATATCCACATAAAGACAAAATGTCAAAACATCGTCCCTGAATTATTTCCTCCTAACAAATATGTTATCCCAACACCAAGATTTATCGTTCGTGCTCCATCATAGTGTAAGATGATTCATACAAGAGACTAGCTAAAAAATTATACCTCACTTGTACGTGTAAACAATTGAGTAAAAAAGAAAAACCTAAAATCCTCATTGTTGTTTGCTTTTGTTCTTCCAGTATTGTTGTTCCCAAGAGTCAACTTGTTTTATTGAGTTTTCTTTTGTACCAAGAATAGAGTGAAGACCTGCTGGACCAAAGGGAGGTGGCATGCTGCAAGGTATTGCGTCCGATGGGCCTTCAACCATAGATTCCAACATGAACTTCTTTGTCAGTCCTTCAGCTGGGCATGCCATTGCCTCTGAACATAGTTCAACTGCTTTTCGAGGTACAGTGGGCTTGTATTTCAAGAGCTTTGCATACTCACTCAAGAGATGGAACATGTAATCGTACACATAATCCATTTTGAGTTGGTCTTGAATGAAATCGCTTGCTGCCTTACCAATCGCCTGTGCCTATTTTTTTCACCAAAGACGTACTCAGACACACAAAAAACATGGTGGCATAAAAATTCTCTCTGATTCATCTCATATTCTATCGTGTAAATGCAGAATTAGTGGAAGAAGTAAATGTATGTCATTCGTGGGTGCAACGTTCTGCATGAACATTTAATTTCTCAGCTATCCACAGCCTTGGAAAAAGCCTCTTGCATAAATACAAGGTAAGGCTACGTACAATAGATCCTTGTGGTCGGGCCCTTCCCCAGATGCTGCACATAGCGGGAGCTTTGGTGCACCGGGCTGCCCTTTAACATTTATGTTCTCACCACCGATTCCGTTACACTTCTGCAATTATGTATTCAAGCTTAGTATTCATTGAATTTTTAATGATTTCTCACATGTATTTGTGCTCTTCAGTTGAACAAGCCAGAACTACATTGCATCCGCCTTTGAGTTAGCTAGATTTCTCACATCCTCACAAGGGAATAGTTTAATGGACACTAAACTTGAACGGTAGGAGGATATGCACAATGATGTATTTTTGACATCTAAGTATAGTCATTTTGTTTTAAACTAAATATTGGCTTGATAAAACTTAAGCCACAAATACTTTCCTTGTTTTCTAAGCCACATTAAGATGATCAGGTGCATCAACTATTTCTACTGACCATTTTACAGAACAATGCCAATAAGAAGGTGAAAGATGATTTTATCAATCTGACATTTCAGGTGAATTGGCAGTCAAACGTGAAAATAGAGTTGGAGTCGATTACCTCTTGTTCACGAGTATTCCCCCAGTCAACAGCATGCTTGATTGATCGGCATTTGTCATTGTCTTTTACGGGCCAGTAATGTTGCAGTGGCATCAAACCTCTGGTGTAGAAATCATAGTAGTGGGGTTTTACAAGTAATGTAACAGAATCACAGGCCAGAATATATTTTTCACTCACGGACCATGCAGATCCTTCTACATAAATCTTGTATCTGACGTATTGCATGGGGAATAAAAGAGAAAAATAGAACAACATTAGATAATTAACAAACACGGACATGATAATGAAAAATAAAGTCATACCAGTAAGAAAAACAACTTTATTTCGTACCTGTGGATGCACTGACTGGCTAAGTCTGATTGCTTGTAACCTTGCTTCTGTTCTTGAACCCAGTCCTACATATATTTATAGATTCATCACTTAAATTTCTTTTACATTCTACGTTTCCTACTATCACTAATCATGTTATTAGCCTCACTAGAGCAGGGATCCTGATAAGCCAGATTACAGAACTGCAGAGAAGATGACGGACATGTACCACATACAGTGACCGCACCAATAATATTAATATTATGAAGTACCTGAAGATAATTTCGGCTAATGCTAAACTGAAGAGTTTTTTTTTTTCACTTTTTTTTGTTATGAATGGTAGCATATAGGGTCATGAGGGATTTGTATTTTCTGACAAGCAACAACAAACATGATTACATATGTCGTAGAATGAGATACCTGAGCATATACACGTGCACTCCAGTCCTGCTTTTCTGAAACGTTGCACTTGAGCAGATCCATCCTGGTTTCGGCAACAACAGGATTGCCTTTCCAATATGCATATGGTTCCCTGTCGGTCCATTTTATCTTCTCGTTTCCTCTCTTTAAGTCCTTTGACAAAGTCTCCCAAGGCTTTATATTAATCTCTGGCCTAAACAATGTTTTTGGAACAAAAAAAGAAGGTTCCCTAAAACTGTTTAATTATCAAATCAATATGTGCATGCAAAAAAGTAAAGTTTGTACCATCCCCAGAATGACCAGTCTGGAAAAACAATATCCAAACTGCTATCATTTCCACAGTATCGGAACAGAGGTGGAGGAGCAGGAGCCTTAGGGTGGCGATAGAATTCAGTCTTAATAACTGGCCAGTCAACGCAGTCAAACATCAGGTCCAAATCAGGCACTTTACCAGGGTACCTCCGTAACATTTGTAAAATGCCCCATAATGTAAATGTGTCTCTGCTTTGAAATGCCTTCCGATAGGTCTCAACATACGCTCTTCCATTCACTATCACCAACCGAAAATCTGCCGTCCTTCTGGCTCGCATCACCATTTCTTTGGTGATTCCTGTTTCTCTCCAAGGCCATAGGTCGTCGTAGATCCAGCGGAAGTAATCTGGACATGTAGGCAAAGGAGATGATGTAGAATCTTGATTTTGATCTGTGAACTTTGACGGATAGTAAGAAGCAGGACAAGTCCTTGTAAGGTTCCCAAATGTACAATTTAATTGGATTTCCAGTTTCTTTTGGGGCTGTTTTGAGACTGCTGGGGTTGTAGCGCTGAGATTGTGGTGTGTTGTGGGAGTTAATATTGTCTTTCGTGGAGAATATCCTGCAACTGGCTGTCAAATTGGAAGAACAAAAACCATTAGCCTAATAAGAAGATGCATTGATTCACACTGCAGACAAGAATAAGATATGAATACTGAACAGTATTGATACATGGTGTCATGCACGCAACATACATGATCGTGGGTGCTTTATACAGCAATTAAGTACCTATAATCTCAAGGGTGAAGCTGTGAAGGAACAAGACGATCAAGAGTAGGTGAAGTAGTTTCAGATTGGCTCATAATCCCCAGTTTTTGTTACTATAGGCTATACCAGTTCCCAAATGTAGCTTAATAAGTAATTAGTCCAACTTTTTTCCTCTTCTGGTCTAGCATGGTTACCAGAAAAACTATGACTTGAGAGCAGATGTAAAACTTACTTTTGCAACTAAAGATTGCTTAACTATCCATCTAGTCTTGTATTGTTTCACGCGAAATTTTGTGCTGAGACTATTTTTCCTAATCTCTCCAACCAATTGACCACTAAAAGCAAACGTGATATGAACAAAGTGAGGGAGCATTTGCCTTGCAAAGATAACACCACAATCATATCTCCTAAATAGAAACTGACCATCATTCATAATAAGTTAACCCAATATGAAAAAATGAAACAAAAAGTGGATCAAAATCTTTTAGAATAGGATTTTCCTTCTGTTCTTCTGCCAAATATTTCCTCGTTTCGCGGTTGTTTTGTAGCAACTAATGGGATTAGGCTCCTCTCTACTGTCTCCGTTCTCCTAAATTCTTAGAAAATGTACTTGCAATTTTTTTGAAACAATACCATTAAACCTGTATTACATCATTTTATCCAAATGTAGTGAGTGGTTTATTATCACCTGCCATCAAAAATTACAACGTTTAAAAAAGTTAAAAGTGCATTTAGAATTATCAAAAACTTTTTCAGCTCAAATGAACAGTTTCTAACGAAAGGAGGTAAACTAAATATACTACAGTAAAAAGGTGCATCATCAAGAAACAACTGGTTGACCCCATGAGTACAACTAACCCGCCGCCGGTCACCATGGCATACCGCCGAAACCACCTGACCCATGCGTAGAAATGGAAATCGAGAAGGCCCCAGCGACCTCCTTCAAGAACATTCTCCTCAACTAACAGAAGGAAATCAATCGTTCTTATAGCATCTATGACGGCCAACCCATCGAACTACAGGAGTTGGAAGACGATGTAATCGAGTTTTTAGAAGCGGAAAAGCTAAGGATCTACGAACCATGGAGTCATTCAGTAATCATCAAATTATTCAAAAAGAAATTAACCCACGCCTATCTCCGAAATAAACTCACTGATATTTGGAAACTCCAGGAGAATCTAGTTCTCATTGACCTGGGGAATGACTACTTCGTTGCAAAATTCACACTTCAGGAAACCATCGAAAGGGTCCTAAATGAAGGGCCCTAGTTCATTACGGGCAATTTCCTCACAATACGCAGATGGGAACCAAACTGTCTCCCAGAAAGCCATTCACACCCACAGTGCAATATGGGTAAGGCTCCCGCAATTACCGACTGAATTTTATGACCAAGCAATCCTTGAAAAAGTTGGAAGGAAACTGGGTACCTTGTTGAAAATAGACACGTGTACCTTGACCACGCTGCGCGGGAGGTATGCACGGATATGTGTACAAGTCCCACGAGAGCAACCGGTCAAAACCCACGTTACCATCGGCTCCCCCAAACAGACGGTGGTCTATGAAGGGGAAAACATCCTTTGCACGAACTGTGGAAGGTTAGGGCACACAAGGGGCTGCCAATCCGCCCCAACTACCACATCAACTGATCCCCCCACTACATCCACCGGTATATACAGCCCAGGATCGCCCACCAGCGAATGGCGCGTGGTTACATTTCTTAAGAGAAAGGCGCCATTGAAACAGATCTCATACCCGAACATGGAAGCCCAGGCCCAGGCCCAAACCCAGGTAAATATCTTCAACAAGAATACAAGTATATTCTCTGACCCTCCTTTGGCCCAACATAATAGCGACCAATACCAACACTTGGGTCCTGGCCCAAAGTCCCTCCTCACTCAGCTCAACATCAGCCCAACAGAAGGACTGATAAGAGGAAAGCCACCTCAATTAGGCCACAAATCCCAAACCCTGACCACCCGGGTACTTTACACATAAGCTCCTCGGGCAAAGAGCCAACCAACCTACCCCTTACCTTTAACACCACCAATAAATTTAAATCCCTGGAAATCCCCTTAGTCCTTAGTGAGTAAATGCGATGGGGCCACTAGGCCCCTTCCCCTCCATAAACCTTCCTCTGCACCTCATCGAAGACTCTATCAGTCTCTACCGATATTGTAACTCCCCATGAAAATTACTCCGCCCTTGCACTGAGTAATAATGAGAGCAAAACGATTGAAGTGACCAAAAAAGTCACTTCAATTAACTCCACTGCTATTATTACTAATGCTGGCTTGCAACAATGGCTAGAAAAATCTACCCTTTATCTCTTCTCCCTCAGAAACCAACTCCTCCACAAGCTACTCCAATAGAACTAAACACAGACCAGAATGCCCAACCACCACAACCACCACTGGTCTTCATCTCCGCACCAGCTCCACCAAACAGAGTGCCAACCTCTTGGATGGAACTCGCACTACAAGGAGCCCACCTACAATTCCAAGCAAAGATGGAGGAGCAGAAAGTCATCCTTGTTCTTCAGGACCTGCTTACCAAGCCCAAATAGCCAAGGAATCCCTAGACTAGGCAGTGCTGGGGATGAGAAACCAAGTTTGGCAACAGACCGTGCTTTGTGCGCAACTATCCCAAAGCTCGATCCACAACTCACTAGGAGAACTCAACAACCTAATGTCCCAAACATTTGCGTCTCTACCTTTCTTCCCCATGGAGACCTACATGCCAAGCTCCCAAGCGATAACATTCATCCCGAAGCCCCCTCGACGAATGCCCAAGTGCCCCAAACGCTAGAGGCAGAAGGCCAAGGAAGCACAAGCGCATCCTCCTCGAAACTCAAAAATAGAGCAACGAGGAGATGGAGTGATTCCTATTACTCTTTGGGGAGCCAAGCTTAGACATCTTAGCCCTAGACAAACCTCTTAAGAGAAAGTTCAACGAGTCATTCAGTGCAACTACTTTGGTATACCTCCCACTGGAGAGGAAGTTATTCTCTCTGACTCTGAGGACCAGGAGCAGCCCCATTCCCTGGCAATGCTCCTGGAGCCGATCAACATGACCTTGGATCCCCCAGATGGACAAAGAGAAGGAACCAGTGACACATGTCCCCCTCAAACTACTCCAATGAATATCATGATATGGAACACGAGGGGGGCCAACAACTCTAACTTTAGACGCCAATGCGATGCTATGCTTAAGCTTCACCGTCCTGCTATGCTTGTCCTCCTCAAGAATAAGATGTCTGAGCACAAAAACCTCATTAATGCACTTACATATGACGCCCAAGTCCAATCTGCTGCTAATGGCCTCATTGGAGGACTTGTTTTTATGTGGCATCCTGAGCGCGTGCAACTGGACAACTTCACTGTCATAGCCCAGGGCATCCATGCCATTATCAAGGTAACCTCTGTCACTAGGGCTGGCTAATGGGAGGAGACTTTAATGAAGTGCTCCTGGCAAAGGTGAAATTAAGAGGTTTAAGTATTAGTAACAACAGGACCTCCTTTTTTAAAAATTGCCTTGATATCTGTGGTATGATAGACTTAGGTTTTAAAGGGTGCAAATACACTTGGACCAATAAAAGATACAAGAACATAAATAGTTTTATCTTTGAAAGGCTAGATAGGTGTGTCGCAAATACCTGTTGGATAAATCATTTTCTAGAGGCCACTGTCAGACACCTACCTCGAACAAAGTCTGACCACTGTCCCATGCTGCTCAGTCTTACCAACTCCCCCTTTTACACCACAGGCAAACCATTTAGGTTTGAACCCATGTGGTGTACCTATCCAGACTTCTCAAATATCATAAAGACCAGCTTCAGGACCCATAATTGCCTTGACGAGGCAATCCACTTTTTTCAGAAAAAGGTTACCTCCTGGAATAGGAATACTTTTGGGAACATCTTCCACAAAATCAAAAGGATCTTGGCTAGTCTTGATGGCATCTAAAATTCCAAACACTACCATACTAGTGCTTATCTTCAAAACCTGGAAAAAGACCTCCTCTGTGAGTATAACAACATGCTCCAGTTAGAGGAGGACTTTTAGATGGTTAGAGCCAGAATAAAGTGGCTCTCAGATGGGGATGCCAACAAAAAATTCTTCCAAGGAAAAACAAAATTTGCTTTCTTAAAAATAATGTTGGGAACATCATCACTGATAAAAATGACATCATTGACCACATCTCTACCTTCTACCACCAACTCTACACCACCAATCACATCAGTAGTGCCATCTCAGCACACCCTAATCAAGATGCCACTAACACCATGTCCCCCAATCTGAGGTCCACCCTCAATAGCCCCTTAGAGATACTGAGATCTTCAAAGCTCTGAGGGGATTCAAACCCCTTAAAGCAGCACCTGGGCCTGATGGCCTCCACCCCCTCTTTTTCCAGAAATATTGGGACATTGTAGGTGATGCCACTAAGTCATTTTGCTATAAGGTGTTTGATGAAGCCAAGATCTCAAAAGAGGTCAACAAGACCCTCATATGCCTTATCCTCAAATGTCCCAATGCCTCTACCATCAAGAATTTTAGGCCCATCAGTATTTGCAACATTTCTTATAAGCTCATCACCAAAATCATTGTCAACAAAATAAAATCCATCCTTGTCACTATCATTGGCCATACTCAAGCTAGCTTCTTAGCTAATAGAAGAGCCTCTGATAATGCTATCATTGTCCAAGAGTATGTCTCTCACCTTAGAAAAATGAGGGGCATAAATCATAACATGATCCTAAAATTTGACCTAGAGAAAGCCTTTGATAGGATGGAATAGTCCTTTCTCTAGTTCTTCAACTTTCCCACATTAGCTCTATCTCCATCCTTTTCAATAGGAGCAGCAACCCCCCCACACCCCTACCAGAGGTATTAGACAGAGGGATCTTATGTCTCTTTACTTGTTTATAATCTGCTTGGAAAGACTGTTTTGAGACATTGACAGTCAAGTAGCTTGCAAAAGCTGGACCCCTTTTTTATTACCACTGGTGACCCAAAAATTTTCCACGTATTCTTTGCGGACGACCTCACTTTGTTTGCTAGAGCTGACAGGGACAGCTGCAATGCAATCTTCTCCAACTCTAGCAAAGTCTCCGGGCAGAAAATTAACAAAGCTAAGTCCAGGGACTTCTTCTCCCGCAATACTGATGATAGGCAAATTTACACGCCTATATCAATATATTTTGCCCATATTTGTGCCATGTTTTAAGAACAAATTATATATTTCATGCACTTTTAATCCTTTTTCCTATAAGTGAGCTAACGAACATGATTAGCAAAGTTTCAGGTATAAATGATGCAGAATTCAGCATTTATGGCGTACTTGACGCCAAAGAAAGCTCACGAAGGAAGGAAAGGGAGTTTGGACGCCTAAAAGACCAAAAGTGAAGCATGAAAAATCTGTCCCGGGCTAAAACAACATTTCTGAAGACTTTGGGGACTGCAGTAACTTAGTTGGATTTGGATAATGATGCATTAACCTAGTACAATTGGGTTAAGTATTTCATTTGTTTATTTGGATTAGAAGAATATTACATTAACCTAGTACAATTGGGTTAAGTATTTCATTAGCTTAGTAGGATTTGGTTAGATATTTCATTAGCTTAGTAGGATTAGGATATGGGTATTATAAATACCCTATCATGCTAGAGATTTTAGAGACAAAAAACATTCAACCATTCTACATCTTCCTACATTCTACGCTACAAACAATTCTACAACTCTTCTAATCTTTCCATTAATTCTATTTTTCTTCTTCTATTCATTTATTCTTAATTTCCGCAACAAGAGAAACGTTACGTTGCCTAGGAAATTCACGCCTAACGCCTACCTCTTGAGCCACACGAAATTCATCCTTATTGTGGTATAACAACAATGTCAATCGTGATCTCCTTCGCAATCATGGGTAGCTAAACTTCTCTGTTGGGGTTATGGAAGCCAACTGAGATACTATCTATTGATATGAGTTTGTGAGTTTATGACACGTATGCTGCTTATATCATTATTCTCTTCATCTTAATCTACATTCTTTGTGGTTGCAAACACAAGAATACGCCAGTATAACATTTAACTTGTTCGAAAGAAAGGTTATTTGTCTGGAAAAGAGATAATGTCAAGGTAGTAGGGTCATACCCTAAACAGTTAGTGCCGTAACTGGATTAACCTCTTGGAGAATTCGTACCGTTAGACACACTTTAAGCTCGAAAGAGTTAAAGTGAAATAATCCTCGAATAGGTCGAAAGACGCCTGGATTTACCATCGAATACAATTCTCTATAAGCACATGCATGTCGGAATTCTACACACTCATAGTCAATAGAGACGTATAACTCAGGAGGTGGACATAACCCCAACACTTCAATGCTCATTGTTTACAACTTACGTAACAATCCTTTTCTTTTTACTTTGCTATTTTCAGCTTTTACTTTATTGTTTTGGTTACACATTACAATCCCCCCTTTTTACGAGACTTGCACTAAAAGTCTAGTAATCGTTGCCTACTTGTTGACCAAGCTATTCTCTGTGGGATCGATACCCAACCCAGCTGGGTGCTATATTTGCTAGCGACCGCTTTACACTCCTACAAGAGCTGTAGATTGAGCGTTATCAAATACCTTCCGCCAAAATGCTTCTATTTGCTCCACCTCCCTGAGCATTGACAGAAGCACTGAGTTTGGTAAATACCTTGGCTTTCCCATCTTCCATAAAGCCCCTACTAATGCTGACTTCCAGCTTATCATTGTAATATGTCCAGTGAACTTGCTGACTGGAAGTAAAAAATCCTCAACATGATAGGCAGAACTGTTCTTGCCAAATCTATCCTTAGCAGTATGCCTACCCACGTAATGCAGTCCATTAGTATCCCAAGCAAAGTCCTTCACACTGTAGATAAAATCCAAAGGGACTTCATCTGGGGTTCTGAGGTTGGAAGGAATCCACTCCTAAACTGGGACACCCTGACTAAAAGCAAGCATCAGGAGGGCCTTGGACTCCAAAAAAACTGATTTGAAGAACAGAGCCCTTCGTGCCAGCCTGGCGTGGAGGTTGGCCACCAACCCCTCATCCCTCTGGGGAAGAATCCTCACCACCAAATACCAAAGAGCTAGTAGAAACACCTCTACTAACAGGGTAGTGTCCAGAACCTGGAAGATTATCCAATAGGGGTGGAGAGAGTGTTTTAAAGGGATGACTTGGTATTGCCAATAAGGGGAACAGAGCTAACTCTATTCGGATAAATGGATTCCCCACATGCAGGCCATTAGGGACCTCATTCATTCATGGTCCTCTTCCTGAAAATGGTGATAATGTAATTGTTGACTCTTCGCTTTTTCCCACGGGCTGGAACCTCTCTAGCATACCATTTGAACTCCCTTAACATCTCATCCACTGTATAAAGGATGCCCTTGCTCATGCCAATGCCAACAAGGAAGACACTATGTACTGGAGCAAGACTCCAAATAGCAAGTTCACTACCAGTAGTGTCTATAAATCCATTGCAGAGGAAGAGACTACTAAAACCTCTGACTATGCCCAATATGGAAACTCCCTACCCCCAACAAAATGAAGACCTTTAAGTGGATTTTTTGCCATGGCAGGCTACCTACCAAGCAATATTCTCACATACCACCAACTCCAATTGCCCCTTTGTGATCACCCCACTGAAAACCTTGACCACATCTTCCTTAAATGTCCCAACCTTAATCACAGCTCCAGCCCCCATCAATTCAACTGGGAGTACTCTACCTTAAGCCATGCCATCATGGCTTGAAAACAGGTCAAAAAGCAGAAGTACAATGCCTACCTTAACTGGGAATACCTGTTTCCTCAAAGCCTTTAGGCCATTTGGCTAAGAAGGAATGAAAACCTCTTCAACAACAAAAAGGACCCAGTAGAATGGAGGCATGCCCTCAACATGGCCACAGAATTCTACATGCTTGTCCAAAACCCAAAGAAAGCCACTAGAAGAACAACCACCATCTATGTCAAGTGGGAACCCCGGACAAGGGAACCTTTATGCTGAATAAAGATGGAGTTGTGCACTCTAACCCGGGCAGAGGGGGTCTAGGAGGATTTATAAGGGATTACAAAAGAGACTGAGTTGTAAGCTTTATGGACTGTGCACCCCTTACCACCCCTCTCCAGGCTAAAATAAAAGCTATGTTACAGGGGCTGCGAGTGGCTAAGTCCCTCCACAGTAAGCCCCTACAACTGTGCTCTGACTCAATGGAACTTGTCCATGTGATGGAACAAGGACATGACCTCTACACTAACATTATATGTGAGTGCAGGTACCTAATGCAAGAACTCGGAGCAACCGTTGCCAAACATATCTTCAGAGAGCAAAATAGAGTGACGGATGCCTTGGCAAAGAAAGGCAGCAGCTGGACGCAGGTTGGAGCACCTTGTGTTTTGTCATCTCCACTTGTGAATGTAGTAGCTCTAGTAGAAGCAGACAAAAAAGGTGATGTATTTGCAAGAACAGTAAAACTTACTAATTTT
Source organism: Capsicum baccatum var. pendulum (assembly GCA_030864225.1). NCBI lineage: Eukaryota > Viridiplantae > Streptophyta > Magnoliopsida > Solanales > Solanaceae > Capsicum > Capsicum baccatum. The sequence continues at coordinate 83,203,914 of CM061552.1, forward strand.
GACCTACGAGGCAGGGTTGTGGCCTCTGCTACTAATCCTATACCCTGTACTTTGGCTGGAGTCTTAGCTCCAATAACTACTACTTTGGTTTAAGTTGCTAATATAATCCCTATTACATATATATATATATATGTATATACATACATATATATATATATATGTATATATATATATACACACACTACAGTAAGTACGCAAGTGACGAGGAAAAATTAGATTCCTTCTTTAATTTGGAAATGTTATGTAATCACTGTTATATATGTATACATACATATATATATATATATATATATATGTATATATATATATATATATATATATATGTATATATATATATATATATACACACACTACAGTAAGTACGCAAGTGACTAGAAAAAATTAGATTCCTTCTTTAATTTGGACATGTTATGTAATCACTGTGTTGATATTACAAACTTAGCGGTTCATTGTTAAGTTAAATTGGGACTAGAGGTGGCATAGGATGAAATTACACCAACTAGGCTAATTTGGTGAACTAGGGTTCCCTACATTACCAACCCTATTACTGCAAATTCCTAATAAATGTCAACTATTACTGAAATCTGGCTAGGCTAAGCTAGGTCCAACTCCAAGTTGTTGCTCAGTGCAATCCAAATTCCCAATTACTCCTTTTTTGTTTATATCAAACTGTTTCTTTTTTCAGTTTGTTTGAAGAATACAGTCTCTTTTTAAATTTAGAACAATTTAGTTCCTTTTTATAAAAAAAAAACTAAAGTGACAAATTTTTATAGGTACACAAATATATTTTAAGATTATGAATTTTAAAAATCTCATAACCCATCAAGAAAAACATATATAGTGTAATTCCACAAGTGGAATTTGTAGAGAATAATGTGTACGTAACTTTATTTCTATCTTATGAAAGTAGAGAGGTTATTTCATAGAAAAGAAAAATACAGTAGTGAAGTCATGCTAAGCATAATTGATAAGATATCACTAGCAACAACACATAATACGATAATTGAATTAAAAAAACATGTACTAGTAAAATCGAAACTGACAAGGGAGATTAGCCAATGTTTGATTGCCTACCAACCTTCTATTTCTATCTTAATCAATGACTTTCTGTTGAGCATATTTAAGCGAATTAACTGTGGCAAGTTTAATTAGTTAAAGCAATATTCTGTTAGCTTAGCGGTTAGGAAGTTACTTAGGAGTAGTGCACTGATTCGAGTAGATGACATGCTGTATTCATCCTTGGAGCAAAATATCTCTATATATTAGCTTTAGCTTCTCTGTAAGTAGTGGTAGTTAGATTGAATGAGATTTAACATTTTTCACTCTTCTAGATTCTTCCTTTCTCTCTGTGATCTCTCATTGTTGCACAAGCTTCCATTAATGAAGCTTCTTAACACATTTAGATCTTCTTATTTAAGGATTACATCTTCGATAAATTACAAGTATGCCATGTCTTCGGTAGGCTTAACATTGTTTCTATCATTAACTCCGAGTCAAATCAAGTAAAAATAATATAAATTGAAACCATAGGAGTCTAAATAAATAATTAATTAGTAACAATTCACCTAACACACTATCTCTAAAAGAAGAAAAAGGATGACCATGGAAAAGCAAAGAGAAGAAAAATTGAAGTACGACACGCGCATTTGTAAAGCTTTAGCAACAGAAGTGAGAATTCGTAATCCTAGCACACAAAAATGCCACGTAAACTTAAACAACAAACACTTGGCGTAATTTTCACAGGAAAATTGTCTTATTGTCTTTGTCTCATTATTATGATTTTTAATTGACTTTTTTAAAGACTTATAGGATCGCACTAAGGCTGGGTAAAATACAAAGCCGCCGCTAGTTCGCCCAATTTTCATTCATTGCATTTTCAATAATGTCAGACAGCTTATCATGCTCAACTCTCTTTTGGTAAAAAAAAAAAAAAAAAAAAAGTGTCTTTTGGGGGTCAGATTTGAATTATACATCTTACCCCCAGACCCCACTAGGTGGGAATACACTGGGTTTGTTGTTGTTGTTGTATGATGTAAAAATACTCATGAATATTTCATGATAGAATAAAAAATCAAATTTAAATTGTTCCTAAAAGAATATTATTCAAACAAGTTTTTAGAAAAATGTGTCCCAGACCAAGTGAGAAACCGAAGGAGTATCTGGTTACAGTTGAAACGTTCTTTAGGGATGAATATTATATTAAAAGCCTGTTTGAATTTACTTGCAAGTGTTTTTTAAAATCAAAATAGAGTTTAAGCACTTTTTTTTTTTTTTTAGTGTTTAGATAAAATAAAAAAGTGCTTCTAAACCCTTCTTTTTGAGCCAAATGATAACAATAAACGAAAAGGTATGAATTAAAAAAACTCCTTAATTTATGACTTTGCTTGTGTAAACCATAAGCTACGCCATATAGCCCATCCACACACGTGCTGTAAGTTTCCATGCAGTATCAAGCTTATAATAATAAAAACAAAGAAAGAAGAACATCATTCTTTTTGTTAAGGTGATAAAAATGAAGAAATGGTCAAAAAAAAAAAAAATTTAAATTTGAACCCGTGATCTCTTGGTTACTAGCATCTTGAATATAAGCTAACTCACGAGAAAAGATTGTCCAAATCTATGCAAGGACTCCAATATTTCCTCGTTCCACTGATGTGAGACTCAACAAAGGTAACAAAATATAGTTAAAGTAACTAGAGAAGGACAACAAATAATATTCAAAATTAAGGAAAATGAACTTACATTAAAGTCGAAGGAAGAGTGGAGCAAACGTGTGGAGAAGATAGCTCCGACGAAGAGAAGAAGGGTGACGAAAATTGTTAATGAAGATCTCAATGTAGTCGCCTTGTTCGCCATTAATGAACTTGTCTTTATCCCAAAGTCCACAAAATGCCCAATAAGCTTAATAACACTTGTCAACATAAACATACAACTTGTTGCATGCACCGCCAATACACCTGTCCACTTCAATATAATGTTGAATTTATATGTGTAGCTGCCAAATTTTTCTTCTATATTAAATGTTAATTGTCAATTTACACCAAACTCTCTACTTTTTTCCTTTCTAGCTAGGTTTGAAAGCAATTCACAAGACTTTGGGATTGAGGTGTCGCACTTAAAACGGCATTTGAATTTTGGTAAATATAGACCCCTCTATATATTCCTATTGGCCTAGAAATAATAACAGAGATATATGGAGAAATTTGATGATGTACTATTTTTTGACTTTTCATACCTACGGCATGTGATCAGAAAGTTAACTGGTTCAAGCCATTGACGCTGCCTGACCTTTTATGAATATGGTGGTATGCAATCAGGAAGTTACGAGTTGAAACACGGAAGCAGATTTTGCACAAATATAGCGTAAGACGCATATAGTAAATATTTGTGATCCGGCCGTTTTCTGGACCCGCTTTAGCTTACTTGTTTTTTTTGGGGAATTTTTTGGAATTCGCGAGTTTATGCACTAGTAGTGTACATCAACAGAGTCATTAATATAACATATGAATTAAGGATACTGGAGAGGAAGAGGAGGAAATCAATTTTCAGTAGGAAAATGCAAAATGGAAACACAACCTAAGGACAATATGAAGAATAATGTGAAGTTTGAGGTGGGGGTATAAAGATCTCGTGGTGCTTGCCTGAGCTGGCTGTTCCTGCATGCAGTAATTAATAGTAATTAATATGCTGCAAATCAAGTGATCCTTAAGGAACAAAGTGAAAAGTAGAAACAGAGTTGAAGAGGTTCTTTCGGGAAAAAGTTGAAATTTTTAGACAATTATACGAAAGATACTGTGTAAAGTAGAGGGTGGCATGGAAATCCTGGTGGTGGTGGCAGAGGCTATTTGTAAGCACACTATAAGATGTTGCAATTCAGGGGGCTCTTGTCCTTTTATTTGCAACTACAAGTAAAATGGTAGTCTATGTTTTGAGGAGCAATTTCTGGAATTGCTTATAGTGGGGTATAGCTGGCTGTAACAAACAGTATGTAGGTGGCAAAATTTCAATGGTAATGGTTTTTGAAGTGATTGCAGTTTTCCTTTAGCAAGGCTGTGGGGTTAACTAACATGTGAATTAGTCATCATGGAAATTTTACAGCATAAAATAAAATATCTTAAACTAAATTATTAAATTTATTATTTTCTTATATACTATTAACTAAGAAAATAGAGTCAGATGAATAAGATAGGAAGTAATATTCTATAAATTCTTCCCTCTTTTTTTTAAGCATCCGAGAAATTCCCTCTTCGTGTGAGGTGTTTTAGAGCTCTTGCTTCATTTAATCAAATTTTAGTTCCGTACGTCGTGTTGCTGCAAATTAATGACAATATTAAATTGGAATTTAAAATTTCTATCAAACATTATCCCGCAATTTACTGAAATGTGATCGTTACGCCACCTCTCGTAAATAGTGTGTCGTATACTTATTTTAAGGGTATCTTGTTGTATGTTTTTCATTGCTCTCAATAATCAAATATCTCCCTTAATTCAAATATTATTTCTTCCATTTGAATTTGTGTGTATTATTTTTTTTTAATTTATTTTAAATATAAAATTTCTTTTTTTTTTTTTAAATAATTTTTTAGTTCTAACTTTTCACATAATATGTTTAATATCACAGAATTAAGAGATTGTTTGGATTGATTTTTAAAAATAATTTATAATCTAAAAATCATAAGTTGTGAATATCCAATTTTTGACTTTTAACTTTTCCAACCTTAAGAAAAATGTTTTAAAATATCTTTTTTTATCTTTTTCAAACACTCCAAAAAATAAAAATAAAAGTAAACGCCAAAAACATATAAAATAAGTCAATTCAAATATCATCTAAAAAAAATATTCAGATAAATTCTATACATCACAAGATTCAAAAAATTTATATATTTTTTAAAATTCTTCGTCAAATCAAATCGAACAAACAAATTGCAATACATCCTTACTAGTTTTCAAAACTAACATGTTACAAAGGTTGAGGACTTTTAAAATCAAAGTTTTATTTTTTAATTTTCTTTCTAGCTCTATCTTACATATCTAGATTTGAACATAATTTAGATAAGTATTCTTTATATCATAACTTTTAAATATGTTGATACCTTTCACATAATTTTAATTTTAACTTTATATATAACAGATTAAAAATCATAAAATTCAGAGATATTTTGATATATTTTATATAATTTTAATGTAAAATAACAAGATTGAAATATTTTTTTTACTTTTTAAAACTTCATATTAAATTAAAATTTTAAAAATAAATTAAAAAAATAAAATAATTTTTTAAATAAAGTGTCAAATTAAAAGTACAATTAAAATAAAATCTAGAGAGTACTTCAACAAAGATAAATATTTGGCAACGAAATACTGCTCTTTTAAGTCAAACAAGTCACATGGCAATGTTTTAAAAGTTTAGATTCAATTATTATGCACTAACTTCAACGGACGGCCTAATAAAGGCCAAAGTAGCACGATAGATTAACACAAAATATTACTAAATAAACAAGTTTGGCTAACTTGAAATTTAATTGTGATCACCGATTACTCTTATCGACCACATGTTTTTTGTTTCAAAATAGTTAATTTTTTTTAATTTAATATTTTTTTTTTATAAAAATGCTTTCTCCATATCAAATTATTCATTCTAAATTTTTTAATTTAATTTCTCATTTTATTTATCTTTTTTTTATTAATTAAGAAGAGATAAATTTTTTTCTATATTTTATCATTTACATTAATTATTTTTTCTTCAAATTAAAATATAAACATCATTTAATAGAGGTACTATGGTAAATTAGGCATGTTATTAATTATTTTTCTTAATCAATGTATCATCTCAATTTGTGACGGATAATTTAAGACGGACAAAATATTTATTAAAAATTTATTTTATCAAATTAATCTTACTAATTATACTTTGAAAATATTGATTTGAGTAAATATATTTTATTTAATTATTTAATATTGAGGATAGTATAAAAAAAATATAATAAAATCTTTTTAATTTAACTAAAAAATAATTAAATTAAAATAAATATTTTTAAGAAAAAAATCAATTAAAATAAAATAGAGAAAATAGTACATTGTAGTCACTAGTCAACTTCACAGATGGAGTCAAAAATCGTAGTTTATTAGTTCAAAAATAAGCAAATGAATTCATATATAACTCACTAATTATGTATAACAAAATAAACTAAAATCATCATTGTTGTTCGCTTTTGTTCTTCCAGAGTTCCAGTACTTTTGTTCCCATAAGTCAACTTGTTTTATTGATTTTTCTATTGTATCAAGAATAGAAATAGAATGAACATCTGCAGGACTAAACGGGGGTGGCATGCTGCAAGGTATCGTGCCTGATGGGCCTTCAACCAGTGCCGGCTCTTGCATAAAGCAAGTAGGCAGCGGCTTTACGCTCCAAACATTTGAAGACCTTATTTTTCAATAATAATAGAATTATATATATATATATATATATAACAAAATACATTTTTTATTTTAAATACTCAATATATATATATATATATATATATATATATATATATTGAGTATTTAAAATAAAAAATGTATTTTGTTAGTAAAATTTTTAAAATAAGTTTGAACAATTTGAGTGTATGAAAAATATTTATTTTTTATTTAGTGATAAAAAATTGAGATCATTATAAAATAAAAATATAAAAAAGTTATTTATTTAATCATAAAAATTTCTTAAAACATAATAGTCACTCATATTATATTGTTAATTTAGATTAAATAAAAATTGACCTCTCATCAAAGTTGAGCTTTAGACCTCAAACTTTGACTTTAGGCCTCAAACTTCGTTGAGCCGCACCTGCCTTCAACCATAGATTATAACATGAATTTCTTTGTGATTCCTTCAACTGGACATGTCATTGTCTCTGAACACATACACATATGCCCCCTCTAAAAATAGCGTATGGGAGAAAACTTGAAATAAATATTAAAAGAAAGAACATAAGATTTAACATGATTTGAATTAGAATGATCCTATATCCATCGGAGAATAACTATCTTTATATTATTAAAGAAAGAGTTTCTAAATACACCTAAGAAAATTTCTCTCAACTTTCTACTCTTACAATGTATATAGTGTTAGTTACGATTGAATGAGATTAACATTTTTTACTATTCTAAATTCATTCTTTTCTCTCTGATCTTTCTCTCAGAGATCTCTCGTTGTTGCTCAAGCTTCCACTAATGGTGCTTTTTAACACCTTCATATCTTCTTCTTTTAGGATCACATCTTCTACAAATTTCAAGTGTGTCATGTCTTCAGTAGGCTTAAAATTATTTCTATCATAACTCCGAGCCAAATCAAGTAAATGTAATATAAATTAAAATCATAGGAGTACAAATAAATAATTAGTGACAATTCACCTAACACTACCGATAAAAGAAGAAAAAGGATGATCATGGAGAAGCAAATGGAAGAAAAATTGAAGTACACGTGCATTTGTAAAGCTTTGGCATGGGTAAAAATTATTTTACCCCCTCAATTTTAAATAATAAGTATTTTTGTTAATTATTTTTGTCATATCTATTTTATTCTTATATTATTAATATTTTTTTATTTACCTCTTCAAAATTATAATATCTTTTTATTTTTTAATATATATAGTAATTTTTCTTAAATAAAAAATAAATCTTATTTTCCAATCGAAAAAAGAAATGTGAGAAACATTTATTGAATATATAAGTTAATATCGTTCTAAATGAAATAAATGATAAAAATAAGAAAATTAATTTATTAATAATAATCAAAATTATAGTATTTATTTACACAAGTGAAAATAATAAATAAAAATAATTTTATAAACATATTACATAACAAATAAAAATAACTTTATAAACATATTACAACACATGTAATACAATAATATTTAATAAAAATAAAAATATATTTTATAATAAATTAATTCCTAAAATTTATTTATATTGTAAATAAATTTTAATTTATTATTTAGAATATTTCACTAGCGACAATTGAAACTCATTTATTTATATAAATACTTCCTCCGTTTTATTTTAAGTGGCATATTTTGACTAGGCACAAAATTTATGGAATAAGAAAAGACTTGGTGATGTTTATTAAATTATTCTTTATTAAACAAATGTACTATTATTATTTTTAATTAAGTAAGATATTATGAGTGAGATCAATAAAGGTAAAAGTGAAATTGTGTCTGTTTGCAACATAATTTAATTCATGAAAAATAAACTTCAACCACAAATAAAAATATGAAGAAACAACAATTTATATTGATAAACAACGTGGATACAAATCTGTTCCTCCCTTGATTCTTCTCTCTTGATTTTCTCCGTAATTCGAGGGCCATCAGCAACATATTTCTTGAACGTAGTAATATTTGAATTTGATATAAATTTCTCCATAATTCGAGGATCGTCAGTAGTGTATTTCTCGAATGTAAGAATATTTAGATTTGATATGAATTTCTCCATAATTCGAGGGCAGTTAGTGGCGTATTTATCGAACATAAAAATATTTGGATTTGATATGAATTTTTTTCGTAATTCGAGGGCCGTTAATGGCGTATTTTTCGAATGTAGAAATATTTGGATTTGATCTCCATGAATGATTTGTGGATCTTCTTGATGTATTTGGTTATCAACAAGAGGGGATTTTGATCCTTTTGTGATATTCCATGAGTTTCTTTATGAATATCTCACGAATTTGTGGATCTTGGAGATGCCCTTTATATAGGCATAATTTAGGGTTTAGATAGAATAGTCACCAAACTAGATTTAGGGTAAAGTTGTTCCAAAGAATTCTAATAAAAATTGAACTCTTTTTGTTGAGTTTATAAAATTTCAATGTCTACGGTGTCATTAAATAACTATTAAATAAGAAAAAGTGATATTTTTTTTAAAAAATGAATTAAAAAAGAAATGACGACACATAAAATAGAACAGAGAAGATAATAGAAAATAGTAAGAGAGAAGTAAAATTTAACTATGCATACATACATATTTAATATATATAATAAACTAATAATTATAGACGATAGCATTAGCTTTATGATATAAGTAGAGGATTACAAATATTAAAATTAAAATAGATATTATTAAGATAAAATGGAGAAGAATGTTTATTCTTTTAAGTTGGGGAGAGTTTGATTTTTAAAGAAAAGTTAAAAGGGCAAAATATTTTCATCCCAACAGAAGTAAGAATTCGTAATACTTAGGGCTGTGCAGAAACTGAACGATCGATAAACCAAACCGATAAAAATGTTATTGGGTTATTGGTCTTGGGTTATCGGGTTAACGACTTTTTATTGGTTTTACAAAAAATTTTATTGGGTAAATGGTTCGGTAACGATTTTAGCTTATTAGGTTATCGGTTAAACCGATAACCCAATAAGGATACACTAAATTATTGTTTTATCCCTATTTATGTTATATATATAAATCTCTCTCTCTCTCTCTCTCTATCTATTTATCTATCTATATATATATCTCCCTCTTTCTCTCTGATACAAGTATGAAGAGCACAAAAGGATACAAGGCCTGATCAAAGGCTCAAGCTTTGGAATTGGCAAGTGTTTGGAGTCTTTTAAAGTCTTATCAAGTTGAAGAAGGAGAAGGGAATCCATACACTCAAGAGGCGCCTCACTTGAAGGGCAAAAATGACTTATTGCCTTATATTTCAACACCCAAGAGGCGCCCAAAGTTAGGACTATTATGGTATTTTAATGGCCTCTTTTTACACTCTAAAGGAGCACCCTTTATAAGGGTATTTTTGTCATTGTTTGTAATAAGTATAAATAGGCACCTTAGCTCTTATTTTTCTTAGTTTTGACATAATGAATTGAGTGAATTTTCAGATTGGAATATTAGTGTTAGCTTGTAGTATTCTCCTTATCCTTAAGAGAGAGAAATCGAATTAGGGTTAGCACAATTGATGGATTTCACTTGTGTTGACAAATTGGCAAGAAAGGTGGGTTTTGAGGAGTGTGAATTCCCTTGGTCCACCTAAGAGGAAGGTTTGAGCTTCTATTTGTGAGGTATGATTGATGGTTTGATACACCATCTTTTGTTAATCACTTGGTAGAAGTAAACATCTTTTTATCTATCCTTTAATTTCAAGCATTCTTCTTCTTCATCCCCTTTCTTTGTTTTATTTTTCTCTTTGTGTGCTTGCTGATTTTTGCATCTTATATGTCCATTTCATAAATTCCCAGTCTTCTCTTGTATCATTTGGTATCAAAATCACGTTTTAGGGTTGTTCCTAGATCCCTAAGTCTTGGATTATTGATTACCTTGAAGAAAATCAACAAAAAATAGTGTAGAAAATCGAAAATCTCACAAAAAATTTGTTAACCCATTTTTGTGTTTTGAAAGATTTTTAGATCTTAGATCTACTTTGTTTTTGTGTGCTTTGTTGGTTTCAAGTGCTAGATTCTTGTTCCCTAGCACCTAGGGAGTCTAGATCTACATTTGGAACAAGATTTGGTTGAGTTTGAGCTAAGAACCTCCATGGATATGGTGTTTTGAAGCTTTTTGAGTGTAGATCCGTGTGGGTTTTGAAGTTGGACGTTGGTTTGTTGCTGATTTTTAGTTATTTGAGTTCACCTTGGCCTAAGGAACCTAGATCTACAAAAAAAATCAGAGTTGGAGTTCATTTGGTTAGTGGTCAAACTTTGGTCAACTCTTAAATATTCATCTTGTTCTTCCATGTTCATCAACTAAGGAAAAATATTCAAAGAGTGTGTTTGATCCAAAAAAGGAGAAGAAAGAGAGTGTACTTGGTGTTTGTGAAAGAATATTCCTTGCATTCATTGTCATCCAAAGAAAAAAGAGACAAAGAAATAATCAAAGTACAAAATCAAGTACATTCCAAGTACAAAGGAAGGGATCATTGTTTTTGATTCATTTGAAGCTCAAAAAAGTCTTTCAAACCTTCATTTTTCCCTTCCAAACAAAATTCTTCTTCACCAAAGGGGTTCTAGGCCGAGACTTGAGAATTAGGGTTGAAAAAATTTTTGAAAACTCAATATCCAACCACAAGCTACTATGTCATCACTAGCTAATCGGCCAAATTGAGTTCTTAGGTAGATTTCCTAGTTTCTAATTGTTGTTTCTAGTTTCAATTTTGTTGTTCTTTCACTTATTAGCAAACTAGTAAGTACCTACTAGTTTGGTAATTAGATTAGAGTCTGATTATTTCGTGTTTTCGATTTTTGTGTGCTTTTCTCATTTTTAATTCGTAGTAATTTGTTAGTTCAAGTCCGTGCATCATTTTATTTGAGTCATATCAAACAAAAATCGATTCCGTACCAAAGTATATTCACCACTCATTCATTTGCCAAGTATTGCCAAGTTTTCAACACTTGTGAGACCAAGTGTGAGGTAAGATCTGAGTGTGAGTGTGGTGAGGCCTTTTTGAACTAACTTGTTTGCTCGTTTTGTAGGTTGGTTTGCTTGCTGTTTTTATTTTTGCACCTTTTTAGGTATATTTTCCATGGAATTCGAAGGTACTACTTCTCAAACATTGGGAAATGATGCTATTGGAGCCTGATGGCTTGGGTCGAGACTTTGTTCAAAGAATGGAAGATAGTCATGATGCCTTGAGAAGAGACATGAAGGGTGATATGGATGCAATGAGGGGTGACATAATTAGAATTAAAGCAAGGGTTGATAGACTATGTCCATCAAAATCTCCTCAAAATTCAAACCACGAAATTCCAAACTCACTTGACCAAAGGCTACCTTCACAATTCCAAACACCTCAAGTCCAAAGATCTTATACTTCACAAAATCCAATGAATCCCTTCCACGAGTTAGAAACTAAAGAGAGTGAGATCAAGCCTCAATATGGAGATAAAATGTATGGTGAGGTACAAGAAGAGTGTGAAGAAAAGAGGGTAAGAGAAAGGGAAACCATGGGTAGTGAAGTTGGAAGAGAAAAGAAATGCTTGATTGTGGATCTTGTCCATAAAGAATCCTTATTACTCACTAACCAAAATACTAGCATTTTGCCTAGTATTTTCTCTTCTCATGTGCAGGTTCAATACCCTAGAATCCCCAAGGAGAAGCCCAAGGAAATTCCCTTCAAGCCCTTAGCCGAAAGTCCCAATTTTGGGATAAGTATTGAAGAAGTGAACCCAAAGGGAAACATTGACATATTCCCTTTTAATGTGGAGTATGAGATCTGCCATGATGTAAAACCAAGTGAAGAAAACACTTCTCATAATCTACATGGTAATAAAGCTATTTTCTACACTCCTAAAAACTTGAATTATTGTGATGTGGCAAGTAGTAGCCAAAGTGGTGTAGTTTTGGATTGTATTAGTAAAGAAGTGTATGAATATCCCTTTTGTGATACTCTTGGTGTTGATAGGTTGTATAAGGACCAAACTCTTTTTGTGAGTACGCAAGCACTAGTTGATCCTTTAGATGATAAAATCAATTCTTTTCGTAAGAATGATTTGTGTCCATCTAGTGCTAGCACTTATAACTTGAATAAGGTTTCATTATCATGTGAAAAGAGTATTCATACACTATATTACCCTCTTGTAGATGATAGCACCTTGGGTGATGTCTTCACACTTGATTCCTTCCTATACTATCTCTTTGCCTATGATCATAACCATGTTAATTTTGAATTGGTATTATGTAGAGGTAGTAAGTTTGGTGGCTGTTTTCCTTGCTTGAATGATGATGATTGTGAGTTTGGTAGCCTACTAAAAGGAGTGGGTCACCTCGGAGTAACCCTTTGTCTTCTACTGCCATTTGACCCCGGAATATTTTTGAGTTGTGGAAGGTGTAGTTTTGGTTCATTCTCATTATCTTTTAATATTGATTCTATTCAATTCCTTAGTATACTTTATGCTAAGATCTTCATGTCGAATACCAAGGATATGTGGGTATATGCCAAGTGTGAACAACCTTGGAGTGATGAAATATGTGTGTTAAGGGAACCTTTCTTAGCCGTAGATATCTAATTTTGAAAGTTTCCCTTCCCTTGAAAATAAGTGACATGTGTTTGTTTCAGATTGTATTCTCCACTCATTGATATTTGCTTTAAGTGTGTCCTTTGTGATGTTAGTGGTCGGATTTTCTTACTCCTCACAAAGGATGGTTGGTTGTATTCTAAGAGTGTACCCCCTTGGCATGTTTACCTCACTTATGGTACTAATGCTAACCCTCCTATCATGAGGATTGTGTTTTTTTTTTTCCTCCCTTTAGCTTTTCAAGGTGTGAATTTGAGGACAAATTCCTTTTAAGATGGAGAGAATGATACAAGTATGAAAAGCACAAAAGGATACAAGGCATGATCAAAGGCTCAAGCTTTGAAATTGGCATATGTTTGGATCCTTTTAAAGTTTTGTCAAGTTGAAGAAGGAGAAGGGAATCCATACACTCAAGAGGCGCCTCACTTGAAGGGCAAAAATGACTTATTGCCTTATATTTCAACACCCAAGAGACGCCAAAGTTAGGACTATTATGGTATTTTAATGGCCTCTTTTTACACTTCAAAGGAGCACCTTTAATAAGGGTATTTTTGTCATTGTTTGTAATAAGTATAAATAGGAACATTAGCTCTTATTTTCCTTAGTTTTGACATAATGAATTGAGTGAATTTTCAGATTGTAATATTAGTGTTAGCTTGTAGTATTCTCCTTCTCCTTAAGAGAGAGAAACCAAATTAGGGTTAGCACAATTGATGGATTTCACTTGTGTTGACAAATTGACAAGAAAGGTGGGTTTTGAGGAGTGTGAATTCCCTTGGTCCACCTAAGAGGAAGGTTTGAGCTTCTATTGGCGAGGTGTGATTGATGGTTTGATACACCATCTTTTGTTGATCACTTGGTAGAAGTAAGGGTCTTTCTATCTATCCTTTAATTTCAAGCATTCTTCTTCTTCATCCCCTTTCTTTGTTTTGTTTTTTCTCTTTATGTGCTTGCTGATTTTTGCATCTTATATGTCCATTTCATGAATTCCTAGTCTTCTCTTGTATCACTCTCTCTCTCTCTTTCTCTCTTTCTCTCTCTCTCTCTCTCTATATATATATATGTGTGTGTGTGTGTGTGTAGATTATATGCACTACTAATTCACAATTTAGTTATTCACATAGTATTAACCTATTCAGGGCAACAAAGGCACAATATAAAGTTCGGTTATTATCGTAATGAAAAGCTTGAAGCATTTAAAGCTTCCAACAGTTAGGATTTAATTTTTTTCCTAACTAACATTCAGTTCAAGTTTGAAGATTCTTGTAAACTAAAATGCATTGCCTATGTTTTGGCGGTATTAAGATTTCATTTTTTTATGTTAGTTGTTGCTATTTCTCATTTATAAGTATTTTCTTATTGGTTAAACCAAAAATCGAACCGTTAAGGACCAAAAATCAATAAATTAAAACTGATAAGAAAATATCTTATTCATTGATTATTGGTTTTACATATTTAAAAAATCAAAAACCGATAAATCAAACCAATAACACGTAAAATCTAACCGAACCGATCGATGCATACCCCTAGTAATACTAGCACACGAAATGTCCTTAAGAAAATAATTCCCCTCAAGTATGCAAGGTTGCGGAATTTTCGTCCCAAGATAAAATGGCCTAACAATCCGACTGTAGCGAATTTTCTTCGAACTCACTCAACGATTAGATGATCACACGAAGTTTTTAGAAGTAATAGAATATTTTCCTTATGCAGAATTTTCTCATACTAAATTTGTAGAAAAAATGCAGGTTTATATAGCCATAAAATGCCCCTTCCTAAAGGTGGCAATGGTTCATCCGAAAAGGTGTATTCTTTGGAAGAGTCATGTCTATTCATTCAAAATATTCTATTTTTTTCTGAACAGAGACAACTATCCGAACAGTTACTCCTTTTTCAAAACAGTGTGTGTTTTCCTCAAAGTGTTGTGTCCTTCCATTTTTCATTCATACCAATTGAACCCAACAATCCCCCACATGAATGGGGAATGACTATTCTTTGTAAAACTTTACGGACAAGTATGTGATCATCAAGTAAGGACTGATTGTATCTGGATAAGTGTGTTTTCTTTTAAACTTTTCGTAGTGAACATGCATCGGATACACTCAGTCAATCGGTAGATTTGATATCTTTGAACCGTCGAGCTTTAATGTACACCTAGACAACACATGTCACACAACAAGTCTTTTACCGTTTATGATTCTCACGGTTTTGTTCGTTTCAGCCATGAACACGCCCCGATCTTATAAGAGCTTAGAGAATAGGTCTTTACTAACATTCTCTTTGAATTGGCTTCCACTTCGCCCTCACATAGGTAATTTCTAAACGTTCAATCCTGTAGATTAAATTATTTGGTCAAATCTGTCAAATTTAGATAATCATTAAAAGACTTCACACCATAAGTCTTATCCTTGTTTACTAAACATTGTCTACATCATGAGAATAGGTTGGGTATATTGACAATATTGAACCTGTCAGACACAATTTTTTTTTATTTCCTTAAACCTAGCTCTTGGGATCTCCAGTCCGCTAGGTAGAGTTACTGTTATGCTGACTTGTCTTAGGCCGTAAGCCCATTTCCTTAGATGTCCTCTCAACTCCTTCTCTAGATAGACCTTTTATAAGTGGATACGACACATTATCCTTTGACTTCACATAGTCAACAGTAATAATTCCACTAGAGAAAAGTTCTCTAACGGTATTATATCTTCATCTTATATGACGAGATTTATCGTTGTACATCATGCTCCCTGCCCTACCTATTCCACTTGGCTATCGTAGTGTATACATACTGGTGTCACTAGTTTGGGCCAATAAGGAATATCTTTCAAGAAATTTTGGATCCATTCTGCTTTTTCACCGGCTTTATCTAATGCAATAAACTCAGATTCCATTGTAGAGCGAGTAATACATGTCTGTTTGGATGATTTCAAAGAGAATGCTCCTCTACCGATAGTAAATACATATCATCTCGTGGATTTTACTTCGTTCGATCCGATGATCCAATTTGCATCACTATATTCTTCAAGTACTGCAGGATATTTATTATAATGCAAAACATACTCTTGAGTGTATTTAAGATACCCCAAAACTCTTCTCATTGTCATCCAATGAGTTTTATTGGGATTACTCGTGTACCAACTCAACTTACTAATAGAACATGCTATGTCTGGTCATGTACAATTCATGATATACATTAAACATTCTAACACTCTTGTGCACTCAACCTGTGAGTCACTTTCACCTTCATTTTTTTGAAGTGTAAAGCTCACATCTAATGGAGTCTTGGCAATACCCAATTCCAACTACTTGAATTTATCAAGTACCCTTTCAATGTAATGAGACTGTGACAATGCTAATCCGTGTGGAGTTCTATGGATTCTTATTCCTAAGATCACATCCGCAACTCCAAGCTCTTTCATATCAAACTTGCTCTCGAGCAGTCATTTCGTAGCATTTATGTTATGAAGTCTCTACTGATGATCAACATATCATCCACATACAAATAAATAACGACTTGGTGATTTGAAGTGTCTTTAATGTATACACATTTATCACATTCATTAATCTTGAACCCATTTGCCAATATGGTTTGGTCAAACTTTGCATGCCATTGTTTAGGTGCTTGTTTTAGTCCATACAACGACTTAACAAGTTTACACACCTTATTTTCTTTTCCTGGAACCACAAAACCCTCAGGCTGTTTCATTTAAATTTCTTCCTCTAATTCTCTATTTAGGAATGCTGTTTTCACATCCATTTGATGGATTTCTAGACCATATACTGCCGCCAAAGAAATTAACATCTGAATTGACATTATCCTCATTACAGGTAAGTATGTATCAAAATAATCAAGGTTTTCCTTTTATTTAAAGCCTTTTACAACAAGTCTTGCCTTGTATTTTTCAATAGTACCATCCGCTTTAATTTTCCTTTTGAAGATCCATTTAGAACCTAAACGCTTATTTCTTGGAGGAAGATCAACCAGTTCCCACGTATGGTTGTTTAAGATTGAATCAATCTCACTATTTATTGCCTCTTTCCAAAAGGATGAGTCTGAAGACGTCACCATTTCTTTAAATGTTTGAGGCTCATTTTCTAAGAGAAATGTTACAAAATCCGATCCAAACGAAGTTGACGTTCTTTGGTGTATACTACATCTTGGATTCTCATCATTATGTACATCCTCACTTGGTTCATCTCGAGGTCGTTTAGACCCCCTACTAGACTGTTCATGTCTGAATAAATGTGTTCAAGGAATTCAGCATTATTTGATTCAATTATCGTATTTTCATTGATATCCAGATGTTCATATTTATGAACCAAAAACCGACATGCTTTACTATTTTTAGCATATCCTATGAACGTGCAGTCCACCTTCTTAGGTCCTATCCTTATTCTTTTAGGCATAGGAACTTGGACCTTCACTAGATATCCCCACACTTTGAAATATTTCAAGTTGGGTTTCCTTACTTTCCATTTTTCATATGAAATTGATTGTGTCTTAATATGGGGCACTCTATTTAGTATTCAGTTAGCCATAAGGATAGTTTCCCCCCACAAGTTTTGCGGTAAACCTGAACTTATTAGTAATACATCCATCATTTTCTTCAAGGTTCGATTTTTCTTTTTCACAATTTTATTAGATTGAGGTAAATACGGGGTCATAGTTTGATGGACAATTTCATTCTTTACACATATTTGCACAAAGGGAGAATCATATTCTACGCACATATCACTTCTTATCGTTTTGATCTTTTTCTCCAACTGATTTTCAACTTCTGTTTTATATTGCCTAAACGCATCTATTGCTTCATCCTTACTGTTAGCAAATAGACATAACAATATCTAGAGAAATCGTCAATAAAAGTTATAAAATACTTTTTTCCACCACGAGATGGTGTTGACTTTCATATCGCAAATGTCAGTGTGGATTGAGTCTAAGGTATTGGAATTCCTTTCAACGGATTTATACGGATGCTTAGCATACTTTGATTCCATACACATTTGACATTTTGATTTATTGCACTCAAAGTTTGGCAAAACTTTTAAGTTAATCAGTTTTTGCAAGGTTTTGTACTTGACATGTCCTAAACGACTATGCCACAAATCATTTGACTCTAGCAAGTAAGAAGAAGCCTCAACTTTATTCATTTCAACAACCATTACATAAAGTTTGAAAAGACCCTTATTGAGGTAGCCCTTTCCTACATATGTTTCATTCTTGCTTATTACAACTTTATCCAAAACAAACACACACTTAAATCCATTTTTAATGAGAAGTATTGTCGATACTAAGTTTTTCCTAATATATAGTAGGAACATAGAGAACATTGTTGAGAGTCAACACCTTGCCGAAAGTAACTTTTGGGAATATCTCCCCACTTCCTTCAACCTTGGTTGTTGTGTTATTTCCTATGAAGATCACTTCTTTGGGACCAACGAAATCATAAGTAGCAAAAGCTTCTTTGTCCGCTCAAACATGTCTAGTGGCTCCTAAATTAAACCACCATTCATTTGGATATCCAACTAGATTCAGTGATCATATCACATAGATTTTCAATCTTTCTAGTTGTTTTCAACATGTTTATCTAATCTCTTTTCTTGTCCAGAGGACTTCTTCATCTTCTTATTATTTGGAGCATCATCCTTAACAAGAACTACAACCATCATTGATGATTTTTCATTCAACTCATTATTGCCATCTATCTTGGAATGACTCACAAGATCTTTCAGATCAGACAATTAATTTTCAATCATCATTATATATTATTATTATTATTTAAGAAGATGAGGATCTATACTTGTGAACATTTGCATTGCAAGTTTGGCCAGTTAGAATGACATCATTTGCTGTCATTCTTTGAAGTTCATGCCAAAATATTTTTCTATTTCTCTATTGTTTTTCATTGCTAGAGCAATACATAAACGAGTTAATGACGCAACATTGATAGTCATTGGGACAACACCATTCACAACCAAATCAATTTATTATTCAGTTTCATTAGTCATTTTCTTGTCAATATTTGGCATACCTTTAGTATTTCAGAATACTAACACTAAAGAATTTAATCTTTAGCCAACTTGTTTCTTGTCAATGATGAAGTTTGTATATCTTCAAATCATCAACCGAATGAACTATGAAACATGATGAAGTTTTTATGACTTCAAATCGTAATCAAATTCAAATAGAGTAAAATCCTACAGATTTTAAACTCCGGAAACCAATACAGAGATCTTAACGAATCGGTGAAATTCTTATATTCTTCGAACCGAATTCTCATACTGATTTCTTGATGAAGTTTTTATATTATTCTAATCGAGGGAATAGAAATCAAAATATTTTAGTCTCCACAAAATCAGACCCAATACAGATTAACCAAATACTTGATTTATAAATGACGATAATTTTTTTTCTTCACCAAACAAGCACACACACAAAAAATATTTTTATACTTTCCTTAACATTGTTTTTCTCAATTTTGATAAAATCTGTATTTTTCAATAATAACTTCAAACACATGTTCAAATTAACGTATGAACAATAAGTTCAACCCAACTTATGAACATAAAAAAAATGAAGTTCAAACTATTTTCTGGAAACTAGTAAAACCAAATGTTAAGAACTTCAACATAAGTTCAACCAACTTATGAACTATATCAAAATGAAGTTTCAAGAACTTAAAACACAAGTTCAAAAAGTTGAAAAAACTATCAATATGAAGTTCAACTATTTACTGAAAAAACAGAAATGAAACAATACAGATTAGTAAAATATTTCCTTAAGATTGTTGTTTCGGGTACACAAAATTTGTATTTAGGCACAACTCAAGTTCAAGTATAAAACAAGAACACTTATGAAGTTATTTAACACCCTCAACACAAGATCAAAAAGACCTTTCAAAGAAGTGTGTTTTTAGAAAAATTAGATGAAACAGAAAAATGTCAAGTCCTTCGACTTCACGAAGTGTCCTTAAGAAAATAATTCCCCTCAAGTACCCGAGGTTGCGGAATTTTTCTCCCATAATAAAATGGCCTAACAATCCGACTGTAGCGCGCGGTACTTCAAACGATCGTATTTTCTTCAAACTCACTCAACGATTAGATGATCACACGGAGTTCTTAGAAGCAAGAGAAAATTTTCCTTATGCAGAAATTTTTCATACTAAACCTGTGGAAAAAATGCAGGTTTATATAGCCATAAAGTGCCCCTTTCGAAAGGTGGCAATGGTTCATCCGAAAAGGTGTATTCTTTGGAAGAGTCATGTCTCATTCGAAACATTGTGTCTTTTTCTGAACAAACACAATCATCCTAACAATCACTCCTTTTTTAAAACAATGTGTCTTTTCCTCAAAGGGTTGTGTCCCTCCATTTTCCATTCACACCAATTGAACCCAACAAAAAGTAACTAGACAAGGACACAACAAATAATATTCAAAATTAAGGAAAATGAACTTACAATATTAATGTCGAAGGAAGAGTGGAGCAAACTTGGGAAGAAGATAGCTCCAATGAAGAGAAGAAGGGTGACGAAAATTGTTAATGAAGATCTCAGTGTAGTCGTCTTGTTCGCCATTAATCAACAAATTGTCAACATAAACATACAAGTTGTTGCATGCATGCACTGCCAATACATCTGTCCACTTCAATATATGTCAACTGATCATAAAATTATTTGTGATGGTAAACTTTTAAGTTTATCACAATATATGTTATTTGCTTTAGCAGTATACTTCTCATTTATTGTGGCATGAGCTTAGATTAATAAATTTTTAATTTATTATGACAAATGTCCAAATCATAGTCCGTATAACTTCTCATATGCATATTTTTCATCCTTAATAAGTTGAAGATATTAAATATTTCAATCATTTACATTCTTAATATGATAATTATTTTTTTCCGGGTAAACCTAAAAATTACTGCGATTTATATTTCAATCGTAAAAACTTCATATATTACAATTTAGAATGAATGGGGCTATCATATATAAGTTCTACGAGAGACTTCAATTTATGTATCATAATTATTATTTAAACATTATTAATGTCATGATACTTGTAGATAAACAATTAGATCTTTTCTATAGCTCTTGATCGTTAGCGTGTCTATATTATCAAATTTGCTCTCGAATTAAGGTTTCCGATTGGATTGGTTATAAGTCTACCATACTCTACCATACTGTAGAGAAAAGAATGCATGTTCATCCGGACACTAACGTTATTATAAAAAAAAATAGACGTTATTAATGTCATTAAATAAACAGTAATCAAATGCATATTTAAAGACAATTTAAAACTAAAATATTAGATTCTAAAATTTAGTATTTCAAACATCTCATTCAGAAACATTTACCACTAATATATGAATATCCTCTATCATAGCTAGTAACAACGGGTTTTGGCTGTAGCTGACAAAAGAGTTTTAAAATGAGGTATAGGTGACACAAGTCTTAATTATTAGGTGGAGGTGACAATTACTTTATTATGGATTAAGAAAGTTGGAAAAGTTTGAAAATAACCCACAACTTTTTAAATTTACACTTTGATCCAAATGTTAGCCTATATAACGAAAAACGGAGAGAAAAAAAGGCGTCTTTCTCTCTCTTCTCACCATTGTTGTTTTCTCTCTCTTAGAGATTTTTGTTGTTCATTGTTGTTGCTGCTTCATTCATCATCTTCTGCTTCATTATCATCATTTTCTACTTCATTATCATCTTCATCTTGTTCTTGTTGATCATTTGTTGTTATTGTTGTTACCGCTACTGTTGCTATTTGATCAATTTCTTAGGTCAAATTTTGTTTCGAACATTACTTTCCACTTTGACATTACTTCATAGGAGACGTTGGTACTGTCAAATTATGATTTTTAGTTGAATTTGTCATCTAGGTAACTGCTATTGTGTTGTTGTTTTCCAACAATGGATAGAACCCAGTTATGAATCCAACATAAGATCCATCTGTTTAAACAGATAAATTATCTGT
This sequence comes from Capsicum baccatum var. pendulum, assembly GCA_030864225.1. Lineage (NCBI taxonomy): Eukaryota > Viridiplantae > Streptophyta > Magnoliopsida > Solanales > Solanaceae > Capsicum > Capsicum baccatum. The sequence continues at coordinate 83,225,879 of CM061552.1, forward strand.
TGCGACAGATTAGACATCTGTTTCAACGGAAGATTGATATGTTGGATTCATGTTTAAACAAATGGGTCATCTGTTGCAACATTTGACACATCTGTTGCAACATATTAGTTACCTGTTGCAACAGAACCTGAACAAGATTCCAGAATCTGTTACAATAGATTACTAACCTATTACAACAGGTAAGTCATATGTCGCAACAGATTAATTATCTGTTGCAACTATCACTCATCTGTTGGAATCAGCTTTAAAGGTGATTTAGTACTATAACATTAATCCCAACAGGTGCTTCATCTGTTGCAACAGATATTTAGGAGCGTAACATGAATCCCAACAGGTAAGAATCTGTTGTGACTGATCACTTACCTGTTGCAACAGATAACACATCTGTTGGGATTTATTCACGATACTGTAAAATCACTATCAACTTTTTTTTAACAAATAACTTTATTTAGGTACCACTAATGGAGGGATCAATAACAATAGGGGTGGATTGTCATGGTCAATGGATCGAGAAGAGCAATCGATATGTACGGCGTTGGACGGAGAGTGAAATGCTAGAGACGATAACTATGACAGTCCTAAGTGATGTTTCATATGATGATTTTGTGAACTTAATCATCAGCTTTTGTGAACTGTATTGTCAACTGGGAGAATTTGCCATCAGCTTCATGCACAGCTCCTTTGAAAATCAGAGGGTACTGCCTTTCAAGATAACTGATAAGGTTCGGTTGCGTGCTTATCTAAGTGATTCAACCAGGCCGGTGTTAAAGGTGTACATGGTTGAAAAGATGAGAGAGAATGAGAACTAGAATGTAGAAGAAGAAGTAAAAGAAGACTTCTTTGATGACAGGTTGGATGATCTAGACATGAATATTCCAGATAATGATCAAACACCTACGCCCGTTGATGCGACCAATACGATGTGCAGTTCTTCTCAATTGACACAGTCTGAAAATCTTCAAGATGATGGAACCGGCTATTTTATTGGAATGTCATTCAAGGACAAGAATGAACTATCTAACATTTTATTTATTTCTTGCTTGAAAAAAGATTTTAAAATAAAGAAGGTGATTAATTTGAGCAGTGTCTTTTGCTGCAAATATGCTAATTCGAACTGCAAGTGGTGGTTGAGAGCGGTGAAGTACGCAAGTTCTGACAGATTCATCATTCATAAACATAAAAAGTATCACACATTTGGTTCGTAACACATCTCGGGCCAAAATCCTCACGCCACGCCAAAGGTCCTCGGTGAATATTTCAGGAGTAGTTTTCCCGATGCCAAAGACCCTTCAACAAGGCTTATGGCCAATCAACTCCTTACGAATATGGGTGTCCTGGTCAGTTATTGGAAGGTATATACGGCCATGGGGATTGCCAAGGACCTGGTTAGGGGGGTATTGGAGCATGGGTATGAAGTCTTGGATGCTTACCGTTACATGATTGAGTCCACAAATCCTAAAAGTAAGACGACATTGCATCTGGATAAAAATGGAAGGTTCAAGTACTTTTTTGTATCCTATGGTGCTTGGATTCAAGGTTTTGGACATTTGAGAAAAGGCATAGCTGTCAACGGTACCTTCTTGAGGAGCAGGTATAATGGAGTTCTGATAACGGCAGTGGTGCAGGATGCGAAGAATCACATTTTTCTTGTCACTTTTTATGTAGTGGACAAGGGATGTGATGCCTATTATGGATTTTTTTTGAACAACTACGACGCTGCGTCGAAGATACCGAAGAGTTATGTTATGTATAGGATAGACATCCAAGTATTCCAAAGATGGGTTCACTTTTCTTTACTTCAGCTTACTTTTGTTGTTGCATCAGGCATGTTGGAGAGACATTCGAAACATCTATCACAATGAAAGGGTCGTCATCCTTTTTTATAGAGCAGCTAAAGCATATAGTAGAGAGGAGTTTTTAGACTATTTCAATCAAATAGCTGATGTGAATCCCAAGGTAGCAGAATTTCTCGCACGTGTCAGTTTTAAGAGATGGAGCCGGGCATTCTGTCCATCAAATAGGTACATTCTTATGAATTTAATATCTTGTTTGATTTACAAGTTTAGTATGATGTCGTACTAAGTGATTCTTTTTTATAGATACAATATTATGACATCAAATATAGCTGAATCAGAGAATTCATTATTTGGCGATGAAAGAGAATTTCTCATCAAGGCTATGTTTGAAAAAATAAGCGAGAAGTATAATAATTTTTTATTTTTTTAACGAAAGACGTGTACAGTTCAAGTGCCCAAAAAAAAAGAACCCGATTTGTTCTTGAAGTCGAAAAGAAAATATCAACGAACATCAGTTTGGGAAATAGGTTATTCTCTCATAAAATAGCAGATTACAAATTCTGTATCACCGGTCATGGTGATGCTGCCACAGTCGATCTTCAAACAAGATCTTGTACGTGTAGAGTTTTTGACTTTGACAAAATACCATGTCCACATGTTATGGCAGCTCTTCGAGCTCAATAGGGTCATAAATATGGACCTGAATTTTTGAGCACTCCTCTCAATATTATTCGATGGAAAAATATGAAATGGCATATAGTAGGCATATTACTCCGGTACCACCCGAAGAATCTTGGGTTGTTCCAGTAGAGCTTATGGAGAGATTAATACCTCCTCCATATATTGATTCGAGCACTATCAAATCGGGAAGAAAGTCATATAAGAGGAGGCATAGAGTTAGAGAATCATTTTCATCAAGAAGAAACAAGTGCTCCATATGTAAGTGCGCTGGCCATAAAAGAACTACATGCCCAAATCATAATCCACCATGATTGTTGTAATTGCAGAAACTTTGTTGTTGTTTGTTTGTTTATTGTGGACTTTTATATATTTAACTCATTGTTGTGAACCTAATGTTATCATTTATTATATATAAAATATCTTTTTTTTAAATAAATCGTGCATCAATAAAAAGAGGCAAAACATGAACTAAATAATACAACAGACCATAATTATTCTCAACAGTTGCACAAACAACTGGAATGTTTTCCTCCAACAGATGACAAATCTGTTGAAACAGATGGATAATCTATTGATAGAAACCCAACAGATGACCAATCGGTTCCAACACATGGTCCATCTGTTGAAAGAACTCCAAAGTCAAAATTGCTAGTGCTACTGGATTTAATATTGCCTCTAACCGTCGATATATTAACATGTATTAGATTAGAAGAAATAGACTAAATGAAAATTGAATAAGAATTAAAATGCCAAAGTCTGACTAAAAGTAAATTTTTCATTAAACAAAAACTAAAATACATTAGGTATAGATCCGATATAGAAAAATTAAAATACATACGCTAAAAGAAAAAATACATTCTAATTATTATTATTATCATCATCATCATTAATAACATCCAACTAATCAACTCGCAGCAGTAGGGCTCTCATCAGCCTCTACATCTCTCTGAACATCGTCACGCTCACAACAACCAACTCGCTCTGCAGGTCATTAACCTTCCTTTGAAGTTCCCGCATCGTGTCGCATAGAATAGCAATGTTTGAAAAAGGATCATCCATATCTAGAACACGTATGAATTGACAAATGTAAAGAAAAAAATTCAAAATGTAATACAACATATACGACCAATTGGTAAATTTACACCAGAAAAAAACTTACCTCAACGAGAAAGAAATATGCTCTTTGAAGAGAAGTGGTTGAAGATGTCACACGAAAAGAAAAAATGCAAGAAATAAATAGAGTTGAATGAAGATTAAGGAGGGACCTATTTATAGAGGATTGAATCTGGACGTGTCAGGCCAAAAGGCGAAACTGTTCAGCTCCATTGTATTAATTACATTCAAATTGGTTGCATTTTATTTTTTGTGAAAAGTCGCGACTTTTTCTTTTACATTAATTACTTCTCACCTTTTCATAGCGGTTTGAGACTCGATAAAAGCTGTTATTATTGAGTTGTTGCAGTAGATTTTTTGGATACAGTTTCACTTTCGCAGCTCATCCAGTTTTTTTATTTTTCATGTCAATTTTATAAGCTAATTTCGCTATACTTTTCTTCCCACTCTGTGTATCCTCTTAGGCAAGGACTGAGATGATATATGGCATTCTCAACCTCCCTCTTCCCACATAGGTTTTCTCCCAAACACCTTCCATTGTATAATAGTCTCCTCCAACAGCCCATCTATATAAATTAGGACCAGGGAAATTTTTATCAGATCCATCATTGTTTGTTGTAGTGCGAGGCTTCAGAGGCCTTTCAACAAGTCCATTGCGCTATTAAAATCGGTCCAATAACTATTGGATATTTACACTGCTGCCAAAAACTTAAAACCTTCCCCTAACTTGAAACAAAAAATGAGCATGAACCATCATTAAATTATAACGGGGTATCGACACCACCGTCTTGGTCCCTCAGCCTTACCAGTTCGAACCTAACAATCTTAACTATAAAATGCCATATCTTGTTTGAAGGATTAATGCCTAATAGGTAAAGAACAAGAAGGATTAAAGCCTAAAAGGTAAAGAACAAACATTCACAAAATCATTATACTAGATGTGTGTTTTCATGATAGGTCAGTAATACATACCTCCCATATATGAAGTGGTTCCATCTGCAAGCAGCTTATTCCTCCGAATTCATCTTTACTCTAGCCTTTAATGTTGGCCAGGAAAAAGTGGATCCAGTTTCACTTTCTTTTGTCTGCAAACAAGAGAAATACATTTGATGTCAAACAAGATAAGAACAAAAAGAAAACAAAAAGAACATTACAAAAGGGTAACACAAAATTAAGTGAATCAACAGATGACCAATACGATGCAACAGATTACCCATCTATTCAACCGATGAGACATCGTTGCAAAGGATGGATGACATGTTGTAACAAATGGGTTATCTATTGGAATAAATCAAACCAGCCTTGCTACTGGTTTGATTTCTTCAAATAGTTGCTCCGTCTGCTCCAACAGCTGATTCATCAGTTGCAACAGTTGAGAAAACTGTTGCAACATCACCACCAACAGTATCAACAACAAAGAAACAACACCATATATTTCAATTCCATCCACAACACAAACAACACATGTTTCAACATAACCACCACCCTCAACAAAAGCACCACCAAAGTACCAAACAAAATGCATAAAAAAACTATACTAACAACAAGGCTTTTTAAGTTCTCCCAACAGATGACTTTTTTTGCATATTTTAATAAAAACAACGGTTCATTCATTCAAGACTTAAAAGTCACCTTTCTTTCAATTTTCTCAATAAATAGAAAACTGGTAATTCATAAATCATTAATAGCAATAGATGTAAATATCTAATTTAAATAACATACAAAGAAGAAGACGAGATGAAAAGAGCAATAGTGAACCGTACCTGCAATGTCAAAAAAGCAAATGGATTAGAACATCCAGTTTAGTTGAGAAAAGATATTGATTGGTTAAGATCCTAAAGGATCCTTATTCGAAAGAAGAGAGAAAATAGAGGAAAAAAAGAAAACAAAGATAATTGAGAATAGAGAATAAAGAAGAGTAATGAGTTGAGTCTAGACTACTTTATGGATGCAAGAGAGAGAGTTCAAGATATGGGGGGTTTTAAATATTCATTAATAACTTTTGAAGGGCACGAGGAGACCGTTACATTTAAAAGACCAGATAATAGTACTCACTCGAGAGATTTTTGAGTTATCCAAGTAGTATCGAGTAATAGTTTTTACCGCCTTAGTATTTTTACTTTTTTATCTCGGACAGGAAATACCTAAATTGCTTTAAAAAAAGGATCTTAAAATATTTAAGTACAATAGATGACTTAATCTGTTTGATAGTTTACAACAGATTCATGATCTGTCGCAATAAATGACGTAATCTATTTGATAGTTTACAATAGATGTGTAATATGTTATAACAAATTACCTAATCTGTTTGATTTGATCCAACAGAAAAGACATTTGTCACAACAGGTTGAACATTAACTGATATATAATTTCAATTGAGTTCATATGTTAGACTAATACCTTAATTGAATGTGAGTTCTCATAGGGTCAACTACAACTTCAATTGAGTCTTTTGGTAATTGCATGATGAGATGGTATTGTGTTCCTCTAGACCAGAGTCGTCGATCGATCACTCTGAGCCAAACCGATTGTTACTACCTCATATGTTAAACTAATACCTTAATTAATTAATCTAGGACTAGGGTACTAATACCTTAATTGAATAATCTAGGACTAGAGGTGAGTTCTCATAGGGTCAACTACAACTTCAATTGAGTCTTTTGGCAATAGCATGATGAGACAGTACTGTGTTCCTCCCGACCAGAGTCGTCGATCCATAACTCTGAGCCGAACCAATTCTTACTACCTTATATATTAGACTAATACCTTAATTGATTGATCTAGGACTAGGGTCCTAATACCTTAGTTGAATAATCTGGGACTAGGGGTGAGTTCTCACAGGTCAACTACAACTTCAAGTGAGTCTTTTGGTAATTGCATGATGAGACAGTGCTGCGTTCCTCCCAACAAGAGTCATCGATCGATCACTCTGAGCCAAACCAATTCTTACTACCTCATATGTTTAACTAATACCTTAATTGATTAATCTAGGACTAGGGGTGAGTTCTCATAATTTCAACTATAATAGATGACAACGCCTATTTGATAATTTACAACACATGGGTAATCTATTGTGACATATGACTTAATCCATTAGATAATTTACAACAGATGAGTAATCTATCGCAACAGATGATTTAATCTATTTGATAGTTTACAACAGATTCGTGATCTATCCCAATAAATAACATAATCTGTTTGGTAGTTTACAATAAATGCGTAATTTGTTGCAACAGATTACATAATCTATTTGATTTGATCCAACAGAAAAGACATCTGTTGCAACAGGTTGAACATTTATTTATATATAATTTAATTGAGTTCATATGTTAGACTAATACCTTAATTGAATATGAGTTCTCATAGGGTCAACTATAATTTCAATTGAATCTGTTGGCAATTGCATGATGAGATGGTATTGCGTTCCTCCCAACCAGAGTCATCGATCGATCACTCTAAGCCAAACCGATTCTTACTACCTTATATGTTAGACTAATACCTTAATTGATTAATCTAGGACTAGAGTACTAATACCTTAATTGAATAATCTAGGACTAGGGGTGAGTTCTCATAGGGTCAAATACAACTTTAATTGAGTCTTTTAGCAATTGCATGATAAGACGGTATTGCGTTCCTCACGACTAGAGTTCTCGATCGATAACTCTGAGTCGAACCGATTCTTACTACCTCATATGTTATACTAATACTCTAATTGATTAATTTAGGACTAGGGTACTAATACCTTAATTGAATAATCTGGGACTAGGGGTGAGTTTTCATAGGGTGAACTATCGATTAATCTAGGACTAAAGGTGAGTTCTCATAGGGTCAGCCACAACAAATGGCAGCGCCTATTAGATAATTTACAACATATGGGTAATATGTTGTGACATATGACAATCCATTTGATAACTTACAATAGATGTGTAATCTATAGCAACAAATGACTTAATCTGTTTGATAATTTATAACAGATCCGTAATTTATTGTTACCTAATCTGATTGACAATTTACAATAGATAAGAAATCTGATGCAATATATTGAACATTTATTTTTTACAATTTCAATTGAGTTCATATGTTAGACCAATAGTACCTAAATTGATTAATTTAGGAACAAGGGTGAGTTTTCATAGGGCCAACTAGAGTACTCGGTCAACTACAACTTCAATTGGTTTTATACAATTTCAATTGAATTACCCTTTTGACAATTGCATGATGAGAGGGTTAAAAATTACGCATATATTTTATGATTTTAAAAATAATTAAGATCAATTTAGACCAAATTAATATTTTTAATTCGGACCAAATTAATATTTTCAAAACTTGTCATTCTTTTCTAAAATACAAATCAACCCATACAAAATATTTCATCATTTCAAATCTCCAGGTCTCGCTCTTTCTCTCTCATTCTCACTCAACAATATATTACAAACAACAACTACTCAACAAATTTGCTCAACCCTCCATAATAGATCGCTTTTCTTTTCATTTCCGACCACATAGGTGTTATTTTTTACTTCATTCTTGCTTGTATCAATTGTTTTCTTTGTCTTCGTAGGCAACAGAGTTCGAGAAGAGCTTTATATTTGTTATTTTTTCTAAAAAATAAGGGATTTTAAGTTAATGATGAAAAATAAAACTTTTAGTTGTATTATTTTCGAGAATGGGTTTACAATTTTGAGTTTTGATGGTAAAATCATAGGAAGAACTTGAGAAATCTCTAATTTCCGTCGTAGTGTTCCGATGACTGTCGTGGTATTATTGGATGGTATTTGTGGTGGTGGTGGTGGTGGTGTTTGTGGTCATCGTGGTAGAACTGGTGGTGGCATTGGTTGGTGGTGTTTGTGGTGGCTGTCAGTGGTGTCGGTATTCGTGGTGTTTGTTTGTTGGCATTTGTTGGTGGTGTTTATGGTGGTGACTGTTGGTGTGTCGGTATTCATGGTGTTTGTAATGTATTTTTTAAAATTTATGCATACTTCAATTGTAATGTAATTTTTGTTTTTCTTTGTTTGTAGGTAAAACATGTCTCCCAAAAGAAAAGAAAGTGAAAGTGAATCATCGTCTGACCACCTAAAAAAAGGCTACAGTACAGAGAAATTCAGAGGAGCTTCCTAAACAATCTCAGTTAAGGAAAAGTGGAGCTGAGGAGAGATGTGAAAACAACATTGAGGAAGGTAGACAAGGGTCTGTAGATGGTGATAAAGAAAATGAAAGTGAGAAAGAGGAGGAATTGGAGAGTGAGAAAGAGAAAGAGAATAATCATCAACATAATGATAATGGATCACCAATGGGGCGTGAATTAATATCAACATCCCAGCATGATCATGTCAAAACTTTTAGTATTGACAGGTTTCAAGTTTCGATGCCGATAAATGACCAAGAAGCAAAACAACTAACTAGTCAAATTGTACTTAAATGTCAGATGGGGAAAATTTTTGAACATTTTATGAAAATTATGAAGAACGAAACATAGGCAGACTTTTTAAGAAGAGTTTCTTTGGACGCTTTCTTGAGTTGTATGAGGACCCCTCTACCCATATTTGTTTCCCTATGACGATGGTATATGGTCTTCTAAAGCACAGGATCAAGTACGTGGGGGATGATAAAGATCCGAAGGAGGGGGGAAAAAGAAGATGGATGAAATTTGGATCAACTACTATGGCATGCCTATTTGTTTTGGCTTGGAAGAGGTTGTCATAGTGACGGGCTTGAGATGCCATCGTCCAGAAGGACCACCTCCCCGCAAAATATTCAAGGCAAGAAAATGCAAGGAAAATATAGATGGATTGTTTGACATTGCTCGACGTGGCTACAAAGCATCGAATTTGTTGAAAGATCTCAAGGATGAAACCATACCAGAGCAGTACAGGGAGCAATTATGATTAGTTTAGTTTGCCCATTTGATTATATTGGAAAGAGACATCAACAAGGTCATAGAAACTGATTTGTTGGCATGTGCTGAGGATTTTGATAAATTCAACAATTATCCCTGGGGATATGACAGCTTCTACTTGACTGTCCAATATTTACTGGCAAATTTATCCTCAGGGACGACCACATTATACAGCTTTCCTTGGTCTTTTATGGTAAAATTAATCACTAATTTTACTCATCCATTAATTTATATTGAATATAGTTATTATGATTTTTTTTGCTTGCTTCCTATTTACATTTTTTAGGCTTGGGCATTTGAAGTCCTTCCTCCCCTACGAAAGCAGTTAATGGATTACCTGGATGAGGTTTCTCATCCAAGGAGGTTTAGGTGGTTGGCTGCAATGAGCAACACAAATATTAATGAGGCTGATCTCTTTAACCCTTCGGATGATGACTACGTCTTCTTCAAGTAAAATAATTTTACTCAAAGAAAGACATTGAACAAATGTTATATCTGGTGCAACAGATGTTATATCTAATGTACCAGATGGGACATTTGTTGCGACAGGGTATATCTTACATCAGATTACCCATCTGTTTCTTTGGTTCTCTGAACCCGAATCCTAACAGATTAACCATCTACTGCAAATTATGCAACAGATGTGTAATTTGATAACATATTATTCATCTGTTATGACGTACAGATCATCTGTTGCATAACCGATTACCCATCCTGTGCAACTGTTGCAACTGTTGCAACAGAGGATTGATATTTTGCATCAGATTATCCATATGTTGCTCTGTTTCTTTGAACCAGACTCAAACGGATTTTAACGATATACTGCAAACTATGCAATAGATGGGTGTTTTTTTTAAATGTAGCCCAACTGTGAAAATCATTATATTATATAATTTAAATGCACCTGCCTTTTTTTCTTTTTTATAGGTTGTGCATCCATGGATCGTGCCTACTGATAAGGAGTTGGTGATGACTTCTTATATTACTCTAGGTCATGTTGATACTATAGTAGACCCAATGGTGGAGTTAATAAAAAAGGAATTGGCTGGAGCAACAGCCATAAGAAGAGCAGTTAGGCAAGGTCAGCCTAATATTGAGGCTCTTCATGACCAGCCTTTTACTAAGGCAGATCCGGGTGCTTCTTCTGGTGGAGTTGTTAGTGTTGGTGACAGGCATGCTGATGCTGCTACCACTCATAGTGATGAGCATGTTGATGCTCAAGAAAGAATAAATATGTTTGAAAACACCCCTTTTCGCCATTACACAGGTCCCTCTCACCTCTCTTGACCCTCATGTTCTCGTTGCAAATGCAAAGAGTGCAAGGACAGACAGGATAAACTCTTTGAAAAAGTAGAGGCTATATCTAAAGCTATCGAGGAATTCAAATCCAAGAGGTGTGGAATACCATCCAAGAAGGTGAGGGAGCCACATACTCCTACAGTGTTTGTTAGGAGAAAAAAAGAGCAATTAGAGACGTACTCTTCGATAGGAAATCAAAAGAAATTGTAATTCCTCCCTCTTCAAAGGCTGTTGAAGTTCAGGGGCCAGTAAAAAAGGTGGATATAAACATGAAACTTGGCGTCGTAGAGAAGAGGGATCTGCAACAGGCCAAGAATGCCAAGCCACGTGCACCAGATTACCCAGGCCTCCCTTTCCCCCAAGACTTCCAGACTATGACTGATATGCGTATGACGTACGAGGACAAGGCAAGTTTACTTTTCCTAACCTAGCCCTTCTAATATACACCATGAATAAGAAGCTATACAACAAATTTCACATCTGTTGCAACAGCCGGGTATACTGGTGCAACTGGTAGTGGTTCTGTTGTAACTGATTATCCATCTGTTGCATAAGTTGCGTTGGATTATTGATTCAGAGAACTCTATGCAATATATGGACCATCCATTGCATCTTTACAATTACTAATCTATTTAAAAATTGACTTCTTATATCACAGTATGTTGACATAATTCTCTGCCTCCTGAGGAAAAGGCAATTAACGTACGGAGAAGCTTATAACGTTGTCGATAGGATAATGGACCTCGACTTCTGCAAGAAGCTCGAGGATAGGTACGATCAACTCAATGGGGTCGTTAGGCCTTGGTATGGGACTTGATTTCCTAGTTCCTACGTTGGTCTTGGATGAAGAAGAAATGATAAAATATGTTATATGGGAGAGGCCAAATCCATGCAGAAAGAGCTGGACCGAGGCAAAAAGGATTCTTGCAGTCATTAGCATGAACGACATGCATTATCGAGTTGTTGAGATACTACTCGATGAGGGAAAGATTAATGTTTATGACTCAAACGTACCTCTCGTTAATGATTTTGATCTTTTTCTCCTCGCAGAGCCACTGATGGTGTATTTTCCCATCTTATTGAGGGAGAGTAAACTGAAGAATCATTTGCCAAAGAAAGTGTTGATGAGGAAATCATATGATTTTGAAGGTCGAAACAAGGGAATGATCCTTCCAAAAGATGATGTTGCTAAAGCGAGCAGCTTGCACACATTGAATATTTGTTGACCAGCATAGAAATGGCCAAGCCAACGACTTTTCTGTGCGACAACACTGTGGCAAACCTGCAAGAGTTCTGGGCTTGTGGGGTAATAACTGGACGCTTGAAGCCTGTGTATATAGAAGAGCCTGTGAAATAGAAATTTTTAATTTCAAGTCACCCTTCACTTTATTACATGTACATGTAGTGGCAATAATTTTTTCCTAATGAAAGTTGAGTTTTTTTATAATGCAATAGATTGTCAATCTGTTGTAAAATATATTTACTCTGTTCTGGCAGATAGTTTATCTGTTACAATAGGTTGGTCATCTATTTCATTACACCGATGTTATTTCTTTGAATAATCTAAGTCTAATCTGTTGCAATAGTGGGAAGACCTCTTTGGTAATTTCCAACAGATGACCTAAATTTTACAACATATGCCTAAATCTTTTTGATATTTTCTGACAGTTATGCTTGAATATCTATGTGCTTGACAACACCAAACTTGTAGCAAATATACACACCACCATGAAAATTTCAGCAATTAGGCTTGAATATTCATGTGCCCAACAACACCAAACCAGTAGCAATAACGACAGCAATGTAGTATCTTCTTTCTTGATTTTGTTTCTCTTCACAAGCCTTGACTTTGTTCAACAAACCCCAGATTACAAGATTTGCTTGTGAAGGGTGTCGTTCTTCATACCAATCAAAGTAATCGCATCCACCCAATTTCTATATAAAAAAAGAGAACACACTTACAAAATAATTACAAGTCAATAATTAATCAACTAATTAAATAAAAAAATATTACCTTTGAAATCTTACAAGTAAAAAACCTATGACCCGAATTTTCTTGAGTCCAAGAAGTCTTTAACAGAGCTTCATGACTGCATTTACAATATCAAAATCTTTATCACAAAAAATAGTGGAAGATGCGCTCGACATTATCAAGCTCAGTTGGAAAAAATGAAAGAAATAATTTGAAAAATTTGAATAGATAAAAGAAGATGATGATGAAGAAGAAGATTTGAGAATTTAGGGTTAAATTTTAAGAGGAAGATGAATATATAAGACAATGAGGGGGAGAAATGACCGTTGGGGGTCAAGTGACGGCAAGTCAGCAAAATATACCAGACTGACACATTTTATGCCTATTTTATTTTACGTGTTTAAAATGAACACTGTCTACTTGATGTCTATTTTGTTTTAGGTGTTTGAACTGAACACCGTCGATGGGTTCCGCCTTTTTTATTTCAACTCAATTCACTTTAACCTTTTTACACGTAGTGGTAATTTTTTATGTCCAACAAAAGTTGAATTTTTATAATGCAACAGATTCTCCATCCATTGTAACAGTTATTCTACCTGTTCTGACATATAGTTTATCTGTTACAATAGGTTGGTCATTTGTTGCATTATCTCGATGTTTCTATCTAAGTCCATCTGTTGCAACAGTGGAAAGACCTATTTGACATATTCCAACAGATTACCTACCTGTTGCAACATATGTCTAAATCTGTTTGATTTTTCCAATAGATGTATTATCTGTTGCAACAGATACATTATCTGTTGTAATATTTGAATCTAGTATTCCTTTTCAATTAATAAGTTTAAATCTAAAGAATAAATAAAATTCATAGACAAAAAAAAAAATCGAAGCCTCATAAATTAGCTGAAATAAGTTAACGGATAAATGAAATGTAAAAAAATTGCTATGGGTACAGATCTCAACAAATACATCAACAACAATTTAAGTATACTGCCAAGGATTACTTTGACAGGCTTAAGCTATAAAGATCTACTCAGTATGGACAAGTTATTCTTCATCTGGTGCTATGGAATTCGACTTTAATCGTCGTGGATCTTTATTGTCGCTTACGTATGGTTTCTGTGCTTTCTGTTCTCTGTATTTTTATAAAAAGAGTAGCATATTGTCAATGTTGTTCAGTAGTAGCTTCTTCTATATCCACCTGGAAAGCCAGAATTAGTCAATGCTAATCACGGAGATACAACAAAATGAAAAAGGATAACTCATTTCTTCTCGCAAATCAAACAGGTCTTCCTCCCATTTTAAATTATCCTAAATAGATTATATTTCTGTTGCAATAATGAATCAACAGTTGGGACAAATTTTTACATGAGGAAGACCCTGTATGTTAATTTTCAACGAATGAACCATCCATTGCAACATATGAATCATTTGTTGCAAATGATAGGTCATCTATTGGTACAAATAAAAGCGGTACGAAGAGCTGTTTGATTTGCTCAAATAGATGAGACATACGTTGCACCATATACTTTATCTGGTGCAACAAGTTAGTTAACTGTTGCAACAGATGTATATATATATTTTGATAATTTTCAGCAGATGTGTCATCTATTGAAATAGATATATGTCTGTTTGTTTTGTCAGTTGGAAGACATATATATCCACCTTCTTCAGCTCATTTTGCTCCTTTTTAGACATTGTACGTTGCTTAGTGCAACACACAGAGAGAGGATTTGTAATTTTTCTTTTTGGGATGCTTGATAATGCCCTGGAAATCATTCTTCTTCTCATCTTAGCCCTAATCTCTAATGGAGCGGATGGATATAAAATTCTCTTTGATGGAATGAGACCCCTCTTAGATGTCAATTCCTTTACAGAAGTAATTAATGCATTAATAGCATTAATCACTACATTATTTTTTGCCCTGTAATCTTGATATTTGCATGCAGAACATTCACTGGGAGAGGCAAAATCTGTATAACCAGTATGATCATACTCATGATGGTTTGCTTTAAATACTGTAAGAGGAGCATCATTATCACCAACAGCAGCACCACTACCACCACCAACAGCTCCATCACCACTAAGACCATCAACAACAACAAGCCCACCTTCCAAAATTATTTTTCCTGTAATGGTTGTTGCTCCAAATAATTCTATTTTTATTTTATCGATGACCTTAGGGTTCGATAAAGTTGGCATAGACCATAAAGTAAGAAAAAATGGCATCTTCAACTCTCGATTGGTCGAAACTAGCAATGGATGCACAATCTAACATAAATCATTACATATATTAGAATGATGATTAGATCATTCAAAAAAATCATTAATTAAAAGAAAAAATTAATTATAATTATACTTACTGCATCCTTCGGGGGGTTGAAGAGATCAAGAAATTTTGTATTTTTATCAGTTTTGGCCGACAACCATCTCAAGATTCTTGGATAGGAAAATCCTTCCTGGTAGTTCACTTGTTGTCTCAAATAAGAAATGGCTTTAAACGCCCAAGCCTATAAAATAACGCCAATAAATCAAAACCATTATTGAATGAAAAAAATGAATAATATCATAATAGAAGAAAGAAACATTTACCATGAAAGCCCTGGGAAGCCATATAAGTTGACTGTCTTTGGCGCTAACGGAGTTAACAACTATTTGACAGTTATTTTGAAGCTTTCATACCCTCAAGGATAGTTGTTAAACGCCTCAAGATCCTTGGAGAGCTTTAATAAACCAAGGCTTATGTTGTTGTTAACATCTTTCGCCCAAAGAATATGATGTACAAAACAAACCAAGAACAATGAATGCTTGTGCTTCTTTGAAAGTTATTTACATTTCAATGCTTCTATCAAATTTTTGTTTTTGAATCTTGGACCAACAATGGACACAGGTCATTACGATCACACGACTTGCCTTTGCCTTTTTTGGGTGTGCGGGGTATTTTTTTGGGGTTAGAATAGGTATAACTTGAGAAGGAGGATAACATTTTAGTCCAGTAACTATGGCAAACTCCTTCCAACCAAAATAAACAGGCATGCCACAGTAATTTATCCATACCTCATCCATGTTATCTTTGTTTTCATACAAAAACCTATGTTTGAGAAGTTCATATACCATTTTCATTTGGAAACGAGCATTGTTGTCCTCCGGCAAATCAAGATATTTCCCAAAGCAGCTGTCCCTAAAATAAGCATCCAATTTTTGTTCTCAAAGTATTTTTCTGAAGGCGTCGAAAGATTTTTCCATGGCTGACATAACCATAAAATCACCCGTTAAATCTGCAGCACCATCGCACTATATTCTCACAGGATAACGATCAATGCTGAAGGCTTTGACCAACTCTTCGGTGGAAGGGCTATTAGCATCTGTATCATCTCTTTTGAAATATTTCTCCTCTTCGTGTTCATCATATTCTGCTCCCTATAGAGATAACACTTGTAAAGCAAGCTCATAGAGTGGTGGATGTAGCCTAGCTACTTCAATTATTCCTTTACTTGAACTTGATTTGGTTTCTATTTTTTTGGGAATCATATTATCTAAAATTAACAGGAACATAAAAAAATATACTATAGTTGATTAATGCATCATTAAAAAAGGATAACAGTAAATCAAACAAGCAAAGCAGTAAAATAACAGTTGCAATAGATCACCGATCTGTTGCTCCAGGTAGTACATCTGTTGCAGCATATAACCAAACTGTTGCAGTGGATGAGTAATCTATTACAATAATACAAAACATATCACTCATCTTTTAAGACAGATGAATGATCTGTACAACAGATCACACATTGTTGCAACATATGAGTGATCCTTTGGGACAGTTAAATAACATATTGCAACGGATGAGTAATATGTTGAGATAATACAAAATAAATCACTCATCTATTGAGAAAAATGAATGGTTTGTACAGTATATCACACATCTATCGCAGTATTATTTGTTGCAACATGTGAGTGATCTGTGGAACAATTAAATAACCTGTAGCAATAGCTGAGTAATTTGTTACGATAATACAAAATATATCACTCATCTATTGAGAAAGATGAATGGTCTGTGTAATAGATCACACATCTATTATGACATAATCTGTTGTAACATATGAGTGATTTATTAGAACAGTTAAATAATCAGTAGCAATAGCTGAGTAATATGTTGCAATAATACAAAATATATCACTCATTTGTTGAGAAAGATGAATGGTTTGTGCAACAGATCACACATCTGTTGCAATATATGAGTGATCTGTCAGAGCAGTTAACTAACCTGCAGCAATGGCTGATTAATCTGTTATGATAATACAAAATATATCACTCATCTATTGAGAAAGATGAATGGTCTGTGCAATAGGTTACACATCTGTTGCAACACATGAGTGACCTATTGGAACAGTTATCAATGGTCAATATTATTTAGATTTCTTCCAACATAGGGTCATCTATCGCGGTATATGAATGATCAGTTGGAAAAATCAAGTCTTGGACATTTTCTGTTGGAAGAATTGATAAGATTTTATCCAACAGGAGGTTCATCTATTGAATTGAATCATTAATCAAATGGTTCTTCCATTGCACCAGATGGTTAATTAGTTGCATAAGATTTTTTATCCGATGCTTAATCTGTTGCAATATATGTTAAATCTGTTGCATCAGATAATTAATCTGTTGCATCAGAATTATAATCTGATGGTTTCTCTAGTGCATCAGATGGTTGATCTGTTGCATTATATGATAAATCTATTGCATCAGATGGTTAATATGTTGCACCAGATGGGTAATCTGTCAGAGGAAATAAAAAATAGTAGCACGATTTTGTTCAACAAAAAAACAGCAATTTCACCATTTTTACCAAGAACAAGAATAGAACAAATCAACCCAAATTATTGTTTTATTTTTATAAACACAAACAATTAAAATCAAACTTCAAAAAAATGCAACAAACAACAAAATATCATAATTCACTTCGAAAAGAGAAGAGAAGAAATACTAGAAATTAGGGTTTTATTCAAACCGCATTTCAAATTAATGCAACAAATATTGAAATTATTAACCAATACTACAAGAGAAGTTGGCTCAAGTTTCTCATTTTTTCAAAACTAAAAAGTCCATAAATTTTTACCTGTGAAAGAAAAAAAGGAACGATGAAGAATTCAAAGTTGTTGTGGCTGGAGAGCAAGGCTGTCACGTCGATTGAAGTTTGAAGTCAAAGAGGAACTCGAAGCCCAACTATTTGTAGTCGGATGTTGAAGTCACCGAGGATTAAAATAAGAAATTTGCAGAATATTTAGTTGGGAGAGAGTTAAGAAAAACTATCGAGAGAGGGATGAGAGATATGTTGATTTGAATTGAAGAGGGGAACTCTAAGCCCAACTATTTATCGCCGGAGGTAGAAGTCTCCGAGGATTGAAGGGAGAAATTTTGTAGAACTGTTGGTTGGGAGAGAGTTGAGAGAAGTTGTCGAGAGAGAGGAGAGAGTGGTTGATTTGGATTGAAAAGGGGTGTGGGTTGGGTTGATTTGTATTTTTTAAAAGATTAGAAAGTTTTGAAAATATTAATCAAGTCCACAATTAACTTAATCAAGTTTCCTAATGATGTTTGACCCTATCTGTTGGTCAATGTCACCAATCCTTCATTCAAAATTTAAAAGACACCTTTCCTTCAATTTTCTCTAGTAACAATCACTTAGTATTACATCCTTCAAGGAAAAAAGCATGAATTCATTTTTTTTAGGAAATTCAATAACAACTAATCATACTATATCAATGTGATTATAATAGAAAACATTCTTCAAAATTTGTTTTGTTTCGCCTTAGAATGATACTTGATAAAATTATACAAAATGTTTCTACGTATGACTGGTGTATGTCACTACTAAAAAACTGTAAAAAGAGACTTAAAAAAGATACCTCATGAGGTCTCTTTCTTTGGAAAAGAGACTTCAAAAGCGACCTCAATGGATGATATCTAAAACATAGGTCGCTTTTTATAAGAGACCCCTCATGAGGTCTTTTAAAAGTAACCTCACGAGGTCACTAAGGTTTTTTTTTATGAATTTTCTATAAGAGACCTCATGAGGTCTCTAAATTATTTTTCATAATTATTATTCTTTTATTAAAAGAAACCTCATAAGGTATCTATTTGATTTTTTATTTTTTATTTTTTTAATTAAGAAAGACCTCATTAGGTCGCTCTTGATCTTTTTCTAGAAAATGAAATATGAAATAGCAACCTCATGAGGTCTCTTTTCTACAAAATAAGAGGTGGCAATAACCGTTTTTACAAATGTTGTCATTTTAATTCAATTCAATAATATATACAATAGAATCAATTAAATTGAGTTCCAAGAACTCCCACCAATCAATCAAACTACAACAAATACCTGTAAATATAACCTAATGATCACTAAAAGAAAATCAAATTTAAATACCTTATGAACTAACAAAGCATAGAAATCATAAGTTATTTATAGAATACTATTGTTCAGACTACTTTAAAGTTTTAATGCATTCAAAAACACTTAATAATTCAAATAAACCATCATAAAGCACATAGTTTAGATTATCTAACACAACACTAAACTTTAACAGCGCGGCAATTCATTGTCCACATAATAATCCTTATCATTTTCATCACTTCTGGGCTCCTCAGTCACATCTCTATATTGACCATATACTCCATGTGAAATAGGTAGAGACGGGGGTGGTCGAGGAGGGCGAACTGTGTCACCAAGACAAGGGAAAATCTTCCCACCTTGAAGCAAGTAATGCATCGAATTGGGCCTTCATTACCACATACTATATATCCCTTTGTCTTTCCCTTGCATGTAAGGCCTTAGCTTCATTAGATAGCTCAGCTATCTGCTTTTTCAAAGCTAAAATCATTTCCCTTAACTCATCATCCTGGGAGCTACCAAGGCCTTCTGGTCCCGAATGAAATTCACGAAAGGTTTGTTGAGGCAAGCCATAAGCATACTCATGCCTACTTTGACCACCATCCACATCTAACCATATTCTCTCATTCTGCTCTTGGCTAAATTGCAGGTCTTGACTCTCACCTGGTAGAGTTTGATGGTCGATTTTGAATTTAATGATAACATTAGAATATAAATTTAGGAAATAAAGTAATTACTACTAGAAATAGAGGCTTACATAGGTCATTTCAGCTCGTGGCTCAACCTAAACATCGGGATCTCCAGGGGTTTTCTTTTCCTTGTGTATGTAGCCTTGAAAGACTCAGCCTGCGTTATCGGCCTCCTAAACTCCTTTTCCTGCAAACAAAATATATTAGTATGCTAGCAGCATTTCATAACTTGATAAAATGAAAATGTGAAGCTACCAGATGCATGTCACATTAACAACCAAAATATGAAGAAAAAGAAAATTAATGACTTTTTTGGTCTCTATTGCATAATTATAGGTGATGTTGCAATCCTTCCATGAACCTAATGATTTCCTCCATACATTCCCCAGACTCTGAGCTCCACTCGTATATAAAGCTCAATCCTTAATAGATGCTCTAGTTTTCTTACCAACCCCTCTCGTCTGCTCGAACCTTAAATCGGTCGCCCAATGGATAGTTAACTTTTGCCAATTTTCAAAAAAAATCCACCTAGGCCTCTTGTTATTTTCACGAGCTTTTGATAGCAAACCAAAAAGTATGCGCGCAGCTTTTAACTTGAAGTTTGTAGTAATTTGAGCTGAGTTTCATCTTTTGGATGCCAAAAAGACTTTCTCTGTAATTACAAGATAAATAAAGTTAAAGTAATTTGTGCGTGCAGCAAAACAACATGAATTACAAACTACGGGTGCAGGCAGAAGTGACTAATTATAACTGCCAAAAAACACATTCTTTACCCCCAAAAAAACATACCTATCCTACAAGCTTTCAATGGTAGTACAAAGGAGTTAGAGGTGCAATTACTACTACTGTCTTACCACTATAACACTATAATTATTCTAACTCTACACTCTATTTTCATCACACACATCATGTTTTTCAGTCTCATCATCAAAAAGAGATAAATCTTCAAGTAATCTAGACTGAACATTATCAAACTTTGAACTATATAAATATTCATTTTCTATCTCATCTTCACTACCATCAACATTATTTTTGGTGAAAAAACCATAAAAAACAGCTATACCAACTAAAATAAGCTGAACCAGTTCCCAATTTTCTATATTCAAAGCTTGGCTAATAATTTCAGAAGCTTCCAAAGGAAAAAGTGGAAATGTAACTCGAAATATCACAACTAGCATAGCTTTAAGGGACAAAATATTATAAAACTTACAAGAGTCTACATGGTTTGTTGGAACTAATTCAAAGTTTGGTTTCTTATTTTTGGAGATGTAAGGTGGTGAATCTTGATCCATTTGAAAAATAGAAACTTTGGTTGTGTTCGATTTTGGATATTGTTTTATATGTGGTAGATTGTGAAAGGAATATTAGAAGATGAGAAGTCTTAGGAACTCTTGAATACCATTGTTCAAGTCATATAAAGAGTCCATCCATCACTTAAAGGAATCGATGTAAGACTCTTCACAACAAGACAACTCCATAACAAAATGTGGATTGATCATGAAACAATAGTTCACCAACAAACATTAAAAATTAAAAAATACAAAATAGGACTCAAAACGAAATATGTTTGTAAACTTACGGTAACCGAAGTTAGTCCACTCCACGGCCTTTACCTTAACAACAATAAAAAAAAGCTTCGTTTGTCATTGAGTAGATATAATATGGATAGTAGAAATATCATCGTTTGCAACAACGACACTGAAGTATTATTATTTAAATTTCATTGGAATCTATTGTCTAACACAATTGCTTTTAATCTACTAGAAATTCATCTCAACACTCCACAACTGTAAAATCAAACTGATCTTTAATATCTGAAACAATTACTTAATAGATTAGATAAAATGGGAATAAAGTTGGTGACTTTGAATATGCCAAAGTTTTATGAGTATTTCTAACATGTTAAGTTTACATCAAAGAAAGCATATGAAGATTGATAAGGTATTATACATCAGATAACTTTTTGCTTAAACAACTGCACCTGCAAAGTTTTATCATACACATTTTCCTATTTCTTTTAAGCTCGTGCCTTTTTCCTGCAATTATTGTAACTTCTGAGGATGTGGGAACAAAAAAAAGTTCCCCAAGGCACCTTGATAACCTAATCAAACCTACAGCACGATCATAACACTCACCAATCGGTCAAGTACTTCCAAATTGGCAATATAGCATGACAATCTCGAGGTGCTATAAATAAAATACACCAATTTTAAATCACAAATTAGGTGTGTGTGTGGGGGGTGTCTAATTAGTTATACAACACCTTCACCTCCAACTGTAATGGAAACTACTGTTGATTCTTCGAGGGGTGAAGGAGGGCCAAGGTGGGTTCTTTAAGTTACTCTTTTCTATGGTGGTGCCCGAGCTAGCTTGCACCAACTTCACCTATTCCAGAGAATACCTGTTACCACCTACCAATTCTAGTACCGCTTGAATAATAGGTTCCCACAATTTTTATTTGCTTCATTAACTACTAAGCTACACCCTAAAGCGAGGTGACTTAGTGCGGGTTGGGTTTAAAAAGTATCAAGAATATGGTGAACGACAATAAGACCGAAGACATGAACAAGTACAACAGAAACTTGTGAACACTGAAAGTGAGGGGGTACTTCAGCCGCAAGATTTGACTAATTTATGAGATTCATTCAACAACTCATACACAAAAAAGGCCATATTTCTAGCAACAGATAACTCCACAGTAATCATTATTATACAATAACAAGTCTTTAAGCATCCCTCACTGCAACATGTGATAAACCACTCCTTACACAAGAAGAAAGTTTTTCAATCCCAAAGCATTAAGATTATTGTAGTACTACAATTTTCTAATTCAACTAGCAATCAAGTCTCAAGATTTGAATTCCTAAAAGGAATAAACACCGTTTTGAAAGATCTTGCCTTTTAACTGTTAAATTCTCTAGATTTTAGATACACAATTCTGAAAATTGCATGAAACCCCAACTAATCGAAAAGCAATCTGAAAAATAGCATAAAACCCTCAACTATTCGATCGAAAAGCATAAATTTGAAATGCAGTTCTGAAATAAAATCAAGAAAGACGTAAAACATAGAAACGCAATTCAAGACAGCAAAAACCCCAATTATTCATAACAATCCTCATATTTTGGGAAAATTAAAGGAGACCCAAGAGATTTATATATTCACATTCTATTCTATACATAAATAAGAAAAAATCAAAGCTTGCACCCTTTCTTGGAATGAAAGAGCCGACGGATGTCAGATTTGAGAGATGCTCGAATTTGAGAGATGGAGTTTTGAGAGAGTAGGATTTGAGAGAGCGAGCTGACCCTCTTTTGCGTTTTGTTTTTCTTTTAAGTGTTGTGTTTTTTTTTTAAATATAACAATATATATTTAAAAAGTAAATAAATATTTTTTCACTTCATTAAATAGCGGTAGATAATTATTTTTAAATTAATTTATTAAAATAATAGCGACCTCACGAGGTCGCAATGTTCAAAATTTTAGTTACCAATTTTAATTATTTTGGCACTAACTTTTTCTGCATTTTATTTTCGACTTCTAGAAGTCCTTATTATTATGTCGCTGAATTTTTTTTAGGATTTACCAACTTCATGAGGTCTCTTTATTTTAAAATAAATTAAAAAAATAAATTGAGGGGATAAGCGATCTCATGAGGTCTCTTATTTTTTACCTACTTTTGAGGTCTCTTTTTATAACCTTTTTTAGTAGTGAATTACAGTTATATATCATAAAAATAACATATATTTTCATTGTTATTTTATATCTTCAAAAATAATATTATATCATTCACTTCGGAATGAAACTTAATAATTTAAAAATGCTTGAAATATGATATTTATCGGTTGACCATTGCTTTGTCTAACCACTAGAAGACACTGGTTCAAAATATTTTTTTAGCTATTCAGTATCTTACTATTTCAAGAATAAATCTCAACATTTTACTACTTCAGGAGTAAATTTGAAAATCTCACTTCAAGGAATAAAGCTCAAAATATTACTATTTCAAAAGTAAAAACTTAATTTTACTACTTCAGGAGTAATAAAGCTTAAAATACTACTCTATTTTGAGAGCATATTTTAAAGTTTTTATATTTCGGGGAGTAAGAATTAAAGCTTTATTGCCTTGGGAGTAAATTCCAAATTTAGTATTTCGGAAGTATATTTTAGAGTTACTATATGAAATTTCAGGTTTATTACTTCGGGATAAATTTCAAATGTACTACTTCGAGATGAATCTCAGTGTTAGTTTAATAGAAGTAAATTTCAGAATCTTATTATTTTAAGAGTAAAAGAGTTTTACCACTTCAAAAGTAAAACAAAAATATTAAAATATTTTTTCTCAATTATTATTTTTTATGGAGGTTGAGAAGTGATATCTTCAAAATTAGGTGCACATTTATATTTATACTAGTCGTATCTTACGTGCCTCGCGCGTGTACCTCACTTCAAGAAATTCAATTAACAAAATCACTTTGATATTATAAAAGAAAATTGTAATACCCCGAGACTCTAACCAATAGTGCAACCATCACTCAAGCTCATGAGAAATAAATTATAGTGCTTTGGTTATTTTCTGATAAGGGTGATGTGTATTAAGGCCTCAAAGATGTCCTAGCGATTAGGTGAATCAAAATATCCCTTACCGATTGAATTCTTGAGAAGGATTTTGGCATAGCCAACTTCAAATGAGCATATCTCTTGTTATACTACGAATTATTAATCTCATGACCTACCAAAAGATACATAATTTAATTAGCTTTTCAACGGTACCAATTTCACCCAAATCCGGTATCGAAGCAAAGAGTTATGCCCATTTTACTCCAGCGTGTCAGCCTGGAAATTTCATGACGACATTTTGTGACGACTTGTCACAAGCCTAACGGCTTGTCACAAAATGTCGTCACCATAATCAGAAAGTCAGAAAATCCAACATTTTGTGATGACTTGTCACAAGTTTGCCGGCTTGTCACAAAATATCGTCAACCTTAAGCCGAAAATCATAAAATCCACCCTTTTATGATGACATTTCGTGACGACTTGTCACGAATGTCGTCAGCTATTTTTTTCCAGCAATTAAGGGACGTTTTTGCAAGGGTATTTTGATCTTTTCCCACCTTTTGGAGGCCCTTATATATATGAGAAACCCCATCTAAACCCTAATTTCTTCATTCTCTCTTCCAATTCTCTTAAGAAATATATCTAGGGTTTTTATTTAAGGACATTAATCTTCCAAAAATCATCCATAAATCTTTAAGATTTCTTCAAGAATCAAGTTCCTCATAGTGTGGGCTTCAAAAATCATTTATTACAAGTGCGGATAGAGTCTCAAGCACTAGAATTCATTCAATTTCAAAGATTAAGGTATGTGGGGTATTGAACAAGAGAAATATTTTCGTTCTTGTGCCCAAAGCTTTGATTTCTATCATGGATTTATATAATTTTGCAAGTGGGTTTATACCCAAATTACTTCATCATGAGATTATGAGAATATAAATTGTTCAAGCTTTGTTATACATGATTATTTTACTATTCCTAAGTTATGACTTGATATTTAATATTGTGAATTTTATATTTCTACCATGAGTTGATATTTCAAGTGCTTTCATGATATGTGTCAAGTTTTAAGCTTCCTTATGACAAATTGGATTATTGAGTATATTGGTTCATGAGATTGACTTGTAACAATGAGTCATGATATTTATTCAAAGTTATTGATGTTGCCATGATTTAATGAATTCATACATTTTGATATTGAGAAAGATTGATTTGATTTGAGTCGAGTTAGGAATCAACAAATTGATTATGATTTGATAAATGAGAAAAAGATTTTATTTGATCTTTATGATAGACCCTTGTGATATTTGTAGTGGATTTTCTAACGTCTTTTGAGCTTGTGTCTGGGAGTAGTATTTAGCACCGAGCAAAAAATATGGTATTTCCCCCAAAACTACGTGCCACCGTAGGATTGATATTGATAATTGTGGGCCAGAGGCCGAGTATGAGATTGTGATCAGTAAATTTAGGTTGTACTCCCTGGAAAGAGTACGACACTCCCTTCAATGTGGGGTTCTCTCCTCAGGAGGGAAAAACATTGGACTCCATTAGCTCACATGGTTTATGTCGATTATAAAAACCTCCCATGTCCATAAGAGTTGAGTTTCTTGAATTATCGAGTCACTCTGAGTCTTGAGTTGAAGAGTTGAATTATTTATGATGATTTATGAGGTTTTTATCATATGATTTATTTACTATGAGATCATGAAAAGTATGTTTCAATCTAACTCAAGCCATGTGAGCCATCATTGTATATATGCATATTTTTATGAAATTGATGATGATATTTGCATTGTTGCGTGCACCCCCACATACTCAGTACATTCCAAAGTGCTGACCCACATATTTTCCTATGGGCTACATTTTCTCATAATGTAGGTTCAGGTACTCAGCCACAACCGCTTTAGCGATATTCGAGTGCCTCAACTACGTTCCCTCAGTGGTGAGTCCTCATGGTTTGAGTACCGTGTCTATATTTTTGGTGATATCATTCTGTTGTTATGGATTTCAATACTGTTTGAGTCAGTTGGGGATTTGTCCCAATGGATCCTTGATTTTGATGTATAGAGGCTTTGTCAGACTAGAGGGTTGGTGTATACAAACATTCAATATATTTTGGTTGTATAGTCTAGTATTCTCTAGTATTTATCTTGAACCCAATGTGGTATATCTCTTTGTTGTGCATGACTATTGTTGAATTGAATTCCTTGAGGTAGTGTCTGGCTCCGAGGGTTAGCTTGGGGCTACGAGTAGCCCTAAGCACCGTGTGGCGCCTCAGAATAAAATTTTAGGGTGTTACAAAGCTTGGTATCAGAGCCTAAGGTTTAAGGAGTCCTAGGGAGTCTGACAAGCCGTGTTACGTAGAGTCTTGATCATCGGTGTGTAGCATGCCACATCTATGAGCAAGAGGCTACGGAACGTTTTAGGAAAATTCGCTTCTTTCTTCTAAATTTTATTGTGCCTACAACTGTATTCTACAGTTAATTCGTGCTCTCTTATAACAAAAAATGCCTCCTCGTTGAGCTCGTACAAACAACGAGCAACCTCCACTCGTTGATCCCTTAAATGAGCATGTGTCTCATACAGAATTTCGGGCAGCTTTTCAGGTGCTAGCCCAGGCAGTTACCGCCAATGCTCAAGCTAACGCCTAGGCTACTATTCCACCCCCGTAAGAGAATAATTCTGCTGCATCTCGAGTTCACGACTTTATGCGGATGAATCTGCCTGAGTTCTATGGGTCGAAGGTAGGTGAAGACCCACAGATGTACTTGGATGAAGGGAGAAAGATCACCCAGATTATGCACATGACTGAGGAGGAGAGTGTTGAATTGGATGCCTATCGAATGAAAGATATTGCATATGATTGGGTGGAGATATGGAGGATGAGTAGAGGGGAGGATGCCGCTCCCATGACTTGGCAGTTATTCCAGGATGTGTTCTTGGATAGATTCTTTCCTCTTGAGATGAGGAAAGCAAAGATAGAGGAATTCATGAATTTGAGACAAGTCTCCATGACTGTTAA
Source organism: Capsicum baccatum var. pendulum (assembly GCA_030864225.1). Classification (NCBI taxonomy): domain Eukaryota; kingdom Viridiplantae; phylum Streptophyta; class Magnoliopsida; order Solanales; family Solanaceae; genus Capsicum; species Capsicum baccatum. Next base: position 83,253,292 of record CM061552.1, read on the forward strand.
GGAGTATTGTCTTAGATTCAATCAGTTATCCAAATATGCTCCTAGTATGATGGCTGACTCCAGGACCATCATGAGGAAGTTCAAGACCGGTGTGTCGAGTTACATTGTGAAAGAGTATAGATCTGCTATGCTTAATAGGGAGATGGACCTTTCTCTGTTGATGATACATGCCCAACAAATTAAAGCTGATAAGGTGAAAGAAAAGGAGAGAGTAAGAGGGAATAAAAGAGTTAGATCAGAGCAGCAGGGATTCGGTCAGTCCAGATTCCATGGAGGGAACCACCCTCAATTCCAGGGACGTCTATTTATCCCCGTGCCTTCCTCAGTTAGTGCTCCTGCACCTAGAAGAAGGCAGGAGCAGGGGAACAGTCCTATCCTGTCTAGGTCTCAGGAAAGTGTAGGTAACCGACCTCGTCTTCCTTCATGTGCCAAGTGTGGTAGAGATTATTTTGGCGAGTGTTTTGTTAATCAGAGGGGTTGCTTTGGTTGTGTAAAGTTGGGCCACCGACTTAGAGATTGTCTATATGCTAGTCAGGGGAGTCGAGATGCTCATCCCCAGAGTCAGGCTACTAGTGCTCCCACTCCCATAGTCCGCCTAATTCCTCCTCAGGGCACCTCTTCTAGTACTACCGACGGTTCGTGCCAGAATTTCTTCTATGCTATACCACCTCACCAGGAGTAGGATGACTCTCCAGATGTTGTCACTGGTATGCTCCATGTCTTTCATTTTGATGTGTATGTATTGATGGACCCCGGTTCGAGTTTCTCTTATGTGACACCTCTGGTTGCTGTAAATTCTGAGATGGACCCTGAACGGATCCTGAGCCTATTCCGGTTTCTACCCTGGTAGGAGAATCTGTTATTGCTAAGCGAGTGTATAAGAAGTATCCTATCACTGTCCTTCATCGGATCATATGTGCTGATTTGATTAAGCTAGATATGGTTGATTTTGATGTTATTCTGGGTATGGATTGGTTCACTCATGCTATACGTCTATAGATTGTTGTACCCGAGTGGTCAAGTTTCAATTTCCTGACGATCCCATTTTTGAGTTGTCCGAGAGTTCTGTAACTTCGAAGATCCATTTCATATCGTACCTAAAAGCTAGGGAGTTGATTTCCAAGGGTTGCATCTATCACCTAGTTCGAGTTAAAGACCTCAAGTTCGAGACTCCGACTATTCAGTTAGTTAGCATTGTTAATGAGTTTCTCGATATTTTCTTGGAAGATCTCCTAGGGGTCCTACCTGATAGAGAAATAGAATTCAGGATTGATCTCCTTCCCGGTACTCATCCTATTTCCATTATTCTATACCGTATGGCTCCCGCAGAACTTAAAGAGTTACAGGATCAACTTAAAGATCTCTTAGAAAAAGGCTTTATCAGGCCAAGTGTTTCCCCGTGGGGTGCACCTATTCTATTCGTGCGTAAGAAAGATGGTACATTGCGTATGTGCATTGACTACCGTCAACTCAACAAGGTAACTATCAAGAACAAGTACCCTCTTCCTAGAATAAATGATTTATTTGATCAGCTACAGGGTGTAAGTTATTTCTCAAAGATAGACCTTAGATCCGGCTATTATCAGCTTAAAGTGAAAGAGTGCGATATTCCAAAGATAGCCTTTCGAACCCGTTATGGTCACTTTGAGTTTCTTGTCATGTCCTTTGGGTTAAACAATGCTCCAATAGCCTTCATGGACCTCATGAATCGAGTGTTCAAGAAATATCTTGATATGTTTGTCATTGTATTCATAGACGATATTCTTGTGTATTCCTAAAGAGAGGATGATCATGTCGACCATCTTAGAATGGTCTTGCAAACTCTTAGAGATCATCAATTATTCGCTAAATTTAGCAAGTGTGAATTTTGGCTAAGGTCATTTGCTTTTCTGGGTCACATTGTTTCCGCCGAAGGCATTAGAGTCGATCCCCAAAAGACAGAAGTTGTAAAGAATTGGCCTAGACCTATCTCCCCATTTGACATTAGGAGTTTCTTGGGTCTAGCTGGTTACTACCTTCATTTTGTTGAGGACTTCTCTTCTATTGTGTCTCCTATGACCCAGTTGACCCAAAAAAAAGTTAATTTCCAGTAGACAGATGCCTGTGAGAAGAGTTTTTAGGAGTTGAAGACTCGACTCACTTCAGCCCTAGTGTTAGCTTTACCTGATGGTACTGATGGTTTTGTGGTGTATTGTGATGCTTTTAGAGTTGGTTTGGGTTGTGTGATGATGCAAAATTATGCCTCTAGACAGTTGAAGCCTCATGAGAAGAATTACCTAACCCATGATCTTGAATTAGCAGTTGTAGTTTTTGCTTTGAAATCCTGGAGACATTATTTGTATGGTGTTCATGTTGATGTGTTTACTGATCACAAAAGCCTTCAGTATGTGTTTACTCAGAAGGAGTTGAATCTTAGACAAAGAAGATGGTTAGAGTTGCTAAAAGACTATGATATGAGTGTGTTGTATCACCCAGGCAAGGCCAATGTTGTGGCAGATGCTCTTAGCAGGTTGTTTATGGGTAGTGTAGCTCATGTAGAGAATGATAATAAAGAATTGGGTCATGATGTGCGTCGTTTGTCTAGGGTGGGTGTTAGATTGCTTGATTCCGCTGAAAGAAGTATGTTAGTTCAGAGTAGTTCTGATTCCTCTTTGGTCTCGGAGGTAAAGGAGAAGCAAGACAGGGATCCTATTTTGGTCTGACTAAAGGAGTCAGTTAAAGACCAAAAAGTAGAGGTTTTCTCCTGGAGGGAATGGTGTGTTGAAATTGCAGGGTAGATTGTGTGTTCCCAATGTTGATAATCTAAAGCAGAGGATTATGGATGAAGTGCACGGCGCGCGATATTCTATTCATCTCGGTGCTACCAAGATGTACCGCGATTTGCGGGCAATTTATTGGTGTCACGGTATGAAGAAAGACATAGCACGATTTATGGCAAAGTGTTCTACTTTTCAACAGGTTAAGGTAGAGAACCAAATCTCGGTGGTGTAATGCAAGAGTTTAGCATTCCTACTTGGAAGTGGGAAGAAGTGAATATAGATTTCGTAATTGGTTTGCCTCCTTCTCATCATCATCATGATTAGATTTGGGTTGTTGTAGACCAGCTGACTAAATCAGTTCATTTCTTCCCAGTGCATTCGTCTTATACAATTGAGGATTATGCTAGATTGTATATTCAAGAATTCGTTAAACTTCATGGAGTTCCTTTGGCTATTATCTCTGATAGGGGTACTCAATTTACTTTCCAGTTTTTGAGGGCTTTTCAGAAGGGTCTCGGTACCTAAGTTCATCTAAGTTCTGCTTTCCATCCGCAAACAGATGGTCAGGCTAAGCGGACCATTCAGAATTTAGAAGATATGTTGAGGGAATGTGCGCTTGATTTTAAAGGTAGTTGGGATGAGTATTTGCCATTGATCGAATTTACGTATAATAATAGTTTCCATGCTAGTATTCAGATGGGCCCGTTCGAAGCTTTATTAAGAGAAGATGTAGATCGCTTATAGGTTGGTTTGACGTAGGAGAAGCAGCTGTGATTAGGCCTGATACTGTGTTTGAAGCTATGGAAAACGTTAAGTTGATTCGAGAAAGATTAAAGACCGCTCAAAGTCGTCAGAAGTCGTGCGTGAATGTGAGGAGAAAAGATCTTGAGTTTAATGTTAATGATTTGGTGTACTTAAAGGTTTCACCCATGAAAGGGGTGAAGAGATTTGGGAAAAAGAGAAAGCCTAGTCCCCGTTATGTTAGTCCGTACAGGATTCTGAGCCGTGTTGGGAAAGTAGCATATGAGGTAGAGTTACCTGCGGAGTTATCTATCATTCATAGGGTATTCCATGTTTCTATGCTTAAGAAGTGAATTGGTGATTCTGTCTTGGTTGATTCTTCCGAAAACTTATATATTCAGGATAGCCTTTCATTCGAGGAGATTTCGATTGAGATTTTGGATTTTCAGATCTGTAGGCTAAGGAACAAAGAAGTTCCTTTGGTTAAAGTGCTTTAGCGAAATCAATCTTTTGAGGGTGCTACTTGGGAAGCCGAAGCTGATATGCGAGCCAAGTACCCTCACCTCTTTTCTGTGAGTTCGGAGCGAGCAGAAGGTACCATTTTTTCTTAATTTTGCCCCCTTCTTATTAAAGATTCAGCTGTGTGTCTACTTCCATCACGAATTCATGCATTTTGTATGGTATCCGAAGGTATAGAGTGATGTAAGCCCTTTGAGTGAATCGTTCCATCTATACGTCCTCATTTAGTCTTATTCTTGGCCTATTTGGCAACATTTGAGGACGTCCAAGGTGGAGATATTGTAATACCCCGAGACTCTAACCAATAGTGCAACCATGACTCAAGCTCATGACAAATAAATTATAGTTCTTTGGTTGTTTTCTGATCAAGGGTGATATGTATTAAGGCCTCAAAGATGTCCTAGCGATTAGGTGTATCGAAACATCCCTTACTGATTGAATTCTTGAGAAGGATTTTGGCATAGCCAATTTCAAATGAGCATATCTCTCGTTATACTATGAATTATTGATCTCATGACCTACCAAAATATAGATAATTTAATTATCTTTCCAACGGTATCAATTTCACCCAAATCCAGTATCGAAGCAAAGAGTTATGCCCATTTTACTCCAGCGTGTCAGCCTGAAAATTTTGTGACGACATTTTGTGATGACTTGTCACAAGCCTGACGGCTTGTCACAAAATGTCGTCACCATAAGCAGAAAGTCACAAATTCAACATTTTGTGACGACTTGTCACAAGTTTGACGGCTTGTCACAAAATGTGTCAACCTTAAGCCAAAAATCATAAAATCTACCCTTTTGTGATGACATTTCGTGACGACTTATCACGAATGTCGTCAGCTATTTTTTTCCAACAATTAAGGGACATTTTTGCAAGGGTATTTTGGTCTTTTTTTCACCTTTTGGAGGCCCCTATATATATGAGAAACCCCATCTAAACCCTAATTTCTTCATTCTCTCTTCCAATTCTCTTAAGAAATATATCTAGGATTTTTATTTAAGGACATTAGTCTTCCAAAAATCATCCATAAATCTTCAAGATTTCTTCAAGAATTAAGTTCCTCATAGTGTGGGCTTCAATAATCATTTATTACAAGTGCAAATAGAGTCTCAAGCACTAGAATTCATCCAATTTTAAAGATTAAGGTATGTAGGGTCTTGAACAAGAGAAATTCTTTCGTTCTTGTGCCCAAAGCTTTGATTTCTTTCATGGATTTATATGATTTTGCAAGTGGGATTATACCCAAATTACTTCATCATTAGATTATGAGAATATAAATTATTCAAGCTTTGTTATACATAATTATTTTACTATTCCCAAGTTATGACTTGATATTTAATATTGTGAATTTTATATTTCTACCATGAGTTGATATTTCAAGTGCTTTCAAGATATGTGTCAAGCTTTAAGCTTTCTTATGACAAATTGGATTATTGAGTATATTGATTCATGAGATTGATTTGTAACAATGAGTCTTGATATTTCTTCAAAGTAATTGATGTTGCCATGATTTAATGAATTGATACATTTTGATATTGAGAAAGATTGATTTGATTTGAGTCGAGTTAGGAATCCACAAATTGATTATGATTTGATAAATGAGAAAGAGATTTGATTTGATCTTCATGATAGACCCTTGTGATGTTTATGGTAGATTTCCTAAAGCGTTCTGAGCTTGTGTCTGGGAGTAGTATTTAGCACCGAGCGAAAAATGTGGTATTTCTCCCGAAACTACGTGCCACCGTAGGATTGATATTGATAATTGTGGGCCAAAGGCCAAGTATGAGATTGTGATCACTAAATTTAGGTTGTACTTCCTGGCAAGAGGACGATGCTCCCGCCAATGTGGGGTTCTCTCCTTAGGAGGGAAAAACGTTGGACTCCATGTAGCTCACATGGTTTATGTCGATTATAAGAACCTCCCATGTCCATAAGAGTTGAGTTTCTTGAATTAACGAGTCACTCCGAGTCTTGAGTTGTAAAGTTGAGTTATTTATGATGATTTATGAGGTTTTTATCATATGATTTATTAACTATGAGATCATGAAAAGTATGTTTCAATCTAACTCAAGCCAAGTGAGCCATCATTGTAAATATGCATATTTTTATGAAATTGATGATGATATTTGCATTGTTGCATGCACCCTACATACTCAGTACATTCCAAAGTGCTAACCCACATATTTTCCTATGGGCTACATTTTCTCATAATGTAGGTTCAGGTACTCAGCCGCAGCCGCGTTAGCGATATTCGAGTGCCTCAACTACGTTCCCTCAGTGGTGAGTCCTCATGGTTTGAGGACCGTGTCTATATTTTTGGTGATATTGTTCTGTTATTATGGCTTTCAGTACTGTTTGATTCAGTTGGGAGTTTGTCCCAATGGCTCCTTGATTTTGATGTATAGAGGCTTTGTCAGACTAGAGGGTTGGTATGTACAGACATTCAATATATTTTGGTTGTACAGTCTAGTATTCTCCAGTATTTCTCTTGAACCCGATGTGGTAGATCTCTTTGTTGTGCATGACTATTGTTGAATTGAATTCCTTGAGGTAGTGTCTAGCTCCGAGGGTTAGCTTGGGGCTACGGGTAGCCCTATGCACCGTGTGACATCTCGGAATGAAATTTCGGGGTGTTACAAAAATATGCTTGAATTAAGAAATATAATCTATTTATTTAATACGAAAAACACTTAAATATAAACTAACATATTCATTCATATTAAAGACATAAGAGAGTGTTACGTTAATTAACAATAAATATATATATATGAAAAATAAATTCATGTGTATACGTTATATTATTAAGTACCCACTTACAAAACTGGTGTAAATTATTAACCATATTTATGGTAAATTTGCAACTTTAATTTATTGTGTTTAGTATTAAGCCAAATTAACTTGTATTAAAATATAGTCAATTTAGGCAAATTTTGATAGTCGTTTATATAGAATCCTTATTTTAATATATTTATTTTGTAAAATATCAAATTTCAACTAAATTTGTAATTAATTTGGTTTGTGAAAATTATTTTCTATACAAGGTATACCTAAATCAACAAGAACTTTAATTAATTTTCATATTCTTTAATATTTCATAGAATAAGTAATAATAATTATTTAAGAAAAAAGGTGAAATTTCTTTTTGTTTATTTCAAAATCTTAATGAATGACAAAAGTTTGAATCACTTTTTAAAGAGTAGTGTACGTGCTTTGTACTTGTCTCTCTTATCAATTAAAAAATTCATTATATCTATATAGCTTGTATCAATAAATCAAAAGAGGCTATTATTAAAAATAATGACCATATAGCAGATCTCATATTTTATTCACAATTGAAAAAAGATGCATATAATTAAATTTTAAAACGGAATTCACATAGAATTAAAATGACCAATCAATTTCTTATGACGGAATGTAATGATCAAAGAATTTGTTCGAATTTATAAATAAGTCATTTCAATTATTAATTGTAAATGCATCATTATTAACAAAAATTACACAAAAAAATAATTAACAATTATTTATCAAGAATACATGATAATTTATTATTTTAAACTTCAAGAACATACTACAATTACAATCACAAGAAAAAAACTTCTCAATTAACACTTGTCAATAAAATATCCATGATATTTTTGTAAACATAAAAAAATATACAAAAAAATTTCAGATCTTACCTCAAATCACAAACAAATTTGTGTCTTCAATCATAAATACCATCAATATTTCAAAAAAAAAACTTCTCAGAAAGCAATTGTCGATCAAGAATACATGATAGATTATTATTGTAAACTTCAAGAATATATCAAAATTTTAGAAAACTTACCTCAAATCACAAACAAATTCATCTCTTTAATCATAAATACTAATAAGATTTTAATCATCAAGAATATATTAAAAAATTTAAAAACTTTCCTCAAATCACAAGTAAATTTATCTCTTCAATCATAAGATATATCAAGATTTTACTAAAACACCTCTCAATTAACAATTATATATTTATAAAATTACATGACAATTTATTTGTTGTAAATTTCAAGAATATACTAAAATTTTAGAAAAGTTAGCTCAAATCACAAGAAAATTCTCAAATGAGATATATTAGGCTCTTGACCTAAAACTAATTGCAACGGAGAAAATTTATGATAATTTGCCAGTCTAAGATGAACAAGTGTTGCAGCATGCAAAATTGCATGACCCCAAGCAGAAGTGGACAACTTGGTTTTCATAAGTAGTGGTCTTGCTATCAACTGCAGACGTTTAATTAATGACTCGTCAAGGCCATTTTGAGTGTGAACATGTGGTACATGATGTTCCACTCTTATCCCAATCGATAAGTAATAGTCACTAAATCTTAGGGATGAAAATCTGCAGCATTATCAAGGCGAATAGACTTAATTTGATTATCGGGAAACTGTGCCCATAATCATATTATTTGTGCCAATAATTTTGCAAATGCCAAGTTGCGAGATGACAAAAGGAACATATGAGACCATCTAGAAGAAGCATCTATTAGGACCATGAAGTATCTAAACGACCCACTAGGTAGGTGAATGGGTCCACAAATATCCCCATGTATGTGTTCCAAGAATGCGGGGGATTCAATCCCAACTTTTGTTGGTGATGGCCTCACAATCAGCTTGCCTTAATAACAAGCATTATATGAAAATTCACCTTTCGAAAGAACCTTCAAGTTCTTTAATGAATGCCCATTTGAATTTTCTATGATTCATTTTATCATTATAGATCCAGGATGTCCCAGACGATCATGCCAAAGTACGAAAATATTGAAATTAGTAAACTTTCAGTTTACTATAGATTGTGCCTCAATTGCACAAATCTTTATCCAATACAGGCTAGAAGATAAAGCAGGAAACTTTTCTATAACACATGTCTGGCCAGAGACATTCTTGGTGATACCAAGATATTCAAGATTAATCTCATCAATTGTTTTGATATGATAACCATTTTCACGGATATCCTTAAAACTCATCAAGTTTCTCTGAGACTTAGGAGAAAACATAGCATTATTTATACTAAGTTTAGTTCCCTCGGACAAGATTATAATGGCTTTTTCGAAACCTTCAATCAAACTAGTACTACCAGAAATTGTAATAACATTAATCTTTCCTATGTTTAGATGAGAGAAATAATTCTTGTCTTTGAATATCGTATGTGTAGTGCCAGAATCAATCAAACAAATATCTTCTTGAACATTATTGATATCTTCAAATAAAATGACATACACCAAATATATTAAATTGTTGTACAAAGTGAAAGCTTATTTGTTAATCACACTTTACTAAAATAAATATATCCAATTAATACGTAATTAGCTTAGCTTAGCATTCAATAATTAAGAAAAAGCAAAATACGTGCAAACAATATTCTTTTAGTTTGAACGTTAACATGCAATAACAATTTAATATTGTTATATTATATTTGATAAAGAAATTAATAATTAAGTAGTATGAAACATTAAAACAATATAATAATAAGGTATGTAGCCATCTGCTTTTGATTTGTGGATTTGTTTACACAGCTTATTTCTCTAGGCAAAATTATTAAAAGTGTGTGGCTTCAAGTACAGTGGGTGCTGCTTATTGTTTACCTAAGAATTATCTAAAAATTACACAAATACACAACTTATGTTTTCAATATTACAAAAAATCCCAATTCCCTAAACATATTACAAAAATCCCAACATATACACAGAATGCTATGTATATGTCAACTATGTTATGTATATTAATAGGGAGAGAGAGTAAGGTCATTAAAAAAGTGGAGAGAGTGTAATTACTTTCAAAAGGATTGATATTTATGTTATTTATACAAGAATTATCCACACATGTTCATCACAACGTTATCTTATTTGGTTAAGTTCACCTTTTTTTTCTTTTTTTTTTCTTTCAAAAATAAATAATAATACGGAAATTATAATTGACTCAAGTCGAGTGACTCGAAGGACTCGAAACGTCCTATTTGGCCGGTTTTATTGTAATTAAAGTGAAAAGGGAGGGTGTTAATGACATTTCACATTTTTTCCTACCCAAATTACCCTTCTGATATCAAAACCACCCGGTTTTGTATAAAAACCATTCCCCACACCTATCTTGTCATGTCCCCCACTATCTCTTCCAATTACCCTTTATCTTTTCCATTTATTTCATTTTTATTCATTTTTTTTGTTTTTTTATAGTAAATTAGGGATTGAGACCTTCCAATTTGGGAACAATTCGTTGGGCCTATTTATTAGTGTGACTCAATTTTGAGAACCTTTTGTTTGGGCCCAATCCAACTAAGTTCATTGTTAAAATTATCCTCATTTTAGGTCTAATTTGAGGTTCATATGTGTAAAGTCTTCATGGGTCATTTCTTGGGCCTTAAATACAAATTAGGATTGGGATGAAGTTAATGTTAATCTGAAAAAGTAAAAAAATCTACATAGAAAAAAAAAATTTGTTGAAGTGTAAAGCTACAATTTATGATTATGACACAAATAACGCCCCCATCGTCTTTATTAATTTACTACACTGATGCACAAGTCATTAATTTTGAATTATTTTTATAATATGGACTAGTAGGTACAAAAGAGTAATGTAATATTTTTAGTGATAACTGTTGGAATTGTTGCAAACAATGTTGATGAGCGTTGCGTATTGACATTGTTCCACCCACCAAGGTCTGTGGAATCCTTTTATTCATTATTTTCACTTCGTGAATGGAAGCATTGACAGGCGTAAACATATTGTAAAGTTAGTAAACATTTGTGGTTTCGCTAAATTCATTACAATGAAAAAATAACAATTTTGCATGCTAAGTGACATCTCTAGTATATACATTATATCATTTTTTTAGTGAACGCTACCATGGATAATTAGGACTTTTATATAACACATTTCGTTGCAGTATGAATTAGCACTTATATCAACTAAATTGTTAATTAGCACGCAGTTCCTCCATTTTGAATTTTCTCCTCCCATATTCAAGTATAATTTGAAGTAAATTTTCATATATCCTAGTTCAATTAAGGAAGACTATTAGGTGAGAATGTATTCATCAATATATTTGGTAAGCCATCTACACACAATCATGTTTTAACATTTTAAGTTTTCTTGGACAATAGGACGTTTAGAGTTAAAGATTTGGACATTAACACATTCAATTGAAGCGTCACACAGAAAGTTCTTAGTCTTTTATATAACATAGAAAGGTCACTATTTATTTTTGTATTTTATTTGATGAAGAGTAATTGGCTTCAACAAAATATTTTACCTTGTTCAGTCCAAATAGATTGATCTGGACAACTTTTCATATACCCGAATAGTGACAAGAAGAAAAGAATTTGTAAGGAATTTGAATAACAGTGTTCGTTTTTGTATAATTTTCTTCAATTTAATCTAATCAATGCTAAATGTGTGCAACGCCTAATCTACAGTTTGTATCAATATATTCGATAATTCGTATGAATCGCTAGTCATTCAATTAACTCGGGTGTTCCGTTGTCTGCATAAAGTTAAGGCATGTGTAATATGAAAAGAAGACATCATTTGTTAAGTTCAACTAGAAGAACAAACATACAGCGGAAAAGAAGAAACAACAATTTAAAAATACCGAAAAAGGAAATAAATAAAAAAACAACCTAACCAGATGGATCAACATGCTCAGCAGCCTCACCACCTTCTTCAATCTTGTCGTTGTTAACCTCTCGTATATAGGTGTGAAAATGATGCCTCAACTCCCACAGATCTCACTTAAGCTGTTCCAATTAAGGTTCGTCACCTCATCTTTCAGCAGCTCAATCTCCCAAATAGTGTGATAGCATCTTCTTCTTCGAAACACACGACTATTTCCATTGTTAGAGGAAGACATATTTTTTTGTGTAAAAGATGCGTTTGAAAAGTTGTTGAGGAAACTCTATAAGATAAGATAAAAGATGAACAAAATCATAAAGAAAAGAGGATACGTATATATATAAATAGGCGAAGGTTTTTGTTGGAGAATTAAATGAGAAATAAATTATTCGTTTCGCCCTTTCAGTAACCTACAAGCCAATCCATACTAGGTCTTGGATATGGTAATGACACCTAGGTTCTACCAAAAGCCTTGAGCAGTGTTAAAGTCAGTCATAATGGTGGTCTGAACCTCATTTTCTTTGTCGGTGGGGGGAGGGAAATAGGGTTTTGGTTAAGATTCTGTGGTGTTTTGTGGAGATGAGTGGTAGGCAAAGTTTTAGTTTATCTTTATGAAACAGTTTTTTAATTCCCAAAAAATATTTGGAGAACCGCCTTCAAAACAATAAGTAAATTAAAAAATAAAAACTATAGGAGAGGATTGGTTTTGAACTCGGGACCTATGAAATCTAAAGTTGATGTTTGACCAAGTCGCTGCAATAGCATTCAGTGATAGTTGGCATGAATTATATTTTTATTGATGTGATGCTCTATTTACGTATAATTAAGGAACCCAATTTATTTTACATTAACACACTAATTAAGGGGCTCGTTTTAATAATTTAAATGTTTTACAAGTTGATTCCATGTCTGTAACAAAAAATAAAATGATGAAATATTCAATTGATTATCTAAATCATGTCGAGAATACTGAATTCAACTGAATGATTTATAATCAATAACTGTAGATGTAATGTAACTTGTTCATACTTTCACTATGAACATGACAGGGCAATAGTGAATAGACTTCGCTCATGCAAAAAGATTGACAATGTTCATCAAATCAATTTTAATTGAATCTATAATAGCGAGATAGTTTGATTGACGTATAGTCATAATATTAACTCAATGTATGATTTGTGTACATAATTGTTGATTCAACATTTCATTGTAATTGAAATCATTTTGGTTTATTCACGGAGATAGGAACCGCGAAGATTCATTTAGGTAGATTCAATTTATTACTATCACAATTATCAAATTTATTTCAATCCCAAGCAGGCTTATACCGCGAATATGATCCGTCATATTACGAAATGTTGTAGCTAAATATTGGTCAATATGATTTTAATGTATGTATTACGTAGAACTTGTGTTTTCGTAAATTTCTCGTTTATTTATGAATACTTGCAATCTTAAATAACCCTTCATAATATTGCGACCTAAAACATTTAGATTTATGTCATGAAAAAATTCTTTTGTCCATAATGTGGCAAATAATAGAAATTTTTATTCACACTATAAATTAGTTATTTCTTTGACATTTTGACTCGTTTACGTAATATATTCTTTTATCTTAATTTGAATACATTGATTATTGGAAAGGAGCTTAATTACAATTATAATTTCCATAATCATTGGAAAGTATTTGCCAATTTTCCTTAGTCATTTTAAAATACGTATTTTCATTTCAATTTCCCTCAGCCAATTGAAACCTATTCCCATATTCATATGTATAAATAAACATTTATAATTCTCAATCAAATTGTATTTGGAAACATTGAATGTAAATTGAAACGTATCCAAAAGATTCAAACTTAATTTTTTTGCTTCTATTGACAAAGTCTCTACTGTTTGCCTTTGCCAAGTCCCATCCAAAATTCTACCAAACCTGCCAACAGAGTTTTTTACCTCTCTCCTTCAAAATCTAGAAAAAAGATTTGGTTGGTAAATCTAGATTACTTCTTTATCATTTTCGGACATTCAATAGCGCAACTAAAGAAAAATAAAAGTTAAGAGTATTAAGGGGAAGTGGGAGTAGAGATATCACTTTCATTCATAATAAAAAAGGGAATTATAAAAGACATTCAAATCATTCCATAACCTGAAAAATACTTCATACATGGATTACATGTTTAACATCTAAGAAGACAGATCTTAAATTACTGTAGGTGATCAGAACGAACAAAACGTCTCCTTTTCGAATACCCCCATCATGGATGAAATCTTTTCACTCGTCATTTATCTTCCGCCTGTTCCATACTCGCAGTATACTTTAGAACTATACGACTTTCCATTAGCACGATGAGTAATAGTTGTTGGCGCTGGGCTGATGGGGAAGTAGTTGCTTGCCTCTATTAGTATCCACTGAAAAGGGGGAAAAGTTAAATGAATTTACTAATGAAACATAGAATCCTTAATGAAGAAAAAAATTAAAAATTACCACTTCATCATGTGTCACCTCTGTTATGTTCAGCGTAATTTTGAATTCTGACAAGGGAGAAGTAGGGTTGAGACCTACTTGTGTGAACCTCATTTTTGGTGGGGGGAGGGGGGGAGGGGGAGAAGAATAGAGTTTTGGTTGAGAATCAGCAGTGTATGGTGAAAGAGAGTGTCGATTATAATACCCATAATATAAAGGGATATTTTTAGCTTCCCTCCAAATAACTACACGTAAAGTTTTGGTGGAAATTGAAAATATTGTGGAACTGCATTGAAAACATTAATTTATTAATTAAAAAATGGCATTTTTAAGTAGATACAACTTTTTATTGTCACAATTAAGAAATTAATTTCAATTGTAAGTATGCATAGACCACTAATATTATCCGCCATATTGTAAACTGTTGTTTCTAACTATTGCCCAATTTTGTTTTAATGTATTACGCAGAACTTGTGTGACGGTAATGAAATACGTCGATTCTAACTTTGTCTGCATTATATGCAATAACTTTACAAAATTAATTCGCGACAATAGATTGTTGAAGGAATGTGCGTTATAACCAATTACGTCGACTCTTGGTCACCGTTGTATCACGTAATTGTACCTAATTCTCTATTCCTAATTGAGAATTGGACTATGTAATTACATCTAATTTTACTTTCCTTGTGGTTCTCCAAACATATCCTTAATAATTTCTTAGTTTTACCTTATAATGGAAAGAAGTGCATAGTTTGGTGACAATGTTGTCCTAAAAGAAACAAAAGTTACTTTAGTGGGATGTTTACACAAGTTCAATGACATTTTGAGAAATTAACTCCAATTGCTAAAATAGTCCTTATTCTATGTAAGAAAATTGAGCAAAATAGTTCCTTAAGTTAAACCGTGAATTTAAATAGTCTCTATTCTTTTATTTGAAATATTAATAGGCCTCCAACTATATTTCAAATTCTTACTTCATTACATACTCCCTCTATCCCTTTTTAGTTGGGCATATTCCATTTTAAACGATGATTAAGAAATTATAAATTGCATAAAATATTTTAATTTCACCCTTTGGCAATATTAATGATATGGGCATAGAAATGAATATTTAAATTGAAATTGTTCGCATTTTAATGTATACTATAAATTGTAGGGGTATCATGGAAAAATTAATTATTTCTATTTTGATGTTGTAAGTGATCAACTAATATGAGTCATTTATTTTTAGTAAGACGACTAACTAAAATGAGATGGAGGGAGTAATGAATTTAAAAAGGCATATCATAATATTAAAAAGAAAAAATAAAAATTAAAAAAATTGAGAGATGTATTTAGTTTTTAAAGTCAAGTTGAAGAGGTAATATAGTTTTATCCCAAATAATGTGACAAGATTGACAAAAATAATGTCTTAAAATTTTAACATTTTTAAAATACACAATGGTAATATGTTTTTTTCTAATTTTATTTGATGTTGATTGATTTATGATATTATCATGATGTTCTTCATCAATATTTTAATTTATTATAGAAATTCTTTAAAATATTTATATATGATTTTTTTTCTACTAGCTAGAGAGCCGCGAGGTTGAAGGAATTCATCGTCTTTTATATGAGTTATGAATTTTCTGACAATTATTGTTAGAAGAAACAAATAACTAAATTTGAACTATTTTATCAAAAAATAAAGATTAATCATAAAAAAATATAAAATATTATTTTATTATTTTATAGTTGAACTCCTAAGTATCAATCACATTTTTTGATTGACTACATTGTTTTAATATTACAAGTAGAAGTTAAATTAAAATTATATGCACTATTTTTTATAGTCAAAAAGTTTTAAATATTTCATATTGTAACAGAACATGGATCATTCCAATTCAAAAATTAACTTAAGGGACTATTTCAGTTAAATTTTTTTAAGAATAAAGACTATTTTAGCAATTATTAATTTGTAAGAAAGATGTACAAACTTGAATGACATTATTGGAACAAAAAAAAATGACTTTAGTGGGATATTTTCTTAAGTTGAGTGACAATATGAGGAATTGACTCCAATAAGTTTACTAAATTAAGTCCTGACAATGGATTGTTGAACGAATGTACGTTATAACAAATTGTGTCGACTCTTAATTGGTCATCGGTGTATCAAACGCTATTAGTAAATTGACTCGTGGCACGTGACTGTTGAACGAATGTACGTGGTAATGAATTGCGTCAATTCTCAATTTGGCTGCATTATATGCAATAAAGTTACTAAATTAACTCGTCAGAAAATTGATTAATGATTTCGGTTACTCTTATAAATTTTCAACATAACAATTTGGAAGCAGCAAGTTTGCAATAAGAAATTGTAGGTTTGGGTCTTGATTAATAACAACAAGTTTAACATAATTTTCACAACTGAGAATGAGTAACATATGTAACACATCTCCTTACCTAAAATTCATAGCCCTGATAAATTCAAGCCATCCGTTGCTGATCCTCCGATAGTTGTTGATGCCGGAAGCATCAACCAGAGTAAGATACACCTCAGTTTCACAATGAAAGATCTTAACCAGCGTCGGATTTAGGGAGAATTAGTCGTTGACGCATAGTGACAGCCATTACAATCCGAGAAAAACAAAAGTGATAAATGCAATAAACTAAGACAAATAGAAAAGTTCAAATAGAAAAGTTTTTCAAGAAAACATTAAATAAATCTACCAGAAAGTCTTGCTCAAAGTAAGAGCGGTGCAGATTAACTTGGAACTGATAGACGGGTCCTGTCTGCGTTTGAACGGGGATGAACGACGATATTTTTTCTATTTCCTTTTTAGAGATTTACGAAGGAATACAGTAGTTGGTTGTGGATGAAGTGTGCTCTGTGTTGTATTTTAAAGAGGAGAGAAATGGGGAGAGTTTGTATTGGTAGAGGTCAGCATTTAGGGTGTGCAATATTTATTGTCATACAAAAAATAATAAAAAAAGATCGGGTCAGGGAGATTCGAACTCATGACCTTAGGAGCGTTAACATGATGATTGACCATATTTGCTACAAAAGCTTTCAACACTACACATACGTTTGACAAGGTACTAACATTCTATCAAATACTACTATTAAATTAAAAGCGTGACAAGGAATCGTTGAATGAATGTACGTAATGAATTGGGTCACCTCTTGACTTTCAATTTGTGAACATTATGCAACAATTTATTAAAATTTCTCGTGACACATAATTGTTCAATGAATGCACATCATGGTTTGGGAATACTCTCAAATTGTCAACATTGTATCAACCATTATTGAATTCACAGATGACATGTTATTGTTGAATAAAGGTACGTCATAAACTACGACATTTGTCAATATGTCGTACTTATATCAAATGTTATTATTAAATTGACTCTTGACGAAGGATGGTGGAATGAATGTACGTAACGAATTGCATCGACTCTCAAAAAAGATTGGGGCAGGGAGAATCAAACTCGCGAGCTAAAGAGTATTAACAAGAGGATTGACCATATTTGCTAGTAAAGCTTTCAACACAACGCATACGTTTGACAAGGGATCAACATTCTATGAAATACTATTATTAAATTAGTTTGTGCCAATGGATAGCTGAATGAAAGCACGTTATAATGAATTCGGTCAACTCTCGGATCTCAATTTGTCAATATTATATGAAAATTTATTAAAATCGCTTGTGACACGTGATTGCTGAATCAATGTATGTCATAAATTGGGAATACTGTAAAATTATCAACATTATAACAGTCATTGTTGAGAAGGTACGTCATGAAGAACGATCATTCTCAATTTGGCTTACTTATATGAAGTGCTATCACTACATTAAGTAATTACGTTATATAATATGTAATATATTATATTCATAGTTAATGAATATATTATACGTTAATTAAACATAATTTATATATATATATATATTTATGAATATATTATACGTTATTCATAATATATATTTATGTTCATAATATATTATACTATTCATAATATATATTATATGTTTAAAACATAATTATTATACAATTTACCAGTTTACGTTAATTATTATATATATAATTTATTTATGAATATATTGTACGTTAATTAAACATAATTTATTATTTATGAATATATATATATATATATATATAAAATCTATAATATATTAAAAGTGTGAAGACCCTTAGAAAATTGATTTGAACTTTTTAGCAAATAGTCTTTTCACCTATTTTTCTCTAATCATTATTTAATTTTCTATATAATATTTAAGATTTTGAAATCAACTAAAATTGAAAGTATTAATTTTTTCCTTATTTAAATTATGTAAAGATTCCCGAAAAAAAAAGAATTTATAAATGGAAAAGAAATTTTCTATTGACCGAAACTTTGTGGAAACTTTCAATAGCATATGTTTCAATTTAAATAGGAGTCAATTGCATATTATAATCTATAAATTATAACCACATACACGTGATGTTTTTCCTATAAAATTTGATATGTCAATGTTAAATTAGGAAACTAATATTTTTTTACTTTGCCAAAAATAATACAATAGGAAAAATTTATGGAAAAAAAAAACTAGGAAACTAACATTGTTTTACTTTGCCAAAAATAAAACTTTTGGAAAAATTTATGGAAAAAAAATTATAAATATTTACACGTAAATTTTAATACATAATTGTGACCAAATACAACAAGGAATTGATGATTGTTGTTCCTATATCTATAATCTATAATATATTAAAAGTGTGAAAACCCTTAGAAAAGTGATTTGAACTTTTTACCCTTCATTAAAAGACTTTTCTTTAGACAAAATTGTCTTTTCACTATTTTTTAATTTATTGTTTAATTATTTTTATTATATTAACTAAACATCCTAAACTATATGGGATTCCTAAAATATATGGTAGGAAAATTAATTATTATTTATATATGGGACTCCTAAAATATATGGTAGGAGAATTAATTAATATTTTCCTTTCTACTGTTCAATTAGAAAAATACTCCTAAACTAGGACTCTATTAAGGAAATACTTCTATAAATATTGAAATGTACATTAAACTAGAGAAAAAAACGGTTTGCCAAGTAGGAGAATATGATTGATGCTCATCTAACTTGATTCGATTGCATTTATAGATTGGTGGATGTTTGATTTTCTAACCTTAACTTCGTCACTGTTTTTGTCAGCATTATAGAATTCAACATGTGCGTGTATATATATATATATATATATATATATATATATATATATATATATATATATATATATATATATATATATATCTTCTTTGTTTTCATTCTAAATCATTCTTTAGGGTCAAAATTTTCGTCGGCACAAGAATTAGTTTGATCAAAATCAAAGCTTTGTGATCACTATTATACTTTTTTTATAGTTTATAGATCGTAGATGAATATCGATTGACTTTTAAGAATTTCTTGTGTAAAAATTAGGTTTAATTGTATTGTTTTGATATATTTATTATCTTACTATTTTATTTTAATTTACAGATGCTAGATGAATGTGGGTCAAGTTTGAAAAAAAAATTAGGTAAATGTTAAGTTTAACTGTATTATCGTAATATCTCTATTAGTTTATTATTTTGTGGTAGTTTACAGTTCGTAGATGAATCTCGGCTTTGAAAAATTTTTGTGTGTAAAATTTAAGTTTAATTGTATTATTTTGATATCACTTTTTTTGTATTATTTTATTACAGTTTACAGGTGATAGATAAATGTTGATCCACTTGGAGAAATTTTTTTATGTAAAGGTTAAGTTTAATTGTATTATTTTGATATCTCGTATTATTTTATTATTGTTTACAGGTAGTAGATGAGTGTCAGACGACTTTGAAAAATTTTTTGTGAGTAATTATTATATTTAATTGTATTATTTTGATGGAGGCAAAGAGAATTGGAGTTTGAAGTAAGTGATTGGGTGTTCTTGATGGTGTCTCCTATAAAAGGAGGAATGGGGTTTGAGAATAGTTTTATTTGCATGAAATTCAAATTAACTTTGTTCTTTCCGTTTATAATAAACATTGAAGTGAGACACATCACATAATAATATATTTGAGATAAAATATTTATTTATATAATTTAAATAGATATATCATTTTTTAACGTTAATATGTTGCTACTTTCTAATTATATTATTCTTAATTCTTATGTATATTTTATTGATTGACGTGAGAGACAAGTGCAAAGCACGTACACTAATCTAGTAAAATATATATGTGTGTGTGTGTGTGTGTGTGAGAGAGAGAGAGAGAGAGAGAAATGAAAATAATAGAGTTTGAGGGTATTTTTGTCCTTTCATACATTTATTCCAAGGATAAATTATGGTGGGATTGTAGTCCCGAAATAAGTTATCCCGAATATTGCCAACCAAACTGCAATAGAAAATTTTATCCCGGGATTATTTGCTTCAACGCCTCAAATCAAACGACCTGTTAATGGTTCGGGAGTTACTACCTTTTTTTCCCTTGCCAATGCATTTGCCACAATTTATTTTACGAAACACGATTTTCTTTCATCATTTTTGCAATCATTGTTCAAAAATTGGAATTAAAACTTATAGAAAATTGAAGCATCAAGATAAATAAAGAAGAATAAACTTGATGAACACGAAGTACTGCATATATATATAATAACAAATCAAAACAACAAGGTATTACTAATGCCTGATCAATAACGGAAAAGGTTTTTAGAGTGAAATGAGGAATCGTAGGTGCGGGTCCTCATTAAGAACAATAATTTTAATAGAGTTTTTAGAACTACGTAATAGCAACATATGTAAAACATCTCCTTCCGTAAAATTCGTAGCCCTAATAAATCACCTCCATCCCTTACTGATCTTATGATAGTTGTTGATGCCGGTAGCAGCAACCTGAGCTATATACACCTCTGTTTCACGAGGAAAGATCGTAACCGGCATCGGGTTTAGGGGAAAGTAGACGTTGACACATAATGGCAGTGATGATAGGCGTATTTACACGCCTAAAGTACTATAATTTACCCATATTTTACCTAAGTTTTGAGGACAAAATATATAATTCATGCACTTTTAGTCCTTTTTCCTGTAAGTGAGCTAACAAACATGATTAGAAAGTTTTCAGGTATAAATGATGAAGATTTCAGCATTTTATGGATAACTTGACGCCAAAGGAAGCTTCACGAAAAAAGGAAAGCAGCGTTTGGACACCTATGGACTGAAAGTGATGCATGGATAACTTGTCCTGGGCAAAAACAGCATTTACAAAGACTTGGGGATCAGCAGTAACTTAGTAGGATTAGGACAAGTATGCAGTAACCCAGTAGGACTAGGACAAGGATAAAAACCCTATTTCAATAGGACTAGGATATGGATGTTATATAAACCCTATTTTGCTGAAACTTTTCAGCATTCTCTTCTTATTCCCCCTTCTATTCCTTCCCATTCTAATAAATTCTTATTCACTCAGTAATTAATTCAAGTCTTTTTCATTCAACGTTTGATCCTAATTCACGTTACACTGTCTGACAGAGAAAGCACGGCCCTTGTGACCAACGTGAGATCATGATGATGCTTATTGTGATTTCCATTGCACTCATGAGTGGCTAAACTTCTCTGTTGGGGTTATGGAAGCCTTGTGAGATACTATCTATTGCTATGAGTTTGTGAATTCTTGACACGTATGCTGCTTATATCATTATTCTCTTCATCTTAATTTAAATTCTTGTGGTTGCAAACACATAGGGTACACCAGTATAGCATTAACTTGTTCGAAAGAAAAGTTATATGTCTGGAAAAGAGATAATGTCAAGGTAATAGGGCACCAACCCCTGTTAAAAAGTTAGTGTCGTAACTGGATTAACCTCTTGGAGAATTTGTACCATTAGATACGCTTTAAGCTCGAAAGAGTTAAAGCGAAATAGTCCTTGTTAGGTCGAAAAACGCTTGGATTTACCATAGAATACAATTCTCTATAAGCACATGCATGTCTGAATTCCGCTAACTCATAGCCAATAGAGACGTATAACTCATAAGGTGGACATAACCCCAACTCTCAATTCTCATTGATTAACATCTTACTAAACAGTCTTCCTTTTTACTTTGCTATTCTCCGTTTTTACTTTGTTATTTTATTACACTATTGCACGCTACAAAATCCCCCCTTTTACGAGACTTTCACCAAAAGTCTACTAATCTTTGCTTACTTAGTGACCAGCTATTCCCTGTGGGATTCGACACCCAACCCAGTTGGGTTCTATATTTGACAGCGACCGCTTACACTCTTACTAGAGCTGTAGTTTGAGCGTTATCAGGCAGCCACTACAATCCGAGAAAAAAAGGTGATGAATGCATTAAACAAAGATACATAGAAAGAATAGATTTAAAAAACAACAAATAAATCTACCAGAGCATCCTTCTCCAAGTAGGAGCGGCGCAGATTAACTCAAAAGAGATGATGGGGGCTTATCTGCGTGTGAACGGGGATGAAGGGCGACATTTTTATTAAAGTTGTAGTACTACAGTTGAGGCGTCTGTATGGTGTCTTTTAAAGAGGGGAGGAATTGGTAGGGTTTGTTTAGGAAGTGGTGACGTTGGTAGTTGGTCAGCATTGACCTTATATGCTACCAAAATTTTTAGCACAATGCGTGTTGCATAATAATGAAGCCATCAAAGAACTTATTCGTTTGACCATGGATCAGCATAATGAACTAAATTATCTCGCGATACGTGATTGTTGAATGAATGTGCATCGTGAATTATGTCGACTATCAATTGGTCGACATTATATGAAAATTTACTATATTCTTCCGCAACACGTGATTGTTGAATGAATGTACGTGATGAGTTGGGTTGACTATCAATTTATCAACGTTATATCAAGCGTTGTAGAATTCTCAATTTGTCGTACTTATTGGTTACCGGTTATTACTGCGTAACGACTTGATTTTGGTTTAAATTGATAAGAAATGGATAAGTAACTAACATGAATAAAAAATGAATCTTAGTTATATTGGTTATTGTTTTATCTTCGTTGCGATTTGATTTTTGACGAATGTGTTGAGACGTTTATTTTGTTTCGTTTTATTTTAATTGCCTTCTTCACTTGGCTTAGCAGTCAAATTAAATTATTTTAAAATAAACTAAAGAGTACATATATGAATTCATTAAAATAAACTAAAGAGTACATATATGAAAAGTTATGTGATGTACTTCACAATCGATTATGTGATGAACAGTTACGAAGACGTGGTTGTGAACACTGTAGGAGGTCCTGAAGTCCAATTCGTCTCCCATCTGAAAATCCGCATCTCAAACGAATTATCTCCACCCGTCATATATTCTCCGCCTGTTCTAATACCCGCAGCAGGCGACTTTAGCCTTATATGCCTTTTTAGTACCACAATGAAGAATGGTTAACGGCGTCGGGTCGCTAAAGAAGTATTGACTAACCTCTTATGGTATTCACTAAAAAGGGAGGATAAAAGATGGACGAATTAAATCAAAATAAATAATAATTAAATTAAATTAAACTAACAAAGGTACGTAGAATCCTCATTGAAGGGAGAAAAAATGAGAAAATATTACCACTCTGTCAAGATTCATGTATGATCTGGTCAATGTAATACTAAATTCAGGCATGTAATCAGTAAGGTAGCCGTGTACTTGAATGAATATTATCATTTTCTTGGGGGTTGGTGGAGAAGAATGGGGATTTGGTTGATTGTTGTGTATTGTAGGAGATTGCAGGTTAATATAGGCAAGGGAAAGGGAATGGTTTCTACTTTGATGGTTTGTATTCTTAGAGGTGACCTAGGAAATTGAATTGTATTTGAAAAACGGAAGTAGGCTTTGTAATCTTAAGAGGTGACTTAAGAAATTGTATTTGAAAGCGTCGATTATCAATTGCTCAACATTATGCACATAAACTTCACTAAATTAACAGGTGACAAGGGATCGTCTAATGATAGCACGGAATAATGAATCGCGTCGATTATCAATTGCTCAACATTATGCCCATAAACTTCACTAAATTAACTCATGACAAGGGATCGTCTAATGAATGCACGAAATAATGAATCGCGTCAATTATCAATTGCTCAACATTATGTGCATAAACTTCACTAAATTAACTCATGACAAGGGATCATCTAATGAATACACGGAATAATGAATCGCATCGATTATCAATTGCTCAACATTATTTGTATAAATTTCACTAAAGTAACTCATGAAAAGGGTCGTCGAATGAATGCACGGAATAATGAATCACGTGGATAATCAAGTTGTCAAAATTATGTGCATACACTTCACTACATTAACTCGTGCACAAGGGATCGTCGAATGAATGTACGGAATAATGAATTACGTAGATTATCAATTTATCAATATTATGTGCATAGACTTCACTACATTAACTCGTGCACAAGGGATCATCGAATGAATGCACATAATAATAATTTACGTCGATTATCAATTGCACAAGGGATCGTCGAATGAATGCACGTAATAAAGATTCACGTCGATTATCAATTGCACAATATTCTAAATTAACTCGTGACAATGGATCGTCGAATGAATGCATGTAATAATGCATTTCGTAGATTATCAATTGCTCAACATTATGTGCATAAACTTCACTAAAGTAACTCATGACAAGAGATTGTCGAATTTTGAATGTACGTAAAAATGAATGTCGTCGATTCTCAATTGGTCAACAGTATATGAAATAACTTTAGTGATAGATTGTGTACATAGTTGTTTGGTTTATTAGTTAGTAAGTATAGTTAGTTGAGGTCTAGTTGATTAACCCATGCCTCCTTTGTAGGCAGAAGGAAACCACTGGATGCTCTTTGTTTGTATGCATTGTGTTAGTAATGGTAATATTTCACAGTTATTGCCAAAAACAATGGATGGTCGAATAATGTATGTGCGTAGCAATGAATCGCGTCGATTCTCAATTGGTCAACAGTACATGAAATAACTTTGTTAAATTGAATAGCAACAATGGATGGTCGAATAATGAATGTGCGTTGTAACGAATCGCGTCAACTCTCAATTGGTCAACATTATGTGAAATAACTTTTTTAAATTAAATAACAACAACGGATGGTCGAATAACTTATTGTGTACTAATGAATCGCGTCGACTCTCAATTCGTCAACAATATCTGAAATAACTTTTTTAAATTGAATAGAAACAACGGATGGTCGAATAACTTATTGCGTACTAATGAATCGCGTCAACTCTCAATTGGTCAACATTATGTGAAATAATTTTTTTAACTTGAATAGCAACAATGGATGGTCGAATAACTTATTATGTACTAATGAATTGCGTAGATTCTCAGTTAGTCAACATTATGTGCATAAACTTCACTAAATTAAAACGTGACAACGGATTGTTGAATTTTAAATGTACGTAAAAATGAATTGCGTCGATTCTCAATTGGTCAACATTTAACTTTTTAAATTGAATAGCAATAATGGATGGTCGAATAATGAATGTGTGTACTAATGAATCGCGTCGATTCTCAATTGGTCAATATTATATTACATAACTATATTAAAATATTTCACACCACTGCAAAAGATATGAAGACGGACTGTGTCCACCAAATTTAATTTAACATGTAGGGTATTTAGGCCAACTATGGTAAATTGACATCCTGTAATGCAATACACGATTTGAAATTCTATTGAAAATTCATTTGTAAAGAAAAGGAAGTGGTTAGGCAACCCAACTGGAATCAGAATATTGATTCTTTAGTAATGCAATGACCGTCGTTACTATCCAATCTGTGTTTCTGCCGTGTGCAGTCGACTAAGGCGATGAACTTACATGCATACACTTAGGTGACTCTACTTAGGTAGGCTAGGCAAGGCTAGGGTTAAGTGGGGTCAAATCCTTCACACTATTACATGCATCACTCTACATGCATTGGGTTCCGACATACATTTACAGAAACCAATCAAATCGGATCAGTCACTGATTGTCCTTTTTGGTGATAAATTTGTTAACTTTGACGGACCCCAACTTTAAACCTACTGCAATGTTAAACTAACTAAACGAAAAAAAATAATTTCAGAACCAAAATATGCCATAAAACTAAAAAAAAACTATCAAAATATGTCATGTATTTAAATTGTTACCATAATATGCTTAGCACGGCTTTTTTGATTTTCCTAAGATTATTTATAGTCGGTAAAAATTCAATCTAGAAAATATTTATGAAAGGAATAACTGAACATTTTAATTCTATAATTATTGAACGTTCTAAAAAAGAATTGGTTGTGAGAACACATAATTTTAGACTGGCCAAAGCATTAAGTGGTTTAAGACTTGTGATTTACCAATGGTGCGGTGCGAACTCCGATGCAAAATATGACATGCTTAACACTCAATATTCACATCACATCCCCCAAATTAAAGATCTTGCATTAAAAAAGAGCTAGGCAGCAAATCTTTCTACTTTACTTACTTTTTCGATCAGTCATCACATGGGGTGGAGTGTTGACTACGTACTGAAGGAATTCATCAGTGCTACCAGGATGTCAACTGTGCCTATCGACTGTTCCAAACTTTAAAATGGATTGCCAAAAAAAATCTATGCATCTAAGTGGTATCTTGCCTTTTTAGTTTTTTTTTATGGTTTGCAACTCTGTTTCTTCTTATTCAGTTTGTCATCATTTACAATGTCTCAAGCCTTTCAAACATCCAATGCAAGAAACAAGCCTCAATTTTTATGTTATTGTGGTAATCCAGCTGTCTTGAGAAAGTCACACACCGATTCAAATCCAGGTCAACTGTTCTTTAACTGTGCGGTTGGTCAGGTTAGTCGTTTTATTTACCGTATTGTAATTATTTTGTTTTGTTTTAAAAGGCAATCTAATTCTTGTAAGTAATTTGTTACAGTATAACGCCTGTTGTTCTTTTTTCGAATGGTTTAAAGAGAATGCACAGGGGAGCAGCCCTTCCATGTGTAATTTGAAAGGACTTGCCAAGTTTGAAGTCCTCCAAGAGCTTCGTGAATTCGATGAAAATAGGGAGCTTCTTACTCCACTGTTATTAGAAGCCGAAGGGTGAAGGGATCACTTAAAAATATTGCTAAAAGAAACCGAACAGGAGAGGGATCAGCTAAAAGAAAAGTTGATTTTCGCCCAAGAAAAAAAGAATACCCTTAAAATTTATTGTATCTTATGATGTTTGCGTTGTTTTTTTGGAAATTTGTAACGGGTATGTACTAGAATTGAGAAAAAATATATTTTCTCCTAAAATCTTTATTGATTGTGTCAGCGTATTGTTAGTAATCAACTATGAAATCCGACTATCATTTCAAGAGTTTGCTTCGTTAGTCTAGTACAGTTAAATTGGTTTGGACTCTAAAAATTTAGAACTTTTGGATATTTAATAAATTAAAAGGTACTTTATATTATTAAGGATTGTAAATAACCAATTCTCACTAAACCAATAATAAATGTAATTACATGTCAAAGTGTAACCGATGCATTATGGGCTGGAAAGTCACAGCAAAGTATTTAATGTTTGCATGATGAATTGAAAATTTTAAAATCTAAAATTGTAAAACCTTGGTCAGGAATGGGAAACTCTCCAAAGTTTATGCGAGTATAGTGAAACTATGACAATTAAACTTTGGAGGAAAACCCTCAAAACTTTAAAAATTTTGTTGACCATCTAAAAAGGGTTAACTTGTTACTACTATATAAAGGCGGCGTTGCTTGTGGTAGTGTTTAACTTGTTACTAATATCCAAAGTTCTGATAGTCTTTACTTTAAAAGGTTTTGAGTTGGCATTAATTATATTTTTTGCCTTCGTGTTTTATCTTTCTTTATGTTAAAATAACGACCTTTCTTGCTTAATTTTTGTTTTTGCAGACTTAAAATGGAGATTGAACAGATACGTTTTTGAATTGAATCTTTAAAGCAAAGAATTGAAAGTCTGCCAGATCATGATGAATTTGAAAAAAAAAATCAATATTGTCCGACCAAATTAAGAGTTTGGATAGAATGCTAAGGGGTTTACTCAGTCGCATAGGCTGCGATGCTGATGAATGCTTACTCCTCCATCATCACCCCCTCCTCAATGAATAATGGATGGTATGTGGTAAGGCTATTTTGATCACTTCGACTGCTACAATTGTTATTTTGATTTATCAAATCATTGTTCAAGACGAACTAAATTATTTTTGTCCCGATATATTAACTGTGATTTATGCTAACCAATTTATTTAAATCAAAAGCATGTTGATTAGAAAATAGTAGCATAACATTGGAAGCATTTTCAACTAGCAGTATTCAATCTCATAAATTACTTAAGCCATGACCCTAGCAAAATGTAAACATACATAAAAAACAGACGAAACAAAAGTAAGATAACTAAAAAAAACATTAAAATTCACGACATTAACTATCCCCGCCATCGATTTCACCCATGTGCCAAAATATATCCTGCCTCAGGTATCGTAATTGCCATTGAAGTTCATCATTTTCTACTCTGAGAGCATCCACAATTTTCCTCAGAAGTTTCATGTCTCTTACAAGATTTGGTGCAAACTCACAGACCCGGAATGGATGATGGTTATGTGGTTGGCCAATTGCATGACCTATTGGGTGCCCGTTACCATAATTGCTGATGACAAAATTGTCCATTGTTTTCAAACTCTATTTATTTTCTTGAAAAGTTTTTTCTTTCTAATGATGAAGATTGAAGAGTTAGGGTTGTGTTATATAACATCAAACCTACGAAATCCAAGAAACACAATCTGAAAGTGGCATCCATTAAATGTGACTCTTCGTGTTTCTCTGCAACGTCTTTGACAAGTAGTGAACGTGACTCTTCGTTTTTATGTAAACAAAAGAGTTTTAACTTAAATCCACAGACGGTGGAAATGTTTTTATACACGAGCAGTTGATTTGTATGGATAATTATAGTATGTTACCATTATTTTTTTAAGTTTTAATTACTTAATATTATTTTCTTACTTTTTCTTTCTTCCTACGCTCCTTAGTATTCAGACTTCTCATTTATCCCCTTCTATCTACCCTATGTCTCAATTCCAAAGAAAATTCCAACTGTTATATGTTCTATACAGAATTAAGTTCATATTCAACAAGTGTTTATTCTGTATAAAATATATAAGATTTTAAAAAGATGAATAATGTATAAATAGTTATTTTTCGTCTCAATTTAATTTACGTAATAGGATTTGTATTTTAAGATTCAAATTATGTAAATTTTGATCAATATTTAAAATTATTTTTTATCATATTAACATGAGATAGATTGCAACTTATAAATACTTTTTGTATAATTATTGAGTCTTTAAATTTAAATTTTAAAATATCGAGCTATTTTAATCCCATTTGAATTTAAAGTTTAGTCAAATTAATTCTCAAAAAATAAAAAGTATAACATAATATGAAACATAAACGTATCATACTGTAAAATGGTGATGATAATTGCTTTGAAGGTTGATGTTAATTTGTTTCCATGAGTGTTAAACAACAAGAAAGTTCAAATATACATCAATGAGAACATGAACACGGTAAATTGACTCTATTTTTGGTAACAAGGTCATCATAATAAAAGAATCGTCTATTGCAAAATATAAAGTCAAGTTGTCTTTTACAACCAATTTATTAATTTATAATTTGAATATTAAAAAATAAAAATAATTAAGACTTACCTATAATAGCTTTAAAGTATCCATTTGTGTAAAAAAGAAATTCCACCGTCGGTGGTTGCTAGTTAAACTCTAAACAAAATTGAACCGTCTGCGGTAATTATTGAACATGACTTGTATTAGGGTTAAATAATTTGAAAAGCCGATTTTGTTGAAAATTTAAAATTATTGTAAAATTTTGTATTACGTGAGATAAAATTTAGAGTGTGTTTACGAATTCATAAAATTAAGTAACGTGATAAGAAATAAAGTTCAATCCTATTGTAGAAAGATTTTACACAATAATTATTACTTAATTACATATTCTCTGTCGACGACTTGCTATTCATCTCGTCCTAATGTTGGTCATAAATAAAATCTTCGTGCATTAGTTTTGCTACATTGAATTACAATCGCCCGCCATATTTAAAAGATTTTTACATTATTTTCCTTATCAATATATTTGATGATGTTTGAATATTGAGAATTAAATGAGTTAACATTTTATTATATTTTATTATATGCCAGCTAATTGATTTTAATATGCAGCGAATTAAAATGATAAAACAAAATCAACAACGGGAATATAACCAAATTCAAAAATATCCCACTACTAAATCTGGGAAATACCTTCAGCACTTTCGATTTATAGAAGAGGTAGTGATCACTCTGATTATGTAATAAGGCGTTGATTTTTTACATGGGATTGAAGCAATAGAATACAGAATAATTGATTATACTGTAGGTGGATTATGTTAAACCCAAAATTATTTAATAATCACAAAACAAATATTATACATACTTTGCTGCTGAATGATAAAAAAGGACTTTTAGTCAACATAACAAAATTTAAACAAACCAAAAAAAATAAAAATTAAGATAACTAAACTAAACATCACATATCACCACAAGCCGTCGTTCCTATCCCTGCTGTCTATTTCACCCATGTGTTAAAATAACCTCCGCCTGATGTAATGAATTTTCCATTGAATTTCATTATTTTCTCGACTGAGAGTATCCACAAGTCCCCTCAGAAGTTCGACATCTCTTCTAAGATCAACAGCTCCAAGGTTCACATATGATACTCTGGCAACAACAAATTCTGCGATCGTTGGTTGACGATAATTATGTGGTTGGTCATTTGCATGACCGTTTGCATGATTGTTTGCGCGTGAATAGTCCATTTTTTTCAATGATTATTTAAGTTCTTGAAAACTTGTCTTGAACGATAAGAAAAAAATGACGAGTCTGGCTTGTGTTGTATATCATCAAAACCATGAAATCCAAAGGTCACCTTCTGAAAGTTGCATCCAATGAACAAGACTCTTCGGATTGCTGAATAAATTTAAAGCGTCTTTCCTAATTATGAAGGCGACTCTTCAGTTTTTTTAAATAGTTTGAAATGTCAGTGACAATTACTGACCATGCCGCTTCGTTTTGCTGAATTAACTTGAAACGTCTTTGACAATTATTGAAGAGAAGTTTATATTTTAGTTACAATTTCGTATGAACACATGTCTTGTTAATACGGTTCGTAAATACTTAAAATAGTGCATTTTTCCATTGATTCGTCAAGAAATGTTACACTAGAGAAGCTTCTACACAGATCACACTTAACTTAATTTAGGTTTGGGGGGTGGGACGGAACAACTCCCATGTTGCTTTTGTTGCACCATTTTCTCAATTCTACATGCAGCTGCTTCAATACGACTGAACGTCGCCTTTTGCTTGTCGCCAAAACTGTCAACGCAGCGCGTTAACGCAGCCACCTCCACTCACATTTCGTGAACCTAAGTGTACAATGACTAAAGTGAATTAATGGCAACATACCTATATTGACGCAGGGCATGCGGAGGGTGACCTTCATGTGGGTTATTGGGTGGGTTACTCATCTTCACCTGCAATATCATAACAAAATTAAAAATTAAGCAGAAAGATGGTAATATTAAAAAGAAAGGACACATGTTCTCTTCTACCCTTATGTTATGTTGTACTGCATGAAGCTTCTAAGATTATGCCTATATTGCGTGATATCCTAATACAAACTCTCAATTTATAGAAAAGAATTATCACAGAAAAATAAGCTTTGCCTTTTGCTGATAATATTGACAGTGAACTTGTATAAACGTAGCACTTGCAAATTCTTTGTAATATTTGAAGTGTAAATTTGATCTCTAAACTAAACTTATGGTGGAAAGTAACGACAAATATTTTAAATTTAAATAAATTACTTATGCATTTGTATGTTACGCTATAGTTGCACATCAAAACATGAGTTAGTTCCATGGTTTATCACTTGAAATATTAAACTATGCAGCCGAAGTAACATGCCACTAACATAACTCGCTACAATGATCGACGTTGAACTACACCTATAGTACTACCGTTTGAAAAACAAAGGAAGATGGTTAGATTTGTAAAAGGGTTTTGTTGTCGAATAAATGTATTTCCATTTTATTTGTCTAAAATTTGCGTAAAGGTGTCATTTGTTTTAGCTGATAAATTGATACAACAGGTAAAATTTATGTGATTACTGTGGGGGGAAATAATACACAAACCGTGCAACAAAAAAATTAGTAAAATTATTGTTGGAATGCAAATGAGATGGAGATATTAGATTAAGCATCCCGGATGTTATAATTATGTTTGTTAATTATTTAGCTAAGCGTAATTTTTTTATTTAAAAAATTTACTACTAACTTCTTAATTGCAAACTTGTGTTAATTACTACTCTACCATACTACTATGTGTAGAGAAACTATTATTACATGGGGTTCCGTATCACATGGAAGATTTTGGATAGATTTGAAAGGATTGGGAAAGTGAGTTGAAAGGATGGTTGCAGTGCTATTGCATTAGGAAAGCATGACACTCTCCAATGTTGTCTTGGGAAATGGCATGGTTGTCTATCTAAAGCAAAAGTAATAATGCCATAGTTATCGGTTGAAAAAAAGTCCCTTCATTTAAGTCATGCATGCACCTCTCCATTTAAAACCCTAACCTAATTTTAATGGGATGTTTGGCAGGAAAAAGAAATATATTGATTATCAAATAGTGAATTTGTATTCGTGGCCAAAAAAAACTATTTTTCACTCACAAAATTGGAAGTAATAATTTTGGTTCATTAATCGTTTCCAATGTTTCGAAGGGTTGCAACCCATCGCATGGATGCAACTATTCATAAATGAACTTTTACTCGGACAAAGAGCTATTTAAAAGACATTAAAATTAGTACAAAATTAGTCTTTACACATTCCAGAACTCCCAAACTTATATTTTCCGTTTAGTGTAATCTTGATTAATCAGGAAAGAATTGAACAGGTTAACTGTTCAACTACCAAATGCTTATTTTCTCTCCATTATGTGTTGATGTTAAATATTTATTTTGAATTATTATTTTGTCTTCATCAATAAAGTGACTTTTTTTTGGTTCGTACATACATGGAAGAAAGCATTGCGAGAAGTATGTGAATGCACTTATGGAGAAGCCGACAAAGGACCGTTTAGTTGATCTACACTTTTTTTGCATCGACCTTGTCTATAAGATGGACGTCATACTAGTACAGCAAGATCAACTTCATCAAAAAGTAGATAGATTGGAGGCGGTGTTGAGTGCAACATCCCGTGCTTCAGGCCTTGATGACAATGATATCACCTCCCCTTCACTCCACTAGTAAAGTAGGTATCTTAGCACCCTACGCCCACCATGAAATAGTTAGTAGTTTTTGTGTGGTTTTCTTTTGACATTGTGTAATGACTAGTATAATTATTGTGTTGTAGTTGCAATGTTTTGGTTGTTGAATTTCATTTTGTTTGACAAATACGTTCGGAATGTCGTTTCATTACACGCACGTTAATGCTTAAATATATGGTTCCGTTAAGTAAATTCATAATACTATGAAATCAAACATCGAACAAGAAAAACTGTTCAAAACCCTGGCCAGAGAAAAATGAGACAGAATATACATGTGTCCCTATTAAGACGATTGACAATTCTACAATTTTGCTTGCGCTATTTAAAGGCAATCTTGCTTTCATTTTAGATGTACCAGTCCATTAATTTTATCATATTCTGAAGAACTTTACCTAAGGTATGTACCGACAATAATATATTCTACTGTCCCCATCTTTGTTGTCGTGTCATAATAACTCATCGTCAAATTTGCTTACTTACTAGTTTGAAAATGGAAGTTGTCGATCCAATAAGCACGAGCCTAGAAGAATTAAAGGAAAGAGTTGAATCTCTACCAGATCGTAAAGAACTTGAAGAAAAATTATCAGATTTATACAATCGAATTTACGCATTAGACAGTTTTCTTCGTTGTTTACTTGTGCGTTTGGGCATTGATATTGATCTATGCATTCATACCCCACCTTTGCCCCCTAGATAATAAAAGATTGTTGTAATTTGAAGATTAATGAATCTATTGCGTTCATCTTATTAGAACGTGTTCTTTACTAATTCCCACTGCATTGCTAAACATCAAATCCCACTGTTAGAAACAAAGGGTCCAGTAGGTGAGGTCCAGTCAGTCAGGCTCCATATTTTCCTACTAACCCTTAATCTTACATTGAAATCTGATTTAGTACTGTACTTAATAAATTCAGTCATCTCTATCAGCAAGCATTTAGTTTACGTAATAAATACTTGCGATTTGCCCAAGTCAGGCTTGGTATAGGGGAACCTCATGTTTAATGCAATGTCAATAATTTTTTGTTCAGCAAAATAAATTGCTAACTGAAAAATTAAACACAAATGGTTGTGCCTTTAGTATGGTCTTTTATCACTGACAAACACGTACTACAAATACCTCGACTCAACTATCACTTATCCACTATGTAAATACATCACCATTGCACCAAACCACTTACCTTCTCCTCAATAATTACAGAGAACTCTTTCTAGGAAGAAAAAAAATCTTTCCAGCAAACATAACCCTATACGTGAGTTGAAGTAATTTTCTTTTCCTTCTCCTAACATGTCAAGTGTTAAACTATCTTTGTTTTCTTGTAAACTTTGTATTCTTATTTTCCGTTAATAATTTAGGGATACTATTGGAGACAATGTTTTTCCATATTGCATGTTTGATTTAGATTTAAGTTTTGCATTCTAAACATTATCTGGGTAATATTTAATTGATATTGCACGACTAATTTAGATTTTAGTTTTGAATTTTTTTTATTTTTTTAATTGTGGTATAGTTTTTTGTTCATCTATTATGTAGAAATGGCAGATCAGCTATAGGACGCGACTGTGTTGATGAACGCAGTCAGGGATCTACAGAGGACAGTGCATGATTTACACTGGAAGTTGGCCGCCACTAGAGTGAGGTTGATTACGGAGATGTGTAGAATTGCGGGTCATCAGCCAAATAGACCTCCGGAAGATAACGAGAATAGTAATAATAATAATAATTAAGCCCGTGTTTTTTTTAAAAGTAATGACGTTTTATGTAGTAGTTTTGGATGTATATAGTATTATGTAAGGAATACTTTTCATCGACTGTAGTGTGGGTACCCTGTTTCACTTTTATTAATGAAAAATGTTTATATTTGATCCTACTGATTTAGTTTTTTGTTTAATTAATAACTCACCTGTGCAAAGCAGTACTACTTTGCTTCCGCAAAATCAATGAAGTATGAAAACTCACGGTATAAATTGAGTTCCAATGTTATGAGCGTTAGTTTATGTTGTAGTAATTTAGGCTTTTAAAGTAACGCAATTTGCAGTCTTCCGAGTGGCACTAGATATTTGTTAGTCGAACGATGTTTAAAATTACAAACATCGTATTTTAATGAATAACTAGTCATTTAATTTATTAACATAACTCAAAAAATATTTTCCTTAGTGGCACATGTAGAGACACAAAGGAATTATGATTGAAATGAAAAAAAAGAGAACATTCAAAGAATGTGCATTGGAAAGATATAAGATTGTAAACCCTTCAAAATAAATAAATAAGGATTCATAGAACTTGCATTGAAAAGATAATAATTTAATAAACCTAGGTCGTTGAAAAGGCTTCATCAGCATAGAATATCAATTTCAAATGGGTGACTACTATTTAATGGTTCTGTAGTGTTAAGTAATACTAGAGAGTTTCTTAACTAATTTTGATAAGTTTAATGGTAAAAATAAATATTAATATTTAGTTATTCATTCAATACTTGCTAACATATTGCAGCACTAACCTATTATTTTGCTTATCTTCAGGACAAAGTCGATAGGATTTACGTGAAACTAATGGAAATTGACAGCAAGTTGGATGGTCTTCGCCAAGAATTGCCTTCACGCATCGATGTGATTCAAGAGAATCTTGGATTACTAGAAAGCTACCACGCCGCGTTGGATGTACAAGTCGATGCTTTGCATACTAGGATGAGTGTTGTATTTGTAGGATTAGGCATTGATCCTGGTGTTCCATTTTCCCCCCTTTGTCACCTCCTTCAACGACTACTTCATCACCCTCTGCATCGCCATCACCACCACACACACACACACCCAATATTTCTCTGCCACGGTGATGTAGTGGTTGTTTTTCATTTGCAGTTGTTGTTTAATTGAATGAAAGCCTTTATGTAGCCAATTTTCGAATGTATTAACATTTTATTACTATGATGTTCTTTTCTACGCAGTTGTTGGACGTATTCCTTAACAAATTAAGGCACCTAGGTTTCACTTCAAACTTTAAAAGCAAAATCGTTTCATGTAAAGACTTCACGTAACTTTACAAATGTGTGTACTATGATTGGGATGGTAAAACAACATGTACACTAAGATCCCCACCTTTTATTAGGCCCTATATAAAGGTTGCCTACAATATCTATATTTCCTTATCTTATCCTAATCCATTTGTGATACTGCATTTCTGATTAGCTTCTTTAAAAATTCTTTGCTATTTCTCTCACTTCTATCTTCGACCGCAACTACAATGGATAGAACACCCTCAAGTTCTATGCAAAAAACTCTACAGCTAACCACGTCGCCTAAAATTCTGAAGAAGTTGTACTCAGAAAAAAAAATATCAATGTGATGTCTTGAAAGATAAGATGACCAAAATCTTCAAACTCCTCGAGGACAAGGAGAAAGATGAATGGATTGAGTTTTTCCTGCTTTATGAACCGAGGCCCCTAACAAAGGCATTTGACATCTACCAGAAGATCCTGAAGGAAGACTATCTGTACTAGTGTGTGTGGGGTGGGGGTGGGGTTGGGGTTAGGGGTTGGGATGGTTGGGTGGTTAGGTTTGTGTGTGGGGTTACTTTTCTTTCTAGTGGGTGAAAAATTAACAGCTGGTTTAATATATTAAATGTGATATTTCTTCTCTTAAAGTTGTTAGGTGTAGATTATTTGTGTAGTTGTTGATCCTGCCTCTGAAGGTTCCTTTATTTTAACTCTATGGATTATTGTCGGGCTAACATTGGTTTAAGCTATGTCCTGATTCATTTACAACTACTCATTAACCTTGGAAACGTAGTTGAGACCTAATTCATGATACTTTCAAGTGTTACGTAATAATCAAACAACAGCGTGTTGCATTTTAATTTAATTTAGTTAAAAAAATAAACACGTTTTTGTTACATGCGTGTCAACTCTCCTAGAACACACAAAGTCACGACTACTCAACATTATAACTATTAGAAATTTGAGGAGTATTACTCGTATACATAATTACTTGACTTTATGTCATCTAATTACCAATTCAAAAAAATTTGCTCTACTCATGCTCTTTCTCATTTACCATGTTTTCGAGTCAATTTTTACCAAAGGTTTCTCTCATGTGGATTTTGTGTCTTGCAAGCTCCTTTATCAAACTTTGGAAGGGCAACTTTGAGGGGTTTAAATGTCAAATACATCTTAATGGACATACACACAGCAATATTTTGACAAAGCAAGATATAGGGTCATCATTTTGACTTAGTTAAGCCAAATTAATTGTATCAAGTACACACTCAACTACTACCACTTAGTTCTCACTATCTATAGTTTATTAAGTTACTATTTACTATGCAGATTCTATACAGGTCGAATAGATAATACGTGATGTTGTAGTATATTTATATGATCATTTTAATTAGGGATTAGCCTACTCATATCCTCACTTTTCACTATGGACTCATTTAGCAAGAGCCATTCCGCATAAGAAGAGTTGCATAGATGATTAAGTTGTTTTTGGTCACTTCATTTTAATGTATTTGCATTGAAAATGATTATGAAATCAAGTCACTGTTATTTTGGAGGGGGTAGGCATCATGACATAGGGTCCTCAATGCTTCCAACTAATCAAACAAGAACTTGCGACTTCTATTTCTTTAAGTGATTTCGTCCGTTGTAATTGGAAAATGTGTAACGGTGTGGTATATTATATGATCAATTTTTCCTACGCAGTCATTTGCCATGTTGATTTTTGAGCGATTCGACTTTATGCAAGATCCTTGCCCAAACTCGAGCAGAGCAACTTGGATGGGTTTATTTGTCACATGCATCGTGATGGCCTTACAAAGTGATGGCTTTTGACAAGCAACATATAGGTTATCATTATGACTTACCAAGTTAATTGTATCCAACTACTCTTTCAACTACTACCTCTTTTATCACTTTTGAGATACTTTTTCTTATGCTTTTTAATTCAGGTCCAATATAACATACGAAATAATGTACTATAATTTCCGTTATATTTATATAATCATTTTAATTTGTTTCATAATGAAAGATTATGACATAAACTTATCACGTCATCGTTTATATTGAAAATATAGTAATATTGGTTATTAATGAATTGTTGAGCACCACAATAGTAAAATGGTTGTTCAAAGCTTTGGGTTTGGTCAGAAATCTAAGCACCTTCATGATCCCTCGAGGGATTTGGGTTCAAATCTCACTTGTAACAAACTTTAAAACTAACTAACCACCCACAACCTCCGTCGTTCCCGAGGAAACTATTCCCGACTGACGTAGACGAGATGGTTAGAAGATTGAGTTGTTTTGGGTCACTTCAACATTAATGCAATGCCAATTGTATAGTTAAAATTATGACAACAGGCCATTCTCATTTCTCATTTATAGGGTAGGCATCATGGTATAGGTTCTTCAATACTTCCAACTACTCACCCAACGACTTTGCGATTTCAAGTAGCGTTATTTTAAAGGTTAATTTTCATTGTGCCGATAGCATTCGACTCCAATCAAATTTTGTTTGTTGTAGTGGGTGCATGTAATACATACTACTTTAGTATATCTAATTTTACCTATCCCACGTCAACTTTACTGGGTGCCAGAGCAGCAAGCACCACACAAATTAGACGTGGTCCACACCTGACTTAGACGGGATGGTTGGAAGATTGAGTTGTTTTGGGTCACTTCAACATTAAGGCAATGCCATTTGCACAGTTAAAATTATGACAAGTGGTCATTCTTATTTATAGGGTAGGCATCATGGTATAGGTTTGTCAATACTTTCAACTACTCACCAAACGATTTGCGATTTCAAGTAGCGTTATTTTTAAAGGTTAACTTTCATTGTGCTAATATTGCTAGACTCCAATCAGATTTTGTTTATTATAGTGGGTGCATATAGTACATACTACTTTTGTATACCTAATTTTACCTATTCCGCATCAACTTTACTGGGTGCCGAAGCAGCAAGCACCACACAAATTGGACGTGGTCTGCCCCTGACTAAGATGAGATAGTTGGCAGATTGAGTTGTTTTGGGTCACTTCAACATTAATGCAATGCGAATTGCATGGTTAAAATTATGACAAGAGGTCATTCTCATTTATAGGGTAGGCATCATGGTATAGGTTCGTCAATACTTCCAACTACTCACCCAACGATTTGCGATTTTAAGTAACGTTAATTTTAAAGGTTAATTTTCATTGTGTCGATATCGTTCAATTCCAATAGAAAAGACATTGCGATGTGACCCGTATTTTTGTATCATCTTTACTACGAAATCATTTAGGAAACGGGTTTACGTTTCAAAAATTTTCAAGGTCATAAGGTGTATTTTGTGTCATTTATGCTACAGTGAGTTTCGCAGAAGGAAGCCTCAAAATTCCAATTGCGGACACAGGATTTAGGGATAGCAGGTGCTTACAAATTTTTTAAACTGGTAAAATAAAAATTAAACTCAATAAGGTTCGAACCCTGGGCATTCCTACAGGTGGATTACCCTATAGTCAACCTAAATGGCAATGCAACCAACCATATAGTGTTTTTGTACTAACCTAATACGCATCGACTTAACTGTGCCGGAGCAGTGAGCACCATACAAATTGGACGTAGGTATGCACTTGACTAAGAAGAGATGGCTGGAAGATTGAGTTGTTTTGGGTCACTTCAATATTTGCATAGTTAAAATTATGAAAACACGTCATTCTTATTTATAGGGTAGACATCATGAAATAGGATTGTCAACCTTCCAGCTACTCATTGAATGATTTTCGATTTCAGGTCACCATATTGTTAAAAGTTAATTTTCATTGTGCCGATATCATTCCATTCCAATAGAAAATACTTGAAGTTGTGACCCGTATTTTTATATAACATCCGATACATGATTTATTAAGTTCAACAACTACAACTGCACCACATTATCAATCATAGATCTCATTTATACCATCTAATTCATATATTTACTGGTAAACATATGAATAAACCACTCAAATAAAGCACATTCACTAACTATAATAAATGTACACTCGTATAAATAGTTCTTAATGCATGCCAAGGCGTCTATATATACGTCTTCAACATCACTCACCTAATCATTCATTTGTAGTCCTTAAATAATAACAAAGGTAAATTAATTTGCAACATAGACAGAACACCCGTTAGAGGATCGACTCTCCTTGGAGGTTGTGATTCCCCTAGTATTCTAGAGACACTTTATGAAGAA
The DNA here is from genome assembly GCA_030864225.1 of Capsicum baccatum var. pendulum. Taxonomy (NCBI): domain Eukaryota; kingdom Viridiplantae; phylum Streptophyta; class Magnoliopsida; order Solanales; family Solanaceae; genus Capsicum; species Capsicum baccatum. Next base: position 83,293,971 of record CM061552.1, read on the forward strand.
CACAAAGGGAAATACCAAGTACTTGAGGATGAGCTGACTGAGCTGATTAAGTTTTTGTTCAAATGGAAAGGAGGCCCGTATGTTGAAAAGCTCCTACTTTACGAACACGATTCCTTGACTAAATATTTTGACATCTATCAGAAGATAGTTCGTGAATACCGCCTTGCTCGCTCCCTTAGAAGAGGCACCGATGCTGCTAAACCACCGCATTCAGGGAGGGCCAACCAAGTCGACACAAGGGATGCAGCTTCAGGAACTAGACCAACAAAGAGGTCCTGTTCTAGGGTTCTACTTCTTTAGGTAGATTAGCTGCATCATTTTGTATTTATTAAAGTATTGCGAATCTAAGCTTTTTTCAATTAAAATGTTAATGCTATGTGCAATCGCCTTACTGATGCTAATATTGTAAAAAACAAATGATTATTAATTACTAACGTCCGCAAGAGATTACAAAATGCATCACCCAAATGTCTAGTCTTTGGTAAGTACAATACATGAAAATAAAATAAGACATACATATAATTACAACAACGTTAGTTTAGCTTCCCAATTAGTTTCTACTGTTACAGTTAATCCCTCGGTAAATTTTCCAGTTTCAACGTTTACTATTTCAAAGTAAGAAAGATTTATAATTAAAACCAAATACTGCATTATGACATTCATTAAAAACCCAAAACATAATAGTAACACCAAAAAAGTTAACAAAATGCTTCGAAACTAATTTTTGTAAAAGTAACGCTTAGCATGCAGACAAGAGGTTTCAACTACAGAGAATATGTCGGTGCTGCTTAATTTGAAGGACGAAAGAAGTTAGCTTGATCCTTGCGATATTGATCAAAAATTTCCCTTCATATCACCTCAAACCTCTCTTCTGTAGCATTTATCCGAATCATCATAAACTCTACACGATCATGCGACCTTCTCATTTGTTCATCTAGCTCAGACATTGCTTTGAATACTTGTTTGGTATCACGTTGAATGCCATCCAAGCTTTCTTTGGTAGGCTGGACGTAAATACATAAGATAATTGGTAGTGTTAAACATACATGCAAAAGATGATAGGAATACCGCAATGGATGGTCGTTTCAACTCATACCTTCATATCTTCAACAACTGCAACTATAATAAATTTCTTCTTTAAATTGATATGGTTAACTCCATCATTGCTATTTGGTCACACGGTTTAAATAAAGGGGAAAGATGTAAACTATCAATGTTGGAATTAATGTGCACGCCTAACCAATTGGTAGATTGTGTAGCCGAACCAAACATTACTTTACAAGTTACTATTAGCTTTAATTTTTACTGAAAAGTAAATGTTTACATTCCAAATATGATTTAAGTTACCTAAGGTTTATGTTTAATATTCTAACTTTTCACTCATTAGGTAATCTTTCTTAATACTTCAATCGTCCATGAAAAATATTATTTGTCTTAATAATCATTCGGACTCTCGGATTAGAATGGAGGGGAAGAATTTTATTCTGCTGTTAAAAAACAAAATATAAAAATAATTTCATTATATGACATCGTGAACAAGATCTACGGGTAGGTTAGGGTCCAAATATCCAAAGCGTAGGGTCCGTTGAGATTAGATGCGTGACATTTTTCAAAGAGTGGGAAAACAATATGATTTAGGATTGAAAATTGTTCGAAGTCATTTTCAATATATCAATCTTACACTCATCTTAAAATAGCTCAAACGTTAGCATTAATTTCATTCCTTTCTTCTAAATTTAAAAATAAACATTAATTAATATATCATGGAGTAATCAAATCACTTATATAAATATGGACAACCATTGAAGCAACCATTCATTATACAAGTAAACGTAAACAAACTATATAACATGTCACATATTCCTACAATTTCTGACATTCAAAGGTCGCCAAAAATGTCTTCCTACCAATCCGCCTCTTCCAACGCCCGAGTCTCTTCCAACCCACAACAAAGTTATGAGGAACTTCGCCTACTTCTTGAATTGTACTCTCAGCTTCATTACATCAAAATAGAGTTTGATGCCTTAACTTGATGCATGGAGAGTTTTGAGAGTAAGCAGGATGCCATGATCAAGATCATTGAAAAAATATTGGACAGAATTTTGATGTCGCCTCCAAGATCCTCCCATCCACCTCCAACTTCCTCCGACGCACCCAGCACCATAGAGAGAAGATAAAAATATAGTAAAGAAAATATCAATGTTTTAATGTTAATTTTACTTTCTAGTTTTAATGAAATGTATGCTTATATTTCATCTTTATTGACTCATTGCTATAAATACATAATAAGTCATTTATCCAATCCATAGAGGACGATCAAGTAACTTCAAATGTAAATATTGACAATATAAACCAAAATGTCTCTAAAAGGCATGAATTCGCAAAAAAAAATGAAAATAAAAAACCAAATGTTTCTAAAAGGCATGAATTCAAAATGCAGCACACAATTTAAAAGATGAACGAATTAATGTTTTTGGTTTTCCCAAGCACGCCTACCCAATGATATTACAAAAAAAATTATTAAACCAACAGTCGTCTACACTGATTACTAAGAAAAAAAGGAAATGAAGAGTCATCAAGCTATAAGTGTTTGATGAATACCCTCAAAGATATGTCCATCTAATTGAGAATAAATGTTTGAATTATCAATAATTTAACTAGAGCGAATTGCTTAAATTTTCTAACGTATTTTATTTCAAAAAGCTTTTCCGTATTAGTAATACTTTAAAATAACTACAAAGAGTAACTACACAAAAGAATATCTATTATTAACTGAAAAGTTTGAGTTTTTTATTTCGATTTATTGAATGTTGAATGTTGGAAATTGTTCAAAGTTGAGATATTTTTGACCTTCCAACTGCATTCCTTGAAAATATAATACTTTCTTAGACCTTCCATCTACCACATTTATTACCTTAACTTTCACTTATTTTCAAAGCCTTCAATGCCTTTTTAGTTAAATATGTGGATATGAGATCATGTACAGAATAACAAAAAAATAATTCATACTTAAAATGAGCTCCCAAGAAAATAATCCCACAGCTTCCAATTCCGGAGCCCCTTTCACCACCAAACACTTTTCGGCTCCCCATAATCAAATCTTGTCGATGTGTTCTCAAAAGAACGAGGTCAGAAAATAGGTTGATGCTATGAGTATAGGCATGGAGAGTTTTGGCAGAAAGTAGGAGCTGCGTATAAGTTACATGGAAACAGTGGTGGATAAAATGACGAAGCCACCGCAACCAACCTCCAACCCACGAATGACACCAAACAGATAATTGTTCACTTTCTTTGTTCATATATTTTTACTTTGTTTATGCTTCAATATTACTCTTTACAGGCAGCATTTTCATTCAATGTTGCACATCATTATTAGTTTAATTATTACTGAGATGTAAGTGATAGTTGAAATCTTCTTAATGATGCTAATAATTCGAAGATCAAAGCAGCCAGTAAGAGATTTGAAAAAAAAACTTCCAATTGACAAGGCATTGATGAATACTACATATAAAAGTAAAATAAAATAGACATGTTTAAACATATGTGGCTTAGTGTTTAAAAGCATTGAAGTAGGTAACTTCATATTTAGAGACTATTTTCAATTTCAATCAGACTACATTATCTGCATTGTCGTACCAATAAATGTCTACATTAATTGATAGGGAAATATGAGAAGAGTAATTCTACTAAAGTCTCATCAACTCAAATTGGCAACAATGCGTGATTTTCAATTAACGTCTGTGGATCAATTTGAAGGGGTTAGAATATCCCAAATCAACAGAAATAATGATATGTAAGCTAGTAGACAAAATGATCGTCAAATAACTCAGAGCAATCAAATTTAAAATAATCGAGAACCACTACGTCGGAACAAGAAAGACCAAAATTAGACAAACAAAGATTGGTAAAAAAAATTATAGCGACATATATGGAATGTTATTAAATGCTACAGTAGTATAACTAGAATCGTTTTTATGTCTCTAATTTATTGGCATCACATCGTGTTTCTTCATCCCATTAATCCTTGGCCACTTCTCTTAACGAACAGGTGATTTTTCACCAATCACCATGCAAACACCTACAAACCGTACCCTTACTGTCACCGCTTTCTCTTCCAAAACCACCTGTATTTACGTTGTTCGACCGACAAAAATGGTAGTCAGAAGTACGATGTCTCTGACGGTCGGAAAACGTAAACAGAATTGGTTTTCAAAAAGAAAGTAGCTGCAGTGAGGGATCGGTTTGGAGGACTAAAGTTTGCATAGCGACTGGAGGAACATGAACTATTCGTTAATCGAAAAGGGAAAGGATCAATGGGATGAGAAAACACAACGTGATGCCTATAAATTGGAGACATAAGAGCAACTCTAGTTATAGTACTGTTGCGTTCAATAACATTCCATCTATGCCGCAACAAATTTTTTTACCAATCTTTGTTTGTCTAATTTTGGCCTTTCTAGTTCCGACATAGTGGTTTTCAATTATTTTAAAGTTGATTGCTCTGAATTATTTAACGATCATTTTGTCTACTAGCTTGCATATCATTGATCATTTTGTCGAACCCCTTTAAATTTGATGGAGAATGACAAGAATTGCCTTGTCGTTTGTCTTGTTACAAAACAATTAAGCAAGCGAATTGAATAAACTTTTGCCATCTATTACGGTGTTTTAAAAAATGTACAACACCAGCAATATATTTCTTTCCTGTATGATGCATGATGAAGCTGAAAATTCTTAATCCCGTGCAATAAAGTAGACTACGATTTGGTTAAATGGGATACGCCTAGCTAAGATAACATATTCGCATATCGTCAACAACTTCAACACCTGCACATAAGTAGAGAAGTATTTATGAGTATCATACAATGTCATAGAATCAAATACAAATATACAATACAGATTAAGGAAAGAAAAGGCACACCTTACTACAAAAACTCATGTACTGTGGGTTGATTACTTACATTTGCATCATCGCCTCTACCTCCTCTACTACCACACACCCCACCTCCTCTACTACCTTTACGGCCCTGTCTGCCACCGCCACTCCTACCTTGACTGCTTTGTCCCTCATCATATACAGTATAGTATCCAGATCCCCATCTCCTAGCATCTCTGCGGCATGCGTATTGATGCAAAAATTTGTTTCTGTTGATCTGGGGCCTTTCACGTGAATGAACCTCCCTCAAATTTCTTACGATTGTTGAATCAGTATCGAAGTCTAAATCAGGAATGTTAGGGACAGCCATGTCATCTTTCCAGGCCATGTATGTTTTGAAATAAGCTTTCAAAACATTCTTCAGGTCCCTACGTCTAACGGGATAGTCTAATATGAGGTCGCAGTTTCTATCAAGCCATTTCTTGATCCCATTGTACACTTGATACTCATCCGTCATTGTTGGGTACCCTCCTGGAAAGAATTTACTCAGATGTGGGCAGACCTCTTCTCCAGTGGCGAAGTATATATCTATCATAAAATAGATGAATCTTTTTAAAAGTCATCGTCCTCATAATATGGCAGCACGCAATCCCTTCACTTTTGAAGGTCTTGTAATTGCATTCAATATATTGATTGGCGGAATGGTACTGTACGATAAAGATAAAATTATCACTGTGATAATCACTTCGTATGGAATAGTCTGTCACGTTGTATACCTCAACTCCCTCCATCGCATTGAAATCGACATGTCTTTCAATTTCACAGTGTGGTAGCCTTACAACATGCACCATAAAGAAATCGTAAATAGCACGGGTGTAGTGGCCATATATCTGCATATCCTAGTCGAATGCGATGGTAGGTCGTACAAGCTGCTTTCTTTCGCTAGCTTGGCTCTCCAATTCCTTCTCGAATTTAAACCTGAGGGCAACCTCATATTACTCAACAAACTGCTTTAGAGAGCTTCGACCACTGATATAGCCATCAAAGAAGGCATGCATTGACTCATACCTTTGTGTGGACATCATACCAGCCCAAAAGAAGTGCTTGAGAAATACGGGAACCCATTTAGACCGCTTCGAGTAGAGACTTTCAAACCAAATCCACCGACTCATGTCGTATTCTTCAATGAATTCCTGTCATTTATCCTCAAATTCACCAATTGTAATATTGTGGAAGATGATCGCTTTGAAGCGAGCCTTGGCAGGTTTATAATTGGTCACCCCCTTAAGCTTTACAGGTAGCTTCATAAAGATGTGCCAAATGCAATACTTGTGGACGGTATTTGGCAGCACCTCACGAATGGTTGCCTTAATACTCTCATATTGGTTTGTGAGAATAGCCGTTGGAAAGATTTCGCCCATGGTCGTACGCCAAGTTCTGAATATAAAAGCATATGTTTCGATGTCTTCGCTCGTGAGCAAAGCACATCGCAAAAGTATAGACTGGTTGTGGTGATTGACACCAATGAAGGAAGCAAATGGCATGCACCATTGATTCATGAGGTAGGTTGTATCGAAGCATATAACATCACTGAAGTCGCGGTAGGCAACCCTACAGTCTGTGTGCACCCACACAGTATTCCAAAGTCTGCCAGTGTTGTCGGCGTCTATTGAATAAAAAAAATTATCCTTGGACTGCATATCAACAAAAAATCCATGCAATGCGGCAGCATCGCTGAAAAGTATTCAGAGCCTCCGTTACTGAAGAATGTAGTTACGATAGTCCTTGGGAGTGTACCTCATTCTTTCGGGGCCTCCAGCTTCGACCTCTAAGAGCCTTATTCTCTTTGAAGACCTTAGACCTGCAATGTCGTATGCTACGAGACTCCTCTTCATTGTCCTGCTTAATTCCCTATGGCAGGGAAAAAAATGCGACAGTGCAGGTTTCAACTCATGATTGTGCTCTAGAATAACCTTTGTTACTACGCACGAACTGTCATTCATCACTTGATAGTTCACCCTAGTTTTGCAATCAACCCTCTTGCTTTGATTTCTAGTCGTTGTTTTTCGGCACTTATCACACCCAAATGTCACATACTTTAATTGACCAGCCAGTTTTTTTGCACTTTTCATAACAACTCCAAAACCATTCAAGCGACTGTGTTCTTTATAAAATGCGAATGCGGTTCGTACATAATGAAAACACATACCTACAACAGGGCCTGCCGTATATTGCTCTTCGGTGTAGCTATCATCATGCATTGGGCCTTTCTCTTCTTCAACATCGTCCTCCCCATAGTCATCTTCTTCACCGTTGGAAACACTTAAATATTCATCTTCAACCGATTAATGAGACCTATTCATCTCCTCATCAGTCAGGTTTTGAAGGTCTTCATCGTCGATGTCCAAATATCGATCTGGACCCTCGGCATATCCACCATATGAATCTTCATTACCATGCAAACTATCACTATTCTCCAAGCCAAAAACGCCATGTAATGTTGCTCTTAATTGCTTATTACATTCATTATCATCCATTATGCCCGAATTAAATAGAAGAGGATAGAAAAATTAATGCCAAAGTGCAATGAAATGGTTAGGAAAATTTAATTGAGTAAAGTAGAATGATTAGTGAACACAAAATGTAAAAGAGAAAAGTTAAAAGAGTGGAGGAGAAGTTTGGCCTAGTAAAAAAAAATTAAAAAAGTGATTTTGCAATTTTGGAGGGAAGGATAAGCAGTTTTAAAGTCAAAGGACAAACCCAACAATTCACAAATTTCAAGTAAATCGAGTCAAGGGCCCTCGAGTTGTTTAGAACTGCTCATAATAATAGTAGTAGTACTGGAAAAGTAATCATCAAAGTAATTGAAAAGCAATCACCGTCTTGGAAAAGCAAATCCTTTTGAAAAATAATAACTTTAATTTTAGTAGTATCATTATTTCTTTTTATTTTATTTTATTCTTCTTTTCAATAGATATATATAATAATATCGTTGTTTTCTTTTCTTTTTTTCAATAAATAATGGCAAAATTGAAATTCAATTCAATTCAATAATAAACAACAATAATATAATTAAATCAATTAATACTAATCAAAAACTAATACTCATGCAAACAACTACTTTTTACATGATTTTATTCACTAACTCTTACCATTAAAAATAAATAAATTGAAAATCATTCATTCTTCCATGTTTACGGAACCATCACCAATCAAGTGATCAATTTTTCCTTCAGGCTGCTCAAAGAAGTCTGCTACATCCAAGCTTGTGATATCGATATTATTTTCAGATAGAAACTTAGCCTCGGGATTTCTCTCTTTCTTCTTTTATGACGCTTGATAAAGATCAACCAAGTGCTTGAGAGCATGATAATCACGTGAATAATGTCCTTTTCCACCACATCAGAAACAAGTAATTGTTTCACGTTTCTCATCTTTTTTTTTGTTCGATGAATGATTAACACCCAAAACAGGGTTTCTTTCTTGGTTATCATGACCACGTCCACGACCAGGCCTGCGACCTTTTCCACGCCTAGCATGGTGAGCGTGCACATCATTCACTTTAGGGAATGGTGCAGATACAGTTGGTCAGTTCTCGTGATTTTTCATCAATAAATCATTATTTTGTCCAGCTATGAGAAGATAAGAACTCAGTTCAGTATACTTCTTGAAATTTTTTTCTCGATATTGCTATTGTAATAGCACATTCGAGGCATGAAAAATAGAGAGCGTCTTTTTCATCATATCATTATCATTGACCGTCTCTCCACATAGTTTCAATTGGGAAGAAATTCTGAACATGTCAGAATTGTACTCATGAACAGACTTATAGTCTTGAAATCTTAGATGCATCCACTCATATCGTGCTTTCGGGAGAATAACCATCTTTAAGTGGTCAAACTTTTTTTTTAGGCTATTCCACAATACGAGTAGATCCTTAGTAGTAAGGTATTCAATTTCAGAACTTCGTCAAGATAATGACGCAAGAAAAATCATAGCCTTAGCACGATTTTGACTAGATATTGTATTTTCATTATTTATGATGTCTCCAAGACCCATAGCATCTAGGTGGATTTCAGCATCCAACACCCATGAAATAAAGTTCTTGCCCGAACTTCGTAAGATTGTTAGCCATATGGAAAGGGGAAGAAATAGAAAAGGATACCTTAGCCTTAGCCTTCAAATTTGAGACGGTAGAGTCTCGTGCTGATAACGTGTTATAAAACAAGAAAGAATAAAGAAGAAGAGTAGAGAGAATAGAGAGAGTAATTTTTATTTCTTTTGAGGGATGATTTAGAATGAATGAAGTCCTTCAATTTATAGGGAAAATTTGCTCCTAGTTTCACACTAAAAGACAGATACATCAAATCCTGATAGACATCAAATAGATCTTGATAGACATTCACTATAATTGATACATATCATAACATATAGTAAGTTTTCTACTTATTTAATTATTATTTTCTCCTTTTAAATCTAAGTTAATTGGGTCTCTTCTTTAATATGAATATAATAATAATAGTAAAGATACTACTCCAAAGTTATTACTCGTGTGAAAGAAAAAAAAAAGTAGATTTCTACTTCTGAAATTAGTGTTAATCTTTATAGTGAGTATAGTTCTAATAAGATATAATTTTTATATAAGGTAAAATTATGATTGATTAAAATTATCTTTTATCATAAATTTTAGGATTTTTAATTTAAGAAAAAATCTTACCATATACTTTAAACTCTTGATCCCATATATTTTAGGAGACAATATTATAAATATAATTAAATAATAATTTAAAAAATAATGAAAAGACGATTTTGTCTAAAGAAGAAACTTTTAGTGAAGGGCAAAAAGTTCGTATCACTCTTCTAAGGGTTTCACACTTTTATAGATATGTTATTAAATATTATCACATTTAATTTAGAAAATTAATCTGAATTTATGACATTGATTAAAAAAAATCTCATTCTTCATAAATGAAACATAACTAAATGTGGACTAACTAATGATAATAGACGAGCCCTTCATAATCTTTCACTCCCGGTGAACATAGACCTCGTAAAATAATAATAACAAGATATTATATGCCTTTTTGACCATCGAATTTTCAAAGCTGAATTACCGAGGAAAAAGAACTCAAGAACAGTTATTGCAATAAGAATTCCACTTTGCTAAGTAGAGATAAGTAAATAATTTTGCTCACCTCGGCCAACATATACATTTTTCTCACGTGAGAAAAGGTGAAGGCAAAACTTATTTATGATTCCAGCTTATGGACAGTTTTAAGACCACCCAAAATGCAGCAGCAAATGTTTAAAACCCACTTTGAAATAGAGCTTGGATCAAGTCCATCAACAAAAGTTGGAGAATCTAAATCATAGGTCCGTTTGAACATGTGACATAGGATTATGATTTGAAGTTGAAATTTTTTTGGACTCATAAGTTTAATTATATTTTTTTCTTATACACATGATTTTTTTTTTGATAAGTAAATTTTATTTACCCATCAAAGTGAAGTCATTACAGCACAAGTTCAGGAACTAGATCTTGGAAGCATCAGTATAGCACCTATCCCTAATATCTATCAGCTAAACTATGAGCACTACATTGGGTATCTCTCCATATGCATCATTTTCGTTACCAGTTTCTTCTTTATAATCCCACGACAATAGACCTCCTGAGCTATCAGCCGCACCAAGTAATCACTAGTATGTGATTTGTGCTAAAATATCCTCGCGATCCTCTCCAGACAGATGTGGTATACGATAGCAGCTAAGCACAGTTTGTAGATGTGAGAACCGGCTGAGCTGCCTTTTGTATTTCCTAAGGGCCAAACTACTTCATCCCTCCATGTACTAGTAGGTCTTGTTATTCCTTGCCACCTGAGTATCTTCATCCGTATTTCACCAGAAAAAGGGCACCCAAACTATTATTTTAGCTCTGACACAATCTTGCCAGTTGGCAAATCATTGTTCATAAATAATCTAAATACCCTAAGGCGCCATTAAATTAAATATTGTATCTTCATGCTGCTTTTGAACTACAACTACAAAATACTCGATGTAGTCCCACAAAGTGGGACCTGGAGAGGGTAAAGTGTACGCAGTCCGTGTCACTATTTAGATGAAGTGGAGAGGTTGTTTTTGACAAACCCCGGGTTCATGACAAATAACAGTATAACAAGCAGAAAACATTAAAACAAACAACAAAATGGGGTAACACATCACTTGATAGTAAAAGTAACAAGATACCCACAGAGTAATACTATGAACTATCTATCCAAAATCACAAATATCATCAAAATATCACGAATAAGAAACTACAAGACGTATGCATAACACTATGACTACAATAACGTCAACAAACAAAGTATTCTTCCCTACTAGTAAGGACACACTCCTACTATAATACCCCAGGTTTTGGACTCTGAAATTTTTTAAATATTGTCAACACTGCCATGACTACGACTCAGGTGATGAGTCGTTATCATTCGTCATGAGTCGTAGGGTGAGACTTGTTGTCTCAACAATAAGGTTGTCCAAGGTTTCTGCTGTAGTCACGACTCCTCATCATGAGTCATTACGTCAGGTCCCAAATCGTGGAGAGTGACTCGTGACCATAACGGTGAGGGGCCAGGATTTGTAGCCTCAGGTAACGAGTCCAGGTGATGACTCATGGTCAGACCTCACGAGTCATTATCTGACCAGTAATGACTGGGCCAATTTTACTGCACGTTTTCATTAAGGACTTTTTTGATCTTTTTGTATATTTACACTATACCCACGACTTAAAAACACATTAAGGGTCCCTTTAACATCATCTAATCAAATAAAAAACTTGATCTCGCCTCTCTAAATCCCAAGTTAAGAGAAAACTAGAGTTTATAAGGATCAACCATCCAAGCTTCAAACTTCAGATTTTCTTCCAATTCTTTGATATTTCAGTCATGTCTCTCATCCTCAAACTTGTGTTTTTTATTATGGCATAAATTGGTTTAATATTCATATGGTTTCATTATTAGGTTTGAAATTTGGGTTGAGGGATTTTGATGGACATTACTTGAATTGTTTTTCCATGGTTTAAATGCATTGATCATGTTTTAGTTAATGGCTTTGGGGATAAATTGGGGCAATATGGTATGGTTTGGAATGGGGGACATAAAATTGATGAATTGCTGACTTAAAATTTATATTTACCTCAACCCACTTTGTGAATTGGTTTTGAATATGGATATATTGCATATTTTTACTTGTCCTTTTTAACTATTGCATTGCACTTAAGGCTAAATTGATAAAATGGTTTTGAAAGGCCTTGGTGGCCATGGTTTTGGATCAAAATAAAACTTGGAAGTCTAATAGTTAACGGATTGGTTATGGTATAATGGAAATTATCTTGCAAGTATAATTGGTATGATGATACCAAATGGTAAATGCCTTAATACAAGACTCCTTGATTTATGGTTGGGACTATGTGCAAAATAATTTTAATTTGGGCATAAAGGGGGTTGTGTAGCTCGTCGTGAATGTGGAGGTCCCGGGAGGACCAATACTGGAAACCACATTTGCGTGCGTAGGGGTCTATATGACCATGTGTTTAGTTCAAATATTTTATTTTTGGGATGGCCAGAGCCTTGGTGTCTTTAGCCCTCCTTTGGATTTCCTCGGTTCGTGAGGCTAACACGCGCTGGAAATTTGTGCATGTGGTTTTGGCTGATTTTGGACATGGCATTATTTTATCACTTTTTCTGAGTTACATATCAGTGTTTATCCCACTGATCGTCCCTGGACGCTACATTATTTTAGGATGTAGGGTTCAAAGGTTTTTTTGTTACTCCTATACAGCATTAGGTAGTGTGGTACGTCGGTTGATTTGTTGTGAAGTGGTGAGCCTCCATCTTTCGAAAAGCCCGCCATTTTCTTTATTTCTTTTCAGATTTTAGGAATTTTGACTTTTCTTTGTCATGATCGAGGGCATTTCCAGTCCTAGTTTGATACTTTGATTTTTAGAGGCTTTCGTGGATAAGTTTGGGTTGAATTGTTGGTTTTGGATTCTTAGAACTTTCATTTGATATATCTATATTTTATTACTAGATTTATTGGCTTCCACTTTATTATTATTATTATTATTGCGCTTTTGAGATTAGGCTAAGGGGATGATCTCCGGTCCATGGTGGGCTTGAGATACTGTTACGACTAGAACCTTATTCGAGTCGTGACAAGCTTGGTATCAAAGCACGGATCAAAATCATTGAGTGCCACAAAACCATGTCAAGTAGAGTCTCTTTTATGGGTATGTAGCGCGCCACATTAGAAGGGGGAGGCTATAAGACATTTAGGAATGTTTTCTATTTCAGGCTATAGATTCGAGTGTCGTGAACTTCTCTAACTCATGGATTATCATATTTTAGATCATGCCTCCCTGAAGATCTGACATTCGTATAATCTTTGTTGGACCATCTATCCTACCTGAGGAGAATGCGGAGGGGACTCGTCCTACTTATGGAGTACAGACTAGTCTAGGGTCCCTGTTCTTGATTGTACAGCTCCACGTGGAGTTCCACCGGTTCCTACTAGTCCTCATCGGGATACGCGAGCTGGTGATACTTAGACTCAGTTACCTCAGGGAGATATCTTTAATGTAGAGTTCCATCAGTCTATTCATACGCTTACCCAGCTGGTGGCATCATATATTTGTCAGTCTGGTCGAGTTGATTCGGTTGCTCATTCATCTGAAGTCACTCGAGTTGTCCAGTTCATGAGGTTAAATCCCCCAACCTTTACAGTCTCTAAGTTTAAGAAGGATCATCCGAGGTTTATTGATGAGATAGAGAAGATTTTTAGTGTGATGTATGCTACTAATTTTGAGGGTGTAGAGTTTGTTACTTATTAGTTGAAAGATGTAGCTTAGTAATGGTATGAGGAGTGGGAATTAATTAGGGGTAATGATGATGAGTGGGCGGTGTGGAATGAGTTTTTAGGTGTTTTTCCTGATATCTTCTTTCCTCATGAGATGAATGAGTCCAAAAAATTTATGAACTTGAAATAGGGTAAGATAAGTGTTAAGGAGTATGCCTTGAAGTTCCATCAGTTATCTCGCCATGATCCTGAGTTGGTGTCGATTATGAAGTCCAAAATGAAAAAGTTTGCTTCTGGGTTATCCCGTGACTTGGTATTGGAATGTAAGGTTGCGATATTAAATAATGATATGGATATCTCCAGTCTAGTGGTTTATATGAAATAGATGGAGGATGAAAAGAAGAAGCAAGTAGAGATGAAAGAGAGACAGAATAAGAAATTTAGGTATTCAGAGCAGAGTGCAGGTCAGCAGAACAGTGGGAGAGATAGTAGGCATTGTACTAAGAAGAAGAATTGGAGAAATTCATATTCGTCTACCAGTTCTTCTTATCATAATTCTTCGGTGATCATTGTTTTTAGACTAGCAGTTGTCCTAAGGCACAAAGTGCTCAGTCTCAAGCTAGTAAAGCTCAATCAGCCCCACCTTATCCTCCTTATCAATTTTGCGAGTAGCTTTACCATGGTTATTAGGAAGAGGGGAGAAATTGATGCTTTAATTGTGGTTAGCTTGGTCACATAAAGTGAGATTGTCTTTCTTCCAGAATTTCCACAGGTGCTAATAAGGTTCCGGTCGCCACTTCTTCAGCTCCGACACCTAAAGGTGCCACTTCGGGTATCGACACTGGCCGAAATTATCTTTATACACTTGCTATCCGTCAGGAATCTGAGGCATCTCTTGATGTTGTCACTGGTATATTACAGCTCTTCTCTCGTGATGCTTACTATTTTTTTTATTCGAGTTTTATCCTTTCTTATGTGACTTCTTATATGGATGTGCACTTCGATTTTGGTCCTAAAAGTATTTCTGACCCTATTTTTATGTCAACTCCAGTGGATGAGTCTATTGCTGCTAGAAAAATCTATAGGGGTTGTGTGGTTTCAATCTTTCATAGGGAGATATTTGTGAATTTTATAGAACTTGATGTGGTGGTTTTGATGTAATCTTGGGGATAGATTGGCTTCATTCGTGCTATGCTTCTTTGAATTATAGGCCCAAAGGGTCAGTTTTTGCTTTTCTAATGAGCCAGTATTAGAATGGGAGAGGAGTTCCCTAGTGCCCAAATAGAGGTTTATTTCCTAGAGGTTTATTTCCTATCTTAAAGCTCAGAAATTAATTTCAAAAGGGTGTCAGTATCATTTAGTTTGGGTTAAGGGTCTTTGTCAGTATCATTTAGTTTGGGTTAAGGGTCCTAACTTCGAAAGTCCTTCTTTGCAATCTGTTCCTGTGGCTAATGAATTTCTTGAAGTATTCCCCAATGACCTTCCTGGAATTTCTCCCGATAGGGAAGTAGATTTTGAGATTGATCTTCTGTCGGATAGTTGTTCTATTTCTATTCCTCCTTATAGAATGGTTCTGGCTAAATAAAAGAAGCTAAAAGAGCAATTGAAAGATCTTCTTGATAAAGGGATCATTCATCCTAGCGTTTCCCCGTGGGGTGCTCCTATGTTTTACATGTGAAAAAAAATGGGTCTCTTTGAATGTGTATAGATTATCATCAGTTGAAAAAGATCATAGTAAAAAATAAGTGCCCTCTTCCTAGGATTGTGATCTTTTTTATCAACTTTGGGGTAGTAGGTGTTTCTTTAAGATTGATCTCTGTTCGGGTGGTGTTTATCTAAGATTGATCTCTATTTGAGCTATCATCATCTGAAAATTAGGGAGGTTGATATTACCAAGACTGCTTTCTGAACCCTATATGGCCGTTATGAGTTTCTGGTTATGTCATTTGGATTGACTAATGCTCCGACTGCTTTCATGGATTTTATAAATTAGGTTTTCAAACAGTTCCTGTATCTATTTGTTATAATCTTTATTGATGACATCTTGGTGTATTCTAAGAGTAGGGAGGATCATGCCAACCACCTTCAAATCGTATTGTAGACTCTTAAGGATCAGAAGTTGTATACTAAATTTTCTAAGTATGAGTTTTGACTTAATTTTGTGACTTTTCTTAGGCATGTGTTTCTAGTGAGGGTATAAAGGTGGATCCACAAAAAGTTGAGGTAGTTAAGAATGACCTAGACCCATGATTCCAACTGGCATTAGGAGCTTTTTAGGCTTTGCTGGGCATTATAGGAGGTTTGTGGAGAGTTTTTATTTTATTACTGCTCCGTTGACAAAGTTGACTCAGAAAAAGGTTGATTTTTTATGGTCTGATGCTTGCGAGGGTAGTTTTGAGAAGCTGGAGGATAAGTTGACTTCTGTGCCAGTTTTAACCCTGTCCAAGGGTACTAATAGTTTTCTTGAGTAATGTGTCCCGTATGGGATTGGATTGCATTTTGATTCAGCATGGTTAGTTTGTGGCCTATGTTTTCAAGCAACTTAAGGTTCATGACATGAATTACCTGACTTACGACTTAGAGTTAGCGGCTGCACTTTTTGCTTTGAAGATTTTGCGTCATTATCTGTATGGGGTGCATGTGGATATCTATTCAGATCATAAGAGCTTGCAGTATGTGTTTACTCAGAAGGAACTGAATCTCAGGCACAAGTAGTGGCTCAAGCTACTTAAGATTTATGATATGAGCCTTCACTATTATCCAGGAAAAGTTAATGTTATTATTAATGCTCTTAATAGGTTGTCAATGGAGAGCTTACCCCATGTTGATGAGGAGAAAAGAGGATTGGTGAAGGACATTCACAGATAGGCTAACTTGGGAGTTCGTCTCTTGAACTCCGATGATGGGGGAGTGATTGTTCAAGAAGTGATTAAATCATCTCTTGGTGTTGA
This sequence comes from Capsicum baccatum var. pendulum, assembly GCA_030864225.1. Taxonomy (NCBI): domain Eukaryota; kingdom Viridiplantae; phylum Streptophyta; class Magnoliopsida; order Solanales; family Solanaceae; genus Capsicum; species Capsicum baccatum. Next base: position 83,310,645 of record CM061552.1, read on the forward strand.
GGTGAAGGAGAAGCAGACTTTAGATCCCATACTTATGTAGATTAAGCATGATTTGGGTCAACAAAAGATTATGGCTTTCGAGATTGGGGGAGATGGCATCTTGAGGTATCAAGAAAGATTATCTGTTCCTGATGTTGATAGGTACCAGAAAAGGATTTTGACTGAGGCTCGTAAGTCTCGATATACGTTCATTCGGGTTTGACTAAAATATACCATGACTTGAAAGAAATAAATTAGTGGAATAATATGAAGAGGGATATAGCAAACTTAGTGTCTAAATATATAGTTTGTCAGCAACTCAAGGCTGAACGTTTGAGGCATGGTGGCATGTCCAAAGAGATAGAGTTGCCTATATGAAAGTGGGAGATGATTAATATGGATTTTGTTATGGGTATTCTGCAGTCTCGCAATCAGTATGATCTATTTGGGTCATGGTGGATAGAATGACTAAGTTTGCTCACTTCTTGTCGGTGAGAACTAACTACTCAGGAGATAATTATGATATGTTCTTTATTCAGGAGATTGTGAAGTTGCATGATACGCCAATGTCCATTATTTCAGATTGAGGTACGTAATTTTCTTCTCACTTTTGGCATTCGTTTCAGAAAGGTTTGGGCACTCAGGTGAACCTTAGCACCGTTTTCGACCCTTAAATGGATGGACAAGCGGAGCGTACCATTCAGACTTTGGAGGATACTCTAAGGACTGTGTGATTTATTTTAAGAGGAGTTGGGTTGATCATTTGCCTCTTATTGAGTTTGCGTATAATAATAGTTACCATTCTAGCATCCAGATGGCTTCTTTTAAGGCCTTCTATGGTCGGAGGTGTAGGTCTCCTATTAGGTGGTTTGAGGTTGGTGAGACTAGGTTGTTTGGTCCTAACTTGGTTCACCAAGCCATGAGAAAGTGAAAGTGATTTGGGAAATACTTAAGACTGCTCAGAGTCACCAAATTCTTATGTGGATGTAAGGTGAAGGGAGTTGGAGTTCGAAGTTAGTGATTGGATCATCTTGAATGTGTCTCCTATGAAAGGAGTCATGAAATTTGGAAAGAAATGGAAGCTCAGTCCCCGTTATGTTGGACCGTATCATATTGTAAGGAGAATTGAGAATGTGGCTTATGAGTTGGATTTGCCTACGAGTTTGGGTTCTATTCATCCTGTTTTTCATTTATCTATGCTGAAAAAGTGTGTGGATAATCCTTCTTTGATAATGCCTATTGGGGATGTTGCTGTGACGGATTCCTTATCTTATGAGGAAGTTCCAATTGAGATATCGGATAGGCAGGTTCATAGATTGAGGACTAAGAATGTTGCTTCGATAAAAATTCTTTGGAGGAATAAAAAGATGGAATAAGCTACATGGAAAGCTGAAGAAGATATAAGGGACAAGTATTCGTTCTTGTTCCCAATATTGGATGTAAATATTTGAGGTATGAGTTCCGTTTTCCTCTTGTTTCATTTTGAATTGTTCTTGGTTTTTGGTTGCATTCCCTATGTTATCGTGTTAATGGGTACCCTAGTTTCTTATTTTCGGATGAATGATCCTAGAAGGTAATGTAATACCCCATGTTTTGGACTTTCAACACTACCACAACTACGACACAGGTGATGAGTCATTATCGTTCATCACGAGTCGTAGGGTGAGACTCGTTGTCTAGATAGTACGAGTCATTAGGTCAAGTAACGGGTCAGGGAGAATGATTCGTGATCATAACAGTGAGGGGCCAGGATTTGGACCCTCAGGTAACAAGTCCAGGTGACGACTCGTGGTCAGACCTCACGAGTCGTTACCTAACCCGTAACGACTAGGCCCAATTTTCCTGCATGCTTTCATTAAGGAATTTTTTGTCTTTTCTATCTTTACACTATACCCACGACTTAAAAACACATTAAGGGTCCCTTTAACATCAGTTAATCAAATCAAAAACTTACTCTCTCATCTTTAAATTCCAAGTCAAGAGAAAAATAGGGTTTATAAGGAATTAACCATCCAAGCTTCGAACTTTGGATTTTCTTTCAATTCTTTGGTATTTCAGGCATGTCTCTCATCACTAAACTTATGTTTTTCATTATGGCATAAATTGATTTCTTATTCATATGGTTTCATTGTTGGGTTCGAAATTCGAGTTGGGGGATTTTGATGGAAATTACTTGAATTGTTTTTCCATGATTTAAATGCATTGATCATGCTTTAATTAATGGTTTTGGGGCTGAATAGGAGCAATATGGTATGGTTTGGAATGGGAGACATAGGTTCCCCCAAATTGATAAATTGTTGGCTTAAAATTTACATTTACCTCAACCCATTTTGTGAATTGGTTTTTAATAAGGATATATTGCATGTTTTTACTTGTCCTTTTTAACTATTGCATTGCACTTAAGGCTAAACGGATAAAATGATTTTGAAAGGCCTTGGTGGTCACGGTTTTGGATCAAAATGGAACTTGGGAGTCTAATGGTTAACAAATTAGTTATGGTATAATGGAAATTAGCTTGCAAGAATAATTGGTATGACGATACCAAATGGTAAATGCTTTAATACAAGATTCCTTGGTTTATGGTTGCGACTATGTGCAACACGATTTTAATTTGGGCTTAAAGAGGATTGTGTAGCTCTTTGTGAAGGTGGTGATCCCTGGAGATTAATTTTGTAAACGACATTTTCCAGTGTGGGGGTCTATATTACCGTGTGCTTGGTTCACACATTTTATTTTTTGGATGGCTAGAGCCTTGATTTCTTTAGCCCTCCTTCGAATTTCCTTGGTTAATGCGGCTAACACACGCTGGGGCCCTTTCAGCAGGGGGAGCTGAACCCATATAGCCCATGGGTGCCCTTTGGATGGATAGAGTTACATTGTCTAGGTTAATGATTTTAAAATCTCGTGTTCATGACCCTTTACCCTACCCAGGCATCTTATATATGTATATATGAATTTGTGCATGTGGTTTTGGTTGATTTTGGACATGAAATTATTTTATCAATTTTTTTGAGTTACATACCAATGCTTATCCCACTGACCGTTCCTGGACTCTACATCGTTTCATGATGTAGGGTCCAAAGAGTTTTCTGTTACTCTTGTGTAGTGTTAGGTGGTGTGGTACATTGGTTAATTTGTTGTGAAGTGGTAAGCCTCCATCTTTCAGAATGCCCTGCCATTTTCTTAGTTTCTTTTCAGATTTTGGGAATTGTAACTTTTCTTTGTTATGGCCTGGGGCATGTCCCGACCTAGTTTGATCTTCTGGTTTTTAGAGGCTTTCGTGGACAAGTGTGGGTTGGATTATTACTTTTGGATTCTTAGAACTTTCATTTGATATATCTATCTTTTATTACTATCTTTATTGGCTTCCGCTTTATTATTATTATTATTATTATTATTATTATTATTATTATTATTATTATTATTATTATTATTGTTCTCTTGAGGTTAGGCTAAGGGGGTGGTATCCGGTCCATGGTGGGCTTTAGATACTCGTCACGACTAGGCCATGGTTCAAGTCGTGACAACTACCCACTAACCTTCTACCCTAATTTGGATCCTCCACACCTTCTTATCAAGGGTCATGTCATCTATAAGCTATAACTGCTCCATGTCATGTCTAATCACTTTCCTTCAATATTTCTCCGACCTACCTTTTTCCCATTTGAAACAATCCATAGAGAGTCTCTCACGCCTCCATCCTGGGGTATCCGCGCATCGCCTCATCACATATCCAAATCATCTCAACCTCACTTCCGCATCTGGTCTTCCACTGAAGCCACTCTCACTTTCTTTCGAATAATCTTATTTCTAAACTTATCCCTCTTAGTAAGACCGCACATCCATATCAACATCTTCATCTCTGCTACCTTCAACTTTTGGATGTAAAAGTTCTTAACTAGCCAACACTCCGCTCCGTATAATATAGTCGTTTGGACTGCCACTCTGTAGAACTTACCTTTAAGCTTAGGGGGCACCTTCTAATCACACAAGACTTTCGAAGCGAGCCTAAATTTTAACCACTCTACAGTAATATGGTGCATGGTATCCTCATAAATTTCTCCATTTTCATGAATCATAGACCCAAGATACTTGAAATTGTCTCTCTTTTGAATGTCCTAAGAATCCAGCTTCACTGCCATGTCATCCTCATATCAAATCACTAAACTTACACTCCAAGTACTCCGTCTTGGTCATGCTCAACCTAAACCTTTTAGACTCTATGGCATGTATCCAAACCTCCAACTTATCATCAATTCCTCTCAGGATCTCGTCAATAAGCACTACATCATCAATAAACAACATATACCAAGGCATCTTCCCTTGAATATGTCATGTTAATACATCCATCACCAAGGCGAATAAGAATAGACTAAGAGTCGATCCCTAGTGCAACCCAGTCAAAATAGAAAAGTACTTCGAATCTCCTCCTATCATTCTCAAACGAGTCTTCACTTCATCTTACATGTACTGAATTGACCTAGTATATGCCATAGGCACACCTCTAACCTTTAAGCACCTCCACAGAACCTCCCTGGGGACTTTGTCTTATGCTTTCTCAATATGGATGAACACTATGTGAGAGTCCTTGGTCCTCTCCCTATACTGCTCCACTAATCTCCTCACAAGATGAATGACTTCGATAGTAGAGCGACCTGGCATGAAATTAAGTTATTTTTCAAAAACTCTGAATGTCTCTCTTGTTCTTATATAAAGGAATCATTGTACTTCATCTCCAAGTTTCCAGCATGTTCGTCGTCCTAAAAATGATGTTAAACAACCTTGTCAGCCACTCCATACCTATCCTGCCAGTGCTCTTCCAAAAATTCATCAGAATCTCATCTGGCCTAGTCGCCCTACCCCTACTCATTCTATGAGTAGCATCCTTGATCTCCTCAACCTTAATACGCCTACAATAACCAATCGTGACATCTTTGTGCGTGATCCAAGTCCCCCGGCACTAGACCTTCATCTCTCTCGCCGTTCAAGATTCTATGAAAATAAGACTGTCGCATCTTCCTAATAAGGGTGTTATCCACCAATACTTTGTCATTCTCACCCTTGATGCACCTTCACTTGGTCAAGGTCACGGGCCCTCCGTTCCCTAGACTTGGCCAGCCTATAGAACTTTTTATCCCCACCTTTCTCCTCTAAATTCGCAGACAAGCTCTCAAAAGTTGTTGTCTTAGCTGTTGTAACTGCTAACTTATCCTTTTTCCTAGCTAACTTATACTCATCTATATTCGTTCGTTTCTCTTCGACATCCTTGCTCTCCACTAACTTCGCATAAGCCACCTTCTTAGTCTCCACCTTCCTCTTAACATCTTCATTCCACCACCAGTCTCTCTTTGTGCTTGCCCAATCGGCCTCTCGAGACACCCAACACCTCTCTAATTATCTCTTGATGCAACTGAAAGTCGTCTAGCACATACTATCCACATCCCCTCTACTTTCTCAAGCGCTTATAACCATCAACTTTTCCCCTATCTCTAAAGCACTGGCCAAAGTCAAGCTACTCCACTTAATCCTGGGTTGATCCTCCACAACCCTCTTCTTTCCATCTTGATTTCTAAGTCCAGCACCAGAAGCTAATATTGGGTCGAAAGATTCTTACTAGGTATGACCTTACAGTCTTTACACAACACTCTATCACTCTATTTATAAATAAATATTTGTGAGTACAAGCTTTCAAATCCACACAATTTTATAAAGATTCACTAGTCAGCAATAGTAGTAACTAGTTATTCTATAATGTAATCCTTTCACGTGGCATGATAATCTCTTCATGTCGAACATGAATCTTTTCTACAAATTTAAAATTATGGGTAGTTTTTTTTTTTTACAAAATATGAGCTTATTAGTCAAGTTTTAATTTTCAAAAAGTTTGAAATCATGATTTGGGATCTCAAATCACATTTTATTTGGATTTGATAATTAAAATCATGATCCTAAATCCATGTTCAAACGCTAATTTGAAACCATAATTTGAAATCATGAGGTCATACCACATGTCCAAATGCAAGCTTAGTTGAGATAATCACCTAAACTACTATAACCCATCCAAAAGATAGAGAAGTTACAACGAGAAAAATCTCATGATTGTATAGCGCTTTGTACTTTAGAACACTAAGGACCCGTTTGGTAGAGTGTATAAGATAATACTGAATATGTTGTATTAGTAATATTGGGATTACTTGTGCAAGGATTAGTAATACTGGGATTATTTTTTATGCAGTGTTTGGTTTGATGCATTGAAAGCAATATGTATTGTTATGTTTAAAAGTGTATTGTTTGTTTACAAAAATACCCTCGACATATTATAACTTTGTGTATTTTTTTTGCAAAAGTTTATTATTCATTTTTTAAAAAAAAAAAGTTAACAATATAAATAATTATTTACTTTAGAATTTTAAGATTTAATCATTCACTTACAAAAATTATTTTTTTTATTATCTTTTCTTAGTTTGTTCATCATTTGCTTGTTGTTCCCACTTTGTGTTGTTTTTAAGTTGGGAGGAGATACGTATAATTTTTGGATGAGACAATAAAATCATTATTAAAATAAAATTGTATTTTATAGAGCGTTAAAACTAAGTAGAAAATTATTTTTATTTATGAATATCCTATTTACAAAATTAAAGCTTGTATACAATTTGTTTTCGGATCTTGATCAATAAATATTTTTTTGAATTAATGGAGTAATTTTTTTATAACTAAAATTATTTGGAGGGATATTATTATTTTGATAAATTGGAAAGAAGTAACTCATATTGAATAAATTGAAAAAGATTTAGAAAAAAATTAAAGAAATTTGAGGACATTTTTGTAAATAATAATAAAATTTATAAACTAATTTATTTGAATAAATGTATTAGTACAAATATAAAAAATAAAATTAAGAAAATAAAAAATATTTAAAACAATTTGAGGAATATTCTTGTCTTTACACATACTAATCCCATGGTATATTAAAACCTATGTATTACTAATACCACCATATGTGATATATTAGTAATACACTATATTAGTAATACACCCTATAATACCATGTAGGGTGTATAACTAATACATGGTATTAGTAATAAATTGGTTCAAAATCCTACCAAACATAGTATTAATTAATATCACACTTAATACATGGACTATTTTTCCTAATACGGCCTACCAAACTACCCCTAAAATACAGGGCGGCTTTATATTTTTGCCCAATTACACAGTAGGTTAGAGTTTTATGTTGATAATGTGTCAAGAAATAATAATAAAATACCAAGACAGCGACAGGTATAACCATAGAAACTAAGGGAAGAGATCTTATTTCTCTTCAAACTGATGTACAAATGAACTAAATTGACTTCACATTAATGTACGAATTGAAGCTACTTTACAAGCTATTTGCAAACTGGCAAGCTTATTCAAGAAACCGTTTATTAAATGTATATCCACCATACAATGTATTTATAACATAGATGATTGTTTGAACAATTTTTGGGAGGCTACTTATAAAAAAAATTTAAAAAAAAAAAACAGCTTCGTATTGTTTTCTTAGAAAAAGAAAAAGAAACACCATGTCATACTATTGGACAGTGAAACAAAACGATCATTTCATGATATAAAAGGGTAAATCTAAAACAAGTTTTATGGGAACATGGTGGAGAAACACACTTGTGAATTTCTCACCAAAAAAACTACTATAATTTAAGGTCCTCAGCGCTAAGAAAGCTCAACTATGTAAGCTGAGTTTACCGAATGTCGCTTCCTCTTCAGTGCTTTCTTAGGAGAATCCTTTTCCGTATGCTTAGATTCTTTCCCTAGAGAAGAAGCTACATCAGCAGCAGCACTTTTGCTGGTGCTGTTTTCCTGGATGTCATCCTCACTGCTACGGTCTTCAGATTCTGTCTCGTTATCACTGCTGGCCAGATTGATTACTGGTTGGTCACTTGCTATTGCGGATTCAGCAGCTGATACAGCCTCCTGTGTGTGAAGTTCAGCGACGCCCAACATTAAGTCCATCTCTATGTATTCAGATTCTTCACCCGTAAGAGTTTCAATATCATATTTCTCAGGATTCTTCTTCGCTTCAAGCTCCACTTTTCTAGTATTTTCCAAAAACACACCCAAAAAATCCTTGACCTTTGTTAGAACTTGGCTTTTGGGTATAGAAGAAATTTCGGGCTTCTTATTAGAAAGGTCAGGTTTTAAATTTAGGGATTGAGATCCGCCATCTCTAGTGCAGAAGAGAAGTTTTGATTCCAAGGACAAGGCTTCAGCCTCCAAACGAAGCAGATCTTTGTTGTTTGACTGCATATCAGAACCAAGGGTTTGAAATTGATGATCTCCTATATGCTGCATGATAATCTTTGAATTAGATTAACGATGTCAGAAAATGGGTTTGAAATGCAATTGCCAATATCAAATTTCAGAAGTGTAGGAATAGTGAAATATCTATTGAGAATGCAAGGCAAACAAAAGCATATGAAGTGTGGACCTAATATGGACAAACAAATTCACAATCGGAAATGCTTTTAAGAACAACTAATGACTTGTTCTATAGTTTAAGTTTTGACTTGTTCTATAGTTTTAAGTTTTCATCTGTTGCAATTATTTTTGGTTATTTCTGCTTATTTATATGACTTTGCTATTTCCATATTTCGGCTTACCCTTGTATAGTTTATTCAGTAAGCTGTGACTTGTAAAAGTCAAGAAGTCCATAAACAAAACTAGATGACACAACAAAAATGAACAAAGACTTCGTAAATATTCTTCCAGCAATTAGGTAGTTCATTTCGCAGTTGGAAACTTCTTATCTTGTTTTTGCAGCAGGCCTCAAAAATGCATCTCATGTACTATCCTGTAGAATTCAGCAGTTCCCCTCTTGTTTAGAAGACTCATTGATGCCTTTCTAGCCAGACAGCCCCTACCAGTAACACCGGGTACTGGCCATCTATCTTCCCATTAGTATGTCTGATAGACCATTCCAGTTCTTGCATCCATCCCTATGCCTTATTGTGTATATTCATCCGGTGTAACAGCTTTTCCCATAAATTAGTCGAGTATGGGCATTTGAAAATGGAAGAATTCCTTGGTGTTATTTGTACTTGGGGAGCTGGCCGGATATAATTATATGAAGCGATATATCAACCAATTCTGGACAAATGTCAGTACACCAGATCTGTAATTTCACGAGGAAGGAATGGATACTACATAGTGAAATTTCACAAGGAAGCTGATACGAAGGAAATCCTATATTCATGGCCATTCAGTATAAACAATAGACCGGTTAGTCTTGAAGCAATGGTCATCGCAGTTAGACTTCAAAGCTGAATTCCTGACTCAAATTCCTTTACGGGTTAAATTCCCAAAGCTTCCCATGAATTGTTGGAGTTAAGACTCCTTGAGTCGCATTGCAAGTGCAATTGGAGTACCCCTGTTTGCGGATGAATGTACCACAAGACGAACAAGGATATCTTACGCTAGGATGTTAGAGGAGGTTGATGTTACTAAAAATGACCCCATGAAATTGCAGTTATGGACGCTAATGGGCAGATATTTCAACAAGCAGTTGAATATGACGGGAAACCGGAATATTGTGACAAATGTATGATGATTGGGCATAACTTTACACGAATGAGACCAAATCACCCTCTGCCAGAACAACCGCCCAAAAGGAAGAAGCAAACCAAAACAGTACAAAAGTGGCACGCTAAAGAAGGTCGGCGACTAGAGGTTAACAATATGAAACAACATCGTGCGTCGAGGTAGTAGAGCATGTGTTAGGGAAGTCTACTGCATCTGTGGTGCCTAAAGAAGCAGATGTACATGCTGAACAACAAACCAAAACAACAAATAGCCGCGCAGAAATTGTATTTGGCACAACAGAATGGCAGACAGAAAAAGATAAAGCAACACTACAAGTCATACAACGGGACTGTAGTACTGCAGTGCATAATAGTTTTGCCCAGTTACAAACGGCTGAAGCTGTGGTGGCTCACACTCCACCTCCTGATAAAGGGGGAGGAGGAAGTTCTTCAACTGTTTGATGACTTCGTTAGCATGGAAGATTAGAGGGGTAAATAAAAGGTACAAGCAGAATGAATTGAGTATATATATAAAGGATAACCAATCAAACTAGTGGGACTAGTCGAAACTAGAGTTAAAGTGCACAAAGCAGATTTTATTGCAAACACTCTAGTACCTGGTTGGGGATAAATACACAATTACACTTCTGCATATAATGGTAGGATATGGATCCTATGGGACACAAAGGTACATGATATTATCCCTTTGTCCCAAGATGCCCAATTTATTCATTGCAATGTCCGTAGTAGGGATGGGAAGATGGATTGTTTTATGACTCTAGTATATGGATTTAATACAGTTGAGCAACAAAAATCATTATGGGCAAGCCTGAGAACACTTGACCGGCAGTGTACAAAGTTGTGGCTTATTTGGAGAGATTTCAACGCCATACTGCATACACAAGATCGATTATATGGAGCTCCTGTGACTAGAAATGAAGTGAAGGATTTTTCTTATTGCACTCGGGATCTACTACTGAATGAAGTTATGTGGACAGGAGAATTTTATTCTTGGTCTAACAAACAACGTGGGTCTGATAGAGTATGCAGTCGATTGGATAGGGCGTTGGGTAATGATGAATGGATGCAGCACTTGGACATCTAAACAATGAACATCGACAACCTCACATCTCGGATCACTCACCAATGGTACTAGATATAAAGGTTGCTGATACAACAGTCAAATCATTATTCAGGTTCTTCAATATTTGGGCAGATCATGATAAATTTCTTTCTCTAGTGCGAAGGTACTGGGCTAACAAACTGTCTGGAGATAACATGAAAGGGGTATGGATGAATCTAAAGGCACTAAAACCTCATCTAAAACAGTTGAACAATAATAACTTCAGAGGGGTCACAGAGAAGATTGATTGCATTAGAACTGAATTGATAGACACTCAGGCAAGGATGGCTGCACAAATACACAGAAAATTTGGCAGAGAACGAGAAAAATTTACTACAGCAGCTAGAGAAGTGGTCACTTATAGAGGAAGGCATATACCAACAGAAGTCTAGAGCCACGTGGATTAAACTTGGTGATGCTAACACCAAGTATTTCACAGCTGTAATGAAGGGGTGGAGACACAAGAAGCAGATTGCTACCTTAAAAGCTCTAAATGGGGATGTACTAGTTGATCCTAAAGCAATTCAGCTTAAGATTATCAATTTTTATAAGACATTGACGGGGTCTGCTGCTCCCCGCATCACCACAGTGAACAAAATTACTATGAGAAATGGTCCAGTATTAAATCATGCACAACCGTTTGCCTTATGCACAGATGTGACTGACATGGAAATATTTGGAGGGTTATGTTCAATTGGTAATGAGAAAGGCCCGGGGGTTGATGGATTTAACGCTTTGTTCTTTAAAAAGGCGTGGCCAGTGCTTAAACACAATGTGTGTGCAGCTGTGAGGGAGTTCTTTACTATAGGAAAGATGTTTAAAGCCATTAATTGTACTGCTGTCACCTTACTACCTAAAGTGCCTAATCCATCGACCATCAAGGAGTCCAGGCCAATAACCTGTTGTTCAGTCCTTTATAAGCTAATAGCTAAAGTGTTAGCTGCTAGGATACAGTCAGTAATAGCCTCTAGCCTCTGTGGTATCAGAAACTCAAGCTGGATTTATACCGGGAAGAAAGGGGGCTGATAACATTATTCTTGCGCACGAGCTAATTAAAGCATATACCAGGAAAAACATTTCTCCTAGATGCCTTGATTAAGGTCGATTTTCAGAAAGTGTATGATCCAGCAGACTCCTGGTGATGGACTTGGTTATCAAGAAGGGCAAGATGAGGCGAGGTGGGAAAGGTTAGCCTAGGGTTAGGTGGGGCTGACTCCGGTTAGTGCTTTGGCGATAGGGGCGAAGTTGGAGGGGATGGGGGTGTGGGAGTGCAGGGGGGACGTCGACAGTATGTGGGATAGGGCTGCTGGTTGCATCAGGGAGTCGGCTAGAGAGGTGTTGGGTGTTTCGAGGGGCTGGCCTAGCCGGTATCGGGGGGATTAGTGGTGGAATGGAGATGTTAAGAAGAAGGTAGAGACGAAGAAGGCGGCTTATGCTAAGCTGGTTGAGAGTAAGGATGAAGAAGAGAAGCGGGTAAGCAGGGAGGAGTACAAGTTAGCTAAAAAGGAGGTTAAGTTAGCAGTCACGGCTGCCAAGTCAGCAGCGTTTAAGAGTTTGTATAAGGGGTTAGACGAGAAAGGTGGGGAGAAAAGATTGTTTAGGCTTGCCAAGGTTAGGGAGCGGAAGGGTCGTGATCTGGACCCGGTGAAGTGCATTAAGGGGGAGGATGGCAGAGTTTTGGCGGAAGACACCCTCATTAAGAAAAGATGGCATTCATATTTGCATAAGCTCTTGAATGATAGGGGGACAGAGGTCTTGTGTTAGGGGAGTTGGAGCATTCCGGGGAGTGTCGCGACTTTGGCTTTTGTCGGCGTTTTAACGTAGAAGAGGTCAGTGAGGCTATTCGCAAGATGCAAAGGGGCAGGGCGATGGGGCCCGACAAGATTCCGGTAGATTTTTGGAAGTTCTCTAGCGGGTCAGGGTTGAGGTGAGGTGGCTGACCAACTTGTTTAACAATATTTTCAAGTCAGCAAAGATGAGGTGTGGAGATGGAGCACGATGATTCCTTTATATAAGAACAAGGGTGACATTCAGAGTTGCAACAACTATCGGGGTATTAAGTTGTTGAGTCACACGATGAAGATTTGGGAGAGGGTGGTGGAGCGAAGGTTGAGGAAGATTGTGTCTATTTCAGAGAATCAATTTGGTTTTATGCCTGGTCTCTCCACGACTGAGGCAATTCACCTTGTGCGGAGACTGGTAGAGAAGTATAGAGAGAGAAAGAGGGACCTTCACATGTGTTTATTGACTTAGATAAGGCCTATGACATGGTCCCTAGGAAGGTTCTTTGGATATGCTTGGAGGTAAGGGAGGTCCCGATAGCGTACATCAGAGCGATTAAAGACATGTATGAGGGGGCGAAGACTCGGATAAGGACAGTGGGAGGAGATTCGGAGCATTTCCCGGTCTTGACAGAGTTACATCAGGGATCAACTCTTAGTCCGTTTTTATTCACTTTGGTGATGGATGTGCTGACGCGGAATATACAAGGCGAGGTGCCTTGGTGTATGCTTTTTGCGGATAATATAGTTTTGCTTGATGAGTCGCGACAAAGGGTTAATGATAAGCTGGAGGTTTGGAGACAAACCCTGGAGGCTAAAGGTTTCAGGTTGAGTAGGACCAAGACGGAGTACTTGGAGTGCAAGTTTAGTGACTCGAGGCAAGAGGAGGAGGTGGTAGTGAAGTTGGATTCTCAGGCGATTTGCAAGAGGGAGTGTTTTAAGTATCTCGGGTCTATGATTCAAGAAAATGGGGAGATAGATGAGGATGTCTCTCACCGTATTGGGGCAAGTTGGATGAAATGGAGGCTCGCTTCGAGAATTTTATGCGATAAGAAGGTGTCCCCCAAGCTGAAAGGAAAATTCTATAAAGTTGCAGTCCGGCCTGCTATTTTGTATGGAGCGGAGTGTTGGCCGGATAAGAATTCTCATACCCAAAAATTGAAGGTGGCGGAAATTAGGATGTTGCATTGGATGTGTGGATTCACAAGGGCTGACAGGGTTAGGAATGAAATTATTCGGGAGAAGGTGAGAGTGGTGTCAGGGGAGGATAAAATGCGGGAAGTGAGGTTGAGATGGTTTGGTCATATAATGAGGAGAGGCACGAATGTCCCAGTTCGTAGGTGTGAGAGGTTGGCCTTGGATGGTTTCAAGTGGGGTAGGGGTAGACCGAAGGAATACTAGAGAGAAGTGACTAAACGTGACACGGAGCAGTTACAGCTGACTGGGGACATGACCCTGGATAGGAAGATATGGAGAAAAAGCATTAGGATAGAGGGCAGAGGTGTGGATGAGTAGCAGCCAGTAATTAGGTGGACTTCGGTGTCCTTTGTTTGGCAATGTAAAATTTTTTGTGGATGTCGTACCTATGTTATTTTATCATGTTCTATGCTTTGAATGCTTCTGTATACTGCCTTTTATCTTGAGCCGGGGGTCTATCGGAAACAGCCTCTCTACTTCTTTTGAGGTAGTGGTACGGACTGCGTACACTATACCCTCCCCAGACCCTACTATGTGGGAATATACTGGGTTTGTTGTTGTATGATCCAGTAAATTGGAAATACCTTGAACAGGTGATGGACTGCCTTGGTTTCCCCAATAAGTTTGTCAGATGGGTGATTGAATGTTTCTCTACCGTGTCTTACTCGCTGATGATCAATGTAGAATTGATGCTGCTAGGGGGTTGAGACAGGGGGATCCCATGTCCCCTTTTCTCTTTGCGATTGTAATGGAGTACCTCAGTAAAAACTTGAAGGATCTAAGCAAGAATAAAAAATTTAAGTACTATCCAAAGTGTCAAAGATTGGATATCACTCATCTCAGCTTCGCTGATGACTTGTTAATGTTTGCCAGAGGGGATATTGCTTCAGTATCCCTACTCCATGAGAAGTTTACTATCTTTACTGCGGCATCAGGCCTATAGGAAAACTTTGCTGAATGTGCAATTTACTATGGAGGAGTTGATCCGGTTACAAAGAACATGATTCAAGCCGCTTTAGGATACACTCATGGTACCTTACCGTGTAAGTACCTGACATTCCCCTTGATACCAAGAAGATGAATTTGCTACAATGGTAACCTTTGATCGATACGATTGTAGCAAAATAACATCTTGGACAGCGAAGTTGTCCTACGCAGGCAGAATTCAACTAGTGCAGAGTGTTATTTTTGGAGTTCAGGCGTATTGGGCTCAAATGTTTATCATCCCCACAAAGGTAATGAAAGCCGTACAGGCATATTGTACGAGCTATATATGGTCAGGGACCAATGAAGGAAAACCTTAGTTTCATTGGGAAAAAATGTGCCTTCCGAAGGCAGCAGGAGGATATAATCTCATTAATCTCAAACTGTGGAACAAGGCAGCTGTGTTAAATTTGTTGGGATGTGGCTACGAAGCAAGATAAACTATGGATAAAATGGATATATAATTACTATATCAACAGGCTTAGTATGGAGGAAGTAAGGGTGCCTCAACAGGCAAGTTGGATGGTGAGGAAAATAGTAGGTGCTAAAGATAATCTTTCCCTTATTCAGACACAGTGTTAGTCGACAGCTTTATCTTAAATTACTAGGAGAACACTATAAAGAGGACTAATGTTTCACAACCTAGCAAGACCAAAAGCTACATTCACTCTATGGTTGCAAGTACAAGGGCGACTGCTTACCGTGGACAGATTGTTGAGAAGGGGAATGGAGATGCAAACATTTGCAAGCTCGGCAGCACCACCGTTATAACAAAAAAAGAGTTCTAGGAGGTTGACATTATTCATAAGTTGATGTTATCAAATATCATAAACATGCAATCAACCCGGAAATCAAATAACTGCAGTATTCATAAGTTGATGTTATCAAATATCATAAACATGCAATCAACCCGGAAATCAAATAACTGCAGTATTAATACTTAAAATAAAATCAGTAATATAAGTCCAAAAATATCAAGAGTAGCCACTGCACTCTTGCACTTTTTGGGTCCACTTTTTATCTTTAAATGTGAAAGGCTTCTCCGGGGAAAAATAAATAAAAACAAAATCAGGAACTAAGGAGTGGATGTCATACAAGCTTACCTCCACCAGCTTTGGATATCTAGGCAAACGAGATATCTTTGATTCTTTCTTTGCAAAATTGAGAATAAATTGGAGAAGCCAATCTAAAAGGAAATAGAAGATGAACAATAATATTGCTATTAGTAAGCATTATTGGAACCTGTGTCAGAAAAAAGACAAGTGCATACAATGGATCCACACATACTACAAAAAGGGTAAAGCAGTCGATCAGGTACATCCTTCCCAAACAGGCAGCTTGGATGATGAGGAAGATATTGAAAGCTAAAGACACTTGAGAAGGCAGGAATGACACAAGCTGATAAAAAGAGTGTACAATACAAACAGTTAAGAGGGCTACTCCGCAAAGTAAGCGGGATAAAATAGTATGCAACAATGAAGGTAGTCCTAAGTTAATTTTATTTAATTAATAAGCTAATGATGAAAAAATTTTATTTCAATTTGTGGCTGAAATATAATTGACTTGCTCCTATTTGCACCATGACAACTTTTGTCCTTATATTAAAAGGAGTTTGTGTAAAAATAGTTTGGCAAAATGCTCTTCTGAACCCTTGTACTATGTCCGTTTTGTAAGTTGAACACTTATACTTACATGTATGTCATCTGGACCCTTGAACCCACTAAAAAGCAATATTTTGGATCCTTTGACCGTTAACTTTGCCTATGTGGCATTGAAATGGCTGACTAGGACTAAGAGAGTGTAGTCACTCACCTGGGGTGCGAGTGGGGGTCAATTTTGGCCAATTTTATATTAAAATAATTTTTAAAAAAATAAATTAATACTAAAATTTAAAAAAAAAATAAAAAGGACCTGCTTATTTTTCCTCATCTTTTTTATTTAAAAATATTTTTAAAAATAATAAATTAAAAAAATAAGAAAACCCTACCCCAACCCCCTCCCCCATACAGCCACCCCCTACCCCAGCTGCCGTTCAGCCACCCATACCCCACCCCAGCCCCCATTCATCCACCCCCACCCTACCCCCTCCCTCCCTCCACGCCGGCCATCACCATTAACGCCGGCAAGCACCACTGCACTGCCCCCCTCCCCGACAAAACCTCACCGGAAAGATTTTTTCTTCTCCACAAAAATCATCACACACTACACCACACCACTGACCATTGAATTTCTTTTTTTTCAACCAATTCACAAAAAAAATTTAAGTTCTTTTTCTTCAACCAATTCACAAAAATTTCAAGAATTCTCAACATTGAATTTTAACCAATTCACAAAAATATTCACATTGTTGAATAAAAATTGACAAATATTCACAAATATTCCAACATTCGTGAATTACCCAAATCATTTCAAGAATTTTCAACTTTCTTGAATTACCCAAATCACAAAAAATCCACAAAAATTGAGTTTTTACATTGAATTTCAAAATTTCGTGAATTACCCAAATCATAAAGAGTCTAAAGAAAGCATAAAAATTGAGTATTTACGTTGAATTTCAAGTTTCTTGAATCACCTAAATCACAAAAATCTCTTCTTTCCATACTTCTTAAATTTTTCGCCCCTCACTTTTAAATTTTCCGTAGAGTAAGAAGAATAAGAAGATGATAAAGGAAGGAAGAATGAGAAGAGGAGGAAGAAGAATAAAAAAAAATAAGAAGAAAAAACTAGAAAGGGGAAGAGAGAAAGAACTAAAAAAGAAACAAAAAGGGGAAGAGAGAAAGGGGGTTAGTTTGTTTGTTTATTTATTTATTTATTTTAATATTTTTTATATATTAAAATAACGTGGCAGATGTGGCAAGTGACGTGGCAGCTAACGTGGGCAGAGTGTGTTACACTCACCAAAAAAGAGTTTGAAATATTGTTTTTTAGCGGGTTCAGGAATTCAGATGACAAACATGTAAGTTGAAGTATCTAACTTACAAAATCGACATAGTACAAGGGTCCAGAAGAGCATTTTGCCAAATAATTTACATGTTATCTATCAAACTAGAGTGTGGATCAGGAGCCCAAACAAAAATGGACCATGGGCATGTAAAGGTATGCAACCTAAGCTAAGCCTAACTCAACCCCAAAAGCTAGTCCACATGAGCAGGTCATAAGTCCATTCCCCAACCAAACTGACACTCTTAACCCAATCTAACAAGTCTCAACAATCAACATCAAGGCGATTGCAACATGAACAATAAATCACCCAACTCTGTACAAACGGGATGCCTAAAGAAGAATGTGGTTTGTCGGCATAAACAGAAAACTTGGAAAACATATAAGCAACATTAATTAATTATATAAATAGCAATTCAGCGGCATTTTTAATGTGACAAAGTAGCTAACTTAACAAAGCAAAAGAGATCAAAGAAACAAAATGGATACAAACATTCAAACCGATCCGATGAATGAGAGATTAAGTGAAAATGTAGGAATATATATATATATATATATATATATATATATATATATATATATATATATATATATATATATATATATATATATATATATATATATACAGACAAGGCCGAAATAAAATATTACTGTACTACAAAAAGTAAACTAGCAGATCACAGAAACCCTATATTTTGGGGATTTAAAGCTAGAGTTACAGAACTGAAAGAGTGAAAGTGAATTAAAGAAATTAAAAAAAAAATACCTTTATCACTTCGGCTGCGAAGACCCGGAAGATGCGACGGGTGAGAAGGTTGTACAGATTTTTGGTTATTTATATATCCAATTTCAGCTGAAATGACCTTACTTTTTGACTTAATCACAGTACTGCCATTACAGAGCGGCTCGGTGTATTTAGGAGTCGTTCGGTAGGCCATATTAGAAAAAATAGTCTACGTATTAAGTGTGATATTAATTAATATTATATTTGATAAAGATTATGGATCAATATATTATTAATACCATATATTATTAATACACCCTACATGATATTATAGGGTGTATTACTAATACCACCATGTATTACTAATTCATCACATATGGTGGTATTAGTAATACATGGGTTTTAATACTATGGGATTAGTTTGTGTAAAGACAAGAATATTCATCAAATTCTTTTAAATATCTTTTTTTTTTAATTTTATTTTTTATATATGTACTAATAAATTTATTCAAATAAATTAGTTTACAAATTTTATTATTATTTACAAAAATGTCCTCAAATTTCTTTAATTTTTTTCTAAATCTTTTTCAATTTATTCAATATGAGTCACTTCTTTTCAATTTATCAAAATAATAATATCTCTCCAAATAATTTTAGTTATAAAAAAATTACTTTATTAGCTCAAAAAAAATATTTATTCATCAAAATTCAAAAACAAATTGCATACAAGCCTTAATTTTGAAAATAAATAGGATATTCATAAAGAAAAAAAAAATCTACTTAGTTTTAACACTCTATAGAATATAATTTTATTTTAATAATGATGTTATTGTCCCATGCAAAAGTTATACGTGCCTCCCTCAACTTAAAAACAACACAAAGTGGAAACAACAAGCAAATGATGACAAACTAAGAAAAGATAATAAAAAAATAATTTTTGTAAGTGAATGATTAAATCTCAAAATTCTAAAGTAAATAATTAGTTATATTGTTAAATTTTTTTTATTTAAAAAAAATAATAAACTTTTGCAAAAAAAATACACAAAATTATAATATATCGAGGGTATTTTTATAGACAAACAATATTGTTTTTAAAATATAACAATGCATATTGCTTTTAATGCATCAAACCAAACACTGCATAAAAAATAATTCCAGTATTACTAATCATAGTATTATTAATCTCTACACTACTAATCTCAGTATTACTAATACAACATATTCGGTATTATCTTATACACTCTGCCAAACGAGTCCTTAGTCACCAGGGAAATGTGGTGAAAATTTAGTGTTGTCGGTTGAGTAATATCCCTTCGGATTTGATTTATTTTATTTTAAATTTACTATAATTTTTCTATTTCATCCCATGTTTAATATTCATATTAAAATGCAATTGAATTTAAGCTTGCTTCATATTTTAGGATTTAAATCGGAGATTGTTAATTAAGAGTAGAAGAGTTCATATTATTTTATTCAAGTTTAGCTTATATTTTACTAGATACCGAGAGTCCGTACTAAATTATTTTTTGACATTAATTTATATGATACAAATAAAATTTAAAAAATTAATCATATTTTTAGACATTTTAAGCCGTTAACTATTATAATTTTTAATACTTTTTTATGTAATTTTTAAATAATATATGTTACTCTCCTTATTCAAATATATGTTACTCTCCTGCTTCAGCTGTTTCATTGTCACTTAGGCTCCATTGATTTTTTTTAAGATTCAGACGTCTGAATCTAAATGCACATCTGAATGATTAAAATATTGTCTCTAGATCTGAAAACTGAATGATTAAGATTGTTTGTTTTTCAACATCTGAATGTGTAAAAAAAAATTATTTGTATAAATAATAAAATAAAAATACAATTCAATTAAAAAATTAATTATATATTAAAAATATGTAATCTAATACAACAAAATTATTAGTATTTGATTGAGAAAAAATATTTATATTTATTGGTGATAGCGGAGATGGCTTATAATGGTGGTTGCGGCGACGATGATTGATGTTAGTGATTAATAATGTTAGTGGTGATAATTGTGATGGTTGGTATTGTAGTGACTGTTATGATGGTGGCGATTGATGGTAGTGGTGGTTGTTGTGATGTGACGTTGCTTGATGTTATTAGTTTAAGGTGTTGATTGTGTTGGCTGAAACATGAATGCATGATGATTGATGATGTGTTGGTGCTAGTTGGAGATATTATTTAATGGTTGTTAGTAGAGATAAATTGTAGCGATAGTACTGGTTGAAGTGGTGGTAGAGGTGGCGTTATCAGTGACAATGGTAGTGGCAGCCAAAATGTGTTGTGATGTATTAGTAGTAGTTAGTGTGGTGCTAGTTGTGATAGATGAGTTGGTTGGTAGTAGGGATTGGACGGTAGTGGTTGCTGATTGTGGTGTTGTTGACGGCAGTGATGGCGGTGAATATAATAAGAATAAATGCGGTAGTAGGTGTGGTAGTGGTTGACAATTGTGGTTGGTAGCGGTATTTTTTATCGATGGTGGTTGTGATGGTGGAGGTGGTTAGTGGTGGTGGTTGGTGGTTTATAATGGTGACGGTGGCAGAGGTAGTTAGTGGTGGTGACTGCTGAATATGAATAGAGTGGTGAATATTATCCAACACCAGAATATCTCTTCAGACCTATTAAAACTTGGTTTTAGATCTGAATGATTAAGACCTATTAAGAGTTAAAATCTTAATAAAAAACAAATGCACTTAGTGGTCTGAAGTCTAAACCATTCAAATTTAGACCTCCATTAAGTGCAAACAAATGAGGTCCTATTATATAGGAGAATTACTTTTAAAAATACCTGTGAAAAAAATTTAAGACGGTTTCATATAAATCGTCGAGTTAATTTAAAATATCAAGTGTTAATTTTTATTTTATGTCTATTTTACTTTTTTATTAAATATTATTAACTTTTTAGTACTTAGATGACTTATAATAATTAATTAAGGGTGATAAGGTAAAATTATGGTTGAAGCAGCTGAAGCAAACATGTCAAAAATGTCTATTTTATTTTTTTAATTAAATATTATTAACTTGCTAATATGAAAATGACTTATAATATTTAATTAGAAATATAATAATTAATCAGGGATGCTATAGTAAAATTACGATTGAAATAGCATGCCATAAATATCAATTTTATTTTTTATTAAATATTACTATTTTTTTAATACATAAATAAATTATAATAATTAATTAGGAGTGATATAGTAAAATCACAGTTGAAGCAGACGTGTAATTAATTGGGGTTGCTATAGTAAAATTAAAATTGAAGTAGCTAAAATAGACACATCATAAATATCTATTTTATTTTTTATTAAATATTATTAATATTATAAAACCTAAATAACTTATAATAATTAATTAGGGGTGATATAGTAAAATCACAACCGAAGTCGATATCTCAACTTCGTGCCTGCTTCAGCACTCAAACTCCCACTTATGTATAAGTACTAGATACAATAGCTCATGCAAGCACGGGCACAATATAAGTTGTTTTTTTATATTATTTTATATGACACAGATAAAATTTTAAGAGTCAATTAAAATTTTAATATATTTTTAAAATTTTTATGTTGTTAATCATTGTGATAGTCAATCAAACTTTTAATATATTTTTTTTAATTTTATATTATTAATTATTATGATTTATAGTATTTTCTATGTAATTTTCAAATAGCATATGTGACTCCTCTTCTCTAATTTTTAATTTATGTGACATTAATAGAATTTGTCATTTGAACATCCAATCAAATTTCTTATATGTTTTTACCTATTTTTTATTTTCAATTATTGTGATTTATAATACTTTTATTTTATTTTTAAATAATATTTGTTATGTCAAATAATAATGCTAAGAGCCGACATGTGTGCTTGCCAGTAAATAAAAGGCATAAGGTTTTTTTGAATTTTTAATTTATGTCACTTAGGTGTCTTTCATATTGAAAGCCCCAAAATTTTAATTTTAAAAGTCTAAGTAATTTAATATAATTTATATTTGAAAATTAATCAAATTGACACTCGAAAAATAAAATGCTACAATTATTTTAAAATTGAGAGAATGTATATTTTTATTTTTATTATATTATATGATATTTATTTTTTATATTATTACTTTACTACTATATAGAAAGATGAGCAATGGAGTGACCAATGGCAAAATTGAAATTAAGCTCAATCAATAAGGGTAAAGTGGTAAATTGACATACAAAATATCTTTGAGAACAACTCTAGAAGCATATTACTTCTTCACTCTCATTCCAAAAAAGCTCTTTCACAACTCCAACAATATTCATTAGTTTTCATTTAACATTTTTTTCATCATTTCAAGACGTTCTTCTTCATTTTCTCGATTGGATGACGATCAAGGGTAAAAATTTTATTGCAGTAATTTTGTAGTTTAACAACTGAATCCAGCTTCAAGCAATTGTACAACATGCAGAGATTATATTAAATTTCTGAAAAGTCATTCAAGTTATATTAAATTTTAATGAACACGCGGAAATCACACATTAGAACAACAAAAACATCATGTGTACGTGTATGAAAGTGGACATAATTTTTGTCTTCAAATGGTCATCAATAATCACCCTTATCAGAGAACCTTTTATTCAAAAGGTAATATTCAATATTATATTTTTTCTTCTTTTAAATTAATCTAAGATTTAATCTAATTATTTTTTTGTAGTTGCTTTACTTTAATTCATAACATAACTAATGTGAGTATAAACTATTTATTACTTTAGAAATTAAATAAATTTTTTTTTTAATTTTATTTATCTTTTATATAATAGAAAACTGAATAAAATTAGTGTGCTAAAAACAAATAGTATATGTTAAATTTAAATAAAATTAATTTACTAAATTATTATTTTCATATTTAATCGAGCATAAAAATATCAAGACAAATAAATGAATCAGGAATGCTTGAAATTTAAAGTAAACTAAGTAGGTGTTTGGTCATATATATTATTCACAGTAGTTCACAATATATTTTTACTATTTTTTATTTCACTTTTTGTACTTTTAATTTTAAAAAAAAAATAAATTTTTTCTTTCATAAAATAACTCAATTTTGATAAAACTCTAAATTTTTATAATTTATTTTCAGTTTTTATATTTTTTTAACTTCAAAAATACTCATTTTCAAAATACTATGGTCAAATGGGTCCTAGGAGTATTTCCTAAATTAAAAAATCATAGCTCTTCATCTAAATAGGAAGTCTGTATTTTGTTTTCTTTTAAACATTAGAAAATTATTTAAACAGTTGAATTAATGTGAGTTTGATTTAACTTTGATTTGCTGAATCAAATTTGATAAAAAGAATAAAGTATTCTTGAGTCCAATTAATGTATATTGAATTATTGATAATAGGATGTCTTTAGACTATCAAAGTGGATAGTGGTGTAGTGTTAGGATTGGTCCACCCATAATCAGAGGTCTCAAATTTGAGCCTTGAAAATAAAGAAAATTATGTTGGGAGCACCACCCCCTACAGTGCGCAACCCGAATTAGTCGGGGTTTCAATGCGACTGCTAGACATTGAGTGGAAAATAAAAAAAAATCTTTACATTTTAAAATTGATCAATTCAAAATTTAATTAACCATAGTAAATTATTTTTTATTTTCTTTATTTTTTATTTTAAGATACCAACTAATGCTTAAAATTCTGTCATAAATAGTCTTTTTACCTCTGAGAGTGGAGGTAAGGTTTATGTACATTATACTATTCTCAAACCTATTTTGTGAAATTATATATTGGATATTTTGTTGTATCAACTAAAATTTAATATTATTTTAATAATTGATAATATTATACAAGTAACAATTCATGTGCAAAGAATAATGAAGAAAGAAGTACAAGAACCATGTTCTTAATAGATTTTCCAAAGGAAATAAAAGAGTTAGGAACACTGTAGGAAATTCATTAAATGTGAAATCTAACAAATAAAATTATATTTTAAATTGTAATAATTTATGTCACTATGCGATATTGAAAAGCAAATTAAATTTTAGATCCTTAGTGCTTTAGAACAGTAAAAATATGAATGTTTCATAATAGATACCAACAATACTTGAGAATATTTGTTAGGTAACTTTGCATACAATATTTCATTTATGCTAAAATTTTAGTTGGTACCAGTGTTTTAAAGGAAGTTTTGAGGCTCGCCCCAGGGCAAGGCACTGGAAAAACGCCTTGAGGCGTAGGATTAAGTAGTCCTGTGAGGGCTATGCCTTAAGCGCCCGACTGTACGCTCGAAGCACGCTTAACGCCCAATGCTCAGGGCTCCCCTAACAGATCTTAAGCAAATTATGCGTCGAATTCTTTAATTAACATTATCGACTCTTATAATTCTATATTAAATAAATGATGCTTCATAGGTTGTTTCGACTATATGTATAAGAATTTTGAGAATAACTTAATAGCAGGTCATTGCATCACATATTTACTATTTGAAAATGTCGTAAGGATGAATATCATTTAACATTATTTTTAAAAATATTTAATTAGCCGAATTTTACATCTTCACTTATAATTGATCTTCATATTATCGTCATACGTCTCAAAATTATCATATTTTATTATTTGTCATATGTCCCAAAATAATCGCTATTTGAAATGATAACTATCACAAAATATTGAATCCTCATTGTAATCTAGGTATTTATCCACTTCTAATCGAATAGTAAGTAATTTTTTGTATTTTATTATCTAAAAATTACCATTAGGGTACTAATAAAGTTTATTATTTAATTTCTTTTAGGAATGTAAATTGCATAGTACAATAGTAATATATTTTATAAAAATGTAACTCTTTTATTATTTAAGAGGGAAAATGTTAGAGTTGAATTGCATATCATAATAGCTTATAACATTTTTTTTTGGGGGGTTTTCATCCAGTATTCGGTGCCCGCATTGGAGCCCCGACTAATTCAGATCACGTGTTGCAGGGCCGATTAAGGTGGCAGCGCTTCCAACAGAGTTTTCTCCATACCTAGGGTCGAACTCTCGACCTCTGGTTAAGGGTGGAGCAGTCCCATCCATTGCACCACAACCCACGTTGGTTATAGTATTTCCTTATTTATATGTATAAAATTAGATTAGAAGTTTTATTTTCGATAAATTTGTTTAATCATTTATTTTTTTTACAATTTTTGCTTTATGACACTATTTTACTGTATTATAAATTAAAAATTGAAAAATCCATGGAGCTTACGCCTCGCCCTGTGCTAACTAAAACGCTCTGCTTCACGTCTCCGTCTTTTAAAACATTGATTGGTACCAATAGAATATTGGTCAAAATGCAATATCATATTTTTGTCAATAATGCTTAAATTTTTGCTTAATAGGCAAAATAATAGCGAAGATTTAAATTCTTTTGTATATATAAAATAAATCTAACATTTGTAATCAGTTATATTGGGCCTGTTTATGGGCCTTAAAATTAACTATTTTATTTTTTTATTTTTACTATATAGGAAGGTGAAGAAGTGAACGACTAAGGGCATAAATGTAATTTTATACTCCGTGATATTTTAGTTTGTTGCACTAGAACTCTAGAGAAGTATCCAAATTCATTCTCTCTTAATTGATGAACAGAGTAATTGATAGAAATGTCGAATTATCCTCTCTTAAATGGCTTCTACAAATCTCTTCTCTCTTTGTATGTCTAGAATTCATCTATCTTTCTAATCTTCTAGACTTCTCTCAGACTGATTCATCTTCTTATTTCTTCGAAACCTGTTGCATATCAAATTGCTCTTTCAATTTTCAATTTCTGGTAAGCTCTTCATCGATTTTTTTATTTTCTTTCATGTTCTATTTTTTTGAGTTTTTATTTTTTTATTTTTTGTGGAAGTTTTATTTGTCATTATTTAGTACTTTCTTCGGTTCAATTTGTTTGATTTATTTATTTTAAAAAAAACTTTTTTTTTATTTTATAGCAACATTTGTAATTTTAACTTTTCACATGTCACATTCAAGATTATAAGATTAAAGAATATTTTAGTATATTTTACATATCTTTTATTTAATATCACAATATTTTAAAAAATATTTTACTTTTTAAAATTTTGTACCAAATTAAAATAGACCAAACAAACTGAAACAGATAGAGTATTAACAGAATGGTGTATTTCTAAGAAAAAAAATACAAAATTTGTAGATGTTAAATTGTGCTTCTGAATATGTATATATATATTTTCAAAATTTAAACTTCTAAAATTATGTTTTAGCCAAAGGTTATTCTCATAAGCTTCTAATAATTATAACAAACTTATAAAATTCATTGAAATTAATCTATAAACCATTATGGATATTATGTCATACCAAAGTTGAATTTCTTATTTAAATGTAATTTTATACTCCATGATATTTTCAAGGGCATAAATATAATTTTACACTCCATGATATTTTAGTTTGTTGCACTAGAACTCTAGAGAAGTATCCAAATCCATTCTCTCTTAATTGATGAATAGAGTAATTGATATGAATGTCGAATTATCCTCTCTTTCAATGGCTTCTGCAAATGTCTCCTCTCTTTGTGTGTCCAGGATTCATCTATCTTTCTAATCTTCTAGATTTCTCTCAGACTGATTCATCTTCTTATTTCGTTGAAACCTGTTGCATATCAAACCGCTCTTTCAATTTTCAATTTCTGACAATCTCTTCATCGATTTTTTTATTTTCTTTCATGTTCTATTTTTTCGCATTTTTATTTTTTTATTTTTTGTGGAAGTTTTATTTGTCACTATTTAGTACTTTCTTCGGTTCAATTTGATTGATTTATTTCTTTAAATTTATTATTTTTTTAATTTTTAGCAACATTTATAATTTTAACTTTTCACATGTCACATCCAAGATTATAAGATTAAAGAATATTTTAGTATATTTTACATATCTTTTATTTAATATCACAATATTAAGAAAATATTTTACTTTTTAAAATTTCGTACGAAATTAAAATAGACCAAACAAACTGGAACATATAGAGTATTAACAGAATGGTGCATTTCTAAGAAAAAAAATACCAAACTTGTAGATGTTAAATTGTGCTTCTCAATATGTATATATGTATTTTCAAAATTCAAACTTCTAAAATTATATTTTAGCCAAAGGTTATTTTCATAAGCTTCTAATAATTATAACAAACTTATAAAATTCATTGAAATTAATCTATAAACTATTACAGATATTATGTCATACCAGAGTTGAATTCCTTATTTAATATTTAGTCCATTGTAATATATAAAATTATTAATGAGTAAAGTTTTAAACTATGACTTGAGATTACTTTTAATAAGATATTGCAATGAAATAATAAATTAAAATAGAATTGAACTGATATGGAAACAATTGACACGTTTAGTTCATACATAGAGAAAATAGTTTAATTAGTTAGAGTTATTTATTTATCTGATTTTGATTTGATATTGAATTTTAATAAATTAAAAAAAGATTTTGAATCTTATATTAATAAGCTAAAGATATGTAAAATGTATCAAAATACTTTTAATTTTGCAGAATTGATTAAAAAGTTGTCATAAATAAAGAGATATTCTCCTTCTAAATGGATCAAAACGAATAGAGTACTATATTAATAGTAAAATAATAAAAAAAGATACTGATAAATGATAAAAAAGTATTCATTTAATTTTAAAACTATATATACTAAAGATAATTCTAAAACTATAATTTATTTAATTTAATTGTTACGGTTGTTCATATTATATCATGACATTATAATTCGTACACTTAACTACATATATCTTTTTACAACACATTTACAATCTTCAAAATAAAAATATATTATTTTGAGGTAGTGTATTCTCTCATCAAGTATATAAATCATTTTTTTTTTAAATATACTAAATTATCAAATGTGTATCTTTATCATCATTTTTTATTGTGCTAATTTGAAAATATTGATGATTATTTAAAAAACTAATTAAATAACCTATAAATATATTTCAAATATTAATATTGGGCCCCATAAAATGACCCTTCGTTATCTAGTTTATATAGAAGAGTGAGTAAGTGGGACGATCGAGGGCATTTTTGTCATTTCAAAAAAGTGCATTGTTTGCTTATTTTGTAAGCCTCAAAGTTTGTACATTCATTTTTAGTGCCCAAAAAATAAAAACAAACCTCTATTTGTAAATGTCAATCACATCTCAAAGTTATATAATATCTCACGTAGACACCATAATTTTCTTCACAATTTTCTATAAATGTTTGTTGTGAGCTCTAATACACAATACTCATTTCTATTTTCTTTTATAAGTGGTAAAATTTCAATTTCATTTTGTTCATGAAATGTCCAAAGGCAAATATGAATTAAAATTTTTCTTTGAACATGTGGTTATAGTAAATCAATATATACATATATATAAAAGAGGAATAAAAAGTTGTTGATATGGGGCATTCTCCAATCAGTATTAGTATTTATCTATTTCCTCCTTTTCTTGACAATTTTTTTTATATTTTATTTTACATAAAAACTAATAAATTATTTTATTAAAGCATTTTATAGGCTCCAAAAGACACTACTCATAAATGTTAAATTAAAGCGTTTTTGTGTAGAATTCAAAAATCACTGCTCTTCACAGCAGTCAATAAAAAAGAACCTTAGTAAAACTCCTAATCCAATATAAAAAATTATACAAAAAAATCAGCAGCAGCAATCGCAAGATCCATTTCACCACCAACATTTTGATGACAAGAAAATGTGTATACAAGAAAATTCATGTTCATTGGATCCGCATTTGCTGGTCCTTATGAACTCTCTTTCATTGGATCGAATAATCGGCTAATAATAATGATTTGGGCGATGAGTTGGTTCCGAAATTGTTGAGTGATAAGTTTGGAAGGCAGAGAATAAGGAAATATCCTACTATTATGCCTTTTTTTTTTCCATTTGAAAGGTCATCTATTTGCCTTTCTTTTATTTTCATTGTTCCGATTCTATTTGTTTGAGTATAATGTGGGCTTGCTGTTAAAATTTTGCTTTGGGTCTTTTTTTCCTGTCTAATTGTAGTTTTTTAAATTTGCTTTTGCATGTGAATGTAGGAAATGAAGAATGCAATTATGCCAGCAACTCCACTCTTCAGGTAATCTTTTTTCCTTTGCAAATTAAGTAATCAAATGATACCCTTGAGGCCTAATGTTGTTGTTGTTGTAGGAACCAAGTAATAAACTCAATTCATGTTTCCTTATTTCAAGAGAAAGGCCAAACCTGTTTTAGAAGATGCCATCAAGAAGATGTCCAATGATATTCGTGAGTTTTCCAAGTGTTTTATTATTGTTTGTTCTCTTTAATTTTCTTAATAGGTCGATATATAATTTAATTTATAACTCCTAAATATTTATTTTAAAAATTAAGATACCTTATTGTATTCCTTCTTTTTTATGTATATAAATTCATATTTTTTGTTTCATTAAGGTTGTCCTTTATTTTCATTATTATTTATGTTTTTGTTTGGCTTGAAAAAAGAAGAAGACTCTTGAATGGTGACAGGCTTGTGAAAGTGGATATCGAGACATTTTGTATCTGTTTCATTTTTCTTTCTATAGAAGCTCATATGTTTTATTTCATGTGACTCTAATCAAGGTTATACTTCATTTTCACTATAATGTTCAGGTTTTTATTTCACTTGAAAAAAAAAGTTTTCTTTATATTTTTCAACTCTAAGGTTATCCTTCATTTTCACTATTACATTCATATTTTTATTTGACTTGCGAAAGAAGAAGAAAACCACTCTTGAATGGTGATAGATTGAAGAAGTAGATATTAATAAGAGTTTGGACAATTATGTCTTTATTATTTCGTTTTCTTCTATAGAAGTTCATATTTTTTTTGTTTCATGTGATTTTACTTCATTTCCATTATGATGTTTATGTTTTTGTTTCACTTGAAAAAGAAGAAGATGCTCTTAAATGGTGTAAGACTAGTGAAAATGGATATCAACAAAAGCGCGGATAATTATGCATTTATTTCGTCTTTCTTTCTATTTTTCAACTAACCATTAAAAACATAATGATATGTGTCCATTAGCTAAATAAATTTTAATAATTGAAATATATTTGTTATTTGTATCATGTCTACGTTTTTAGGACTATCAATAAATATGCATGACATAAAATTTGAGAAATATAAAGGAACATAGAGGTGAGGGAGTGAAACGAGATAATTAATTCTAAAAGTTTTATGTACACAATGAGGTAATTCTGAAAATTTTTATATATACAAAAAATAACTTGTTATGTTTTATTTATTTCTTTTTTTTTTCTTTTATTTTAAATTTGAAAAATGGTGTATTATCTAATTTATTTTAAAAAAAATTATATACATGAAAACAACCCTTTATATTTTATTATTTCTTTTTTTTCTTTCTTTATAACTTTGAAAAATAGTGTATTTATCTGATTTGTTTTTAAATTATTATAAATTGCAAGAATAAATATTCTGCTCTTCAACTTCTAACGTAAATAATTACATGTTGTTAACATATTTACCCTATGAAATCAAATGGTACGTCTATATATTTTGAGAAGTGGTTGAGTCAGTGAAATTATTTTTTTCTTTTTATTTTAAATTTTATATTCTTTTCATATAAGAATCTATCTATATATTATTTAATAAATTATTTATATTTTTATGGCCGCTCGAAGCGTGAGTAAATTAACTAGTTATTTTATAGAGTAATAAAAATAAAAAATTATATTACTCCCTTCATTTAGAAAAGAATGACCCATTTTAACTTAACATGGAGTCTAAAAAGATAAAATAATTTTTTTGCGTCTTGTGGTCATAAATTAAAGTTATTCAAATGTACCAAAATATCCTTTATCTTGTGGTTCTTAGCATGATACGTAGAAAGTTGAAATTAAAGTATTGTCACAAAAAGAAAAATTCATCCTTTTTAAAATAAATTTTGAAAAAATGGGTATTTATTTTTGAAATGGAGGGAGAAACAAACATCTACAAGGTGTTCATCTATCCACAATTCACAACATTCAAAAACAATTTCAAGTTGAACTTTTCCACAATATCAAAAATAGTTTTAAAATATAATTTGTTAAACCTTAAAAAGTAATTTAAGTAGTGCGTCTTGTTCATACTTTATTATGATTAGTTTAGGTGTACGCACCTTGCGCGTGTACCTCACTTTATTAAGTTCAATCATTACACTAAATAGGATATTTGTTTAAATAATAAAGATGAATACAATAATTTAATTCAGCATCTTTTGGAGAATTTATTTAATTAAACCTAATATTTACCAAAAAAAAATTCCAAAGTCAATCGATATTCATCTACCACCTATAAACTGCAACAAAATAATACGGTGGTAGAGACATCAAAACAATATAATAAAATCTAACCTTTACACAAAAAAATTCTCAAAGCCAGACGACACTCATCTACCACCTGTAAACTATAACAAAATAATACGACAATAGAGATATCAAAATAATACAATTAAACTTTACCTTTACACCAAAGAAAAAAATCTCAAAACAGAGATCTAAAAATAATACAATTAAACCTAACCTTTACCTAAAAAAATTCCTCAAAGCCGACCGACATTCATCTACCACCTGTAAATTCATCTACGACCTGTAAACTACAACAAAATAATACAATAGTGATCACAAAGCTTCAATTTTGATGAAAATAATTCTTGTCTGAGTGAAAATTTTGATACTAAAGAATGACTTGAATGAAAACAAAGAATATATATATGTATGTATGTATGTATATATATATATATATATATATATATATATATATATATATATATACATACATACATACATACATACACACACGCACGTTGAATTATATTATGTTGACAAAAATAGTGAAGAAGTCGAGGTTAGAAAGTTAAGCATCCATCAATTTAGACATGCAACTAAATCTAGTTAGATGAGCATCAATTATATTTTTTTAATAAGTAAATCAGTTTCTTCTTAATTTAACGTGTATCTCAATATTTTTAGAAGTATTTATCTTAATGGAGTCCTATTTTAAGAGTATTTTTCTATCTTATTTTAGGAGTATTTTTCTAATTGATCAGTACAAAGGAAGATATTAATTGATTCTCCTTCTATATATTTTAGGAGTCCCATACATTTTAAGGGTGTAATTAATATAATAAAAATATTTAAATAATAAATTAAAGAAAATAGTGAAAAAAACAGTTTTGTTTAAAGGAGAGTCTTTTAATTAAAGACAAAAAGTTCAAATCACTTTTATAAGAGCCTTCACACTTTTAATAAAAAAAGGGCAGCCCGGTGCACTAAAGCTACCGCTATGCGCGGTGTCCGGGGAAGGCCCCCACCACAAGGGTGTATCGTACGCAGCTTTACCTTGCATTTCTGCCAGAGGCTGTTTCCAAGGCTTGAACCCGTGACCTCCTGGTCACATGACAACAAATTTACCAGTTACTTCAAGGCTCCCCTTCAAGGCCTTCACACTTTTAATATATTATAGATTATAGATATAGATATATGAGAATTTATGTGATAATTGTTTTATTAAATATAAATTAAAATAATATATTTGAATCAAATGAGAAGAATAATTTTAAATTTAAAGAGAAAATATATTTTAAATTTGTTTCATTTTTTTTTCAATCGTGGTGTCCAGAAGAGCTTTCTCTTCAAATAATGGATAACTAATTTATGTTTAAGGTAACACTTACAAAATATAATCAAGAGTATAATATTTTTTTAATAATTTTTTAATAGTTTCGTGTAATTTTTTATATGAATCCCACTATAACTCTATTTTAAATGAAAAAAAATTAAATATAATGGTCATTTCATTATAATCTTTTCAATGTCACCAATGACGTAACCTTTCACATGGATTTCACATACCTCGACTATTAGTCTATTTTAATATATAATTAAAAACTAAATGCATTATATCAGAATGACTATTTTAATATGTCCTATGTCTCAATTCAGATGATATATTTTTCTTTTTAATCAGTTCTAATCTAAAGAAGATTGCCAATTTTATTTGGTTAGTATTTTATAGCATTATCAATATTTTAGTCATGTTGAATTTCATTTATTTGTCAAAAAATCCACAAAGGTATTCTCTTCTATTTAAAGTTTATTTATTTTAAAGATAATTTAAAACATTGCAAGTTTTTTTTCATATATCTAAACTTTGATGCCGTATCGAAATGATATAAATTGAAATAACGGGAGATGTAATTTATAGGAGGATGTGCAAATACTCACATATGTTTCACAAAAGATAAAAAGGTAAAATAACTTTGGCCACTCATTTAATTACATAAAGTAATTATTACTATATTATAATAAAATAACAAAAAATACTCATAAATATTGAATAGACGTTTATCTATTAAACACAATAAGCGATTCCTCCATAATTTCACATAATACATTTCGTTACAAAGATTTACAATACATATAATATATGAAAACATAATTATTTACTAATCACATGTTAAAATTATTTTAAACAACTTATTTAAAAATATAATATTAACTACCTTAATCATGTTAACTTTTGTTAATTCTTTTGATTCTCTTTATTTGAGGTTGTAAATTCCTCAACAGGTAGACAAATCACTTTAAAAGAAATTTCTTGCTTGCTATATTAAACTGGTCTCCTATTTTTGATGTATATAAGACAAGACATAATTGCAATCCTTTAATGTTATGAATTATTAAAATGTTCATCGAGTAGGTCCTTATTTTCGTCTTTTAAACACCCATAAAATGAATTTAAATATATTTAAAATCAATTTATATATGAATTAGTATCTTTTATTGCTTCGTATGGTTCTATAAGAAAATGTTAATAAATAGATATTTATAATTTAACCAACTCTCTTGTATGGTTTTTAAATAAAGCAGAAAAAGGAAACTCTAAAAGTAGTTGATTAATCTAAAAGAATGTGTTAGACCTAATGTTAAAATCTGCATTAGAGTATATGAATTTATAATTTTAATTATGAAAACTTGAATAAGTTGTAAACTATTATTTAATTTTATAAAAATAAGAAGTTATATTTTATTATTGTTTTGCAGAAATTTTGACTTTTGGAATCGCCACTTAATTTATTTGAAAAAAAATTAAGAAAACTTTTTGAAATAAAGTCCTAAGTCACAAAACAGAAAAAAGACTTAGGCTTTTAAGAAAATTCCGGGTAAGAGGTTCTTATTAACATTTTAGGAAGGTTTTTAAGGCACCTAAAATGTCCGCTAACTTGCGGTTATCCGAACTATTTGAAAATCACCTTTGACTAACTTTGAAAAAAAGAGAAATTAGTTTTTGAAAAGAAAGTGATTTACGAAAAAACTTGTATAAAATCAATTTTGACGACTTAGCAAGGAATTTAACCAAGTCTAAGAAAATAAATAGCAAATAAGCATAGAAAGTGGGGTAGGGGGAAATTACGAGATTTAGGCTTTTAGGCCCAAATCAATAAATCTTTCCTAATCAAATTGGGGCTTTTGGCCCATCATCACCTGTCCTAATCTACATATTGGGTTTTCGGCCCACATCCTATCCTAAGTTTCTTTTTGGACCTTTGAGGCCCAAAATCCGCCTCACCTGTATTAAAATACAACTTTGGCTTCGAGGCTCAAATAAATAAATAAATAAATAAAAAGAAGACAATAATAAAAATTGAGACTTTTCAAGTCTCTTAGTGACCTCATCAATAGGTTTTGACCCATTTTTCTTCTTCGTCTATCTTCTAGCACCCACACGCTATGTAGTGGACCTTGGGTTTACACTTTGTACTTGACTCGAAGAGGTGAGCCTCATTGGCCCATTATGAAATGGAAGAGGAGAGGAGTCCATTTGGACTCGAGATATATTTTGCATGCAAAGAAAAGATAAGGACATTAATATACGTTCAAGGCATAATAGTTATATATTTTAAAGCAAAAGAAAATATCAAGAATCGATTTTTGAATTACAATGATATGCATACTTGCACAAGTATAACAAGAGTGAGAGTCAATAGATAAAACGCAAAGCAAAGATGTCCACTTGCATGCCTCGTGATTTATATTCATATTAAGAATGAATAAAGGTAAAAGGAAGAAGGTCATATTCAATGAATTAATACGAGAAACAAACAATATAAGCTTGCGAAAGTAAAGGGATGAGGCAACAAGAAAAATACTCATGACTTCTAAAATTGAACAAACATATACACTAATCCATATAACAAAAGAAAATAAGGTTAGCTTTTCAAGAAAGAGAATCTTTAAATTTCAATTAAGGCGACATTAATGAAAATTCATACATCTAAATTACAATCAATATTTTATGAAAAAATGTGTAATGGCCTATGATTTACCTTTTTAAGACATCGTTGATTCTCTTTTGATTTTATGAATCAAGGAGAGACATGAATCAAGTCTTTACACTCACAAAGAGCATATATAACAATTTAAAGGGAGTAAAAAAATTAGAATAAAAGTTTAGCATTTCTAAAAGTGAAATATCATTTCACAATCATACTATGCATGACTCGAAAATATCTAAATAATTCTATTTAGCCACAAACATTCTAACTTTCACATTATTTTGACAAATTAAAAAACATGCAAAAAAAGAGAGGAATAAGCATCGTGGATGGAACATAAAGCTTGCACTTCATATCTTATATGAGGATTTTGGAAATCCCTTAAAATAATTAACAAGCAAATGACAAATTATTGATTTAATCAATTACTATTTTTATTAAATTTTTATTAAGGCGAAACAAACAATAATAACTATTTTTTCAACATAAAAGAAGCAACTTTTCATGCTAAAAATAAATATATTCGTCAAAAATGAATTTAAACATGACATGAGTACATCTTTTGAGCAAAGATCAAAATTTTATCTGTAATAATCAAAGAATAAAGTTAAAAAGGCATGTACAACTATTGCTAGCTCATTTTATACCATGAACATGAAAATAACCACAATATTGATATCACAACGTCCTATGGCCTTCAAGGCCGTCGACAACAAACAATCCGAGCAAACAAAATTATAACTACGAACTACGAAGAAGAAAAAGATGAAGAAGAAAATAATAATAAAACTGAAAAAAAGAGAAATGTGTGCTTACCTTTTTTGGGGCAGCAAAACGAGACTACAAGCTTTCTTCGGAGTCTTGATTACCACCGAAAAGTGTTCAACTCGAGAACTTCAATTAACCCATGAATTAAAAGAATTTTTTTATTTTTTTTAAATAAAAACTATTCTTTGCTCAAAGGTTTTTTTTTTCCTTTGAGACTTTTTTTTTTCTTAAAAATTTTTCAACTATTTGCTCAAAAACTTTTCAATTCTTTAAGGCTTTGAGACTTGGTCTTTCTACCAAAATAATGGTAGTATTTATAGGAAAGAATGAGGATTTCATTCTTTTTATCCACCAATGTGGGAGAAAAAAATATTTAGGGGTGTTTTTGAAGTTTTAGAAATTGAAGA
Organism: Capsicum baccatum var. pendulum; assembly: GCA_030864225.1. Taxonomy (NCBI): domain Eukaryota; kingdom Viridiplantae; phylum Streptophyta; class Magnoliopsida; order Solanales; family Solanaceae; genus Capsicum; species Capsicum baccatum. Next base: position 83,347,452 of record CM061552.1, read on the forward strand.
TAAAGTGAGGTGGAAGATAATGTGGGGGAAATTGTACAATGTAGTACAATTTTTGAATTTCAAAATTTGAATTTGGAAAAAATAAAAGGTTGGGGGAAATTGTACAATGTAGTTCAATTTTTTAATTTCAAAATTGCAAAAAAGACAAAGTTGGAGGGAATTGTACAATGTAGTACGGTTTTTAAAATTATTTCTGATGGAAATTAGGTAGAAGTTATGCAAGTTTTTGGCAATTTGGGGGTTATTTAAAATATAACCCAAATTGAAATTTAAAATTTTGCCATATTTATTTAATTTTGATCAAATTAAAAATCAATTGACGGATTGCATTGCAATTATGGCCAATTTGATTTCAATTATGGCCAAATCTAATAGATTGACTAAATTAAATTGAAATTCGATACGAATTAATACTTCTTTTAATCCGGCCCTTTTGCTTTAATAAAATCAAACGAATATTTCTGTAACACCCCGTACTTAATTACGTGCATTATCCATTGTTATATGTGTTGGAGTATATGTATTGATCCTAAGTTAGGTATATATGAGTATTGATTATTTTGAGATGGTTTCAAGTGTATAGTTTGATTATATGTGTATAGGAATCGACCTTATTTATATCGGAATTTGCCCGTCGATGTTTCCATACGAAGGTTATTGAATAAAATTTCTGACGATATAAAGATTTTCAAAAACGGATAAGTTTCGGATATAAGCGAGCACGTTCGAAACTATAAAACGGTGGCCGGGATGTGAACAGTAAAATTGCAGGAAAATTTCCAGTTTTTGGGTCAACTTTGAACGATCATAACTCCCTCAATATAATGAACTGGGCGAGCTACCACATATCAAAAGAAAGATCTTTGAGTATTCTTTCTAATGAAAGTAGTTTCATCCAAATCCAACATCTGAGTAAGGAGTTATACTCGTTCTATTGCAGCCTCTCAAAACAGATTTTTGTGAACAGTAAATTAGCAGGAAAATACTGAGGCCTGCTAGTTTTTTGGGTCAACTTTGAACGATCATAACTCCCTCAATATAATGAACTGGGAGAGCTACCATATATCAAAAGAAAAATCTTTGAGTCTTCTTTCCAATGCAATTGGTTTCATCCAAATTCAACATCTGCGTAAGGAGTTATACGCGTTTTACTTCAGCCTCTCAAAATAGATTTTTAGGGTCAACTTCAAACGATTATAACTCCTTGTACAGGACGAAATGGGTGGCCTAATTTATATGAAATGAAAGAACTTTGAATTAGCTTTACAATGATACCAATTTCACCCAAATCCGATATCGGAGCAAAAAGTTATGGTCTATTTACTTCAGCTTGTCAAAACAGTCCATCGGAGGACATATTTGACATTATTTAAATTTTAAGGGCACTTTGGTCATTTTCTATGGTATTATGGACGGGAATATGTGTATATATACATGTATATGAGCTCAAAAATCAGATTCATCATCAATTAGAGGAAAGAACAAACCCTAGCCAAATTTCAACTCTAATTATCTTGTGATTCAACCGTGGAAAGTCCAAATTGATTCCGTAGTTGTGTTCATCGTCTCAAGGGCTTCGAGAAGCACCCCTTATTTGTGCCAACAGGACTTCAAAACCCAAAGGGCCATTCTATGGTAAGGATGTAAATTATGTTGGTGTTATTTATATGGATATGTATATATATATATATATGCATGTGAGCATAAGAAGTATGTTATTTGATTGTTGTTGAAAGATGATTGGAAATGATGTTGGATCATTCTTGTGCATGGTTGGATTATGTTGAATTGTGAAGGTATGATGTGGTATTGATGATATGGTATTGAAATGATGATTATATATATATATATACACATAAACCTATTGTTCAAGTTGGTTTTTGGAATGCTTTGCAAATATTGGTTGTATGGAATTATGAAAGAGAATTGTGGTGTTGGGTTGCTAATACTAGATGCCAAATATTTCATTGTAGATAAGTGATTTGTAAAGGCGGGAAGTTGTGTTGAATTGGTATCTGAATCTACAACGAGGTATGTAAAGCATACTCTAACGATGTTCTTTGGCATGAAAACACCAATGTTCCATAAAGTAAGATTTCGATGGTTATCCAAACACATGTATTGTTCTACATTACCAATGAAGTTATTTCCATTCTATAAAGTGTCAAAATGTTTCATTGATATACCAAGAGGCTCCTATTTCATTGTTGTGATATTGATGATTCTGAAACATACTGTTGATGTACCAATGAGTCCTTATTACATCGTTATTGTATAGAATGTCTATTACTTGATTCCTATTGATGTATCATTGTTCCAAAGGTACTATATTGGCATGAACACTAATGTAATAATCTCAAAAGCTTTTGAACTAAGTTATTGGAAAAATCTCTTATGTGTTACTTGATATACGTGTGGGTGGTATCCCAGGGGCATAAGCCTAGCATGGGTCGATCCCAATTGATATGTACTGGGGACAGCCTAATGGTCACAGTACGGTACAGTATTGATTATTGTTAGGTGGTTGGAGGTTCGGGAGGAGGAGGTAATGGCGAATAATAATTGTAAAGAATGAAATGAACGAATGTATACCGTTCCACAAATGTGTTTGTATTCAAGAACCCAATTCAGATTAATGATAATGTTCATGATCCTAAAAATGTTTATGAAGTGTGGTTCACTTCTATTATGAATTATTCACTTGTGTCTGATTTTTTTTGATCCCCCATATCACATATGATTATTTACAACTTTACATACTCAGTACATATCTCGTACTGACGTCCCTTACGGGGGACCTGCATTTCATGCTGCAGGCACAGGTACCTCAGCTCATACACCGCACCAGTAGAAGCCAGGTCATACAACTACTGTTGGTGAGCTCCAGTTTACTTCGGAGCTTTCCGAGTCGGTTCCTTATATTTTGTTATTGTACAGGAGTCATGTGTGGGCGGGGGTTTGTCCCGACCCTAGTTATGTCATGTATATCCTAGAGGCTTTGTAGACATAAAGAAGGGTAAAGTCATGGAAGTTTATATAGTAATGTTATCTTCGTATATGGGGTGGCCCCGACGGCCATATATTATATATATGTATATATAATTGTGCGTGTTGTGCTGATACAGGTAATTAGACCCTTTTATATGCAGCGAAGTGCTGCCCAAATTTTTGGTGACATGTAAGTGAAAGTACAGGTATTTGAACGGGTTCTCTCAGGCCTTCTCGGCTTCGGGTGCCAGTCCGGCACGATGGGATTTTGGGCCGTGACAAAAGTAGTATCAGAGAGGTTCGTCCTAGTGAGTCTACAAAGCCGTGTCTACGTAGAGTCTTGTTTATCGGTGTGTTGTGCACCACATCTATAAACAGGAGGCTATGGACATTTAGGAATTGTTTCTTTTCTTCATGTCTTAGATCGTGCGATAGAGCTTATATTGTATATGAAGTCATAGTTGACCACTGAATGAGTTTGTTTCTCTTATTATAGTAATGATGCCGGTTACCAGAAGCAAGAATACCGGTAAGCAAGTAGATGTGGCTGCCGGAGAGGGGACTAGTAAGTCACCCACTATACCAGCTAATCAAAGTGAGGCTCCAGCTGAGCATGCATCAGAAACTTCCCCCAATCCAGAAGAAATAAGGGGGAGGGGAACTATATCCCCAGAGCCACCTATTAATGTTGTTGATCAAGATCTTAGAAATGCAGTGCAACTTTTGACTCGTATAGTTGTTGGGCAAGTCCAAGGGCAAGCCATTCCTGTCACGGGTTCTAGCAGTACTGATAGGGCGGCTAGTCTTTGGACGCAAGATTTTCTTAAGATGGATCCGCCTACTTTTACCGGATCCGATCTTAACGAAGATCCGCAGGACTTTATTGATCAAATCCAAAGGGCCCTAGAGGTGATGCATGTATCGGGCAGAGAGACAGTGGAGTTAGCCGCGTATAGATTCAAAGGTGAGGCTATATATTGGTATGAAGACTGGAAACGGTCGAGGGGCATTGATGCACCCCCAGCTACTTGGAAAGAGTTCAAAGAGGCATTTATTGATCATTATCTTCCATATGAGACTCGTCAGGCCCGTGCGGATCAGTTCTTAAATCTTTGACAGGGTAATACAAGTGTGAGGGAGTATAGTCTTCGATTTAATTCCTTGTCCAGATATGCTCCTAATGTTATAGCTACTATGGATGACAGAGTTCATCGGTATGTGAACGGATTGGATCCGTATTTGGTTAGGAATTGTACTATTGCTGCACTGAATAAAGATATGGATATAGCTAGGATCCAAGCATTTGCACAGAAAATGGAAGATCAGAGGCAGAGGAGAAGAACGCAGGAATTTGAAAGCGGATCTTCTAAGAGGTCCAGATCTACAGGGAAGTTTATGGCTCCACAGGGAGGTTTTAGACCTCAATTTTCTGCTAGACCACCTAGGCCATTATTTTCTTATTCTGCAGCTAGTGCTCCACCACAGCATCAGGGGTTCAGAGGCAGTCAAATTGGGCAAAGAAGTGAGGGTCATAGTTCACGATCAGTGGGTTATCATGGGCAAGGGAATATGATCCAACTGAGACATCCTCGAGAGCCATGCAATAAATGTGGAAGGAATCATATAGGTGCATGTCGAATGGGAACAAATGTTTGTTATTGGTGCGGTATGATGGGGCATATGATGAGAGAATGCCCACGAAGGGGCGCAGGTGGTGTAGCACGACCTTCGAGATCAGCTGTTGCATCATCGTCACCGGTATCTTATTCTGGTAGAGGCGCACGACCCGTGGGTCATGCTAGAAATGAAATAAGAGTCGCCAGTTCCAGCGGGACTCAGAACCGCACTTATGCTTTAGCGAATCGACAAAATCTAGAGGCTTCCCCAAATGTGGTTACGGGTACGTTGTCCATATTTTCATTTGATGTATATGCTCTAATTGATCCCGGTTCTACATTATCATATGTTACTCCTTTGGTTGCTGGAAAGTTCAAAAGAACCCCCGAATTGTTAGATAAGCCGTTGGAAGTGTCTACCCCGGTTGGGGAATCTATTATTGCTAGAAGAGTTTATAAAGATTGTGTAGTAACTGTGTGTGGTCGAGACACGATGGCTAATCTCGTGGAACTAGAAATGGTAGATTTTGATGTTATAATGGGTATGGATTGGTTGGCGTCTTGTTATGCCAAAATTCACTGTTGTACAAAAAAGATGTATTTACATTTTCCGAATGAAGCAGTTATTGAATGGCAAGGTAAGATTGGCGCACCAAAAGATAGATTTATTTCTTATTTCAAAGCAAGAAAAATGATTTCCAAGGGATACCTATATCATTTAGTTAGCGTAAGGGATACAGAAGCGGAGCCACCAACTCTTCACGTTGTTCCGGTGGTAAATGAATTTCCTGATGTATTTCCTGAAGATCTTCCAGGTTTGCCTCCTGAACGAGAAGTAGAGTTTGGTATTAATGTAATACCAGGCACCCAACCAATCTTCATTCCTCCATATAGAATGGCCCCAGCAGAATTGCGAGAATTGAAAGAACAATTGAAAGATTTTCTAGAGAAGGGATTCATAAGGCCTAGTATGTCCCCCTGGGGAGCACCAGTGTTATTTGTGCGCAAAAAGGATGGCTCGCTGAGGATGTGTATTGATTATCGGCAATTGAATAAGGTGACTATTAAGAATAAATATCCTCTCCCAAGAATTGATGATTTATTTGATCAGTTACAGGGCGCCAAGTGCTTTTCTAAGATTGATTTGAGGTCAGGTTACCACCAAGTGAGGGTCAAAGAAAAAGATATACCCAAAACAACTTTCCGAACAAGGTATGGTCATTATGAGTTTCTAGTTATGTCATTTGGGCTAACAAATGCACCTGCAGCTTTTATGGATTTGATGAATAGGGTGTTTAAGCCATTCCTGGATGTATTTGTGATAGTTTTTATAGATGATATTCTAGTTTATTCTAGATCAGAAGAGGACCATGCCAATCACTTACGACAGACATTGCAGACTCTTCGTGGTTGTAAGCTTTATGCAAAGTTCTCTAAATGTGAGTTTTGGTTAAAGTCGGTGGCATTTTTGGGTCATATTGTATCTAGTGAAGGGATAAAGGTTGATGCTCAAAAGATAGAAGCTGTGAAGAACTGGCCAAGGCCCACAACGCCGACGGAGATTCGTAGTTTTCTCGGGTTGGCTGGTTATTATAGGAGGTTTGTTAAAGACTTTTCTTCCATTTCAGCACCTTTAACCAAGCTAACGCATAAAGCATCCAAGTTCCAATGGAATGATACGTGTGAGGAGAGTTTCCAAGAATTAAAAAATAAGTTGACTTCTACACCTGTGTTGGTACTTCCAGAAGGTACAGAAGGGTATACAGTGTATTGTGATGCTTTGAGAATTGGTTTAGGATGTGTATTGATGCAGCATGGTAAGGTAATAGCATATGCTTCTAGACAATTGCGGCCACATGAGAAAAATTATCCTACACACGATCTTGAGCTGGCAGCGGTTATCTTTGCTTTAAAAATATGGCGCCACTATTTATATGGGGTTCATGTTGATATATATACTGATCATAAGAGCTTACAATATATTTTCAGTCAGAAGGATCTAAATCTGAGGAAGCGAAGGTGGATGGAACTATTAAAAGATTATGATGTCGATATTTTGTATCATCCAGGGAAAGCGAATATAGTAGCTGATGCGTTAAGTCGTAAGGCTATGATGATGCCTGCAGAAAGGCAAGGGATGGTTAAAGATCTTCACCAGTTAGCTAGTTTGGGAGTTCGCCTTCTTGAAACTCCGAACAAAGAGCTTATCGTACATAATGCTGCGGAATCTTCATTAGTAGCTGAAGTGAAAGAGAAGCAATATGCAGATCCTATTTTATTACAGCTTAAGGAGAATGTTCAGAGTGGTGCAACCAAGGCATTTAAGCTTACGCGACAAGGAGTACTTCAGTGCCAAAACCGATTATGTGTGCCGGATGTAGACGGGCTAAGAAAGAAGATTATGACAGAGGCACATTTTTCAAGGTATTCCATTCATCCAGGATCAACCAAAATGTATCAAGATTTGAAAGATATGTATTGGTGGAATGACATGAAAAGGAACATCGCAGAATTTGTAGCTGAATGTCCAAATTGCCAACGAGTTAAAGTGGAACATCAAAAGCCCGGAGGCTATATGCAATGCATAGATCTTCCAACTTGGAAGTGGGACATGATCAACATGGATTTTGTTACAGGTTTGCCTCGTACAGCTCGAAAATTTGATTCTATATGGGTGATTGTGGATAGGTTTACTAAATCCGCACATTTCTTACCCGTTAAGACCACTTACACAGTTGAAGAATATTCGAAGTTGTATGTTAAAGAAATAGTCCGATTACATGGAGTGCCAACTTCTATTATATCAGATCGGGGAACTCAATTTACTGCAAACTTTTGGAAGTCTTTCCAACGGAGTTTGGGAACACAAGTGAATCTGAGTATAGCTCAGACGGATGGACAAGCAGAGCGCACCATTCAAACACTTGAAGATATGCTACGAGCATGTGTTATAGATTTTAAAGGCAGCTGGGATGATCATTTACCTCTTATTGAGTTTGCCTACAATAATAGCTATCATTCAAGTATCAAAATGGCACCATATGAAGCTTTATATGGGAGGAAGTGTAGATCACCAATAGGATGGTTCGAAGCGGGTGAAACTCTTATGTTCGGACCGGATCTTGTGTATCAAGCCATAGAAAAAGTCAAGGTGATTCAGCAACGGTTGAAAACGACCCAAAGTCGACACAAGTCATATGCGGATAGTAGAAGAAGAGGGCTAGAGTTTTCGTTAGGCGATTGGGTATTTTTGAAGGTATCGCCAATGAAAGGGGTGATGAGATTTGGTAAGAAAGGAAAGTTGAGTCCACGATATATAGGCCCGTATAAGGTTATTCGAAGATGTGGGCAAGTTGCTTATGAATTAGAGCTACCCCAGGAACTCTCATCAGTGCATCCAGTATTTCATGTATCGATGCTTCGAAAGTGCATCGGAGATCCATCCCTTATTACTTCTACTGAAGATATGCAAGTAACAGAAGATCTTACCTACGAGGAGATGCCTGTTGCTATATTAGATCGTCAAGTTAAGAAGATGAGAAATAAAGAAGTAGCATCGGTGAAAGTACTTTGGAGAAATCAACAAAGGGAAGAGATTACATGGGAAGCGGAGGAAGCAATGAAATTGAAATACCCTTATTTGTTCAAAGATGAAAAAGAAGTGCAAGGAGTGGAACTGGGACACTAACAAGTAAGTTTTTACATATGCATAACATCTATATGATGATGTGAATATCAATTATGAATTCGAACTTGTTTCGACTAAATAACTACATTCACATTCGAGGACGAATGTCCTTAAGGGGGGAAGGATGTAACACCCCGTACTTAATTACGTGCATTATCCATTGTTATATGTGTTGGAGTATATGTATTGATCCTAAGTTAGGTATATATGAGTATTGATTATTTTGAGATGGTTTCAAGTGTATAGTTTGATTATATGTGTATAGGAATCGACCTTATTTATATCGGAATTTGCCCGTCGATGTTTCCATACGAAGGTTATTGAATAAGATTTCTGACGATATAAAGATTTTCAAAAACGGATAAGTTTCGGATATAAGCGAGCACGTTCGAAACTATAAAACGGTGGCCGGGATGTGAACAGTAAAATTGCAGGAAAATTTCCAGTTTTTGGGTCAACTTTGAACGATCATAACTCCCTCAATATAATGAACTGCGCGAGATACCACATATCAAAAGAAAGATCTTTGAGTATTCTTTCTAATGAAAGTGGTTTCATCCAAATCCAACATCTGAGTAAGGAGTTATACTCGTTCTATTGCAGCCTCTCAAAACAGATTTTTGTGAACAGTAAATTAGCAGGAAAATACTGAGGCCTGCTAGTTTTTTGGGTCAACTTTGAACGATCATAACTCCCTCAATATAATGAACTGGGAGAGATACCATATATCAAAAGAAAGATATTTGAGTCTTCTTTCCAATGCAATTGGTTTCATCCAAATTCAACATCTGCGTAAGGAGTTATACGCGTTTTACTTCAGCCTCTCAAAACAGATTTTTAGGGTCAACTTCAAATGATTATAACTCCTTGTACAGGACGAACTGGGTGGCCTAATTTATATTAAATGAAAGAACTTTGAATTAGCTTTACAATGATACCAATTTCACCCAAATCCGATATCGGAGCAAAGAGTTATGGTCTATTTACTTCAGCTTGTCAAAACAGTCCATCGGAGGACATATTTGACATTATTTAAATTTTAAGGGCACTTTGGTCATTTTCTATGGTATTATGGACGGGAATATGCGTATATATACATGTATATGAGCTCAAAAATCAGATTCATCATCAATTAGAGGAAAGAACACCCTAGCCAAATTTCAACTCTAATTTTCTTGTGATTCAACCGTGGAAAGTCCAAATTGATTCCGTAGTTGTGTTCATCGTCTCAAGGGCTTCAAGAAGCACCCCTTATTTGTGCCAACAGGACTTCAAAACCCAAAGGGCCATTCTATGGTAAGGATGTAAATTATGTTGGTGTTATTTATATGGATATGTATATATATATATATATGCATGTGAGCATAAGAAGTATGTTATTTGATTGTTGTTGAAAGATGATTGGAAATGATGTTGGATCATTCTTGTGCATGGTTGGATTATGTTGAATTGTGAAGGGATGATGTGGTATTGATGATATGGTATTGAAATGATGATTATATATATATATATATATACACATAAACCTATTGTTCAAGTTGGTTTTTGGAATGCTTTGCAAATATTGGTTGTATGGAATTATGGAAGAGAATTGTGGTGTTGGGTTGCAATACTAGATGCCAAATATTTCATTGTAGATAAGTGATTTGTAAAGGCGGGAAGTTGTGTTGAATTAGTATCCGAATCTACAACGAGGTGTGTAAAGCATACTCTAACGATGTTCTTTGGCATGAAAACACCAATGTTCCATAAAGTAAGATTTCGATGGTTATCCAAACACATGTATTGTTCTACATTACCAATGAAGTTGTTTCCATTCTATAAAGTGTCAAAATGTTTCATTGATAGACCAAGAGGCTCCTATTTCATTGTTGTGATATTGATGATTCTGAAACATACTGTTGATGTACCAATGAGTCCTTATTACATCGTTATTGTATAGAAGGTCTATTACTTGATTCCTATTGATGTATCATTGTTCCAAAGGTACTATATTGGCATGAACACTAATGTAATAATCTCAAAAGCTTTTGAACTAAGTTATTGGAAAAATCTCTTATGTGTTACTTGATATACGTGTGGGTGGTATCCCAGGGGCATAAGCCTAGCATGGGTCGATCCCAATTGATATGTACTGGGGGCAGCCTAATGGTCACAGTACGGTACAGTATTGATTATTGTTAGGTGGTTGGAGGTTCGGGAGGAGGAGGTAATGGCGAATAATAATTGTAAAGAATGAAATGAACGAATGTATACCGTTCCACAAATGTGTTTGTATTCAAGAACCCAATTCAGATTAATGATAATGTTCATGATCCTAAAAATGTTTATGAAGTGTGGTTCACTTCTATTATGAATTATTCACTTGTGTCTGATTTTTTTGATCCCCCATATCACATATGATTATTTACAGCTTTACATACTCAGTACATATCTCGTACTGACGTCCCTTACGGGGGACCTGCATTTCATGCTGCAGGCACAGGTACCTCAGCTCATACACCGCACCAGTAGAAGCCAGGTCATACAACTACTGTTGGTGAGCTCCAGTTTACTTCGGAGCTTTCCGAGTCGGTTCCTTATATTTTGTTATTGTACAGGAGTCATGTGTGGGCGGGGGTTTGTCCCGATCCTAGTTATGTCATGTATATCCTAGAGGCTTTGTAGACATAAAGAAGGGTAAAGTCATGGAAGTTTATATAGTAATGTTATCTTCGTATATGGGGTGGCCCCGACGGCCATGTATTATATATATGTATATATAATTGTGCGTGTTGTGCTGATACAGGTAATTAGACCCTTTTATATGCAGCGAAGTGCTGCCCAAATTTTTGGTGACATGTAAGTGAAAGTACAGGTATTTGAACGGGTTCTCCCGGGCCTTCTCGGCTTCGGGTGCCAGTCCGGCCCGATGGGATTTTGGGCCGTGACAATTTCTCCAAATAAATTATTTTTTTAAGAACAAATTACATTTAAATCAAGATTTTAATCATTTGAATTTATTTTCAAGATAAACCTCGATTAAAATTCAATATTCCATAAAATAAATATTTAAGTAATCGAATTATATAATCTCGTATAATTGAACACGACAATATATAATCGCTACTTAAAATGACAAAAATTATGTACAAGAAATATTTTGAAAAGTTTTTATTCGGATGCAATAAATATTTCGATTTTATTTAAAACAGAAGAAACTCAGGATTAAATTTAGTTGTGGAGGACAAAAATTATGTGTCAACAATTGCCCCCACCCTTTGGGTAGGGTGGATGCAAGTAACCTGGGCAAAGGGAGGTTGACGTTCTAATTTTTGCCCTTCCACAAATTCGAATCTAAAAGAGGTTGATTTTTGCACGAGTTTCGTAGAGTTATGGCCGGACCTCGGTATCATGTTTCCTACATATCTCAGGTTACATGAGAATTTAGTCCACTTGTAGTTCATAAAGCTTGATTTAGAGCACGATTTTTTAAAAATTCACCGGCTATCTCGGTTTTGAAGTTTTTGGTAAAACCAAAAAGTTGGAGAATAAAGGGATTTGGGGGGAGGGTGAAATCCAGTTGAGTTTTCAACAAAGTGCCCAGCCTACATATCTCTACGACTCAGGAAATTAGACTGCTTGTAGTTCGACTCGATTGGTAGAAAAAATAGTCTTTTATTTTAGACGATCTTTGACACGGGATGTGATGTACATCAAAGTGACGCTACTTTAAGAAGGCCTTTCACAAGAAGTCAAGCTAAGGAACTTCAAGCATATCAAGCTTTATGGATGAAGATAAAATCTTTGGAAGGCTCCAATATGAATGACTTGAAGATATTTAATATACTAAGCGGGTCTACCATTTAAATTAGTTTGTAATTTAAATGAAGGGCAATTTGGTCTTTTCTTATTTCTTTAAACCCTTAGTATAAATAGTTCGACATTAGGGTTGAGCCACTAGTTTTGGAATATTGAATATTTGTACCTCCTTTAGCTTGAAAACCCCTTGTTGATTTTTCAACGATTGTCCTAGAATTTGCAAGTAAGATTGCTACCTTCTTGAGGATTCTAATAGATTAAGTGCCTTTTGATTCCCAATTAAGGGGTGTTTTGGTTAGTTTCTCCATTACATCTCTTGATTGTTTGAATCTAATCGTGTCTATCTTTCTTTATTTTCTATCTTTAATTACTATCTTGCTTCTATAATCTTGTTTCATATCAAGATTAAATTTAGTCGTGGAGGGCAAAAGTTAGGTGTCTACAATTATACAGTGTGATTTCTACTTACAATTTCTATTGCGTTTATTCAAAATATTAATGATTATTTTTTTCTTAAAAAACTAATTAAATAGCTATAAATATATTTAAAATTGTAATATTGGGCCCGTATACGGGCCCTTTATTATCTAGTTTATGAAAAATTACATAACACCACAACTTATCTTTATTAAATGATATAAAATTTTCACCTTTTTTATTAATGGAAAAAATATATAATGTAACATACTTAAGTATTAAATTACAAAAAATAGCAACACTTTTATCAAATTACATTTTGTAGCATATGTATTTGTATGTATTTGTATTTTTGTAGCAACAGTTTACAAAAATACAAAATACATATCGATCATAAGGGCAGTAAAAATCATATGTATTTGTATTTTTGTAGCAACAGTTTGCAAAAATACAAAATACAACTTGCTATATTATGTAATTATGAAACTGTTGCTATGAAACTCATAATTAAGGAGCTAAGTATGCTATTTCTGAATTTTGCCCTTTATTAATTACCTAAATCCTTTTTTTCTTCAAACAATCATTTACATTCACAAACAATTTTTTGAATACATAATTTTACTTATGTATCTCCCTTTGGTCTAGTTAAGGTATTATGTTTCTCTACCAAATAGCTAGCAGGATAATTGATTTCGTGTTTGCTTCAAGACACTTGTATAATATAGTAAAGGGGTAATCAAAATGGGTTGGGTTAGGTATAGGTTTGGATTGGGTCGGATATTTTTTTTTTTTAGAAAATCGACCATGAGTAGTCGATTTATATATTTTTTTAAAATAATTATTTGAAAAATGGCCACTTGTGGTCGATTTTTATTAAAAAATAAAAAAATTAATAAATTATATAATATTTATAATAACATCCAAATAATTTAATGCAATGTATATATTAATCGGATAATTAGTTATTTTACATTACATAAACACGAGTAGTATATTTCCTAAATCGTATAATAATATCGCTACATTTCGTAAATTAGGATAAATTTTTGGTTAATTAGCTTTTAAATATGTATTATATACCACGTAATGCAACGTAGTAATAAAGTGAATTATCGGTTAATTAGCTTACGTTATTATAACTTCAACAGTATTTCTTGGATATATAAATCAATTAGCTAGATTTTGATTACTTTGTACATCACTTTACAATATATACGTATATACATATATTCGATTGACTATCATCTTCGAAATACATATTATATACATCACATACATAAGTATGTTATCTCATAATACAACATATTATATTTCACATATACTCAGGTGAATTACTAATTAGTTTAACTTACGTCATTATATATACCTTCAACAGTATATTATTACCTCGATCGACCGTATAATATCAACGTATTTAATATATAACTGGATATATTTAGTTGGATTTTAATTGACTATGTACTAATACGTACAACACTATATGAGATATACATACATACATACGTACATACATACAAACATACATACATACATACATATATACATATATACATATATACACACACATACTATCGACTATCAGATTCTACTACATATTATATAAATCAAATACATGAATATATTGCTCCATAATGCAATGTGTTTCATATATACTCAGATGAATTATCTGTTAGTTTATCTTACGTTATTATAAATTGAACAGACTATTATTACCTCGATCGATCGATTGTATGGTATCAGCCTATTTAATATATAATTGGATACATTAGTTAGCTTTTGACTACGCACATCGTACATCACTACATGATACACACATATGCACGTGCGTATATATACACACACATACACACATACTTTATCGACTATCAGGTTCTACATACGTAGTATATACATCACATACATGAGTAAATTACCTTGTAATGCAACGTATTTCATACATGTTTTGATGAGTTATCGATTAATTTGATTAACTTACACTAATATAACTTCAACGTATTACAATATACTATTACTTCAATCGTTTTAAAACAAATTATTCAATATATACTTGGATACGTCCAGTCATAACTTTTAACCTATTGCAATACACGAGACACACACACATATATATGTATATATATAACACTTACTATCGACTATCAGGTTCTAATTATATACGTAGCATATACATCACATATACATTAGTATATAATTACCCCATACACAACGTATTATATACTTTGATAAATTAATGGTATAATTGTCACGACCCCAAAATGGGGGTTATGATATCACTTGTCGCGGCGTACCTTGACAAGTAAGCCTATCACTCAAACTGATACAAAAGAGAAAAAGACAAAAACATCCCAAAGTAAGGCTTCTAGAACGAAGCCAAACCATATAAATAATCATAACAACACGAAAATAATTTATTCAAAATACCAATCATGCCCAAAACCAGGTGTCAATAGTGTAAGAAATACTAATACAACCCGAGAGTCGAATAAATCAGAAAAATAACCACAAAGAAATAATACCTGTCTCAAAATACTAATAAAGACATAACTACTATAGAAAGATAGAGGTGAACTTCGAATGAGTATGAATGTCCAACCGCTACCTTGGAAGGTCCAACAATCGCTCGAGTTAAGCAGGTTGAGGCACACTCGAGCTAGGACCTGCACCGAAAGGGCGCAGTAGACATAATTACGGTTCACTTGTACTCAGTAGGTATCATAGACTGATCAAGCAAAGTAGTAAATAAAAAATTCAAAATATACACTAAGGGCACGTCACCTGCAATTAGAAAATATCCCACAACTTTAGCCCACACCGCTTGCAATAACAGTTCTAATAAATCACATATATTATAACATCACACCAAGATAGAACACAAGCCTGCATTATATCACATATAAGTAGAACAAGGGGAAACATGCATATACAAGATCAACAAATACAAGTAAAAGAAGATAAGACAATTACATAGATGACAAGTCATTATGGCAATACAACACAATCTAAACACAATAAAGTAAGTGTAATGTATATGATGATGATGATGATGATGATGCACGAGGTCGTCGCACAACCTTCGAGATTATCACACAATCCTCGTATATACTTACGAAGCTAAAACTTCCACACGTAGGATCCATGGGTGGTTCGTCAACTGTATTCAATCCACAAATCTCGTATCTCCTTTCCGGTATATCCCTCGAAAAAGGTTTTATAAGGTGTTACATTATCTCCTCCCTGACACATCCCTCAGGGAGGGTTTTAAAAAGGTGTTGCCAGTGTTTCTCAGATGTTGCCACGGTGGTACCAATGTTTTATGAATGAGTATGATATGAGGATGTAATGCTCACAACCAATTATAATAAGTATTTTCACAACCAGCCACATTATATATTTCCACAACTAACCACATGATATATTTCCACAACCAACCACAAGATATATTTTCACAACCAACCACAATGATTTATTTCCACAACCACGTGAGCGAATATCCACTCATTATTTCAGTTTCACCATGAATTTCCACGTCTCATATGCCAATAAAGTATGAATATAATCACAATACACTAATGGTACCATATTAAGCCTCTTAACAACACAATACAATTATTTACATGTATTCAAGGCTATTAATATCACATAGGATCCCACACGGTCACGTATATCGCATAATAACTCAATTTCGACAATTACATCACATATAAGCCCCTACACGGGCACAACACAAAAATAGCCATTTTTCATGATTAATTCTCACCCTTAACATGCATTTTGTACCATTATTTACTACTCAGTCCAGTTTGTAAGAGTTAAGCCATAACCAAGCTCAAAAGCCGAAATCGATCCGCTACACTTCAAACTCACAACCTTAATTTTCACGAACGATCCCGAAATCCACTAAAAACATCAAATATAAAATCAACGTGTCAAAATAAAATCAACGACACCCATACGGACTACTTTTGGTTCGGGCTCAAAACGGACCTCCAGAACGAATTTTAAAAAAAGAAGGGCAAAATCGGAGCTTTACTTCAAAACATGTTCCCCTATTTCTAGGAACCTACAATTGAAAACACAAGTCAAATCGAGTAAAAAATGAGGTTCAAATTGAAGAAAAAATATTTTTGAGCTTTACTGGAAAAATCTTTGAAATCCGAGTTAAAAGCAAGAATCAGAATTGTTTTGAAGGTTAAATTGATGAAAAACTACTAATTATAAGATAAAGATATTATTCAAGTGAAAATAAGTGAAATTAGGGTTTAAAATCAAGTCCTAAGATTTTTGGAGTTTTGAGAAATTTATCAAGAAATTACTAAGAAAATAGTGAATTCTTAACTTAAATCTGTAGTAAATTCAAGAAATATATATTAATCTAGCTTTCCAAGCTTCACCTTTAAGCTCCCACACTATTTTAAGGTTTAACTCTCAAGAGACAAGATAAAAAATGATTAAAAAAAAACCCAAAAACTGCTATATATGGTGCAGATTTTCTGCACTAATGGAAGGAAAAAGCTGATTTTTTTTTCTTTTTGGTTTAATGTGAACTTCGATGGGGTGCCCGAAATTCATTCGGAGTCCGATATAAGCAAACAAACTTTGCAACCACACTAAATTTATAGTTCCAGACGCGTTGGCGAAGTCAAATTTTTGAAAAAACATCATTTTTAAAAAGTTGATCCCCGAAACCCGAAATTACAACTTTCTAAATCGAGAATCGAAATGAGATTTACAACAACAACAACAACAACAACATACCCAGTGTATTCCAGTGTATTCCAACTTAGTGGGGTTTGGGGAGGGTAGAGTGTACGTAGACCATACCACTACCTCAGGTGAAGTAGAGAGGCTATTTCCGATAGACCCTCCCCGGCTTAGGACCAATAGCAATATAACAAACACAAAACACATATGTATATAAACTAGTACGATATGCAAAATAAACTAACATCGCTAGCCATTAGATAATACTACAACTACAAGATAACACTAAAACTATCCATCCGAAACCACAAACAATCACTTAACACCACGAACAAGAAACTTCTGACACAAATAAAGAACATTCCCTTACTATTTCCGACGCACTCCCATCCCCTAACCCTCTACCCTAATTCGCGTCCTCCACAACTTCCTATCAAGGGTCATGTCCTCCGTAAGTTGTAACCACTCCATATCCTGCCTAATCACCACCCTCCAATATTTCTTCGGCCTACCTCTACCCCGCCTAAAATCATCCATAGCCAAAGTCTCACACCTCCGCATTGAAGCATCAGAGCCCCTCCTCATCACGTGCTCGAACCAACGTAACCTCACTTCCCACATCTTGTTCTCTACCGAAGCCACTCTCATCTTCTCCCTAATAATCTCATTCCTCACTCTATCTTTTCTCTATCCACACATCCATCGCAACATCCTTATCTCCACCACCTTCAACTTTTGGATGTGGAAGTTCTTAACTGGCTAACACTCCACTCCATACAATATAGTCGGTCGGACTGCCACTCCGTAGAACTTACCTTTAAGCTTCAGGGGTACCTTCCTACCGCATAGAACTCCCAAAATGAGATTTAAAAGCCGTAAAATCACACCAAACATGCGAACACCCTAAAATCGACATTTTGGATCAGCTGGTGAAGTTGAATTTTCAATTCGAGGTTGTTTCGACCAAATATGGATCACAAACCCATATTTCTAATTTTTTAACTTTTCGACCAATAGGTCGTAATGAGCCCGAAGTGCACCGGGACCCGAATCAAAGGTCTAAAAATGATATTCCTGAGCCACTGGTGTAGTCCGTTAGGCCATCCATTGCATGAATCAAAAGATATCCACATAAGTCCAAAATAAGGCTCTCGAAGCCATCAAAAACCACAATATCGCATAAATGACACCAAAATACATCAAAAATCATGCCAATCACTCCCACACCCCAGAAATACCATAATGCAACTACGGGGAGGGGTAAAATAGTCAAATCATACAAAATCACAAATTTCACATATTTCATCAAATTTTTAGGTCGTTACATCATCCACCATGAAAAATCTAGTTTGTCCTCAAACTAAGGGCAAAGAAATACTTGAATCAATAAAGAGATGAGGATAAGAACTACACATATCAAACTCGACCTCCCAAGTAGCTTTATCTACAAGTCGATGTTGCCACTACACCTTAACCATATGGATCACTTTAGAGTGCAACCGCCTAACATCCCTAGCCAAAATGGTGATCGATTCCTCAACAAATGACAACCGTTCATCTAACTGAACTAACTCCTAACGAATAATATGAGACTCATCCAGAATGTAACGGTGAAGCATACAAATATGAAAAACTGGATGAACAGTTGATAGATCAGGGGGAAAAGCCAACTATTAAGCCACATCACTAACAGTTCGAAAAATCTCAAATGGACCAATATACCTAGGGCTAAGATTGCCATTCTTCCCAAACCTCATCACACCCTTTATGGGCAAAACTCGTAGGAAAACACGACCGTTAATACCAGATCTCAAGGCACGAAGTCTATGATCATCATAGCACTTCTGCCTACTCTGAGCCGCTCTAAGTCTACCTTGAATGACCCGAACTCTATCCAAAGATTTACGAAGCAGTCCGTACCTCGAGGTCTCACCTCTGAAATATCAAACCAACCTACTGGGGAGCGATAACGCCTACCATATAATGCCTCAAAAGGAGCTATATCAATACTGGAATGGTAGCTATTATTATATGCAAACTCCGCTAAAGCCAAGAGCTGCTCCCACTGGCCACCAAAATTCATTACGCATGCGTGGAGCATCCTCCAAAACCTGGATAGTCTGCTCTGACTGGCCATCAGTCTGGGGATAAAATATTGTGCTAAGATCAACCCGAGTACCTAACTCATCTTGAAAAGTCTTTGAAAAATGAGATGTGAACACAAAACCTCGATCTGAAATAATAGACACCGGCGCACCATGCGGACGAACAATCACACGAATATAGATACTAGCCAACCTCTTAGCACTGAACGAGACTTGAACTGGAATAAAAAAATCTAACTTGGTCAATCGATCCACGATGAACCAAACACTGTCAAAACCATGAGGTGTACGAGGCAAACCAGTCACAAAGTCCATGATGATCCATTCCCACTTCCAATCGGGAATGGGTAACCTCTGAAGCAACCCACAAGGTCTCATATGCTCGGCCTTCACTTGCTGATAACATAGGCAGCAAGCCATAAAATCTGTTATATCTCACCTCATACCACCCCACCAGTAATGCTATTACGATACATCTTAGTCATACCTGGATGGATAGAATATTTGGAACAATGGGCCTCCTCCAAGATCAGCCTAATCAAATCACCCACTCTCGGCATACAAACTCGGCCCCCAATCCTCAAAACTCTATCTGAATTAAGTGAGGCTTCCTTAGCCTCACCACTCAACACCTTATCTCAAATCAACCTCAATCTAATATCATCAAACTGATGAGTCGAATTTGCTCCATCAAGAAAAATCTAGCCTCCACAAAATCCAAAATACATCCAAGTATCGAAATATTAAGCCTAACCATCTAGTTAGCTAAAGACTGAACCTCTAAGGCCAAAAGCCTCTCCTGGGTCAAAAGATATGCCAAGCTACCTATGCTAGTCGACTTTCGACTCAAGGCATCCACAACTACATTAGCCTTTCCCAAATGATAGAGAATAGTCAAGTCATAATCCTTAAGCAACTCAAGCCAATGATGCTGCCTCATATTAAGATCTTGATGGGTGAAGAAGTACTGAAGGCTATAATGATCTAAGAAGATCTCACAATGAACTCCATACAAGTAGTGCCTCTACAACTTTAAGGCAAACCCAACTGCACATAAATCCAAATCATGGGTAGGATAATTCCTCTCACGAGGCTTCAACTGACGAGACACATATATAATTACCTTGCCCTCCTGCATCAACACAATACCTAACCTAACACCTGAAGTATCATAAAAGACGGTAAAGCCCATGCCCTCCTGGGGCAAAGCCAATATAGGAGCTGAAGTCAACAAATCCTAAAGCTTTTGAAAGCTTGCCTCACAAGCATTAGACCACTGAAAAGAAATCTTCTTCTGGGTCAACTTTGTCAATGAAGCTGCAATGGATGAAAAACCCTCAACAAAACACCGATAATAACCTGCCAAGCCAACAAAACTCTGAATCTCAGTGGGCGAAGTAGGTCTAGCCCAATCATGAACCACTGCAACCTTGGATGGATCAACTATAATACCTTTCTTAGTCACTACATGACCCAAGAAAGAAAAAAACTCCAACCAAAACTAGCACTTAGAGAACTTAGCATACGACTTCTCATCCCTTAATCTCTAAAGCACAATCTGCAAATTCTCCTCATGCTCAACCTCACTCTTGGAATACACCAAGATATCATCTATAAATATAATAACAAAGAAGTCAAGATACGATCGAAACACTAAGTTTATCAACTCCATGAACACGACATGGGCATTGTTCAACCCAAAGGACATGACCAAGAACTCATAATGACCATATTGAGTATGAAAAGTTGTCTTCAGAATATCCGAAGCTCTAATCCTTAACTGGTGATAACTGTACGTCAAATCAATCTTTAAAAATACCACAACACCCTGAAGCTGATCAAATAAATCATCAATGCAAAGAATAAGATACTTATTCTTAACCGTCACCTTATTCAACTGTCGATAATCAATACACATTTGCATAGACCCATCCTTTTTCTTCACAAACAAGACAGGCACACCCCAAGGTAACACACTAGGTTGGATTAATCCCTTATTCAACAACTCCTACAATTGATCCTTCAGTTTCTTCAACTCTGCTGGGGTTATCCTATAAGGAGAAATAGAAATGGGCTTGGTGCCCGGCTCAACATCAATAGCGAAATCAATATCTCGATCTGGAGGCTTACCAGGCAAGTCCATAGGAAGCACATCCATAAACTCACGGATAACACAGATAGAATCCAAGAAAGGAGACGATACAACATTGGTGTCACGAATATGAGCCAAGTAAGATAAATATCCCCGTTCAAGCAATTTACAAGCCTGAACAAAGATATAATCCTCTTAGGACCTGAATGGAGTGCATTCTTCCAAGCTATCCTTGGCACACCCGGCGAAGCTAAAGTCACAATCTTATAAAAAATATCTAAGACAATATGATAAGGAGCCAACCAATCCCTACCCAAAATAATATCAAAATCGACCATATCTAATACAAGCAAATCTACCAAAGTCTCACGTCCGGCAAAAGTCACAACACAAGATCGATGCGCCCAATCCACCACTAAAAAATCACCTACCAGGGTAGATACATGAATAGACATGACAAGAGGCTCACTAACAAAATAAAAACTTGAAGCGAAATATATAGACACATAGGAGAAAGTTGATCCGAAATCAAATAATACAGATGCAGGTCTAAAATAAATGGGGACGATACCTTTAATCACAACATTAAAAGCCTCTGCCTCAGGTTTAACTGGTATAGCATAACACTGACCACGACCATGAACTGCCTGGATGGCCCAACGACCACCACCACGGGCTCCACCATCTTTACCTCTCGCATATCTAGTAGAACCCTTATCTCTCACAGTTGAAATAGGAGTAGCCCGAATCACCCAACGGGGATAGTCCCTGGACACATGGCCAATCTCATCACATATATAGAAACCTCTAGGACCAGCCTCAATAGAAGAAGGTACAACTGGGCCCGAATGACTACCCTAAACTGCTGAACTAGAAGATCCACCACCTAAACTCTGTAAAGTCACCTGCACTGGCCTACCATGGTATCCACGAGAACCTCTAAAATCTCTACCTCGATAGGTTTGACTCCTGAACTAACCAAAACTTTGTGCTTTCTTGGCGCCTTCCTGAGATGCACTAAGAATATCCCCTGTCATCTTAGCATGATCCATAATACTTTGAAAAGAAACCCCATACACAACTATTTGAGACGTAGCCAACTGAAGTGAAAACCTCTAAACCTTTCACAAACTTTCAAACCTTCTCAGACTCGATGGAAATGCTATCATAGGAATATCTGAATAGGGCATGAACGCGTGTCTTATACTCCACAACTATCATAAAACCCTGCTCCAAATGATCAAACTCGTCCCTCATCCGATCTCTCAAACTATAAGGCATGAATCTCTCCAGAAAGGTATCAACAAACTGATCCCATGATAACACATGAGCATCAACAGGCCTACAATCGACAAATAATCTCCACCAATCTCTCGCAGTATCTCTCAACTGATAGTAGTATAAGCCACACCATCCACGTAGAAAGAGTGAAACATAACTCAAAACATAAGATATGAAAGAACTTCACATGATAAAGAATAAAATAAAAAAAGTTTCCTAAAGACGTCTTATATCCTTTCGAAGATAGATACAAATGTCTACGCACCGATCTACAAGACTTTATTAGACATCTCATTATTACACCATTGAGACCAATAAAACCTGGTTGCTCTGATACCAATTTGTCATGACCCAAAAAGGGGGGTTATGATTGAACTTATCGTGACATACCTTGACAAGTAAGCCTATTACCCAGACTGATACAAAAAGAGGAAAGACAGAAATATCCCAAAGTAAGGATTCTAGAATGAAGCCAAACCATATAAGTAATCATAACAATATGGAAAAAACTTATTCAAAATACCAATCATGCCCAAAATCAGGTGTCAATAGTGTATGAAATACTAATACAATTCGAGAGTCAAATACATCAGAAAAATAACCACAAAGGAATAATGTCTGTCTCTAAATACTAAAAAGGACATAACTACTGTAGAAAGATAGAGGTGAACTTCGAATGCATGAATGTCCAACAGCTACTTTGGACGGTCAAACAGTCGCTCGAGTTAAGCAAGTTCAGGCGCACTTGAGCTAGGACCTGCACCAAAAGGAAGCAGTAGGCATGAGTACGGTCCACTTGTATTCAGTAGGTATCATAGGCCGATCAAGAAAAGTAGTAAATAAAGCATACAAAATATATACATTAAGAGCACATTACCTGCAATCAGAAAATATCCTACAACGGTAGCCCACACCGCTTGCACTAACAGTTCTAATATATCACATATATTATAACATTACACCAAGATAGAACACAAGCATGTATTATATCACATATAAGTAGAACAAGGGAGAACATGCATATACAAGATCAACAAATACAAGTAAAAGAAGATAAGACAATTACATAGACAACAAGTCAATATGGCAATACAACACAATATAAACACAATAAAGTAAGTGCAATGTATATGATGATGATGCACGAGGTCATCGCAAAACTTTTGAGATCATCGCCCAGTCCCCGTATACACCTACGGAGCTGAAACTTTTCGAAATAGGACCCATGAGGGGTTCGTCAACCCGTACACAATCCACATATCTCATATTTCCTTTTTGGCATATTCCTCGGAAAGGTTTTTATAAGGTATTACAATATCTCCTTTTCGACATATCCCTTGGGAAGGGTTTTAAAAAGGTGTTGCTAGTGGTTCTCAGATGTTGCCACGGTGGTACTAATGTTTCATGAATGAGTATGATATGAGGATGTAATGCTCACAACTAATCACAATGAGTACTTTCACAACCATCCACATGATATATTTCCATAACCAACCATAAGTTATCTTCCCACAACCAACCACACGATATATTTTCACAACCAACCACTTGACATATTTTCACAACCAACAATAATGATTTATTTCCACAACCTCGTGAGTTAATATCCACTCATTATTTTAATTTCATCCACGAATTTCCACATGTCTCATATACTAATAAAGTATGAATATAATCACAATACACCAATGGTACCATATTAAGCATCTTAACAACACAATACAATTATTCACATGTATTCAAGGCTATTAATATCACATAGGATCCCACACGGTCACATATATCTCATAATAACTCAATTTCAATAATTACATCACATATATGCCTCCACGCGGGCACAACATATAAATAGCCATTTTTTATGATTAGTTCTCACCCTTATCATGAATTTCGTATCATCATTTGCTATCCAGCCCAGTCTGAAAGAGTTAAGCCATAACTTATCTTGAAAGAAACCGATCCGCTACACTTGAACCCATTACCTTACTTTTCACAAATAATACCGCACTTTACTAAAAATATCAAATATGAAATCTATGCATCAAAACAAAACCAATGACACCTATATTGACTACTTTTGATTCAGGATCAAAACAGACTCCTAAAATAAGTTTTCGAAAAAGAAGAAAAAAATCAAAGCTTTACTTCAAAAACACGTTCCCCATATTTTTAGGAACCTACAGCTAAAAACTAAAGTTAATCGAGTAAAAAATGAGGTTTAAATCGAAGAAAAACCATTTTTGATCTTTACCGGGTAAAATCTTTGACATCCGAGTTAAAATCAAGAATCGAAGTTGTTTTGAAGGTTAAATTGATGAAAAACTTGTAATTACAATATAAAAACATTATTCAAGTGAAAATGGAGTTTAAAATCAAGCCTTAAGATTTTTGGGGTTTTGAAAATTAATTAAGAAATTATTAAGAAAAGGATGAATTCTTACCTTAAATCCGTAATAAAACAAAGAAATAGGTGTTAATCTAGCTTCCCAAACTCCTACAAAATTCACTTTTAAGCTCTCATACTATTTTTAGGTTTAACTATCAAGAGGCAAGATGAAAAATGAGCAAAATAGGCCAAAAATGGGGTAAAAAGCTTCTATAAATAGCAGAAAAATCTGCATCAGTGCAGTGTTTTTTTTCCAAGTCCAAACGGACTTCGACGAGATGCTCGAAATTCGTTCGGAGTCTGATATATGCAAATGAACTATGCAACCATACTAAATTCGACGTTTCGGACGCGTTGGCGAAGTCAAATTTTTGAAAAACATCATTTTTATAAAGTTGACCCTCGAAATCCGAAATCACAATTTTCCAAACCGAGGGTCAAAGTGAGATTTAAAAGCCGCAAAATCATACCAAACATGCTAACACCACAAATTCAATATTCTAGATCTGCTGGCGAAGTCAGATTTTCTATCTGAGGTCATTTCGACCAAATGTGGGTCCCACACCCATTTTTCCAATTTTCTAACTTTTCGATCACTAGGTCATTTCGACCAAATGTCGGTCCCATACCCAATCCGTTTATTCATCCGTCGTATGGATCAAAATATATCTACATAAGTTCAAAATAAGGCTCTCAAAACCATAAAAAATCACAATATCACATAAATGATACCAAAATGCATCGAAAATTATGTCAATCACTCCCACACCCCAGAAATATCATAATGCAACTACGGGAAGGGGTAAAAATTCAAATCACACAAAATAAAAAATTTCACACATTTCGTCAAATTTTTAGGTCGTTACATCATCCACCATTAAAAATCTAGTTCGTCCTTGAACTAAAGCAAAGAAATACCTGAATTAATAAAGAGCTGAGGATAAGAACAACGCATATCAGACGCAACCTTCCAAGTAGATTCATCTACGGTCGATGTCGCCACTAGACCTTACCACAGGGATCACTCTAGAGCGCAACCGCCTAACATCCCTAGCCAAACTTGAAGCCGGCTCCTCAACAAATGACAACCGCTCATCTAACTGAACCGACTCCCAATGAATGACATGAGACTTATCAGGAATATAGAGATGAAACATAAAAAAATGAAAAATTGGATGAACAACTGATATATCAGGGGGCAAAGCCAACTCATAAGCCACATCACTAACAGTCCAAAGAATCTCAAATGGACCAATATACCTGGGGCTAAGCTTGTCCCTCTTCCCAAACCTCATCACACCCTTCATGGGTGAAAATCGAAGGAAAACACGATCACCAACACCAAATCTCAAGGCACGAAGTCTACGATCATCATAACACTTCTGCCTACTCCGAGCCGATTTAAGTCTAGCCTGAATGACCAGAACTCTATCGAACGACTTACGAATTAAGTACGCACCTCGAGGTCTCACCTCTGAAATATCAAACCAACCCACTGAGGAGCTACAACGCCTCAAAAGGAGCCATATCATTACTGAAATGGTAGCTATTATTATATGTAAACTTTGCTAAAGCCAAAAGCTGCTTCCACTGGCCACCAAAATCCATCATGCATACGCGGAGCATTCTCCAAAACCTGGATAGTTCGCTCCGACTGGCCATCAGTCTGGGGTGAAATGCTATGCTAAGATTAACCCAAGTACCCAACTCATCATGAAAAGTCTTCCAAAAGTGAGATGTGAACATAAAATCTCAATCTGAAATAATGGACACTGGCACACCATGCAGAGCACAATCTCACGAATGTAGATATGGACCAACCTCTCAGCACTAAATGAAACCTGAACAGGTATAAAATGAGCTGACTTGGTCAATTGATCCACGATAACCCAAACACTGCTAGAACCATGAGATGTATGAGGCAAACCCATCACAAAGTCCATGGTGATCCATTCCCACTTCCACTCGGGAATAGGTAACCTTTAAAGCAATCTATCAGGTCTCATATGCTTGGCCTTTACCTGCTGACAACATAGGCAACGAGCCACGAAATCAACTATATCTCTCCTCATACCACCCCACCAGTAGTGTTGTCATAAATCACGATACATCTTAGTCATACCTGGATGGATAGAATATCTGAAACAATGGGCCTCCTCCAAGATCAACCTAATCCAGTCACCTACTCTCGGCACATAAACTCGCCCCCCAATTCTTAAAACTCCATCTGAATCAAGTGAGGCTTCCTTAGTCTCCCTACTCAACACTTAATCTAGAATCAACCTCAATCCAACATCATCAAATTGATGAGCTCAAATTTGTTCCATCAAAGAGGATCTAGCATCCACAAATGCCAAAACACGCCTCGATGTGGAAATATCAAATCTAACTATCTGATTAGCTAAAAATTGAACTTCTAAGGCCAAAAACCTCTCCTGGATCAAAAGATGCGCCAAGCTACCCATGCTAGTCAATTTTCGGCTCAAGTCATTTGCAACCACATTAGCCTTGCCCGAATAAATAAAGAATAGTCAAGTCATAATCCCTAAGCAACTCAAGCAACGGCGCTGCCTCATATTAAGATCTCACTAGGCAAAAAATTACTAAAGGCTACGAGGATCTGAGAAGATCTCACAATGGACTCCATACAAGTAGTGCCTCTACAACTTCAACACAAACACAACTGCGCACAACTCCAAATCATGGGTAGGATAATTTCTCTCATGAGGCTTCAGCTGATGAGATGAATAAGCAATTACCTTGCCTTTCTGCATCAACACAACACCTAACCCAACACCAGAAACATCACAAAAGACGGTAAAACCCATGCCCTCCTTGGGCAAAGCCAATATAGGAGCTGAAGTCAATAAATCCTTGAGCTTTTGGAAGCTCGCCTCACAAACATCAGACCATTGGAAGGAAGTCTTCTTCTGAGTCAGCTTAGCCAACGGAGCTACAAAAGAAGAGAAACCCTCAACAAAACACCAATAATACCCCACTAAGCCAACAAAACTTTGAATCTCGGTGGGCAAAGTAGGTCTAGACCAATCACGAACTGCAACAATCTTGGATGGATCAACCATAACACCCTCCTTAGTTACCATATAACCTAAGAAAGACACAAACTCCAACAAAAACTCAAACTTAGAAAACTTGGCATACAACTTCTTATCCCTCACTCTCTAAAGCACAATCTGCAAATACTCCTCTTGCTCAAACTCATTCTTGGAATACACCAAGATATCATCTATAAATACAATATCAAAGGAGTCAAGATACGGTCTAAACACCAGTTTATCAGCTCCATGAACGCGGCAGGTTCATTGGTCAACCCGAAGGACATGACCAAGAACTCATAATGACCATATCGAGTCCGAAAAGCTATTTGTTGAATATCCAAAGCTCTAATCCTCAACTGGTGATAACCGGACCTCAAATCAATCTTCAAAAATACCGCAGCACCCTGAAACTGATTAAACAAATCATCGATACGAGAAAGAGGATACTTATTCTTAACCATCACCTTATTCAACTGCTGATGATCAATACACATCTGCATAGAGCCTTCCTTTTTCTTCACAACAAGACAGGCGCACCCCAAAGTGAAACACTAGGTCGGATAAATCCCTTATCCAACAACTTCTCCAACTTATCCTTCAGCTCTACTGGGGCCATCCTATAAGGAGGAATAGAAATGAGCTTGGTGCCCGACTCAACGTCAATAATAAAATTAATATCTCGATCTGAAGGCATACTAGGCAAATCCATAGGGAACACATCCATAAACTCACGGACATCATGAATAGAATCTAAGGAAGGGGGCGAAACAACACTGGTGTCACAAATATGAGTCAAGAATACTAGATATCCTCTTTTAATCAATTTACAAGCCTGAACATAAGATGTAATCCTCTTAGGACCCGAGTTACGTATACCCTTCCAAGCTATCCTTGGCACACCCGACGAAGCTAAAGTCACAGTCTTAACATTATATAATCTAAGACAACATGATAAGGAGACAACCAATACATACCCAAAATAATCATCAAAATCAACCATATCTACTAAAAACAAGTCTACCAAAGTCTCATGCCCAGCAAAAGTCACAACACAATATTAGTACGCCCAATCCACCACTAAAAAATCACCTACCGGGGTAGATACACGAATAGGCATGGCAAGAGGCTTACCAACAGAATCAAAACTCAAAGCAAAATATACAGACACATAGGAGAAAGTCCATCTGGGATCAAATAATACAAATGAAGGTCTGAAACAAACGGGGACGATACCTGTAGTCAAAACATCAGAAGCCTCTACCTCAGGTCTGGTTGGTATAGCATAACACTGTCCAGGACTACCAACTGGCTGAGTAGCCCCACAACCACCACCACAGGCTATACATCTACCTCTCGCACCTTTGGTAGAATCCATACATTTCATAGCTGAAATAGGAGTAGCTCTAAACACACGACAGGGATAGTCCTTGGCCAGATGGCCAAACTTATCTCACACAAAGCTATCTCTATACTTGTCCTGACGGTGCAACCTCCCGGTACTTTCTCGAGACACTTTAGAGGTAAATCCATGTATACCCGACTGACCCTCTATACTCTAAAATGTTGCCCCAAACACTATTATCTGAGATGTAGCCAACTAAAGAGAAACATCCAAACCCTTCACGAACTTTTAAACTTTCTCAGACTCGATGAAAATACTATCATAGAAATATTTGTACAGGACATAGAAGCATGCCTCATACTCAACAACTGTTATGGAGCCCTGCTCTAAATGATCAAACTCATCCCACATACAATCTCTCAAATTGAAAGACACAAATCTCTCTAGAAGGCATCAACAAACTGATCCAATGACAACTTAGGAGCATCAACCGTCCTACGATCGACAAATAATCTCCACCAATCTCTCACAATATCTCTCAACAAATAGTAGTATAAGCCACACTATTCATGCAGAAAGAGTGAAACACAACTTAGAATACAAGTTATAAAAGAACTTCGCATGATAAAGATTACAATGAGGAAAGTTTCCTAAAGACATCTTATAGCCTCTCGAAGATATATACAGACGTCTATATACCGATCCACAATACTCTATTAGACATTCTGTTCTTACACCGTTGAGACCAATTAAACTTGACTGCTCTAATACCAATTTTTCACAACCCAAAAATGAGGGTCATGATGGCATTTGTCGCGATGTACCTTGACAAGTAAGCCTATTACCCAAACTGATAAAAAAAAGGGAAAAGATAGAAATATCCCAAGGTAAGGCTTCTAGAACAAAGCCGAACCATAGAAGTAATCATAACAATCAGAAAGAATTTATCCAAACTACCAATCATGCCCAAAACCAGGTGTTAATAGTGTAAGAACTACTAATACAATCCAAGAGTCAAATACATCAAAAAAATAATCACAAAGGAATAATAACTGTCTCTGAATACTAATGAAGACATAACTACTATAGAAAGATAGAGGTGATCTTCGGACGCATGAATGTCTAACCGCTGCCTTGGAAGCTTCAACAATCGCCCGAGTCAATCAAACTGAGGCGCACTCGAGCTAGGACCTACACTGAAAGGGCGCAGTAGGCATGAATATGATCCACTTGTACTCAGTAGCTATCATAGGCCGACCAAGCAAAGTAGTAAATAAAGCATATAAAATATACACTAAGAACACGTCACGTGCAATTGAAAAATGTCCCACAACGGTAGCCCACGCCGCTTGCACTAACAATTCTAATATATCTCACATATATTGCAATATTACACCAAGATAAAACAAAAGTACATATTATATCACATATAAGAAGAACAAGGGGGAACATGCATAAACAAGATCATCAAATACAAGTAAAAGAAGATATGACAAATACATAGATGGCAAGTTAATATGCCAATACAACACAAAATAACACAATAAAGTAAGTGCAATGTATATGATAATGATGATGATGATGGTGATGATGCACGAGGTCATCACACAACCTCCGGGTTTATCTCATAGTCCCCATATACACCTACAACGCTAAAGCTTTTCGACGTAGGACCCATGGGGGGTTCGTCAACCCGTATACAATCCACATATCTCATATCTCCTTTTCGATACATACCTCAAAAAGAGTTTTATAAGGTGTTACAATATCTCCTCCCCGGCACATCCTTCGCGGAGGGTTTTAAAAAAGTATTGCAGTGTTTCTCAAATGTTGCCACAGTGGTACCAATATTTCATGGATGAGTATGATATGAGGATGTCATGATCAAAACCAATCACAATGAGTATTTTCACAACCAACCACAGTGATATATTTTCACAATCATGTGAGCCAATATCCACTCATTATTTCAGTTTCATCCACGAATTTTCACATGTCTCATATGCTAAATAAAGTATGAATATAATCACAATACACCAATGGTACCATATTAAGCATCTTAACAACACAATACAATTATTCACATGTATTCAAGACTATTAATATCACATAGGACCCCATACGATCACACATATCACATAATAACTCTATTTCAACAATTACATCGCATATATCCCCTCACACGAGCACAACGCCTAAATAGAAATTTTTCATGATTAGTTACTACCCTTAACATGCATTTTGTATCATCATTTACTATCCAACCCAGTCTGAAAGAGTTAGCCATAACCTACCTCGAAAGTCAAAATCGGTCCGCTACACTTGAACCTGTGACCTTACTTTTCACGAACAATCTCAAACTTCACTAAAAACATCAAATATGAAATCTACATGTCAAAACAAACCCAACGACACCCATATTGACTATTTTAGGTTCGGGGTCAAAACAGACCCCCAAAATGGGATTCTGAAAAAGAAAGGCAAAATTGAAACTTTACTTTAAAAACATGTTTCCCATATTTTTAGTAACTTATAACTGAAAAATCAAGTTAAATTGAGTAAAAAATGTGGTTTAAATCGAAGAAAAATCATTTTTGAGTTTTACCGAGTAAAATCTTTGAATTTTGGGTTAAATCAAGAATCGAAGTTGTTTTGAAGGTTAAATTGATGAAAAACTAGTAATCATAATATAAAAATATTATTCAAGTAAAAATGAGTGAAAATGGGGTTTAAAATCAAGCCCTAAGATTTTTGGGGTTTTGAGAAATTAATTAAGAAAAAGGTGAATTTTTACCTTAAATTCGTAATAAATCAAGAAATAGGTGTTAATCTAGCTTCCCAAGCTCCTACAAACTTCACTTTTAAGCTCTCATACTATTTTTTGGTGTAACTCTCAAGAGGAAAGATGAAAAATTAGCAAATAGGCCAAAAAGGGATAAAAAGCTGTTATAAATAGCAGAAAAATCTGCTCCAGTGCAGTGTTTTTTTCCAAGTCCAAACGGACTTCGACGGGATCCCCGAAATTCATTTGGAGTTCGATATATACAAACGAACTATGCAACCATACTAAATTCGATGTTCCGAATGCGTTGGAGAAGTCAGATTTTCGAAAAAATATCATTTTCATAAAATTGACCCCCGAAATCCGAAATCATAATTTTTCAACCGAGGATCGAAATAAAATTTAAAAGTCACAAAATCATACCAAATATACTAACACCCTAAATTCGATACTCTGGATCTGGTGGCGAAGTCGGATTTTTCATCCGAGGTCATTTCGATCAAATGTGGATCCCACACTCATTTTTCTAATTTTTCAACTTTCCGACCAATAGGTTGAAATGAGCTCGGGTGCATCAGGACCCAAACCAGAGGTCTACCTAGCCTAGAATAGCTATTCCGCAGCTGCTGGCACAGTCCGTTTGGCCATTCGTCGCATGGATCAAAAGATATCTACATAAGTTCAAAATAAGGCTCTCGAAGCCATCAAAAACCACAATATCACATAAATGATACCAAAATGCATAAAAAATTATGACAATCACTTCCACACCCCAGAAATATCATAATGCAACTACTGAAAAGGGTTAAATATTCAAATCACACAAAATCACAAATTTCACATATTTAATCAAATTTTTAGGTCGTTACAATAGTCTTCTTTCAGGTTATATGACTTCTCAGATGCAGACCGGACATGGTGTACTATGACAAGAAGGTCAACTACTTGATACAACATATATATTGGTGCAAACTGTGTGTCATGGTCCTCACGAAAGCAAAACATTATTGCTAGATCAAGTGCTGAAGCTGTACGATACTGACAATAGCTGCCGCTGAGATTGCATGGATAAGCTATATTTTGAAGGAAATTGGAGATTATGTTAAAGTGACTCCTACTCTATTTTTTGACAACTTAAGTGCTTTATACATGACCACAAATTTTGTATTACATACTAGAACTAATCATCTAAAACTAGATTATCATTTTGATAGGAAAAAGGTAGCTCAAGGGCAGCTTGTTACTCAATTTGTTAGATCAAAGGATCATTTGGCACAAATTCATACCAAAACTTTGGGCAAAGACCTGTTCAAGTTTTTTTG
Organism: Capsicum baccatum var. pendulum; assembly: GCA_030864225.1. Lineage (NCBI taxonomy): Eukaryota > Viridiplantae > Streptophyta > Magnoliopsida > Solanales > Solanaceae > Capsicum > Capsicum baccatum. The sequence continues at coordinate 83,381,032 of CM061552.1, forward strand.
AAATAAGTTAGGTGTGGTGGATTCATCACCCTCTAGCTTGAGAAGGAATGCTAAAGATCATATAGATAATAATCATGTAAATGTTGATAATTATCATGTAGATATTGTTCAATATAAGAGTCCTTGTAAGGACTCAATTGTACAAACCTACTAGAAGTGTTCAACTAGACTTGTATAGCTACTTTATAGGATAAAACACCTGTATATAGGTGTATGGACATCAATAAAAAGTAGTGTTCTTAATTCTTCTAAAAGTCCCCCAACCTTTACTCCAAATCCCAACTACACACCTATACTTACGGGGTCCATAGGATCCCCTAAACTATTTAAAACTGAAATTATAACATCCCTAAAGGCCGGCATGGCAAAGAGAGTGCGTTTCACTCTCTCTGAGAGAGTGAGCACAAAATTAGTTATTAAAATTTTATTTTTAATATTTTTTATATAAATATATATAATTTTGATTATTATTTTTTCTTATTCATTTTCTTTTGTCTTCTTCTTCTTCTCTTTCTCAAAACAAGAAAGTTCAAGAATTCATTAATATTAAAGAAAAAAAATGATTATTTTTTTATAGTAAAAATAAAAAATTACATGGTAGTATTACGTGGCATTACATGGCACACACATGGTGCTCACTCTCCAATACACATGTGGGTGTGAGTTTTTAAGTGGATAATAATTTCAGTTTTAAATAGTTCATGGGGGTCATAGAACCCCCGCAAAATATAGGTGTGTAGTTGAGATTTGGAATGAAGGTTGGGAGACTTTTGACCATTTTCTCTACACCCCATAGGCAAATTTTTAAAAACTCATAGTTCCATAAACACTAAATAAAAATAAATAAATAATATCCATATCATATATCTTAAGAAAAGAATAATGCTATATATAGCTTCAATGTAATGCATGGTAGCAACTCCATAAGGTAACTGAAATTTCAAATTACCGTCTTTTCATGTTTCAAGTTGTCAAAAGCATTATAAAACATATATATTTATAGACATGTCTTAGTTTGCAACAGCTGATTTTAGAGGAAATTTGAAATGATGTTTCTTTCTTTCTTTGTTACTTATGTATTAAGGAGAACTTCTTACTTTTTCTCCTACCAATTAATTTTGCACTTTACGTGGGTAAGTAAAAAGTTTTTTTCGATATTATAGATTTCTCTTACAGATTTGAATTAATGCAGCAACTTCTATACAAAAAATCACTATGATTGCTACATATTTTAATGAAATTTAATATATGAGATGAAACATGATTAATTCTTTACATAAAAAATAGAAAAAAAATAAAAGTAAGATAAATAAGATTCTAGGTCTTAGCACTATATGTCACATCACCATTATGACTCTGCTCTCTCTCTATATAGAGATAAATAGATTTCAAACGAATATTGAGTATTAAATAATGAGAGAGAAAGGGGATCGAACAATGAAACACAAAGATAATTGAGGCTTGCTTAAATGATTTAACACCTTTATTATCGATATAAGTTAGGAATTTAAATCATACTGAAGAAAATAAGTGAAAACATTATTAATCTCTTGATGCGGGTAATTTTATTTGTCACTTTTTTTAGCCTATCAATTTTGATTGATTTGATCTTGATAACAACAACAATAACAACAACAACAACAAACCCAGTATATTCCCACATCGTGGGGTCTGGGGAGGGTAGAGTGTACGCATCCATACCACTACCTCTAAAGAAGTAGAGAGGCTATTTTCGATAGACCCCCGGCTCAAGACAAATGACAGTATATATAGAAAAAAATGCATGAAACATGATAAAATTACAAAGGTATGACATCCACAAAAAATATTGAACACTGCCAAACAAAGACACCAAAGCCATCCTACCTACTGCCTACGACTCAACCACACACCTTAGCCCTCTATCCTAATGTTTTTCCTCCATACCTTCCTATCCTGGGTCATGTCCTCAGTCAGCTGTAACTGCTTCATGTCACGTTTAATCACTTCCCTTCAGTATTTCTTTGGTCTTTCCCTACCCCTTTTGAAATCGTCCAAGGCCAACCTCTCACACCTACGAACCGGCGCATCCATGCCTCTCCTCATCACATGGCTAAACCATCTCAACCTAACTTCCCGCAATTTATCCTCCACCGACACCACTCCCATCTTCTCCCGAATACTCTCATTCCTAACCCTGTCAGTCCTTGTAAAATCACACATCCAACGCAACATCCTCATTTCCGCCACCTTTAACTTTTGGATATGAGAATTCTTAACCGGCCAACACTTCGCTCCATATAACATAGCTGTCCGGACTATAACTCTATAGAATCTGCCTTTCAGTTTGGGGGCACCTTCTTATCGCATAAAATTCCCGAAGCGAGCCTCCATTTCATCCAACCTGCCCCAATACGGTGAGAGACATCCTCATCTATCTCTCCATTCCCCTGAATCGTAGACCCAAGATACTTAAAACTATCCCTCTTGCAAACCGCCTGGGAATCCAACTTCACTACCACCTTCTTCTCTTGCCTCGAGTCACTAAACTTGAACTCCAAGTACTCCATCTTAGTCCTACTCAACCAAAAACCTTTAGGCTCCAGGGTTTGTCGCCAAACCTCTAGCTTATCATTAACACCTTATCGCGACTCATCAATCAAAACTACATCATCCGCAAAAAGCATACACCAAGGTACCTCGCCTTGTATGATCCTCGTCAACACATCCATCATCACGGCAAAAAGAAACGGACTAAGAATCGATCCCTGGTGTAATCCAGTCAAGATCAGGAAATGCTCGAAATCTCCTCCCACTGTCCTTACCCGAGTCTTCGTCCTCTCATAAATATCCTTAATTGCTCTGATGTACACCACAGGGACCCCTCTTGCCTCCAAGCATCTCCATAGAACCTCCCAGGGACCTTATTATACGTTTTTTCCAAGTCAATAAACACCAAGTGAAGATCCCTCTTCCTCTCTTTATACTGCTCTACCACTCTTTGCACTAGGTGAATTGCCTCAGTCGTGGAGCGACCAGGCATAAAACTAAATTTATTCTCTGAAATAGACACAATCTCCCTTAACCTCTATTCCACCACCCTCTCCTATATTTTTATGGTGTGACTCAACAACTTAATACCCCGATAATTGTTGCAACTCTGGATATCACCCTTGTTCTTATATAAAGGGGTCATCGTACTCCATCTCCATGCCTCAGGCATCTTAGTGGACTTAAAAATAATGTTAAACAAGTTGGTCAGCTACCTCAACCCTGCCCCGCAAGAAAACTTCCAAAAAACTATCGGAATGTCGTCGGGCCCCATCGCCCTGCCCCTTTGAATCTTGCGAATAGCCTCGCTAACCTCCTCTATCTTAAAACGCCGACAAAATCCGAAATCGCGATACTCCCCGGAGTGCTCCAACTCCCCCAACACAACACCTCTATCCCCCTCATCATTCAGGAGCCTATGAAAATACGACTGCCATCTTTTCTTAATGAGGGCGTCTTCCACCAAAACTCTGTCATCCTCTCCTTTAAGGCACTTCACTTGGTCCAGATCCCGACCCTTCCGCTCTTTAATCTTGGCAAGCCTAAACAACCTCTTTTCCCTGCCTTTCTCCTCTAACCCCTTATACAGACTCACAAATATTTGATAACAATAAAAAAATATTTGAGGAAGGCTTGCTTGTTAGATAAATTTGACGCCTAGTTTTTAATATTTATTAGAATATTTTTTTTAAAAAAATATCTAAATAGAAGTCTTTTGTTCTTAACCTAATAAAATGACATGGTGTTGAATCAGAATTGAAAGAATGAATGTAGCAAATGTAGTTTTGCTGAAATAATTATGGAACTAAAATGAAAAGAAAATTAAAAAGGGTTAAAATTAAAAGGATAATACATAAATTTCACTATAGAGCAAATGATTTGATCTCAATAACAGTAAGGATTGTTTAGGAGAAGGGTTGTTTGTTAGATACATGTGATGTATAGCTTTTCTTATGTATCAGGATAATTTTTTAAATCTCCAAATAGTAGCTTTTTGTTTTTAACCTAATAAATGCTATGGTGTTGAATCAGAATTGGAGAAGTGAAAGTGGCAAATATTATTTTTGGTGTAAAGATTTTTGGATCAAAATATAAAGGACAATACATGAATTTCACCATAGAGCAATATCTTTATGTTCACGACGTAATCTTTATTGTCAAATTTCTTGAAGTTATTTGCTTGTTTTCGATAATTTATGATTGCTGCAAATTGACTCACATACATTTTTTGTGTCTTTTACAAATAAAGTAAAATCTCTGTTGTTAAAGGTAGGTCAAGCTCTTGTCATTTTAATAAAAGATGTCTTTCCATTGATAATGAAACAATGGTTGAAAATGAAATTTTAAAGCACACTAATGTAGATGTCAAAGTTCTTGTGATATCTTGTATCAATGAGCTTGGTAGAATTTCTGCTCCGTAGCAACCTTATGATGATGAACTAATGAAGCTATTTAAGATATAACATTCTACTTGTTGTTTTGTTTTTCTAATACACATGAGAGAGATATGCGCACATTCATAAACTAAATTAGATAATGCCAATTTCTCAAACTTTATATTTATTACCATTTGCTGTTTTTGTGCTTGTATTGAAAAATCTCAAGAAAAATTTTAAACTTACTGTAAGGGCATGTGAAGAGTTGTCCCATTCAGGTCATTGTTATCATAAGATTGTGAATGTTATTCAAATTGTGATAGAAGTCAAAATCTGTGTGATGTTAATGGACCTTGAATATGATGCATTACTTATAGAGATATTCCAGATGTTTCTCAAGATCATCAAGTAACTTAGTAAATCTTTCCTTCTAGTGATATGTTTATTGTTGCAGAAGAAAAGATTTGCTAAGTTACCCGATGACTATGAGAAACATCTGTAATATCTCTACAATTAATTCATCATATTCAAGATACAACAACATTATGCACGCCTTGACTTCTGCTACAGTTTAAAAAACATTCACAGCCTTATGATAAAAGTGGACTAAATGAGACAACTTTTCAAATATCCTTATAGAAAATTAAATTATTTTTTTGAGATTGTTTTTCAATACATGTGCAAAAAAAAAAAAGCAAAAGATAATAGATATAAAGTTTGAACAAGCGGCATAATTAGCTACTCTAGTTTTTATGTGTGTGTGTTTCTCTCTTGAAATTATTAAGAAAACAAAACAATAAATAGAATGGTATATCTTGAATACCTTCATTAGTTCATGTTATAAGATCTCAAAAAAACAAATATTCTACAATGAGAGAGAGATATGTACACATGAGAGAGATACACACGTGCATAAACTAAATTAGATAATGCCAATTTCTTAAACTTTATATTTATTACCTTTCGCTGTTTTTGTTCTTGTATTGAAAAATCTCAGAAAATTTTTAAACTTACTATAAGGGCATGTGAATAGCTGTCCCATTCAGGTCGTTGTTATCATAAGATTGTGAATGTTATCCAAATTATGATAGAAGTCCAAATCTGTGTGATGTTAATGGACCTTGAATATGATGCATTTTAGATAGATATTTCAGATGTTTCTCAAGATCATCAAGTAACTTAGTAAATCTTTCCTTCTAGTGATATGTTTCTTATTTCAGAAGGAAAGATTTGCTAAGTTACCTGATGACCATGAGAAACATTTGTAATATCTCTACAATTAATGCATCACATTCACGGTCCAACAACATTACACAGACCTTGACTTCTGCTACTGTTTAAAGAACATCCACAATCTTATGATAAAAGTGGCCTAAATGAAACAACTCTTCAAATATCCTTACAGTACATTAATTTTTTTTTGAGATTATTTTTCAATACATGTGCAAAAAAAGGCAAAAGATAATCAATATAAAATTTGGGCAAGCGACATTAGCTACTCTAGTTTTTATGTGTGTGTGTTTCTCTCTTAAATTTATTAAGAAAACAAAATAATAAATAGAATGGTATATCTTAAATACCTTCACTAGTTCATGTTATAAGATTGCACCAAAACAGATATTCTACAATGAGAGAGAGATACACACATGTGCATAAACTAAATTAGATAATGCCAATTTCTTAAATTTTATATTTATTACCTTTTGCTGTTTTTGTGCTTGTATTGAAAAATATCAGAAAACTTTTAAACTTACTAGAAGGACATGTGAAGAGCTGTCCCATTCAGGTCGTTATCATAAGAGTGTGAATGTTATTTAAATTGTGATAGAAGTCAAAACCTGTGTGATGTTAATGGACCTTAAGTATGATGCATTACTTATAGAGATATTCCAGATATTTCTCGAGATCATCAGGTAACTTAGTAAATCTTTGCTTCTAGTGATATGTTTCTTGTTTCAGAAGGAAAGATTTGTTAAGTTACCTGATGACCATGAGAAACATTTGTAATATCTCTACAATTAATGCATCACATTCAAGGTCCAACAACATTACACATGCCTTGACTTCTGCTATAGTTTAAAGAACATTCACGACCTTATGATAAAAGTGGCCTAAATGAGACAACTCTTCAAATATCCTTATAGTAATTTTTTTTTTTGAGATTATTTTTCAATACAAGCGCAAAGAAAAAGCCAAAGATAATGGTTATAAAGTTTTAGCAAGCGACATTAGCTACTCTAGTTTTTATGTGTGTGTTTCTCTCTTGAATTTATCAAGAAAACAAAAGAATAAATAGAATGGTATATCTTGAATACCTTCATTAGTTCGTGTTATAAGATTGCAACAAAGCATATATTATACAATCAGAGAGAGATACGCACACATGAGAGAGATATGCACACATGTATAAACTAAATTAGATAATGCCAATTTTTCAAATTTTATATTTATTACCTTTTGCTGTTTTTATTCTTATATTGAAAAATCTCAGAAATTTTTTAAACTTACTGTAAGGACATGTGAAGAGCTGTCCCATTCAGGTTGTTGTTATCATAAGATTGTGAATGTTATTCAAAATGTGATAGAAGTCAAAATATGTGTAATGTTAATGGACCTTGAATATGATGCATTACTTATAGAGATATTCCAGATGTTTCTCAAGATCATCAGGTAACTTAGTAAATCTTTCCTTCTAGTGATATGTTTCTTATTTCAGAAGGAAAGATTTGCTAAGTTACCTGATGACCATGAGAAACATCTGTAATATCTCTACAATTAATTCATCATATTCAAGATACAACAACATTACGCACGCCTTGACTTCTGCTACAGTTTAAAAAACATTCACAGCCTTATGATAAAAGTGGACTAAATGAGACAACTCTTCAAATATCCTTATAGAAAATTAAATTGTTTTTTTGAGATTGTTTTTCAATACATGTGCAAAAAAAAAAAAGCAAAATATAATGGTCATAAAGTTTGAGCAAGCGCCATTAGCTGCTCTAGTTTTTATGTGTATGTGTTTCTCTCTTGAATTTATTAAGAAAACAAAACAATAAATAGAATGGTATATCTTGAATACCTTCATTAGTTCATGTTATAAGATTGCAACAAAGCGTATATTCTACAATGAGAGAGATACACACACATGAGAGAGATACGCACACGTGCATAGACTAAATTAGATAAAACCAATTTCTCAAATTTTATATTTGTTATCTTTTGCAGTTTTTGTGCTTGTATTGAAAAATCTTCGAAAATTGTTAAACTTATTGTAAGGGCATGTGAAGAGCTGTCCTATTCAGGTCGTTGTTATCATAAGATTGTGAATGTTATTCAAATTATGATAAGAGTTCAAAATCTGTGTGATATTAATGGACCTTAAATACGATGCATTACTTATAGAGATATTCCAGATGTTTTTCAAGATCATCAGGTAACTTAGTAAATCTTTTCTTCTAGTGATATGTTTCTTATTTCAGAAGAAAAGATTTACTAAGTTGCCTGATGACCATGAGAAACATCTGTAATATCTCTACAATTAATGCATCACATTTAAGGTCCAACAATATTACACATGCCTTGACTTCTGCTACAGTTTAAAGAACATCCACAATCTTATGATAAAAGTGGCCTAAATGAGACAACTCTTCAAATATCCTTACAGTAAATTACATTTTCTCTTGAAATTGTTTTTCAATACATGTGTAAAAAAAGAAGAAGCAAAAGATAATGGATATAAAGTTTGAGCAAACGGCATTAGCTACTCTAGTTTTTACGTGTGTGTGTTTCTCTCTTGAATTTATTAAAAAAACAAAACAATAAATAGAATGGTATATCTTGAATACCTTCATTAGTTCATGTTATAAGATTGCAACAAAACATATATTCTACAATGAGAGAGAGATATGCACACGTGCATAAACTAAATTAGATAATGCCAATATCTCAAACTCTATATTTATTACATTTTGCTGTTTTTGTGCTTGTATTGAAAAATCTCAGAAAATTTTTAAACTTACTGGAAGGGCATGTGAAGAGCTGTCCCATTCAGGTCGTTGTTATCGTAAGATTGTGAATGTTATTCAATTGTGATAGAAGTCAAAACCTGTGTAATGTTAATGGATCTTGAATATGATGCATTACTTATAGAGATATTCCAGATATTTTTCAAGATCATCAGATAACTTAGTAAATCTTACCTTCTAGTGATATGTTTCTTGTTTCAAAAGGAAAAATTTGTTAAGTTACCAGATGACCATGAGGAACATCTGTAATATTTCTACAATTAATGCATCATATTCAAGGTCCAATAACATTACACGTGCCTTGACTTCTGCTATAGTTTAAAGAAGATTCACGACCTTACGATAAAAGTGGCCTAAATGAGACAACTCTTCAAATATCCTTACAGTATATTATTATTTTTTTTGAGATTATTTTTCAATACAAGTGCAAAAAAAAAAAAAGCAAAAGATAATGGATATAAAGTTTGAGCAAGCAACATTAGCTACTATAGTTTTTATGTGTGTGTGTTTCTGTCTTGAATTTATTAGGAAAACAAAACAATAAATAGGATGATATATCTTGAATACCTTCATTAGTTCATGTTATAAGATTGCAACAAACTAGATATTCTACAAAGCTCGTTGATACAGGATACCATAGAAAATTTGAGATTCACAGTTGTGCGTTTTAAAAGTTTATTTTCGATGAACTTTTATTATCGATAGAGGAACATGTTTTATTGAAACGACAGGAGCTTAATCTATCTTTAACAACAGGGATTTTACTTTTTAAAAGACACAAAAAGTCTGAGAAAAGCAATTTGCAACAATCATAAATTATCAAAAATATGTAAACAACTTCAATAAATTACAAACACAGTCAATAAAGATTAAGTCACAAACATGAGATTGTTCTATATATGGTAGAATTCATGTATTGTCTTTTACCTTTTGATCTCAAAAAATCATTTACAACAAAAACAACATTTGTCACCTTCATTCCTCCCATTCTGATTCAACACATGTCATTTATTAGGTTTAAAACAAAAGCTATTATTTGGAGATTAAAAGAAATCATCTTGATACATTAAGAAAAATTAAACATCAAATGTATCTAACAAACAACTCGTCCCCTAAAAAGTTTTTATTGTTATTAAGATCAAATCACTTGCTCTATAGTGGAATTTATATATTATCCTTTTCATTTTAATTTTTTTTATAAATGTCCTTTTCATTTTAATTCCACAATCATTGCAGTCACATCTATTTCTTCAATTCTGATTCATCACCATGTTATTTTATTAGGTTAAAAATAAAAGGCTTCTACTTAGAGTTTTTTTAGAAAAAAATATTTTTTTATACATAAGAAAAAACTAGACATCAAATTTATCTAACAAACAACCTTTCATGTAAAAAGCTTTATTGTTATCAAGATCAAATCAATCTAAATTGATTTGGTAGAAAAAAATGGTAAAAAGAAATCATCCTGATACATAAGAAAAATCAGGCATCAAAATTTATCAAATAAACCATCTTTTTTCTTAAAAGAACACCATTAGTATAATTATTTGCTAGTTCTTGGATAATCGTAGCTAGTCCAATAAGTTGTTTATTTGTGTAGAAATCAGGTATCTCAATTCTAGGTATCTCCGATTGTCGTGTAATATCTTCTGGTATGATCATATCTCTGGTTAGTCCTATTTTTACAACTTGTATAACTGGTTTTATTTCGTCATATAATATCTCTGCTGGTGCAGTATAACACTTTATATAAAATAAATTTCTTTTTGTTATCCGTTTGTAGGTGGTGAATATCTTGTGTAATTCTTCCATAGCTGTTAATTATTCTCCGTCTTGGGTGTATATGGTGTTTAATAGTCCATAGTCAAAACAAGTTTTTACTAGGCTTAGGTTAGTTATGGGTAGTGCAATTAGCTTGTTATATCCTTGTAATTTTTGGGTTATATAGTTGGTGTTTGGTTCTCTGATATTTGTAGCTCTGGGTTAAGGTTTAGAAAAGTTTGTACTTTATAGATATTTTTTATATATTTCTGGGCTGTATAATTGTAAACTTTTTTATCTTGGTTTAGGCTATCTCGGTATGTGATAATTTGTGGGGGGTATGAACAAGTGGTCTTTTTGTGTTTTTGGTGTAAATGTTTTTTCAAAGATTTTATTCATATTCGTGTTCTGGTATCTTGGTCGACTAACTCCTTTGCTTGTACCTGCAGAAGTAGATTGATAAATGTTATGAGTTTTATGGAGTGTCCCAACGTCTCCTTCTAGCTCTGGAACTTTAATGTCTTCCGATCGACATAGCTCTGCACACTGCTGAGTTAGCTGATTTGTAGCTATAGACTTCAGTTTATCTTCATTAGTCTTTAGCTTTTCTATCTCATTACCCATACTGTCCACTTTCATTAAAAACGTAGTTAAGGTATTGAGTATTTTTTCTAGAGTATATTCTTCTATTATTTCAGTCTGTGTAGCTTTTTCTTGATATGTAATCTGCAATAACATTTTTGTTAGTACTGATTACTTCAATTATAAATGTGAAATTTAATATATTCAAGACTAGTCTTCGAATCTCTTTTGTTGTAACTGAATTTTGTATTTTCTTTGTTAACCACCAGCGTACCTGTGTATTATCTGTTCATACAATAAATTTGTTATATACAATATATGGCTCAAATGCTAACAAACATTTATATAATGAACATAATTCTTTCCTATTTATTTCTCATTTTATTTCTGTCTCGTTGAACGTACCTGAGTAGTATCTACAATGGTGTTTTATTTTTTCTGCTTCATATCGGTATTTAAGTACTCCTTCATAACTATATTCACTAGCATCTGCTTCTACTATGTATATAAATTTTCTATTTTCATCTGGAAATTGTAATTTTGGTAATTCTTTACAAAGTAATTTTATTTTTTGAACTTGTTTTTTATCTTTTTCATTATAGTTATATTCTACCTCCTTCTTTAATTTTTTCTGTAGTGGTTTTAAAGTTTCTACAAAATTTTGGAATATATTCTCTTACTTGATTTACTAATCCTATTGTATCTAATTCTTCTTTCGAATTTATTATTTTTTGTACTATATGTTGTTGCATTTTTACACCACTTTTATCTATTTGTATTCCTAAAAATTCTATTTGATTTTTCATAATTTCAGCTTTCTTTTCGCTTAGACTTATTCCCGATTTTTCTATTATATCTGTAAACTATTCCAATAATTTTAAATGTTCTTCTTTGATTTTTGTATATAATAATATATCATCTATGTATACTATACAATTAGATAATTGTTTAAAATAATTATCCATAAAATGTTGATATCTACCTGGTGCGTTTTTATATCCAAATGGTAATACGTTCCATTCATAAAATCCTTGTGGTACCGTAAATGCAGTTAATTCTTTAGATTCTTCTTCTAACTTTAGATGGTAAAATCCTGATTTACAATCGAATTTGCTAAAATAATTATATCCTTCTATTTGCCTTATTTTCAATATCTTATTTGGTATTGGATAATTATATGTTATAGTTTTTGCATTTAAATTTTTATAATCAATAACCATCCTACTTTATCATCTTTTTTGTTCACTATGTTTATTTACTATAAATGCTGGACTATTATGTTTACTATTACTTTTTTGTATATATTATTTTTCTAATAATTCCTCTATATGCATTTTAAATTCTTTTAATTCGTCAAAATTATATGTTAATGGTTTTTGGGTTATTATACTATTTTTATCTATTAATTCAATTTTTATGGTAGTTTTATGTTTTTTCCATCCTTTTAATGGATCTTCACTATATAATTGCTCTAATATTTTCTTAATTATTTCTATCTTATTTATTGAAAATATAGTTATTTCTGTTTTATTTATCGAAAATACTACTAGTTCTATTGTATCTTCATTATTTTTTATATTTTCTAACTTTTGTATAATTTTTTCACTTCCTTTTATCCAATCAGTTTTCTTTCTTATTTTATTATTAACTCTTTTTGCTCTTACTTTCTGTTTGCATGGTGTTGTAAACCACTAGTCTGTTCTAGTTATTATATGTGGGTATAATTTATCTAAAAATGGCATTCCTAAAAGTATATCTTTTGATGTTAGTTCATAATTATAAATTTCTTCTATTGTTAATATCTTATCCCATACTTGTATTTTTACATTTCTAGCTTTATAAGTAATTAAACTTCCTTCATTATTAAATCCTTTAACTATTATTGGTGTTTTTAATTTATCCCATTTACTTTGTGGTGAGCAATTATATCTACATAAATTAGCTTCTGCTTCTGTATCTATCATAGGCGTATAATATCTACTATCCTTCTACTACTATCTTCATTAATACATATATTTTCATTTTATGTTAAGGCTCTTCTTAAGAATAATTTTTCTTTGTTATATGTTAAGGTTAATTGTGTATGTTCTATATTATATGGTTTTACTTGTTCTAACCATTTTATCCCTAATATTATGTCTACTTTTTGCATTTCTTCCTTTACTTCAAATTCTATTTTTATTTTTCTAACTCTTATTATTATTTTTTTTTCTGCTATATTTTTACTATTTATTAAACTTCTTGGTAGATCTGGGCACATATTATTATCAGTTTTTATTTCTTCGTTTTTTACTAGATATTTTGCTATATAATTTTCTTCTTGTCCTGTATTTAAGAGTATTAAATATTCTTTTTTATTTATTTTTTCTGTTATGTAATCATTTACTATTTCTAAATCTTCTTCTATATCTATGTCTCTATAGCTATAATCCTTATAATCTATTGTTTTTACAATTTGTTCGAATGAGCTTTCTATTCGTATTTTGTTAATCTTATTTTTTCCTGTTATTTTATGTTTTGTTGTTAATACATATAAATTTTTGCATCTTGCTATAAATATTTTACTTTCTGGGGTTAATTCTATTCCTGATATTTTCCAATATAATACGAGTGATTTATCTATATTTTTATCTGTTACCGCTACTGAATAATTTGCACTTATTATAAATTTAAATTTTTGGTATATTAAATTTCCTTTTACGGCAGTTATTATGCTTTTTTCTATAGGTTTTATAATTCTATCATCTGCTAGGTATAATTCTATCGGTGTATCTATTCCTTCTCTAAAACATGCTTTTATTAATATCTCTGTACCTCCAAGGTGTACATATTTTATTGGATCTCCTTTACTTTTTATATCATTTATCTCTTTATTAATTATTCTTTTTGTTACTACTGGTATACTAGCTTTGCCTTTTGCATATCTACAGTCTATTACATGTTCTTTTTGGCATACTACATAATATTCATCCTTTTTCCTAGTAAATATATTTTTTATTGTTGGTATTTTAAATATTTTTTCTACACTTAAATTTAATTCTTTTCCTTTTATTTCATCAAATATGTTACTATCCAATATTATTTTTTGTTCCGTTCCTTCATCATTTAAATATTCTTCCTTTGTTATTATTTTAATATCTTCTTCAGTCATTTGATTCATCTATTTCACTATCTATTTCAGTATCTGTTTCGTTCTCTGAAATTTCATATATACTATCCTCACTTTCTAATTCATAATCTATATAATCTATCTGCATAAATTCTGTATTATCTATTTTTATTTCTAATATTTTTTTGTTTTTTGGATTTTTAGGTAATTTACAATCTCTAGCTAGATGTCCTAACTTTCCACAATTGTAACAAGTACATTCTTTTATAAATTTCTTCTTTCTATATGGTCTTTTGTATTTATAATTTTTTACATAATATCTTTTTCTTGGTTTCTTATATTTATATTTTGATTTTTTATATTTCTTATATTTCTTATGTCTTTTTCTTTTCTTATAATATCTTTCTTCACATCCAAATTGAGGTGCTATTTTATTTTTGCAACATGCTAAATTTCTTATTAATGTTTTTTCCATTTTTAATTCTTCTCTATATTTTTCACATAAGTTTCTATACCATTGTTGTAAAAATTTTATTCTTGCTCCTAACGTATCTACTATTTTTGCTTCTTCCCAACTTTTTATTATCTTTGAACTAAATGGTTCGGGTAATTTATTAAAATATAATTTTCTTATTTCTTTATTTTCTTCTATACTATATGCTCATTTATAATAATATTCTTTAAATGCACAAGTATATTCATCTATATAACACATATTACATATTGCTAATTTTAACATTAAATTCCTATTTGTATCTTTTTCTTCATCTTGTTCTTCTTCTATTGTTGTCATACTACCAAATTCATCTTTTATAGCTGTTTCATATTTTTTTAATAATTCTATAGGTGTTAGTTTAGTTGTTGTTGATGATGTTCCTTCTATAGCTTTATTAGCTCTTAATACTTTCTTGCTATTTTCAGTTAAATTTGAAAACCATAGTTTTACTGATTCTATTAATGTTCTTTCTATATAGTTAAGAATATTAAATATTCTTTTTCATTTATATCTAATTTTGATATTTCATCTTTTTGTATAACTATTGAATTTTCACTAACTCCGGCAAATATATTATAATGTAGTCTTTCTATTCTTATTTTTAATTCTTTACGTTTTTCAGAAATAATTTGTTTTAATTCTTTGTATTATTGTACTTTATTCATTTAAACCATATTTATAATATCTTGGTGGATATCTAAATCTAATTTTATCATAATTAGGTGGTATGTGTTTCATTCTCCTAGATTTTAAATGGATTATTAATTTTGCTTCAATACTAGATATTAATGTAATTAGGTAGGCTAATTTTTGTGGGTTTTCTTTTATTTTATTTAGACTTATATATTCTGAATAATTACTAATTAAAGATTCTTTAATTTTTCTAAAAACTTCTCTATTTTTAAATGGTCTTCTCATAATTAATTCAAATTAATTCAATAAACATATATAAATTCTAATAATTCTAACATATATCTCACTGCTGTACTTTTTAAATTACTGGGCTCTGATACCATTTGTAGGGAGGTGCGAATAACTAATTTATTATATGTGTAATGAATCTAAAGTTTTTTATTTAAATTGTATTTTTATTTTATTATATGTACAAATAATTTTTTTTTGTACATTCAGATGTTGAAAAACAAACAGTCTTAGTCATTCAGTTTTCAGATCTAGAGACAACATCTTAATCATTTAGACGTGCATTCAGAGTCAGACGTTTGAATCTTAAAAAAACAAGTGCAGCCTAAACACCATGTCACCAATTTTCTAACTATTTTTATTTTCTTTTCTAAAATTTGTTTACTTTTTTATTTTAAAAAAAATATAAACTAATAATTAAAGAAAAGAAAAAAACGTGTTTATCCAAAAAGAACCTTTGGGTTTCTTCAAATAAGGAACTTACACTCTTCGTCACTACCGTTGGCTTGTTGAATTTAAAATTCAGAACCCACAAACTTTAAATTCTGACTTCGTCTCTAATCACCAATAACTTTGTCTGCCACATAGTACATTGTAGTCACTAGTCAACTTCAGAGGCGAAATTAAAATTTATACATTATAGTTTATTGGTTCAAAAACAAGTAAATGAATTCATAACTCGTTTTTGTTCTTCCAGTACTTTTGTTCCCATGAGTCAACTTGTTTGATTGAATTTTCTTTTGTATCAAGAATAGAGTGAACATCTGCAGGACTAAAGGGGGGTGGCATGCTGCAAGGTATCGCGTCCGAGGGGCCTTCAACCATAGATTCTAACATGAATTTCTTTGTGATTCCTTCAGCTGGGCATGCCATTGCCTCTGAACAAAGCTCAATTGCATTTTCAGGTATAGTGGGCTTGTATTTCAAGAGCTTTGAGTACTCATTTAGGAGATGGAACATGTAGTCGTATACATAATCCATTTTGAGTTGTTCTTGAATGAAGTCGTTTGCTGTCTTTCCAATCGCCTGAGCCTATTTTGTTCACCAAAGAAGTAGTCAAACATGAAAAACAATGATAGAAAAATTAACATGAGCTTAAATGATGAGAGAACTGGCGTTAGAAGTAAATGTATGTTGTTCGGTGGGTGCAGTGCTTGACATGCTTAGCGGTGGCAAACGGGCGGATTGAATTGTATTTGGATGGGTTAAATATGAATCGAGCAAAAATGGTTTGGATTGGATAAATATAAAAATGGTTTGAATCCCACTTTACCTCATAAAATCAAAAACTTAAAATTTCTATATCATATCAATTTGACTTTTTCCCGTTTCTTTTTTTTTTATAAAGTTTTTTCTTTTTATTTTTTTTTCTTTTCTATATATAGCCTCTAATTTTTTTTCCTCTCTTCTGTTTCTACCATTTGCTTCTCTTTCTTTTTTTTCTTTTTAGTCTCGTTTTGTTCCAGTTTTTTTTTCACTTCTTTCTTTTTTTTTCTTTTCTGATTTATTTTATATTTTACATTTTTTTATTTTTGAAGAATATGATTAAATCGAGTACAAATTATGAATGATGACTGAGATATCATAATCATTCAAAATATTTATGTTTATCATCATTTTTTTTCTTTTTTTTTTCCCTTTTCATTTTTTTGTCTTTCTGATTTTTTTGTATTTTATTTTTCAATTTTTTCTTTATGATTTTTCTCTCTCTTCTATCTCTAACTTCTACCTTTTTTTTTTCTTTAATGTTTTTTTTATTTGTTTTTTATGATATTGAAAATACCATAAGCGAATATTGGTTTATATTCGCCCAACATTTATTATTTTTGTAAGTACACTTAAGTGAACTCCACCTAATGAACAGATACAGAGATAGTATCCAGAAAGAACTTGGAATTACATTCGTCAAACCAAATATTTTTAGCAGTTACAAGAAGTACACAAATCAAGGTTTCTACGTACTTCCTGCCTTGCCTTACCTTGAGCTCCTCGCTTCGTGCCTTACTTCTGCTCTAACGAGAACTCTAAGATGAGGAAGTTAGAAGTCGAATTTGAAGTTGGACTTTCCCATAAATCGAAGTCTATGTGGATCCTTAGCCATATATGAAATGGAATAAAGATGGACCGAACTTACTTAATACAATTGTATATTTGTATTTGTTTTTTAGACTTCAAGCTCATATTTGTATTTTATAATTTGCACCGTCACATTTATATAATTCACACTTATATTTTATATATATAGATACAAATTATATTTTATTGATATAAATTGAACAATACAAATAATAAATTTATTTGAAATATATAGTATGATACAAATAAATTTAAAGTAAAAAAATATATAAAATATAAAATGCAATGACAAAAAAAAAAGATGAGGAAAAGAATATAAAAAAGAAAAATGACAAAAATAAAGAACCAAAAATGAAAAAGGTAGAAATGGAAATACAAAAGAAAAAAAAGAATGCGAAGAAAAAATAAATAAAATTGAAAAAGAAAAAAAATTGATGAAAAATAAGAAAGAAAAAAGTGTAAGAAACGAGTAAAAAATAAGTGAAAAAAATAAAAAAAGTAAATTAAAGGAAAAAAGAAAGAAAAAATAGTAAATTAAAGGAAAAAAGAAAGGAAAAAAAAGAGAAATAAAAAATAGGAAAAAATAATAATAAAGGGGAGAGACTATATATAGATTATATTTAATTGATAAGAGATGCTATGAACTGTATAGGCTAAAAGAGATAATTAGAAGTTTATATTTATTAACCCATGTAGGTTTCAAACGAATACGAATGATGAAATAAGAATGATAAAGGAGAAAATGAAAAAAAAAATACAAAGAAAAAGAAATTAAAAAAAAAATAGATGAAAAGATGAGAAAGAAAAAAAGAAATTATAAGAAACGAGTAAAAAATTAAAAAATAAAATGCAAAAGAAAAAAAAAGTAAATTAAAGGAAAAAAGAAAGTAAAAACAAAAAAGAAGAAGAAGAAAAGAAACTAGAAAAGAAGAAAAAAAAAATTTAAAGCATAGGTGGGTGATCTTTGTATTTAAATGAGTACCATTACCCATTTTGTCCATATTCATATGAGCTTTTAAAATAAGTTCAAGTCCATATTTACCTATTTGAAATATGGATGATCCAATTCAATAAATACGAATTAAATAGACTCTTTTCATAAATATGAGCTGAAAGTATCACCCTAGTGCTACATGAACATTTGAATGCTTGCTTAGACAAAGCTGTATCTAAGGTTCAACTATTATGCGTTCAAAACTTAGTATTTGCTGAATTTCTAATGATTTCTCACATATACACATATGCTCCGTTTAAAAAAGAGTGTGCTAGCAGAAACGTGAAATAAATAACAAGAGAAAGAATACAAGATTTAACATGGTTCAAATTCGAATGATCCTATATTCATCATGCTTTACTCATGCTTCAAGCAAAATCTGTTCGGACCGAAATAATCAGGTGTCATGCGGAAGCTAGCAAAGCAAATCTTGGAAGACACCACATAAGAAGTTAAACGAGAAACACCTAAAGAGACAAAATATTTAACGTGGTTCGATCGATAGACCTACATCCACAAAAGGAGATGAGCAATCCACTATATCAAAGAGAGTACAAACTGTCAAGATAGACAACCTCACACAATTCATTCAGAATAAAAACGGTTCTCACAAGTGATGTCGTAACACTTCTGTCAAACAAATCTTCCCTCCAAACAATACTATCAAACCCCTAGGACTACATTGTGGATGCTACCAAATTAGAAGAAAGGAGTCTCTGTTTATAAAGTCAATAACATTTTCCTACAAGAACAAGGATTAGCCAAATATGGAGAATACGTTTTTTTTTTTTCCTAAAGAGAAACCCAATTATGGTACGAAAAGGAAAACCCAATTTTGATAAGAAAGTTGGGACAAACACCAACATAATATAGGTATGGAGAATACATTATACACTCATACAGATAACATTTCAAATTTTCAATGCTCAAGTGTATCAACTATTTCTAGAACGATGCCAATAAGATGACTTTATCAATTGAAGTTTCAGCCTCTCGGGTGGAAATGACAGTAAAACGTGAAATAGCTTACCTCTTGTTCATGAGTATTTCCCCAGTCAACAGCATGCTTGATAGATCGGCATTTGTCATTATCTTTTATGGGCCAGTAATGCTTCATCGGCATCAAACCTCTACTATAAAAATCGTAGTATTGGGGTTTTATAAGTAAAGTAACAGAATCACAGGCCAAAATGTATTTTTCACTCACGGACCATGTCTGTCCTTCTACATAAATCTTGTATCTGACATAATTGCACAAACAAGAAAAAATAAATTAAATAGGACAACATTTATGATGATATAGAAGGGACATGTTAACGAAAAACAAATTCATTTTCATACCTGTGGATGCATTGACTAGCTAAATCTGAATGCTTGAACCCATGCTTCAGTTCTTGACTCCAGTCCTACATGTACATGTTCCACATTCATCAGTAAAATTTATTTTACATTGTACCTTCTGTATTGTATTCCTGATGAAAAACATGGTTACATATGTTGCATAACAATATACCTGACCATAAATACGTGCACCTGTGTCCTGTTTTTCTGAAGCATTGCACTTGCGCAGATCCTTCCTGCTTAAAGCAACATATAGATTGCCCTTCCAGTAGGCATACCGTTCTCTATCCGTCCATTTTTTTTTCTGATTCGCTTTCTTTAACTCCTTTGACATTGTCTCCCAAGGCCTTATATTAGTCTCTGTCCTAAACAATATTTTTGAAACAAAAAAGAGATCAGGTTCGTTAAAACTGTTTAGTACGTTACCATATCAATATTGCAAGTAAACGGCTAGTGTACCATCCCCAGAATGACCAATCTGGAAAAGCAATATCCAAACTCGAGTCACTTGAACAGTAATGAAACACAGGTGGAGGAGCAGGGGCCTTAGGACGTTGATAGAATTCGGTCTGAACAACTGTTGGGTCACCACAGTTGAATATAATGTCTAAGTCGGGCACTTTACCAGGGTACCTCCTTAACATTTGTAAAATGCCCCATAATGTAAATGTGTCTCGGCTTTGAAATGACTTCCTATAGGTTTCAACATATGCTCTCCCATTCACTATCACCAACCGGAATTCTGCATTACTTGTGGCTCGTATCAGCATTTCCTCGGTGATTCCTGTTTCTCCCCAAGGCCGTAGATCATTGTAGATCCAGCGGAAGTAATCTGGACATGTAGGCGGAAGAGTTGATAAAGAGGATCGATTTTGATGAGTGAACTTTGATGGGTAGTAAGAAGCAGGACAAGTCTTTGTGAGGTTCCCAAGTGTACAATTCAGTTGGATTTCCAGCTTCTTTTGGGGCTGTTTTGAGATGGCTACGGTTGTATCAGTGAGAATGGACTGTCAATTCAGAAGAATAAACCACATAAGCCTAAATTCAACAAGGACGAGATATGAATATTGAACAGTATCGACATATGGTGTAATGGACACAACCTACATGATCACAGGTACTTTATACAACAAACAACGTCCTATAATCACAAAATGATCAAAAACAGGTGTTTTTAAGTTTCACATTGGCACATAATAGTGAGTTTTTGCTATTATAGCAGTTTCCAAATGTAGCATATAATGTAATTAGTCCAACTAATTTGTTCCTGTTCTGCTCTAGCATCATTACAGAAAAATACAATGACTTGACACCACAAGGGAAATTTGCTTTGAACTAAAGATTGCCTTACTATTTTATCCCCATCTTGTAATATTGTTTCACGTGAGATTATTTTTTGTAATCCCTCCAACCAAACGACCACCACTATACGAAGGAGATTTTGCCTTGCAAGGATTACTCACCACCATATCTCTTTCAAGGGGAAAAACAATAGTAACAAAGAATAAAGGAAACCATAGAATTTAACAATTATGTATGAATTGAAGGACCCCAAATATAAGGCTTAATACATGCTGGTCAGCCAGTTAAATATGAAGATATTTCATTTAGACACTCAAATTAAATCTTGTTTGGATTGAACACTTTAATTCTTAATAAATTGTTTCAATTAGATATTTTTTATTCAAATATTAAATAAACTTTTATGTGTGTTATCATTCATATACTAAATAGTTAAGTTAATATTTCATCTCCTTTAATACTACACATCAACTTCAGGTAGAAAATATGAGTCTTTACGATTTATTGAGGTGAATGCGTATAACTAAAGGAAATGACATTTTTTATGTGGTTAACTTAACTATCTAATAGATGAAGAAGAACATGTTAAAAAAATTCAAATTTAAATAAAACATGTCCAATTGAAACACTTTACTTGGAATTGAGGTGTTCAATTGAAATATGACTTAGTTCAATTATCCAAATAAAATATCCCGACAAGTTTAAAAGATTGTTTATGTATTAAGCCCAAATATAAAATGACCATAATCTTTATGTTGTTATTCGATTGCAATAATTAATAGGTTATTGGCCTTTTCGGATTTTGATATTAGGATTGGAGGGGTCATAATCCAACAACAAATTATGCTGCTGGTCATATCCGTTTCACTAATCATATACTCCCTCTGTTTAAAAAAGAATAAACTACTTTGATTTGACACAAAATTCAAGAAAATAAAGAAGACTTTTGAATTTATGGCCTTAAACTAAAGTTGTGTTAAATGTACCAAAATGTTCTTTAATCTTGTGATCCTAAACATATCATGTGGAATATAATAACTTGGCCAGTTTGGTAGTCTAGGTTACCCTGCCTTACCAACCAAGGGACTACAAATTCCCACTAAAATGTCCAGCTATTTCCGAGATCATCTGATTTGGTTAAGTTAAAGTTCAGCTCCAACTTCTTTCTTTTAAAAAAATAAATATGATGTTCGAGCCAGTTTTTACACACATCGATTAATTTTAAATTATCTTTTCGTTGATGGTAACACTTGGATAACCTAATTTTGTACCGAAAGATACCTAAATTTCAAAAGCTTTATAGTCATAATAATATTATAACATGCTTAAAATCACATATTTCAAAATTTTTATCACTCTTTTATGTTTTACGTCCTGTCACGAATTGAAATGATTCAGTTCATGAGAAATTTTATCAAAATATTCTTAAAAAATATTTTCTTTATTTGATATGTTATATATAGCTATAAAAAGAAGGGAATATAATAATGCTAAAAACGTTATAAAAGAACAAATAAAGTAATTAAAACTTGATAAGAATTGAACGAATGTTGTTTTGATTTCTATATTAGTTCATTTCAGTCCAAGTTATTATTGATCCGTCCATTTACTAACTCAATCTATTTCGATTCATAACTCAATCTATTTCGACTCATTTAAATTCAATCAAACTCAGTCATTTGCCACCTCTACAACAAAAACTTGGCGTACTTATCACAAAATAATTGTTATTTCATTGTCTTGTACATCACGTTCAAAAATAATCATCATGTTTTGTTTTTCAAGAGTTTATTTAACTAAATTTTTAATGCAAAATTAGATTAGATCAGCTATATCTTTTACAAAAATCTAAATTTTCAAAATCTACGAGAGAAATACTATTATAAGTTACAACTTTTATCATATCAATTTAATTTAAAAACTAGAGTTTAAAATGTTGATAAATAGTCATATACTAATTTAGATCATCCCAACATAACAAAAGTATTATTCAAACAAATTTTAAAAACATGTGTGCCACACAAAATTATGAAAATGCATAATTACATTGGTGTTGTATCAATAAACCATGAATTTGGATATCGACAATCAAGAAAAATGAACTTACATTAATGTCGAAGGAAGAACGGAGAAAGCGTGTGTAGAAGATAGCTCCGATGAAGAGAAAAAGGAAGATTGAGATTGTTAGTGAAAATCTCACACTACTAGTATTAATCTTGCTGGCCATTAATGGACAAAATTATCTTTATCCACCATAAACATATAACTTGTTGCACCCTATAAACTCGTGAATATATTCTCTTATTATATATATGAGGGAATAAGCGGCTTAAACCGGCCCAAAGTCGACATGTCTGCTTCAGTTGCTTCAATTATGATTTTAATGTACCACTTCTAATTAATTATTATACGTCATTTATGTATTAGAATATTATAAGAGAGAATAAGCAGCTGAAGCAGGCTTCAATTGTGATTTTACTATATCACCCCTGATTAATTATTATAAGTCATTTATGTATTAAAAAATCAATAATATTTAATAAAAAATAAAATAGACCTTTATGACATGTCTGTTTCAACTACTTCAATCGTAATTACTATATCATCCCTAATTCGACCTCATGCCTGCTTCAGTTGTTTCAATTGTTCTATATTATTCCTAATTAATTATAACAAGTTATTTATGTATTAAAAAATTAATAATATTTAATAAAAAATAAAATAGATATTTATGACATATTTTTTTCAGCTGCTTCAACCGTAATTTTATTATATCACCCCTAATTAATTATTATATCCCTAATTAAATATTATAAGCCATTTAAATATTAAAAAAATAATAATATTTAATAAAAAAATGTAAAATAGACATAAAATGAAAATTAACTCTTGGTGTTTTAAATTAACTTAACGACTTATATGAGACTCTCTTAAAGTTTTTTCACAAGTATTTTTTTTAAAGTAATTCTCCTATATAATAAGTGACAATGAAGTAGCTAAACAGGCTATTCATGGTCGACATGTTTGCTTCATCTGCTTTAACCATAATTTTATTATATCACCTCTAATTAATTATTATAAGTTATTCATGTATTTGAAAATAATAATATTTAATAAATAAAGTAAAATAGACATTAATGACATGACTGTTTCAGCTTCTTCAATCGTGATTTTACTATATCACTCATAATTAATAATTATAAGTCATCTAAGTATTAAAAAATTAATAATACTAATAAAAACAAAATAAATATAAAATGATAAATTAACTCTCGATCTTTTAAATTAACTTGACGTTTTATATGGATCCATTTAAATTATTTTAACAGATATTTTTTATAATAATTTTATTATGTCACTTCCAATTAGTAGAATCGTAAGAAATTGTCTATGCTAGGATCCTTTTTTAGACACAATGCCTTTGCGTTATTATATAAAATTTATTTGATATATCCCATTTTTAACTTTTTAGCGTATGAAATGAATATTTTATCATGATTTAAAAGTTTTTCTTTTTTTGGTCAGAAAGGCTGTTCCCTGAAATTGAATACAATACTAATTATAGCTTTCACATATAATTAAGATACTTTATTATATAAAATTTATTTTATATATCCCATTTTTAACTTTTTAGCATATGAAATAAATATTCTATCATAAGATTGTTCCCTGAAATTGAATATAATACTAATTATAGCTTTCACATGTAATTAAGATACTCCCTCCATGCATCTTTTACTAGCCACATTACACTTTACAAAAGTTAATTTGAGAAAACTTCAAAGCTAAATTGAAGTAGATCAATTTAATATATTAAGTTTAAATTTAGATGTTTGAGAATTAAATGAAAAATGCTATAAGTTGCAATTTTTCTCATATTAATATATGATGAAAAATACATCTTGAGATATTGGTCAAAATCATGAAATTTGACTCTCGAAAAGCGAAATATGATCTACTTCAATTAAGAACTGAAGTTAAATTTTCATCATATAATAAGTAAAAGTTTATTTTGAAAAAATTTCTAAAATAAAATATATGAGAAAAATTCTAAACATATGGAACGTAATATATGAAACCTTTTTTTTATACAAAATCCAAAAATACAAGTTTTCTTTGTGCACTCCTAAATATATGTGAAATTACTAATATGCGGTAACCTTTTTTTTTTTTTTTTTTTTATATAGGAATAAACTCCCAAAAGGTTTTCTAATAGGCTTTTTCTTCCTTTTTGTTTTCCTTCTTAGGTCTTTTACTATGGTTTTGTGACATATATATAATCCATTATTTGTAATTGTGTGTCAATGTTAGAAAATTATGCACAATTGAAAGAATACTTCGTAATTTTTTGGGGGCGAGGGGAAGGGGAGTGATTGAAAGTTATAGAGTTGTCGAATTATTTGATTATCGGCTTGATATTAAATGTAAAAATTTGATGATTATGTATTCTTTGATTTTAATACAATTTGTATGATTTTCTAGGTCATGGCGCTTTATTATTATTATTATTATTTTATTTTATTTTATTTTGTACAATTTAACAGTTGTTCCTCAATGTACAAATTTGTTTGATATTCTCATCAATAGAACCACTGAGAAGCAGTTTTCTTTCGGGCATGGAAAAGAAGGTATGATACTATTCTTTGTTTGCAAATTAGAATATGTATCTCCCACTATTCTACTTTTATTGATAGTTTTATGCATGAGACCAACTGATAAGTGTAACGATCTAAAAATCTGATGAAATATATAAAATTATGATTTTATGTGATTTGACTATTTTACCCCTCCCCGTAGTTGTAATGTAATATTTCTGGAGTGCGGGGATGATTGACATGATTTTCGATGCATTTTGGTATCATTTATGTGATATTGTGGTTTTTGATGGCTTCGAAAGACTTATTTTGGACTTATGAGAATATCTTTTGATCCGTACGATCGATGGCCGAACGGACTGCGTCAGCAGCTCTGGAATGTTAATTTTAGGCTAGGTAAACCTTTGGTTTGGGTCCCGGTGCACCCGAGCTCATTTCGACCTATTGATCGGAAAGTTGAAAAATTGAAAATGTGGATCTAATATAAAATCCGACTTCGTCAGCAGATGCAGAATATCGAATTTAGGGTTTTAGCATGTTTGGTATGATTTTACGATTTTTAAATCTCATTTCGACCCTCGATTTGGAAAATTATAATTTCGGATTTCGGGGGTCAACTTTGTGAAAATGATATTTTTTAAAAATCTTGTATCGCCATCGTGTACGAAACATCGAATTTAGTATGGTTGCATAGTTCGTTTACATGTATCGAACTCTGAACGAATTTCGGACACCCCATCGAAGTCCGATCGGCCAAACATAAAGTTGTTATTGCAGAAAATCAACAATAAATAGCAGATTTTCACCTCTTTTTGACCCATTTTGCTCATTTTCATCTTACCTCTTAGGAGTTAAATCCTAAAATAGTGTGAGAGCTTAAAATTAAAGTTTGTGTGAGCTTGGAAAGATAGATTAACACTCATTTCATGGTTTTATTACGGATTTAAGGTAAGAATTCACTCTTTTCTTAGTAATTTCTTAATTAATTTCTCAAAACCCCAAAAATCTTAGGGCTTGATTTTAAACCCTATTTTTACTTATTTTCACTTGAATAATGTTTTTATCATATAATTACTAGTTTTCATCAATTTAACCTTCAAAACAACCCTAATTCTTGATCTTAACTCGGATTTTAAAAATTTTATCCGGTAAAGCTCAAAAATGATTTTTCTTCGATTTGAACCTCATTTTCACTCGATTTAACTTGATTTTTCAGCTGTAGGTTCCTAAAAATATGGGGAACATGTTTATGAAGTAAAGTTCTGATTTTTCCCTCTTTTTTGGAAACTCATTTTGGGGATCCATTTTGACCCTGAACCAAAAGTAGTCAAGACGAGTGTCGTTGGTTTTGTTTTGAAGCATAGATTTAATATTTGATTTTTTAGTAAAGTTCGGAATTATTCATGAAAAGTAAGGTCGAGGGTTCAAATGTAGTGGATCGATTTTGACTTTCGAGGTAGGTTATGGCTTAACCATTTCAGACTGGGTTGGGTAGTAAATGATGATACAAAATGCATGTTAAGGATGGAAATTAATCATGAAAAATGGTTATTTATGTGTTGTGCCCGTGTGGGCCCCTATGTGAGATGTAATTGTCGAAATTGAATTATTATGTGATATGTGTGACCATGTGGGGTTGTATTTGATATTAATAGCTTTGAATACATGTGAATAATTGTATTGTTAAGATGCTTAATATAGTACCATTGGTGTATTATGATGATATTCATACTTTATTTGGCATATGAGACATGTGGAAATTCGTGGATGAATCTGAAATAATGAGTGAATATTTGCTCACATGGTTGTGGAAATATATCATTGTGGTTGGTTGTGAAAATACACATTGTGATTGGTTTTGAGCATTAAATTCTCATAACATACTCATTCATGAAATATTGGTACCACCGTGGAAACATCTGAGAAACATTGGCAACATCTTTTTAAAACCCTCTCCGAGGGATGTGTCGGGGAGAATATATTGTAACACCTTATAAAACCCTTTTCGAGGGATATTCCAAAAATTATATATGAGATATGTGGATTGTATACACATTGACGAACCCTCCATGGGTCCTACGTCGGCAAGCTTTAGCTCCATAGGTGTATGCGGGGATTGTGCGATGATCCCAGAGGTTGTGCGACGATGATGTGTATCATCATCATCATCATATACATTGTACTTAGTTTATTATGTTATGTTGTGTTGTATTGACACATTGACTTATCATCTATGTATTTATCGTATCTTCTTTTACTTGCATTTGATGATTTTGTATATGCATGTTCCCCCTTGTTCTTCTTATATGTGATGTAATATGTAATTTTGTTCTATCTTGGTGTGATGTTGCAATATATGTGAGATATATTAAAACTGTTAGTGCAAGCGGTGTAGGCTACCGTTATGGGACATTTTCTAATTGTAGGTGACATGCCCTTAGTATATATTTTGTATGCTTTATTTACTACTTTGCTTGGTCGGTCTAAGATACCTATTGAGTACAAGTGGACCGTACTCATGCCTACTACGCCCTTTCGGTGCAGGTCCTACCTCTAGTGCGCCTCAGCTTGATTGACTCGGATGATTGTTGGAGCTTTTAAGATAGCGGTTAGACATTCATGCATCCGAAGTTCACCTCTTTCTATTGTAGTTATGTCTTTATTAGTATTCAGAGATAGTTATTATTTCTTTATGGTTATTTTTTTGATGTATTTGACTCTTGGATTGTATTAGTAGTTCTTACACAATTGCACCTAGTTTTGGGCATGATTGGTATTTTGGATAAGTTCTTTTCGCATTGTTATGATTACTTATATGGTTTGGCTTTGTTCTAGAAGCTTTACCTTGGGATATTTCTGTTTTTTCTACTTTTCGTATCAGTTTGGGTGATAGGCTTACTTGTCAAGGTACGCCGTGATAAGTACAATCACGACTCTCATTTTTAGGTCGTGAGAAATTGATATCAGAGAAGCCATGTTTCATTAGACTCAACAATGTAAGAATGAGATGTCTAATAGAGTCTCACGGATTGATACGTAGACGTCCGTATCTATCTTCGAAATGCTATATGATGTCTTTAGGAAAACTTTTTCATGTTATTCCTTATCGTATGAATTTTTTTATATCTTTTGTTCTGAGTTGTGTTTTACTCTTTCTGCGCGGATGGTGTGGCTTATACTACATATCAGTTAAGAGATGCTATAAGAAATTAGTGGATATCATTTGTCGGTTGTTGGCTAATTGATGCTCTTGAGTTGTCATGAGATCAGTTTATTGTATGCCTTTCTTGAGAGATTTGTGCCTTTCAATTTGAGAGATCGTATGTAGTATGAGTTTGATTATTTAGAGCAGGGCTCCACCGACAGTTGCTGAGTATGAGGCATGCTTCCACATCAAGTCCAAATATTTCTTAGATAGCATTTCCATCAGTTTGAGAAAATTCAAAAGTTTGTAAAGGGTTTGGATGTCTCCCTTTAGTTGGCTACATCTCAGATAGTTGTACTTGAGGCTCCTCTTTAAAGTATTATCGATCACGCTATGATTACAGAGGGTATTCTTCAAGTATCTCAGGGTGGCGCCAAGAAGGTGCACTATTTTTGTGAGTTCAGAGGTCAGTCTTCCTATGGTAGAGATTTTAGTAGTTCTCGTGGATAATGTAGGCCACTGTAGGTGGCCTTATAGAGTTCAGGTGTTGGACCTTTTAGTTCAACAGTTCCGGATGGTCGTTCGGGCCTAGTTGTGCATTCTTTCATTAAGACTGATCATAGAGGTTGCTATGTGTGTGATGAGATTAGCTATGTGGATAAGGAATGTTCTCGCTGTATGTTTAGAGCTACTCTTTTTTCACCTGTGAGAGGTAGGGGTTCTACTAAAAGTACGAGAGGTAGAGATGGTAGAACCAGTAGTTATGGTCGTGGGGGTACCCAGGCAGTTGGTGGTTATGGTCAGTGTTATATTATACCAACCAGACCTGAGGTAGAGGCTTCTGATGTTGTGATTACAGGTATCTTACTCATTTTTTTCAGACCTGTATCTGTATTATTAAATCCCAAATTGACTTTTTCCTATGTGTCTGTGTATTTTTCTTTGGGTTTTGATTTTTTTAGTAAGCCTCTTGCTATGCCTATTAGTGTATCTACATCGGTAGGTGATTCTTTAGTGGTAGATTGGGCGTATTGATCTTGTGTTGTCACTTTTGTCGGGCGTGAGATTTTGGTAGATTTGCTTGATTAGATATGGTCGATTTTGATGTTATTTTGGGCATAGATTAGTTTGATCATTATCATGTTGTCTTAGATCATTTTGCCAAGACTGTGACTTTAGCTTCATCGGGTGTGCCAAGGATAGCTTAAAAGGGTGCACTTAATTTGGATCTTAAGAGGATTATATCTTATGTTCAAGATCGTAAATTGATTGAGAGGGGATGTTTATCGCACTTAGATTATATTTGTGACACCAGTGTTGTTTTGTCTCCTTCTTGGGATTTTATTCGGGTTGTCCGTGAGTTTATGGATGTGTTTCCTATAGACTTTCCTGGTATGCCTTCAGATTGAGATATTGATTTTGCTATTGATGTTGAGTCGGGAACCAAGCCCATTTCTATTCCTCCTTATAGGATGGGCCCAATAAAGTTAAAGAAATTGAAGGATCAGTTACACGAGTTGTTGGATAAAGGATTTATCCGACCTAGTATTTCTCTTTAGAGTGCGCCTATATTTTTGTGAAGAAAAAGGATGGGTCTATGCGGATGTGTATTGATTATCGACAGTTAAATAAGGTGATGGATAAGAATAAGTATCCCTTTCCTCGCATTGATGATTTATTTGATCAGCTTCAGGGTGTTGGGTGTTTTTAAAGATTGATTTGAGGTTCGATTATCACTAGTTTAGGATTAGAGATTTGCATATTCTGAAGATAACTTTTCGGATTTGATAAGGTCATTATGAGTTCTTGGTCATGTCCTTCAGGTTGACCAATGCCCTCTTCCACATTCAAGGAGTTGATTAATCGAGTGTTTCGACCATATCTTAACTCCTTTATTATCGTATTTATCGATGATATCTTGGTGTATTCGAAGAGTGAGGTTGAACATGAACAACATTTGTGGATTGTGCTTTAGAGATTGAGGGATGGGAAGTTGTATGCTAAGTTCTCTAAGTTCGAGTTTTGGTTGGAGTCTGTTTTTTTCTTAGTTGCAGCAGTTCATGATTGGGCTAGACCTACTTCGCCCACCAAAATTCAGAGTTTTGTTGGCTTGGCGGGTTATTATCGGCATTTTATTGAGAGTTTTTCATCCATTGTAGATCCATTGACCAAGTTGATCCATAAAAAGATTTTCTTTCAGTGTTCTAATGCTTGTGAGTTGAGCTTCCAAAAGTTTAAGGATTTATTGACTTCAATTTCTATCTTGACTTTGCCCAAGGAGGGCGTGGGTTTTATCATCTTTTGTGATGCTTCAAGTGTTGGACTAGGTGCTGTGTTGATGCAGGAGGACAAGGTGATTACATATCCATATCGTTAGTTGAATCCTCATGAGAGGAATTATCCTACCCATGATTTGGAGTTGTGTAGTTGTGTTTGCTTTTGAAGTGTTGGAGGCATTATTTGTATGGAGTTCATTGTGAGACCTTCTCAAATCACCGTAGCCTTTAGTACTTCTTTACCCAGCGAGATCTTAATATGAGGCAGCGTCGTTGGCTTGTTTTGCTTAAGGATTATGACTTGACTATTCTCTACCATTCGGGTAAGACTAATGTATTTGCGGATGACTTAAGATGAAAGTAGACTAGCATGGGTAGCTTGACACATCTTTTGACCTAGGAGAGACTGTTGGCCTTAGAGGTTCAGTCTTTGGCTGACTAGGTGGTTAGGCTTGATATTTCGACATTGGGGCATATTTTGGAACTTGTGGAGGCTAAATCTTCTTTGATGGAGCAGATTCAAGCTCATCAGTTTGACGATATTGGATTGAGGTTGATTCGAGATAAGATATTGAGTGGGGAGGCTAAGGAAGCGTCACTTGATTTAGATAGAGTTTTGAGGATTGGGGGCTGAGTTTGTGTGCCGAAAGTGGTGATTGGATTAGGTTAATCTTGAAGGAGGCCCATTGTTTCAGATATTTTATCCATCCAAGTGTGACTAAGATGTACCGTGATTTGAGATAGCACTACTGGTGGGGTGGTATAAGGCAAGATATAGCAGATTTTATGGCTCATTACCTATGTTATCTGAAGGTGAAGGCCGAGCATATGAGACTTGATAGATTGCTTCAGAGGTTACCCATTCCCGAGTGGAAGTGGGAATGGATCGCTATGGACTTTGTGACTGGTTCACCTCGTACATATCATGGTTCTGACAGTGCTTGGGTCATCATGGATCGATTAACCAAGTCAATTTATTTTATTTCTGTTCGGGTCTTATTCAATGCTCAGAGGTTAGCCCCTATCTTTATTTGTGAGATTGTACAATTTCATGGTGTGTCGGTGTCCATTATTTTAGATCGAGGTCCTATGTTCACATTTCACTTTTAGAAGACTTTTCAGGATGAGTTGGGTACTTGGGTTGATCTTAGCACAACGTTTCACACCCAGATTGATGCCAGTCAGAGCGGACAATACAGGTTTTGGAGGATATACGTTGCACATGCGTGATGGATTTTGGTGTCTAGTGGGAGCAACATTTGGCTTTAGTAAAGTTTGCATATAATAATAGTTACCATTCTAGTGTTGATATGGCTCCTTTTGAGGCATTGTATGGTAGGCGTTGTTGCTTTCCAGTGGGTTGGTTTGATGTTTCAGTGGTGATACCTTGATGTACAAACTTTCTTTGTGAGTCTTTGGATAGAGTTTGGTTCATTCAGGATAGACTTAAAGCGGCTCAGAGTAGGCAGAAGTGTTATGCTGATCGTAGATTCCGTGCCTTGAGATTTAGTGTTGATGATCATGTTTTCCTTTAAGTTTCACCCATGAAGGGTGTGATGAGGTTTAGGAAGAGGGACAAGTTTAGCCCCATATTTATTGGTCCATTTGAGATTATTTGTACTATTGGTGATGTGGCTTATGAGTTGGCTTTGCCTCCTAATCTATCAGTTGTTCATCCAGTTTTTCATGTTTCTATATTCCGTCGCTATATTCTAGATGAGTCTCATGTCATGCATTGGGAATCAGTTCAGTTAGATGAGCAGTTATCTTTTATTGATGAGCAAGTTTTCATTTTTTGGCTAGGGATGTTAGGCGGTTTCACTCTAAAGTTATCTCTATAGTTAAGGTTCAGCGGCGTCATTGACCTGTAGATGAGGTTACTTGGGAGCTTGATTCTGATATACGTAGTTCTTAGCTTCAACGCTTTATTGATTCAGGTATTTCTTTGCCTTAGTTCGAGGATGAACTAGAATTTTAGTGGTGGATGATGTAACGACCTAAAAATTTGATGAAATATGTGAAATTTGTGATTTTGTGTGATTTAATTATTTTACCCCTCCCTGTAATTGCTGTAACGCCCCAATTTATCCCGATACGTCACACGGTGCTTAGGACCACAAGTGATCCAAAGCTAACCCATGAACTGGCGTACTATTAAGCAACTGAATAAACATGTATAAAATGACTGAGTTTATCGTGCGGAAACATAATAATGATGGAATCTATGAAAATATAATACTGATACAATTTTACATTCTGATAAAACTGAAAGACGAAACTAAAGTTTACATAACTGACTTTGACTGACATTTGTGAAGCCTCTACTATATTGACTACAGATAGCTAGGACGCGACCAAAGCTACCACTAATCAATACATAGTAGTAAGAAAGTAAAGAACATAAATAATATCTAACTGAAGTCCCCGAAGTAGGAAGACTCATCATCTGCTTTCTGAAATTTGACTCACATAGTCTTGAGTAATCTGAAAGCTGAAGATCATAAATCATGAATAGTAAAACATATAGTATAAATCTTGTGAGTCATAACACTTAGTTCTAAAATCTGTATTTCTGTTCTACTCTCAAATCATAGTGAAAAAGGGCTCACATTTTTATGTCTGAAAACTAAAAGTTGTAATTCTGTAACTAAAATCTTAAGTAAAGTAATATCTGAGTAAGTTTGTGAGCTCTTACACTTGGTTTTTAAAATTTATCTTTTTTTAAAAGCTGTATCTTAATCTTCAGAGAAAATACTTTATCTTAGGGGTTTAGAAATTGGAAAAATTATTCTGCATGGGAATTCCTTCAAAGCTTTAGGAAGGTTCTCTTAACAGACATAAACCATGTGAGCTACATGGATTCCAACGTCTTGTCCTCCTAAGAAAAAACCTCACATTGGGGAGAGGTGTCATACTCTTGCCATGGAGTATAACCTAATCCATGTGATCAATCACAAGCTAAATATGTCATCCATATAGAAATGGAGATGCTAAGTCTGTACCTACGTTGGATCATAGCTCTGTGGAAGATAGGGTACGCTAATCCCACACTTCTCGCTCGGTGCTAAATACAACTTCCTCTAAAATCTGTATGCTCAAACCATTGGAAATCCCATTTTATAAAACTAGCATAAGGATTTATATGAAAAACCAATTATGCATTTATCTGAGTAAATCTGTAAATAGATCTAATCTGAATTCTGTAAACTGTAATAATCTGTAGTGGATTCAAAAGCTAAACCAATACTTGAAAGATCAAAGCTTTACTAAAAGTCTGTAAAATCTGCTCATAAGATGCTTAAAACATCATCTTTCTTGAAGTAATAACATTCAATCTTGGTATAAATAACCCATGCATCAATCTCATGTTACATCATCATAATAATCATGCTTGATAATGTAAATATTGATAAAACAACTCAAAATCTGGAAATTTCAGCAATATGCATGAAAATATGAACATACTCATAGAATTCAACTTCTAAATCATTGGAAATATCATAAGCTTGTAAATAACAATAATAGGTGTAAACCCTAACTTGAATTTCATGGGAAATCATATAAAAATTCAGTAAATTTGAATTTAAAATAAGTTTTGGGCACAAGGACGAAAGGATTGTCCTTGTTCATAACCCCACATACCTTAATTGATGAACTTAGATGAGAAAGCTTGAATCTTGGATTCCTATGATGCTTTTGAA
Source organism: Capsicum baccatum var. pendulum (assembly GCA_030864225.1). Taxonomy (NCBI): domain Eukaryota; kingdom Viridiplantae; phylum Streptophyta; class Magnoliopsida; order Solanales; family Solanaceae; genus Capsicum; species Capsicum baccatum. Next base: position 83,415,765 of record CM061552.1, read on the forward strand.
GACGAGTTTTTAGAGTTCTTGAATTAGAAATTCTTAATCTTGAACTATCTTGGAGAATTGATGAATAAGTTTGACTTGAATTCCTATTTGTGTTCTTGAAGAAGATTTAATGAAGTTCTTGGTGTTCTTGAGGGGGCTAGGGCTTTCTTTGGAGAGAAAAGGATGAATAATGATGTAAATAATATTTTGGGACTTTAATTATTTGTTATGGATGAGTTAGGGTGAAGGGAAGGACCCTTTTTCCCTTAAGAAAGCGAAAACAGAACCTGGGAAATAGTTGGGGGCGATGGAGCACCCGTCATGGGCATATCGCCTTGGCTTACTGCCTCTTCACGAAAATGGCTGTAACTTTTCGCTTGGGTATTGGATTTTGACAAAATTGGTATCGTTGGAAATCTAATTCAATTTTCTACAATTTGGTGGGTCTTGAGATGAAAAATTCCATGTATATAAAAAGTTATACACGTTTAAAGTAGACCTTTGTAGAATTAAATGCCAAATTTTGGGCCAATCAAATTATCTTAGCTCAACTTGGTTCTAAGTGATTCCTATGAATATTTTTAACCTCAAGAGCACTTAACACACTAGGATAAAGATCATAAAACTTATATTCACATGGGAATCACTTGGATTATAGCTTATACACGTAAGAATGACGGTTCATGGACTAGTCCAAAAATACGGGGTATTACAGTTACATTATAATATTTCTTGGGTTGAGAGTGATTGGCATGATTTTCGATGGATTTTGGTATCATTTATGTGATATTGTGATTTTTGATGGCTTTGAGAGCCTTATTTTGGACTTATGTGGATATCTTTTGATCCGTGCAATCGATGACCGAATGGATTGCGCCAGTAGCTCTGGAATATTGATTTTAAGCTGGATAGACCTTTGGTTTGAGTCCCTTTACATCCGAGCTCATTTCAACCTAATTATCAAAAAGTTGAAAAATTAGAAATATGGGTGTGGAATCTATATTTGGTCGAAACAACCTCGGATGGAAAATCTGATTTCTTCAGTAGATCCAGAATATGAAATTTAGGGTGTTAGCATGTTTGTTATGATTTTACGGCTTTTCAATCTCATTTTGACCCTCGATTTGGAGAATTGTGATTTCGGGGGTCAATTTTGTGAAAACGATATTGTTTTTAAGAATCTAGTATCTCCATCGCGTCTTAAACGTTGAATTTAGTATGATTGCATAATTCGTTTGCATGTATCGGACTCCGAACGAATTTCAAGCACCCCGTCGAAGTTTGATCGACAAAACAAAAAGCTGTTATTGCAGAAAATCTGCTATAAATAGCAGATTTTCACCTCTTTTTGACCCATTTTGCTCATTTTCATCTTGCCTCTTAGGAGTTAACTCCTAAAATAGTGTGGGAGCTTAGAATTAAAGTTTATGGAAGATTGGAAAGATAGATTTACACCTATTTATTGGTTTTATTACGGATTTAAGGTAAGAATTCACCCCTTTCTTAGTAATTTCTTAATTAGTTTCTCAGAACTCCAAAAATCTTAGGGCCTGATTTTAAACCCCATTTTTACTCTTTTTCACTTGAATAATATTTTTATCTTATAATTACTAGTTTTTCATCAATTTAACCTTCAAACAACTCCGATTCTTGATTTTAACCCGGATTTCAAAGATTTTATTTGGTAAATCTCAAAAATAATTTTTCTTCGATTTGAACCTCATTTTTTTTTACTTAATTTAACTTTGATTTTCAGCTGTAGATTCCTAAAAATATGAAATACATATTTTTGAAGTAAAATTCTACTTTTACCCTTCTTTTTTTGGAAACCCATTTTGGGGGTCCATTTTGATCCCGAATCAAAAGTAGTCAATACGGGTGTCGTTGATTTTATTTTGATGCGTAGATTTTATATTTGATATTTTTAGTGAAGTTTGGGATTGTTCGTGAAAAGTAAGGTCGCGGGTTCAAGTGTAGCAAATCGGTTTCTGCTTTCGAGTCCGGTTATGGCTTAACTCTTTCAAATTGGGTTAGGTAGTAAATGATGATACAAAATGCATCTTAAGGGTGAGAATTAATCATGAAAAATAACTATTTATGTGTTGTGCCCGTGTGGGGGGCTATATGTGATGTAATTATTGAAATTGAGTTATTATATGATATGTGTGACCGTGTGGGGTTCTATGTGATATTAATAGCCTTGAATACATGTGAATAATTGTATTGTATTGTTAAGATTCTTAATATGGTACTATTGGTGTATTATGATTATATTCATACTTTATTTGGTATATGAGACATGTGAAAATTTGCATATGAAACTGAAATAATGAGTGAATATATGGTTGTGGAAATATATCATTATTGTTGGTTGTGAAAATACTCATTATGATTGGTTGTGAGCATTAAATCCTCATATAATTCTCATTCATGAAACATTGATAGCACCATGGCAACATCTGAGAAACACTGGCAATACCTTTTCAAAGCCCTCCTCGAGGGATGTGTCGGGGAGGAAATATTGTAACACCTTATAAAACCCTTTTCGATGGATGCTCCAAAAAGGATATATGAGATATGTGGATTGTATACGGATTGACAAACCCCCCATGGGTCCTACGTCGAGAAGCTTTAGCTTCATAGGTGTATACGGGGATTGTGTGACGATCCCGGAGGTTGTGCGACAACTATGTTCATCATCATCATATTCTTTGTACTGACTTTATTGTGTTATGTTGTGTTGTATTAGCAAAATGACTTGTCATCTATGTATTTATCGTATCTTCTTTTACTTGAATTTGATGATCTTATATATGCATGTTCCCCCTTGTTCTTCTTATATGTGATATTATATGTACTTTTGTTCTATCCTGGTGTGGTATTGCCATATATGTGAGATATATTAAAAATGTTAGTGCAAGCGGTGTATGCTACCGTTGTGGAATATCTTCTAATTGTAGGTGACGTGCCCTTAGTGTATATTTTGTATGCTTTATTTACTACTTTGCTTGGTCGGCCTATGATACCTACTAAGTAAAAGTGGACCGTACTCATGCCTACTGCGCCCTTTCAGTGTAGGTCCTACCTTGAGTGCACCTCAGCTTGATTGACTCGGGCGATTGTTGGAGCTTTCAGGGTAGCGGTTGGACATTCATGCGTCAGAAGTTCACCTCTATCTTTTTATAGTAGTTATGTCTTTATTAGTATTCAGAGACAGTTATTATTTCTTTGTGGTTATTTTTCTGATGTATTTGGCTCTTGAATTGTATTAGTAGTTCTTACACTATTGACACCTAGTTTTAGGCATGATTGGTATTTTGGATAAGTTCTTTTCGCATTGTTATGATTACTTATATGGTTCGGCTTTGTTCTAGAAGTCTTACCTTGGAATATTTCTGTTTTTTCCTTTATTCATATCAGTTTGGGTGATAGGCTTACTTGTCAAGGTACGCCGCGACAAGTGCCATCATGACCCTCATTTTTGGGTCGTGACAATAAACCACTAAAGCATAATTAGAAATTTCATATAGAGATTCTTATGTTCGAACATGCGCACGTCAAATTTAAGAATTTCAAATATAATTCAAAACTAAAAAGAAGGTTTCATAGGCAAGCTGAATGATACAGAGCCTCCAAAATAGAAACTATCTTACAATGTATTATGTTTTCCGAACTGTTCAAAAATATAAATGGAGTGTACATGTCATATTCTTCAAAAGTAGTGTATTTAAAAAATTCATCACGATTGTGTCATCGAAGGTGACAAGTCTTGCAACTTAGACTACATATATACTATAACCTAAGAACTAATCTTGTATCAGGAATATGGTTGAGCGAGAGAAAAGAGAGAGTGTTAGATAAAGACATGTCATATTATACATGGGGAAAAAAACAAGTGTTAGATGAGGACCTGTCGTAGGATACAATAATCTTAATCCTACAGAGGACTATTTTAATTTTGCATTCCTTATGAATGTACCTTGTATGTTGGTTTTGAAATATTTTCTTGTATTTATGTTATTAAAAACTTTTTGAGGCAATGAAATGTGTTACACTGGCATAAGTAGCTTTACAAATGAATAGGCTTACCTTTGGTACAAAAGATCACAAACATGAAACCTGATCCTGATTATCAATTCTAGCCCAATCCCTACTCTCAACTCGGGACCCAACCCTAACATAATTCTTAACTTGAGACCAACCCCGAATCTTGACTTAAAATTTGACTCCCTGTACAAAACCTAATCTCGACTCTTGATTCCTAACTTCAACTATTGGCACGAGACCCAAATATTGACCCTGTACCCTACTCAACCTAAATATATGACTTGAAATTTGATCCTTCTAACTCTAAATTAGGACCTGACATTGACTCTTAATACATTATCGAACCTTGACTACTGACCTGAGACTTAGGATCTGACCTCAACTCCTGACTCAAGACCCATCTTGACTCTCTAATGTGGTATGATCCTGAGTTTGGGTCAATAATTAAAAGTTGGGTTGGGGTTCAAGAGTTGGGTCCAGGGTCGGGGATGTTCGAGTTAGAGTCGAAGGACATAAGTCTGGTCAAGATTGGATACTAATTCCCGTGTTGCGGTTGGTTCTCAATTTGATGTTAGAGGTTGTTTTTGAATTAAGGCTGAGGTCAGTTTGATCAAGTCCCGAGAGACGATACTCAAGTGAAGTTTCAAAGTCGATTCTCAATTCAAGTTTGAATCATGAGACCTATCTCGGATCAGGGGTTGACACTCGGGAGTCAAGTGTCAATGTAGGGAGTTGGGTAATTCAAAGTCAAGAGTTAGGTCTCTGATTAGGAATCAAAATTCAGGGTCGGGATATGTTTGATAATAATAGCAAGGTTACACGTGAGAAGCACGTACACTACACTAGTATATACACATACACACACTAGCTTAGTGTATGTGCTTTGCACGTGTGTCTTTCCTTAGTTAAGTAAATTTTATAAAAAACGTTATTAAAACATAGAAATTTATATTAAAATAAATATTGTATCTAATTAAACAATATAAGAAAATTATCATATCTCAAATATGTCATTGCATGTTGTGTTTCAATTTATTGTTTCTTTAAAATAAAAAAAATATTTTTTTCACCAAATAAATAAATTAATTCTTTTTATCAAGATTCACGCAAGTAAACACAGTAATTACTAATCATTGTCATGTAGCTATCCTATCTTTAAGCTGCTCCACTTAAATATTAATCAATCATATTATTATTGAACCAGTTTAAGACTTTTAGTTTCCTGTGTAGTTGATTTGCTGGTTAATTAGGTTAAATTCATCAAAGAAAAATAATAGTTTAATTCTTTACCTTCTCACAAACACCAATACATATTTAATGGGCAAGAACAAAATTTGATGAGTTACCTTTAGTAATTACTGCGCCAATGATTGAGCGTATCTTCTTAGACTTCTAAGTCTAAGAAAACAAGCCTCTAAGACTGCCCTAAAGCTTTTCACTTTGTAATTAAATTTCAAGCTTTAGTTTCTAGGGGTTTTGGGTTGTAGGTGACAAAAGAGTTTTAAAATGAGGTGTAGGTGACACAAGTCTTAATAATTAAATGGAGGTGAAAATTACTTTATTATGGATTAAGAAAGTTGGGTAAGTTTGAGAATATCCCAGAAGTTTTTACATTTACACTTTGATCCAAATATTAACCTAATATAACGGGTAACGGAGGGAAAAAAGGTGTGTTTCTCTCTCTTCTGATCCACTGTTGTTTTCTCTCTCTTAGCAATTTTTGTTGTTCATTGTTGTTGCTGTTTTATTCATCATCTTCTACTTCATTACCATCTTTATCTTCTTCTTGTTGACCATTGTTGTTGTTGTTGTTACCGCTACTGTCGCTATTTGACTAATTTCTTAGGTCAAAGTTTATTTCGTACATCACTTTCCACTTTGGCATTACTTCATAGGAGACTTTGGTAAGTCAAATTATGATTTTTGGTTGAATTTGTCATTTAGGTAACTACTATTGTGCTATTTTTCCAACAATAGATAGCACGCAAACATAAATGCAACATAAGAGGCATCTGTTTAAATAAATCAATCATCTGTTGCGATAAATGAGACATCTATTTCAAACGAAGATGCATATGTTGGATTCATGTTTATGGTTCTATAGGTCGTAACATAGATCGAATAAATGGGTTATGTGTTGCAACATATGACCCATCTGTTGAAACAGATTAGTTATTTGGTTCAATATGATAGATATCTGTCCCAATATATTAGTAACATATTGTAATAAAACCTGAACTCGATTTCAATAGATGTGTTATCTGTTGCAACATGATAAATATCTGTTGCAACATATTATTAACATGTTGCAACAGAACATGAACTCGATTCCAACAGACGGTAAATATATTTGCAACATATTAGTAACCTGTTGTGATAGAACCTGACCTTGATTCCAACAGATCATCGCCTATTGCAATAGGTAAGTCATCTATCATAACAGGTTAATTATCTGTTGCACTATGTCACTCATCTATTGGAATCAACTTCAAAAGTGTATTAGTACTGTAACATCTATCCCAACATGCGCTTCATCTGTTGCAACAGATACATAGTCTGTTGCAATATATGATTCATCTATTTGAAATCAGCTTCAGGAGCGTAATATGAATCCCAACAGGTAAGTAATCTGTTGTGACTGATCACTTACCTGTTGTAACAGATTACATATCGGTTGACATTCATTTATGACACTATAAAATCACTATTAAATTTTTTAACAAATGACTTTATTTAGGTACCACTAATAGAGGGATCAGTAACAATAGGGGTGAATTTTCATGGTCAATGAATCAAGAAGAGCAATCAATATGTACGACATTGGAAGAAGGGTGAAATGCTAGAGATGATAGCTATGACAGTCTAAAGTAATATTTCGTATGATGATTTTGTGAACTTAATCATTAACTATTGTGGACTGAATTATCAACTAGAAGAACTCGTCATCATATAAATCCACAACTCCTTTGAAAATTAGAGGGTACTGCCTTTTAAGATAACCGATCAGGTTCTGTTGCGTTCTTATCTTAGTGATTCATCCAGGCCGATATTAAGGGTGTACGTGGTTTAAAAATGAGAGATAATGAAAACCAAAATGTATAAGAAGAACAACAACAACACATCTTTGATGATAGATTGGATGATCTAGACGTGAATATTCCAGATGATGATCAAACACCTACGCCCATTGATACAACCAATACGGTGGGCATTTTTTCTCGTTCGACACAGCCTGGCAATCTTCAAGACAATGAGACCGGATTTTTCAAAGGAATGTCATTCAAGGACAAGTATGAACTATATAATACTTTGTATATTTCTTGCTTGAAAAAAGATTTCAGAATAAAGAAGGTGATTAATTCGAGCAGTGTTTTTTACTACAAATGTGCTTATCCGAACTGCAAGTGGTGGTTGAGAGCGGTGAAGTACATAAGTTCTGACAGATTCGTCATTAATAAACATAAAAAGCATCACACATATGGTTTGAATCATATCTCGATCCAAAATCCTCACGCCACAACAAAGGTCCTCGGTGAATATTTTAAGAGTTGTATCCCCGATGGCAAAAGCCCTTCTACAAGCGTTATGGCCAATTAACTGCTTAAGGAATTGGTTGTCCTGGTCAGTTATTGGAAGATATATACGGTTATGGAGATTACCAAGGACTTGATTAGGGGGACACACGAGCATGGGTATGCAATCCTGGATGCCTACTGTTACATGATTGAGTCCACAAATCTCGAAAGCAAGACGACATTGAATGTTGATGAAAATGGAAGGTTCAAGTACTTTTTGTATCCTATGGTACTTGGATTTAAGGTTTTCGACATTTGAGAAAAGGCATAACCGTCGACGGTACCTTCTTGAGGAGCAGGTATAATAGAGTTCTACTAGCGGCGGTGGTGCAGGATGCGGAGAATCACATCTTTCTTATCGCTTTTTGTGTAGCAAAAAAAATATGATGCCTCTTATGGATTTTTTTTAAACAGCTGCGAAGTTGCGTTGAAGATACTAAAGAGTTGTGTTTTATTTCGGATAGGCATCCAAGTATTCCAAAGATGGGTTCAATTTTCTTCACTTCAGCTTACTTTGGTTGTTGCATCAGGCATCTTGGAGAGAACATTTGAACCAACTATCACAATAAAAGGGTCATGACCATTTTTATAGAGCAGCTAAAACACATAGTAGAGAGGATTTTTTAGACCATTTCAATCAAATAACGGATGTGAATCCCAAGGTAGCATAACTTCTCATACGTGTCGGTTTTGAGAGATGGAGTCATCTTTTCTATTTGGCAGATAGGTACATTCTTATGAATTTAATATCTTGTTTGAGTTACAAGTTTAGTATGATGTCGTACTAAGTGATTCTTTTGTATAGGTACAATATTATGACTTCAAATATAGCTGAATCAGTGAATTAATTGTTTGGTGATAAAAGAGAATTTTCCATCAAGGCTCTATTTGAAATAATAAATAAGAAGTAGCGCCGATTTTTTAACGAAAGGCGTATGCAATTTGAGGGACCAAGAAGAACCCCATTTGTTCTGGAAATCAAAAAAATAATATCAATGAATATCAGTTTGGAGAATAGGTTATTATCTCATAAAATAGCAGATTACAAATTCAGTATCACCGGTCATGGTGATGTTGCCATGGTTGATCTTCAAATAAGATCTTGTACTTGTAGAGTTTTTGACTTGGAAAAAATATCCTATCCACATGCTATGGTAGCGCTTTGATATCAATACGGTCCAAAATATGGACCTAACGTTTACGAGAACTCCTCTCAAAATTATTCGGTGGAAAAATATGAAATGACATATAGTAGGCATATTACTCTGGTGCCTCCTGAAGAATCTTGGGTTGTTCTTGCAGAGCTTTTGGAGAGATTAATACCTCCTCCATATATTGACCCAATCACCATCAAACCGGAAAGAAAGCCATATAAGAGGAGGTATGGAGTTGGAGAATCATTTTCATCAAGAAGAAACAAGTGCTCTGCCTATAAGTGCGCTGGACACAAAAGAACGACATGCTCGGATCGTAATCCACTATGATCGTCGTAATTGCAAAAACTTGTATTGTTGTTTGTTGTGGACTTTTATACATTTAACTCATTGTTGTGAACGTAATGTTATCATTTATTATATATAAAATATCTTTTTAATAACTTGTGCATAAAAAAAAGGCAAAACATGAACTAAATAATACAACAAACTACAATTATTTTCAACAGATTACCTATCTGTGGCAATAGATGGACATTAGCTGGAAGAACACAACACAGTTCCATTAAACTAAAATATTTTCCTTCAACAGATGATAAATCTGTCACAACATATGGATAATTTGTTGACAAAAACTCAACTGATGACCAATCTATTTCAACACATAGTCCATTTATTGAAAGAACTCAAAAGCTAAAATTGTTGTTGCTACTGGATTCAAAATAGCTCCTTGCCTCCAACCGTCGATATGTTAACATGTATGTTTAGAAGAAATAGACAAAATGAAAATTAAATAAGAATTAAAAAGCCAAAGTCCACTAAAAATAAATTTTTCAATAAACAAAAAATAAAATACATTAGGTATAGATCCGATAAAGAAAAATTAAAATACATACGCTAAAAGAAAAAAAATACATTCTAATTATTATTATTATTATCATCATCATTATTAATGACAGACGACCAATCAACTCACAGAAGCAGTTCCCTCATCAGCCTCTGTATCTCTCTGAACATTGCCTCTCTCACGGTGACCAACTCCTTCTGCAGGTCATTAACATGCCTCTGAAGTTTTCGCACTGTGTTGCGTAGAACAACAATGTCCCAAAAGGATCAGCCATATCTAGAACACACATGAATTAACAAATGTAAAGAAAAAAGTCCAAATGTAATACAACGTATACTACCAATTGATAGATTTACACTGAAAAAAACTTACCTCAACGAGAAAGGAATATGCTCTTTGAAGAGGAGTCATTGAAGACGTCATACGAAAAGAAAAATGCAAGAAATAAATAAAGTTGAGTAGAATAAAGATTAAGGAGAGACCTATTTATAGAGGATTGAATCTAGATATGTCAGGCCAAAAGGCACGATGGTTTAGCTCTATTGTATTAATTACATATAAACTGATATTTTATTATTTGTGAAAAGTCGCAACTTTTTCTTTTACATTAATACTTTTCACCTTTTTAAAATGGTTTGAGACTTGATAACAACCGTTATTATTGAGCTGTTACAACATATCATCCATCTGTCGCAATAAATTTACCATCTGTTGCAACAGATGGTCTATCAAAACAAATTTACCATCTGTTGGAGGAGATATTTTGATTTCTTCTAACAACTGATTCATTAGTTGCAAAAGATGGAGAATTCAATTCATCAGCTATTTTAAATGTGCTATATAAAAATTCATGACTCTTCACCTCTTTTTTATAGTCATCACATATGTGCAGATGAATAAATACTGTCTGGTCTGTCGCAACATATGTATTATCTATTGCGACAAATGGACCATCTGTTGGAGGAGATGATTTGATTTTTTCTAATAGCTGATTCATTAGTTGCAACAGATAGAGAATTTGGGTCATCGGCTGTTTTTAATGTGTTAGATAAAAAGTCATGACTCTTCACCTTATTTTTAATAGTCATCACATGCGTGCAGATAAATAAATACTGTCTGATCTGTCGTAAAATATTTACCATTTGTTGTAGCATCTGTTGCAACATATGGATTATTTGTTGCGGCAGATGGATCATATGTTGGAGGAGATATTTTGATTTCTTATAACAGCTGATTCATCTGTTGTAACAAATGGATCATTCGGTTCATTAACTGTTTTGAATGTGTTAGATAAAAAGTCACGACTCTTTACCTCTTTTTTTAATAGTCATCACATGCGTGCAGATGAACAAACATTGTCTGACACGTCTTGATGGGGTTGGAAGAATAAGGTGCGTGCAGATGAATGGATCCACTTTCATGCACGGGAGTTATGTATTATTGATCAGGCTACCGTGATAGGCACACATAAAGTACAATGGTTTTGTGAATGCAATTTTTTTACCGATTAGACATTTGCCAAAGACCTTGGAAGATTTTATTTGAAGAAGTTGGGCTACAATATCTACGGCAGGCTTGGCACTATTTTTGGAGAAGAAAGCTTTGGACTTAACAATGTTAATTTTTTAATCGGACAGTTGGCAAAAATGATTCATAACATTCGCAATTGAATGAATGGAGGAAGGATTGGCTTTGAAGATTAGAGTGAGATCATCCGCGAAAAATAAATGAGAGAAAGCCAGGCCATTCGGGGATAAAGTAATAGCATCCCAATATAGATTATTCACTTGGTGAGTAATATGGATAGAAAGTAATTCCATGCAATAGAATAAAGATTTAAGGCGACATAGGATCACCTTGACAGATTCCTCAGGAAAGAGAGAAAAACTCAGTGGGGGTGCCATTGACAAGGACAGAGATTTTGCTCGTGGTACAATTCATGATAAGAGTAGTAATTTTGGAGGGAAGTTGAAGTAACACAAAGCACGATATACAAATGACCATTCCAAGCGGTCAAAAGTTTTCTCTAAATCCAATTTAAGGATTAAACAACCCTTACGCAATTTTGTGCGATTAGCATAATATAGAATTTCCTGGACGAGGATAGCATTATTGCAGGCACGACGACCTTTAATAAAGCTTGTTTGTTGGGGACCTATAAGATTAGGGAGAAAGGGTTTGATACGGTTAGCAATGATTTTGGTCACCACTTTATACATACTGTTACATAATCCAATAGGCCGGAAATTCTGCAGAAGGTTAGCATTCTTAATTTGTGGATCAGGCACAGATAAGTATTATTAAGGGGTTCGGGAATAATCAGGGAGGTAAAAATTGTATGACAACAATCTAAAACACTATTACCAACCATGTTCCAATGATGCTGGTAGAAGTAGGGGTGAATACCGTCCGGGCCAAGGGTTTGAGAGAGAACAGAGCACTATATATTTCATGGTCACAAGAGAATCCAAATATGGGTAGAAACAGTTGGTAGGAGTACTGATAAGAGAGGTCCTTGGTGACGAATTGTGGTCCGTAGTAAAACAAGTTGCAAAGTAGTTAAAAGCATGGGAAGAGATAAGCACATGGTCGGTAATCCAATTTTCCACATTATCTTTGAAGTAAGAGATACGATTAGTACGCCGTCGATTAATGACGGAGATATGGTAAAATTTAGTGTTGGCATCCTCTTCCAACAAGGGAAGTATTATATTCTTTAACAAGGGAAGATTCAAAGTTTTGCAAGAAAGAACTATAGGGATAAGCAGCAGAACATTGAATACCATTGATACTAGAGACTAAACGCTTCTTAGTTCGGAAGATACCCCGAAGGTAGTTCTACTCCATGATAATGATAAATCCCGAAGTTGGTTAGTGGCCTGAATAAGATTGTTATCGATCCAACAGGATTTAACAACAACCTTAAAGGACGGATGATTTATCCAAAACTTTCCAAGCCTAAAGGGTCTAGGTCCCCTAGGTTTACGACAAGAATTAAGATTAATAAGTAAGGCTGAGTGGTCCGAATGCGTTTTAGGAAGATGAAGAATTTTTGAATTGGGAAAGAGGTCAAGCAATTGTACATTAGCGAAAACACGATCTAATCTTTCCAAAATTAACCCTCGGCCATGATTTTGCTTTCTATAGTTAGACTCGTTACATCCCAAGTCAACTAGGTCACAACTATTAATGCAATCCCAAAATAACGAACTATGGTTAGTATTTAATTTACGCCCCCCATTTATCAAATTGGCATAAGACCTCATTAAAATCCCCTGCAATCAGCCAGGGAGAAGATTTGCAAAATTAAACGCAGTGAGGTTGTTCCAGAGGGCAGCTCGTTTATTACTATCTGTACTAGCATAGATAGAAGAAAATAACCAGGACAAAGAGTTAGGACAAACCTGGATTCTTGAATGCACCTCCTGATTGGTGCGATCAACCAAAGAAACATGAACAATATGAGACAACCACATCAAAACCATTCCACCAGAGTTCCCAATAGCAGGCACCTCATAGAAATCATCAAAAGCAAACTCATCTTTAAGAGGTTGGTGGTTTGACATCTTAGTTTCTAGAAGAGCGACGAGACACGGGTTATGGTTACGAATGAGCTCATGGAAAGTACTACGAAAGTTAGGGTTATTCACACCACGGGTGTTCCAAATAATGAAGCTTGTGTCCTGATCCATGAGATTGTGGGTGATGGGGGGAACACAGGATGACTACTAGCCGAATCGGCTGCATGACAAGGCCTCATCGTGGGGGCCATTATCACCACATCTTTGGCCAGTAATTGATTCACTGCTGGTCAGAGAACAAACGAGCACCGGAAAAGAGTTGGGGGCAATTGTGAATGTACTTCTTGTCTTCATTTTTTGGGAAAACCATAAGGGTTGCATGTCTTAGACTTGATATTTCGGTGAACGCGGTTCTGCTGAGAGGTGTGCGTCCTACCCTTTCTAGAACTGTTGATGGATGTTGTGGAGCATTTGAAGTTGGAAACAGTGGGGTTGGCTGAACCGGCTGTGGTTGCCAGGGAAAGAAGACTGGGTTGTTCTGGATCTCCTCCGATGGGGTGAAGAAGAGGTTTGAGAGATGTTGTTGAGGCTCGGGAAGGGACTGAGGTAATGGGGTAGGTTGCATAATGCCTGCATTGTGTGTAGAAACCGGAGCATGGTAGATGGAACTAGTGGATGGAGGTTGATCTCCATCCAGAGGCGGTTGACAAAGTTCTCTAGAGCAAGTTTCATCCCTCCGGTTATTAGCTGGGCAAGCTGTTTCTCGTTCTGAAGGATGAGAACTGATTTCTTTCTGTTGGTGTCCAATGTAAATGTCGCTGCATGGTCCCTTAGACCCATCTCTATCCAAGAGAGGGGTTGATGGGGAGTGGGGACCGGAGGAGTAGCAAAGATCGGAGTAGAGTGGTAGGGGTTGTGATTGATCATGGTCGGGAGTGGTGCTAATGGGGACAGAAGTATGTCTTGGTGGGCAGGGAACTGAGGGTTTGCCATTTTCAGATAAGACAATGGAAGTGTGAGTTGGGGTTTGAAGGGATGTTAATGATTGAAGATTTTGTAAAGATAATAATCTTTGTTGGTTATTGGTTGTGTTTGATATGGAAATATAAGGAGTAAGGTGAAGGGAGTTAATTTGTTTGCAAGTAATGTCCGCCACTTGGCAAGAAGAGTGTGCCAAGTGTGTTTCCATGCATGAGGGAGTGAGAGAAGTGTCATTATGAACAGTGTTAGGAGGATTAGTGTGTAATTTTGAGATTACAGGGGGGTTGGAGAAATTTGCCAGGAGGGGTGGCAAGATTTAAGTATTGTCCATTCTAGTATTAGGGAGTAAGGGAGTGCTCGGAGGTTGGGATGAGGATGACTGGGAAGTGGTATTGTGTGAAAAAAATATCTGGAGCATTAACTAAGGAATTATATTTATTGGTACTAAGAATAGCAGGATTGGTGGCTGACACTTTAGGAATATTATTACTGGCTTGGCCAGAAATAGATTTGGTACTAAAGGAAGCTTGCTTTGTCATTAATGTATCAGTAGAAAAGTGCTTAGATGCTTGTGAAGAATGTTTCACATTTTTTTCGTTTTGCACAGTAGTAGAGTGGGGAGTAGGAGATACCTGTGGAGAGATGGAAGGAGAAGAGACCTGTGGTTCTTGTTTTTTATTAAAAGACACCTTTTTTTTTAGGAAATTGAACCATGCACCATGAATTGATGTTGGCGTTTGTCTATGTACATGCACCGTGGGTTGTGGCTGTTGATGTAGTTCCGTTGGCTGCATTCAGTGGTTGGATAGAATTTGGAGCCAGCTGCACAGGTGGTATCATTTGAGAGCAATCGCGAATAGTATGGCCTAGTCAACCATAATTTGTGCATAAAAATCCATCCGCCTCGTAAATGATATGTTGGAGATGGTTGCCAATCTGATTCCAATTCTGCAGAGGGGTATCAAAGGAGACCTGTACACATAGACGAGCATAGCGTCCCCGTAAGGTTGAACTGGTGCAAGCATCAATTTTAAGGAGAGTGCCGATGGAGTTTCCAATCCGGTGCACAAGAGCCCCATCATAGTATTCTGTTGGGAGATGTGGTAGGCGTACCCAAACAACAGATTCCAATAAGATAGCTTTGGTGGGGATAAAGTTCGGAATCCATTTTTGAATGGATAAATAGTAACCGTATAGGAACCAGGGGCCTTTACAGAGCACAACATTCATATGTTCTGCATTGTCAAATTTGAGTATGTAGAAGTCGGAACCCAGATCAGGGGGATTTTGTCCAAGAAAGTCCAAGTTTGTTCCAGTTTGCTTTTGAGATATTGATGAGCAATGCGTTTCCCTACCAGTTTGATGATGAGGGAAAAACGCCACGGTGTATACAACCTTTGGGTTTCTTCATAGGAAAGAGCAATTGCTTTGATACTATTAGTCGGAGAGGTAGGAGATGGGGTAGGAGGAGTAGCTATGTCCTTTGATTTGCTGCACACGCCCAGTTCCATCTGAATAACATTTTCGGAAGCAAGTAGGCGTTCCTTGAAGCTGGAATTAGTGGTGATGTCAGGTGGTTTAGGTGGAGTCTCGTGGGAATGGAGGGATGCAGTATCAACTTCCATGAGGAAGGCAGGCTATTGAGAGAGAAAACTAAAAGTAAATTTCCTATCGTATTTTTTGATTACTGAAGTATAATATGCTACCGCTACTGTTGATGGCATCCAAGGATGTGGTCGAGTTTAAATCGAATATTATTTATTTGAGTTGTAATCATTCGCTATTACTATCAAGTATCAATGTAATTTGTATTTTGAAGTTATTACATTGGTGCTATCATCCAGAGGTCTTCAATGGAGGACCAAATATCTTGAATAATAGAAGATTCCATTAAGGTCGTGAAGGATGCATGGTCGAAGAATCTCATTGAAATTCATTTCATGTTACACCAGTTGGTTGGAAACCTTACATCGAGTGAACCTACCCCAATTAAATTTTATAGATTTTGCGGCGAGACTCCGGAGTTATAAATTCCTCAGGAACACTATAAATCCTACAAAATTATAGAAAAGGAGAAATTTTCTGCTCCTTTAACCATTTACATTTAGTCCAAGATCAATGATATTTTACGTAATCAAGAAGATATGAATTATTTAACAAATTTACCTGATATTTTAGATAAGCAATTTTATATAACCAATAAATCAATTAAGTTACATATTATTAAATTAAAGATAATTTAGTTAAAATACCTCTTATATTTTAGGGATGAATGTGTTTCTTTACATCGTGTGTCAAAGATAAAAACACCATAAAATATGAATGAAAGCGATTACAACATAGTTTTCTCAAAAAGGCGAAAATTCAACACCAAGCACCAATAAAGAAGTTTAACCGACTAAAACTTGTGATCACCAATTACTCTACCAAATAGTATATGCTCAATTCTCATCGCAATATATAGAGTTGGCTTGCTATTTGTAGTTATTCATGAGTTTGCAATTAAATATTTATACGTATTCAATAGTCCGAACAAAAGTTATCAAGTTAGTCCGAACTCATACCCAAACATTGTATCTCCATTCAGGCTCGTGGTATGGAAAATTCCTTTGGTGACTTTATAATCACCAAAAAATTGGTACAAAATAATTTTAGCATTAACCTAATTTCTACGTTTTCTCTTTTTGCTCCTGCCAATATTGTTTCTCCAATGAAAGGACCTCTTCTATGGAACTTTCTTTTCTTTTAAGCAATGAATCAAGAGACAATTGGTCAAAGGGTAAAGGCATTTTGCATTGAGTTTCATCAATTGGTCCATTCACCATGGATTCCATCATTAGCTTCTTCTCAATACCTTCTGCTGGACATGCCATTATCTCTGAGCAGAGTTCATTTGCATTTTGGGGCACACCAGGCTTGTATTTAAGCAGCTTGGCATATTCATTTAACAGATGAAACATGTAATCATACACATACTCCATCCTCATGTCTTCTTGAATGAAACTGCTTGCAGTTTTACCCATTTTTTGTGCCTGAGAAAAGTCAGCAGAACAAAATCGAGTATACAATCAAACTAACAGTCATCCTCTATAAAAATATTTTTCATGTTGTGCTATATTATATGTTCTCTATAACATTTTGCTATAGCAGCAAGCGATGTTATAAACAAGTTTGACTATATTATTGACACCACTTAGTTGTCATAAGGGAATAGTTTGTTACCTTCTTCATGTTTTTATTGCCCCAGTCGACTGCAAACTTAATGGATGCGCACTTGTCATTTTCATTTATGGGCCAGTAGTGGACTAGTGGCATCAAACTTCTTGAGAAGAAATCGTAGTAGTGAGGTGTTACTAGCAAAGAAACTGAGTCACAGGCAAGAATATACTTCTCACTAACAGACCATGCAGATCCTTCAATGTATATTTTGTATCTGCATGCATTTGTAAATGTCTAGCTTGGGTCAGACAACTAAAAAATTGAAGTAATCAATCATCATAAAAGAAAAACATGAGAGAAACCTTCAATAATAGAGTTTTAACTTATATGCACTAACAATTAGTGAAGTTGTGTTGGGTTTACCTATGGTGACATTGATTTCCTAAATCAGAATGCTTGAATCCTTGCTTTATCTCCTTTTTCCAATCCTGTAAACAGCAACAAATGTGTCCATTAATTTTGTGACCTTCGCGAGACCAGAGTTCGTCCTTAGTTCTTGAACAGACACTGGTAATGAGTCTGGCACTGGATTTTAACTACTAATGCCATTTTACACCAACAAAATTTTCTTCAACAGAATTAAGTGAGACTTGGCTCTTTTTCTTCCCGTATAAAACAATCTTTCACTAGCCCAGATCCTTCTTCATTCACAAGCTAGTTACATAGGGATTATAATGCCAAAAGAAGTCATTCCATGGAAAATGTATCCTAGCAACCAAACATCCTCGATTTGACGGTCCTCACTCTCCCACTTGGCAAGCGACTACTACAAACATCAAAGTAAAGGATGCACCCAGAAGCCATCTAAGATTCATTGTAGGAAGATTTCTTTTTTTTTTTCTATTGAAAAGATGGTCCTTCGGTTGCCTGTGATGCCTACATCGAGTTTCAAAGCTAGCTTAACCTAACTTGATGACACCTTATAGAGTTTTCAGTTAAATGACTATATCGAGATATATAGGAGGGGGGCGGTGGGGGTGGAGTGTGTAAGTTCACCTGCTCATAGATGCGAGCATTCCATTCCTGATTCTCACTGACATTGCACTTAATGAGCTCCATTCTCTTCTCAGCAACTTCTGGATTGCCTTTCCAGTAAGCATATGGCTCCCTGTCTTCCCATCTCTGCATCCTATTCCCTTTGTCAAGATCCTTCAGCAAGTCTTGCCATGGCTTTATATTGATTTCAGCCCTACAAAATTAATCAAACTAGCAAACTTATGCATGCATTATGAAAATGTCTCAGAAATCAACATTCTGAACCTACGTTGCTCGAACTCTTCAAAAAAACCGTCTTGTGAACACCATTGCGACAACATTTTGAGAGGGTTCGAGCAATATAGTTCTGAATGCACGAAAGTTACAGTGACACTTGAACCCTCACCATCCCCAAAAAGACCAATCAGGAAAAACAATATCCAATGTTTGACTATCTCCACAATATCGAAACAAAGGCGGTGGAGCAATTGCATTTTCTCCAGCAAAATCACTTGATCTTACGACAGGCCAATCGACACAATCGAACATCATATCAAGATCAGGAATTTTTCCAGGGTACCTTCTTAACAACTGAAGAATTCCCCATAATGTAAAAACATCTCTAGTTTGAAACCCCTTTTCATATGTTTCTACATAAGCCCTTCCATTCAAAATTACTAGCCTGAAATTGGCTGTCCTCTTAGCCCTCTCCACCATTTCTTCAGTTATTCCTGTTGTCCTCCATGGTTTTAAATCTTCGTGTATCCAATGGAAATAATGTGGACATTTTGGAGAAGCCGATGAAGGTTTGCCATTAATGATTTTGTAGTCTGATGGGTAATAATTTACTGGACATGTTCTTGTATTGTTACCAGATGAGCAGTTGAGTGGAAATTCTCCCCTGCTTTGCAATGCCTTATTTACCTAGAACATATCGAAACACCACAACAAAAATTCAAAATTAATTTAGAAAAAGAAAAAAGCTAAAATTTCACATGACAATTACTACAACAACAATGTGCATCACACCTCGTGGATGTAGAGAGGTTCTCGAAAAACTCTCAGCTAACGTGTGAACTATTATTATTAATGTAAAATAAAGGAACTTACGTAGGTTGAGTCGAGAACGGTTGTCCACAAGCATGAAACAAGTATGAGGAGGAAGATGAAGAAAAGAAGAGAGTATTTAGCAAAGGGTTTGTTAAGGTTAAATGGAAGCCAAAACGACTCTGTAGATCTTCTGTGATTTCCAATCCTTTGATATCCAATTTCCATGAGTTTTCTTATGCCTGCTCAAATTCCCTTGAATCAAAATTTCAGATAAATATTGCAACGACAACAACAACAAATACCATTGAAATTCGTCCGTTTAGAACAAGTTGGGGTCAGCATATTTTCTGTTTAAACGGAAAAAGCGAAATACATGTCAATACTAAATTAGTCAGATAACATGCTATTCCACGTTGAGAAAAGTTTTTCCTCCTGAACTTGCGTAATGCAATAAAAAAATTAATATTGGAGCTTGTCACCTTTTTTTTTTCTTTATAACTCACATTAAAGTGACAGATTAGATATTGATCACCAACTTATATACTATCTGTAGTGCATTTTGAACATTTGGAGTTGATTTCCTAAATGATAAAGACCTTTCTCAGGATTCCAATTTTCTTCAACAAAGAAAAGAATTTTTTGAGATAATACTATTAGTTGAGTGATCATTTGAGAAATCAAATCACCCATATATTAGTTGCTCTATTTTCCTTATCTATTAATTTTTGTCTTTGGGATTTCTAGATAAGAATTTAGACAATTCATAGTATTGTGCAGCATGTAACATATCTTAATGTATATAAATATCATTTAGAAGATTTAATAATGGTGCAAATAACTTAAACTCTGTATGAAAATGAGTTTGATCGAAAAGGAGAAACAGAAAAGAAGTATTTTTGCACCAGCTTTTTCCAGTACAATAATTGATTGCTGGTTCTTCTGGTTTTTCTTTCTTTATTATTGTTGTGTAAAAGAGAGGTTGAATAGTTGGAGCCATGCAATTGAAAGTAGAGAAAGAAAAGCAATATTTTGTTAAATTAATTTTGTTTTCTAGAATAGTGAGTAGATTATAACTCTTGACTGACCGAGTCAATTGACTGGGCTACCAGAGATTTCAATGGGCACCAAAACCAACTTTTTACCTTCACGTATGTGGCACCCCATCTTTCCAGGGACTTCAGCAGCCAAATGTTATTCTCTCACGGTTTTTTTTCTTTCTCTCAGTAGGTGTATTAGAAAAAATAATCAATATAAAAGTGTTGTATGTATTTATACTTTGTTTGATATTTTATTTTTGAACATATATAACATTAGTTATATGTTGTATTGGGTCAATAGGTAGAGTGTGTAAAAATAATAAGAATAATGTTGAATGGAATGCATTAGTAATGTTAAAATTAGTAACATTAGAAATTATTATGCTAAGATTAGTTTTTATCATTATTTTTGTTTAATTTATTAAGATTTATGTACTTATCAATATTTATTCATATACTTCTTCCGTTCCAAATTTCCTAATTTGATTTTTCATTTAATTTGTCTTTTTTCATTAATCAAGAAGAGATAATTTTTTTTTCCATGTTTTACCTTTTGCATTAATTACTTTACCTTCAAATTAAAATGTAAACATCATTTAATAAGGGTACTATAATAAATTAGTCATGTTATTAATTATTTTTCTTAATTAGTGTAACATCTCAATTTGAGACGGAGAGAGTATTAATAAGTTATATATTGCTAGTATCATAATTTGCTATGTATTAATTGCTGACTTGGATATTTAACTAGTATATGAATTAGTTATAGATAGATTCAAAATTCAATAAACAAAGAATTAAATAATATCATGACTAATACATATGGTATTAGATTCCCAATATATCCTACCAAGCAAATCCTATTTGGTATTATGTTGTGTATAATTAGTACCAGTCAAAGCATGATTAAAGACATAATTTACCTTCAAAAAAATTTCACATCTTTGTAAACAACTAACATATTATTTTTAATGCATTAAATTAGATAGTGCATAAGAAATTATCTCAGTATAACTGATTACAACAAGCATAACTCATATTAACATTATTGATGTACTTTATTCAATAGAATTTAAATTTGATGCATTGTCGATGTATTTTCTTTTTACATCATCATGTAACTTTTACCTGTTATAGCAGGTCATCCATTTTTACACTTTTACCTGAGAAATGGATGACTTACTACAACAGGTAAAAATTCCCTGATGGTGTAAAAAAAATCAACAGTGCACTAAACTTAAATTCTATTCAATACTCCCTCCATTTCAAAATAATTGATCGTGTTGACTTGACACTTATTTTCCTTACAAAAATATTTATTACATATTTATTTTATCAAATTAATCTTATTAATTATTCTGTGAAAATATAAATTTGAATATATAAATTTTATTTAGTCATTTAATTATAAGGAAAATATAGGAAGAACGTAATAAGATTTACTTAATTTTAAAAAAGGGACAAGTAAACTGAAACAAATATTTTTAGAAAATGGTCAATTATTTTAAGACGAAGAAACTATTATTCTTATACACCTAATCAAATTAAATGATCTCTTAATATTTTTAATTGCAATGATAAAATGTATATGTAGAAAAACATTTATATGCAAACTTTGTGCCTCCCAGTAAATGTTGTTTGACTAACTAAATTACTAAAACAAATAAATTGAAATAATGAAGTAACAATATAGGTAGATTAAACAGTATCACCGCCTAGTATAGGATTCTTTCGCTCAATGAAGTTAGCATTTGTCATATACAATCATCTGTTATGGACGGAATACTAGTGATCCATTTGGCGATGAAATAGTTTTATTTGTTTTTTGATTTTTTTTTAATTTATTAGATAATTAGTGTAATTTGATCATAAAGTTTTCAAATACAAATTCCTAAAGCTTTTCTTTTCTTTTTTAGTTTCATTTTTTTTCACTTTTACTATACATATATTTTTCTTCAAATTTTATCCTTTTTTTAAAATAAATTAACTCTTTTTAATTTGTATTTCATATTTTTTTCTTTTACGAAAAGTACATTCAAACAATCAAATATCATTTGCAAGATAACTAAACACTCCTCAACTTCAACTTCAAATTCAAATTTTTTTAAATAAAGTGAATCTTTTTTCTTTTTTACAATTTTATGTAATACTTAATTCATATATGAGATTTAATCTTATGTGCCTATATATTTTAAGAAATTTCTCTTTTAGAATAAATTTGTTCTATGTTTCAAACAAATTAGTTGAGTGATTTTTTTAGTTTTTAGAAATTTGAGATATAAATTATATTTAAAAAAATTACATTCAAATTCTAAATATTCTTTACAAAAAATATGATCAAACATTACTCCAACTTTTAAAAAATAAAAATAAAATGAGTAATATTTGATCATGACCAGTTCACTAATAATTAATTGGACATTGTGGTAACAGAGAGGTTTGAATTTTTGAAATGGTAATGACAAAATGTGCCACATATTAATTGTGCTTGATAGGCTCTTGGCAGCCACAATCATTATTTACTGCACTCCATCATCATCAATCATCATGTTGGTACTAATCATGTTACCAAATAGAGCTTTTGCACCATGAGCATTATGCACCTCTGTCAAGATGAAAATTGTTCACTAGAATAGTAAATGATGTAGAGAATGGGAAAATCTGTTTTCTTTTACGTCATTTTCCTAATTTTTGTAGCCTTTTATAAGAATATTCTCTAACACATATAGTGCATATATTTTACTACCAAGAATTTAACTCTTAGTGAAGCGGATTGATAACTTAAAGTCTTGAACGTTATAGATTTGAAATATCATTGAATTCATCGATCGTTCAAGTTACTTGGTTTGAAAATTTAATATTCATGTATTTGATAGATTTCTTAACAGGTTATGTAGAGTTTGAGTTGAAGCTATATAGAGTGCTCGGCTCAGGACATAATTTTAATCGTATATTCACTACTGTTATAGCTTGATGAGTAATTGATATGAGTGATAACAGATAATAATCTCTAATTAAAATGTAGGATTAGTTTATACTTCGATTGTTTAGATGTATTAATTAATTTCAAAAATTATTTATCTCATTCGTATTGAAATGATGAGATTATTTATAACACATCTCAATCCATGAGATAACTTTTATCATATCATCCGTACCAAACGACCCCAAAAAGTGATGAAAGTTATGTGGTACAAGTACAACAAATTAAAAGGCATAGATTATTATACTGTCAGCATATGAATTAAATCCTAGGATTATTATACTGTCAGCATATGAATTAAATCCTAGGATTAATTTCATTATCACATTATTTGATTATCTGTTCGTAAATACTGGCCTTCAAAAGGTTGAAAATACGAAAATTCTTACCTCACCATAATTCGTCATTCAACACAGTAATCACAGGAAAGAATTACACCTACAAAGTGTCACGATCTAAAAACGAGGGTCATGATAACACTTGTCGCCGCATATCTTGACAAGTAAGTCTCACCCAAACTGATAAGAAAAGAGGAAAAGACAAAAAATATCCCAAGGTAAGGCTTCAAGCTGAACCATATAAGTAATCATAACAATGCGGAAAGAACTTATCCAAAATACCAATCATGCCCAAAACCAAATGTCAATAGTGTAAGAACTACTAATACAATTCAAGAGTCAAATACATCAAAAATAACCACAAAAGGAATAATATCTGTCTCTGAATACTAATAAAGACATAACTACTTTAGAAAGATAGAGGTGAACTTCGGACGCATGAATATCCAACCTCTACCTTGGAAGCTCCAACAATCACCCGAGTCAAGAAATATGAGGCACACTCGCGCTAGGACCTGCACCGAAAGGGCGCAGTAGGCATGGGTACGGTCCACTTGTATTCAGTAGGTATCATAGGCCGACCAAGCAAAGTAGTAAATAAAGCATACAAATATACACTAAGGGTACGTCACCTGCAATCAAAAAATATTCCACAACGGTAGCCCACACCGCTTGCACTAACAGTTCTAATATATATCACATATATTACAATGACACACAAAGATATAGAACACAAGTATACATTATGTCACATATAAATAGAATAATAAAGAGCATGTAGATAAAAGATCATCAAATACAATTAAAGGAAGATAAGATAAATACATAGATGACAAGTCAGTAAGGCAATACAACACAACATAAACACAATAAAGTAAGTGCAATGTATATGATGATGATGCACGAGATCGTCACACAACCTCCGGGATCATCGTACAATCCCCATATACATCTACGGAGCTAAATCTTCCCGACGTAGGATCCATGCGCGGTTTGTCAACCCATATACAATCCACATATCTCATATCTCCTTTCCGGCACATCCCTTGGAAAAGGTTTTATAAGGTGTTACCATATCTTTTAAAAAGGTGTTGCCAGTGTTTCTCAGATGTTCCCACGGTGGTACCAATGTTTCATGAATGAGTATGATATGAAGATGTAATGCCCACAACCAATCACAATGACTATTTGCACAACCAACCACATGATATATTTCCACAACCAACCACAATGATACATTTCCACAACCACATGAGTTAATATTCACTCATTATTTTCGTTTCATCAATTTCCACGTCCCATATGCCAATAAAGTATGAATATAATTACAATACATCAATGTTACCACATTAAGAATTTTAACAACACAATACAATTATTCACATGTATTCAAGGCTATCAATATCACATAGGACCCCACACGGTCACACATATCACATAATAACTCAATTTCGATAATTACATCATATATAGGACCCCACACGGGCACAACACATAAATTTTCATTTTCATGATTAGTTCACACCCTTAACATGCATTTTGTATCATCATTTACTACCCAACCCAGTCTGAAAGAGTTAAGCCATAACCTACCTCGAAAGCCAAAATCAATCTGCTACACTTGAACCCGCGATCTTACTCTTCACGAACAATTCTGAACTCTACTTAAAATATCAAATATAAAACCTATGCATCAAAACAAAACCAACAACACCCATATTGACTACTTTTGATTCGGGGTCAAAATGGACCCCCAAAATGAATTTTCAAAAAAGAAGGGCAAAATCAAAATTTTACATCAAAAACATGTTCCCCATATTTTTAGAAACCTACGGCTGAAAACCTAAGCTAAATCGAGTAAAAAAATGGGGTTAAAATCGAAGAAAAATCATTTTTGAGCTTTACCGGATAAAATCTTTGAAAGCCGAGTTAAAATCAAGAATCGGAGTTATTTTGAAGGTTAAATTGATAAAAAACTAGTAATTATGAGATAAAAGTATTATTCAAGTGAAAAGAGTGAAATTTTGGTTTAAAATCATGCCTTAAATTTTTGGAGTTTTGAGAATTTTTTCAAGAAATTATTAAGAAAAGGGGTGAATTCTTACTTTAAATCCGTAATAAAATCAAGAAATAGATGTTAATCTATGTTCCCAAGCTCCCACAAGCTTCACTTTTAAGCTCCCAAACTATTTTAGGATTTAACTCTCAAGAGCGAAGATGAAAATGAGCAAAATGGGCCAAAAAACGTGAAAAATCTGCTATTTATTGCAGATTTTCTGCAATAGCTGTGCAGATTTTTTCCTTTAAGTTGAAATGGACTTCGACGGGGTGTCCGGAATTCGTTCAGAGTCTAATTTATGCAAACGAACTATGCAACCACACTAAATTTAACGTTCCAAACGCGATGGCGATATCATATTTTCAAGAAAACGTCGTTTTCACAAAGTTGATCCCTGAAATTCGAAATTATAATTTTCTAAATCGAGGGTCAAAATGAGATTTTAAAAGCCGTAAAATCATACCAAACATACTAACACACTAAAATCAACATTCCAGATCTTCTGGCGAAGTCAGATTTTCCCACCGAGGTTGTTTCGATCAAATGTGGATCCCACACCCATATTTCCAATTTTTCAACTTTCCGATCAATAGGTTGAAATGAGCTCGGGTGCACTGGAACCCGAACCAAAGGTCTACCTAGCCTAAAATTGATATTCCAGAGCTGCTAGCATAGTCCGTTCGGTCATCCGTCGTACAGATCAAAAGATATTCACATAAGTCTAAAATAAGGCTCTCGAAGCCATAAAAAACCACAATATTATGCATCGAAAATTATGCCAATCACTCACACACTCCAGAAATATCATAATGCAACTACGGAGAGAGGTAAAATAGTCAAATCACACAAAATCACAAATTTCACATATTTCATCAAATTTTTAGGTCGTTACATCATCGACTACTAAAAATCTAGTTCGTCCTCAAACCAAGGCAAGGAAATATCTGAATCAATGAAAAGATGGGGATTGGAACTACGCATATTAGGCTCAAACTCCCAAGTAGCCTCATCTAAAGGTCGATGTTTCCACTGTACCTGAACCACAAGGATTACTCTAGAGCACAACTGCCTAACATCCCTAGCCAAAATGGAAATCGGCTCCTCAACAAAGGGTAAACGCTCATCTAACTGAACCGACTCCCAATGAATGACATGGGACTCTTCTGGAATATAACGACGAAGCATAGAAACATGAAAAATTGGAGAACAACTGATAGATCAAGGGGCAAAGCCAACTCATAATCCACATCACCAATAATCCGAAGAATCTCAAATGGACCAATATACCTGAGGCTAAGCTTGCCCCTCTTTCTAAACCTCACCACACCCTTTATGGGTGAAACTCAAAGGAAAACACGATCACCAACACCAAATCTCAAGGCATAAAGTCTACGATCAGCATAACACTTCTTCCTACTTTGAGCCGCTCTAAGTCTATCTTGAATGACTCGGACCCTATCCAAAGATTCATGAAGCAAGTCCATACCTCGAGGTCTCACCTCGGAAACATTGAACCAACCTACTGGGGAACGATAACGCCTATCATTCAACGCCTCAAAAGGAGTCATATCAATACTGGAATGGTAGCTATTACTATATGCAAACTTGCTAAAGCCAAATGTTGCTCCCACTGGCCACCAAAATCCATCGCGCATGCGTGAAGCATATCCTCCAAAACCTGGATAGTCCACTTTGACTGGCATCAATCTGGGCGTGAAACGTTGTGCTAAGATCAACCCAAGTACCCAATTCATCCTGAAAAATCTTCCAAAAGTGAGATGTGAACACAGGACCTCGATCTGAAATAATGAACACCGACACACTATAAAGATGCATAATCTTACGAATGTAGATACGGGCCAACCTCTCGGTACTGAATGAGACCTGAACCGGAATAAAATGAGCTGACTTGGTCAATCGATCCACGATGACCCAAACACTGTCAGAACCATAAAATGTACGAGGCAAACCAGTCACAAAGTCCATAGTGATGCATTTCCACTTCCACTCAGGAATGGATAATCTCTGAAGCAAACCACTAGGTCTTATATGCTTGGCCTTCACCTGCTGACAACATAGGCAGCAATCCATAAAATCCACTATATCTCGCCTCATACCACCCCACCAATAATGCTGTCTCAAATCACGATATATCTTAGTCACACCTGGATGGATGGAATATCTGGAACAATAGACTTCCTCCAAGATCAACCTAATTCAGTCACCCACTTTCGACACACAAACTCGGCCTCTAATTCGTAAAATTTTATCTGAATCAAGTGAGGCTTTATTAGCCTCTCCACCCAATACCTTGTCTCGAATCGACCTCAATCCAACATCATAAAACTGATGAGCTCGGATCTGCTCCATCAAAGAAGATCTAGCATCCACAAATGCCAAAACACGCCCCGGTGTCGAAATATCAAGTCTAACCATCTGGTTAGATAAAGATTGAACCTTTAAGGCCAAAGGCCTCTCCTGGGTCAAAAAATGCGCCAAGCTACCTATACTTGTCGACTTTCGGTTTAAGGCATCCACAATAACATTAGCCTTGCCCGGATGGTAGAGAATAGTCAAGTCATAATCCTTAAGCAACACAATCCAATGACGCTGCCTCATATTAAGATCTCGCTGAGTAAAGAAGTACTGAAGGCTACGATGATCTGAGAAGATATCACAATAGACTTCATACAAGTAGTGTCTCCACAACTTCAAGGCAAACACAACTACACACAGCTCCAAATCATGGGTAGGATAAATCCTCTCATGAGGCTCTAATCTTAACAAGACGCATACATAATTACCTTGCCCTCCTGCTTCAACACAATACCTAACCCAACACCTGAAACATCACAAAAGATAATAAAGCTCACGCCCTCCTTAGGCAAAGAGAAATAGGAGCTGAAGTCAACAAATTCTTGAGTTTTTTAAAGCTTTCCTCACAACATCATACAACTGAAAGGAATTCTTCTTCTGAGTCAACTTGGTCGACGGAGCTGCAATGGAAGAGAAACCCTCAACAAAACACTAATAATACCTGTCCAAGCCAATAAAACTCCGAATCTCGGTGGGCAAAGTAGGTCTAGCCCAATCACAAACCGCTACAACCTTAGCTGGATTAACTATAATACCTTCCTTAGTCATCACGTGATCCAAGAAAGAAACTGACTCCAACCAAAACTTGCACTTAGAGAACTTAACACACAACTTCTCATCTCTCAATCTCTGAAGCACAATTCAGAAATGCTCCTCATACTCAACCTTACTCTTTGAATAAACCAAGATATCATCTTTAAATACCATAACAAAGGAGTCAAAATATGGTCGAAATACCCAGTTCATCAACTCCATGAACGCGGCAGGGGAATTGGTCAAACCAAAAGACATGACCAAGAACTCATAATGACTATATCGAGTCCGAAAAGCTATTTTCGTAATATTCGAAGCTCTAATCCTTAACTAGTGATAACCAAATCTCAAATCAATCCTCAAAAATACTATAACACCCAAAGTTGATCAAACAAATCATCAATGCGAAGAAAAGTACTCTTATTCTTAATCGTCACCTTATTCAATTGTTGATAATCAATTCACATCTACATAGACTCATTCTTTCTGTTCACAAACAAGATAGGCGCACCCCAAGGTGAAACACTAGGTCAGATAAACCCCTTATCTGACAAATCCTGCAACTGATCCTTCAGTTTCTTTCAACTCTGCTGGGGCCATCCTGTAAGGAGGTATAGAAATGGGCTTGTTGCCAGACTCAACATCAATAATAAAATCAATATCTCGATCCGATGGCATACTTGGAAAGTCCGTAGGGAACACATCCATAAAATCACGAACGACAAGGACAGAATCCAAGAAAGGATACGAAATAACATTAGTGTCACGAATATGGTCCAAGTAATATAAACACCCCCTCTCAACCAATTACGAGCCTGAACATAAGGTATAATCCTCTTAGGACCCGAATGAAGTGTACCCTTCCAAGCTATCCTTGGCACACCCGACAAAGCTAAAGTCACAGTCTTGACATAATAATTTAGGATGGCATGAGAAGGATCCAAGTAATCCATACCCAAAATAGCATCAAAATCGACCATGTCTAATACAAGCAAGTCTATCAAAGTCTCACGCTCGGCAAAAGTCACAACATAAAATCGATACACCCGATCCACCACTAAAGAATCACCTACCGAGGTAGATACATGAATAAGCATGGAAAGAGGTTCAGTAACAGAATCAAAACCCAAAGTAACATACACAGATGCATAGGAGAAAGTTAATTCAGGATCAAATAATACAAATGCAGGTCTGAAATAAATGGAGATGATACCCGTAATCAAAATATCAGAAGCCTCTATCTCAGGTCTGGTTGGTATAGCATAACACTATCCACGACTACCAACTGGCTGAGTAGCCCCACAACCACCAACACGGGATCTACCATCTCTACCTATTGCACATTTGGTAGAACCCCTATCTATCATAGTTGAAATAGGAGTAGCTCTAAACATACGGCAACAACAGTCCTTGGCCTCATGGCCAATCTCATCACACACATAGCAACCTCTACGATCAGTCTCAACAAGAGAAAGTACAACTGAGCTAAAACAGCCACCCTGAACTGCTGAACTAGAAGATCCACCAGTTGAACTCTATAAATTCACCTACATTGGTCTACTATTATATCCATGAGAACCTCTAAAATCTCTACCTTGATAGGTTAGACTCCTGAACTCACCAAAATGGCACACCCTTTTGGCACATCCCTGAGATGCACTAATAATACCCTCTGTCATCTTAGCGTGATCCACAATACTCTAAAGAGTAGCTCTAAGCATAACTATCTGAGACGTAGCCAACTGAAGAGAGACAACCAAACCCTTCACAAACTTTCAAATCTTTTCAAACCCGGTGAAAATGCTATCATAGGAATATCTGGATCGGGCATGGAAGCATGCCTTATACTAAAAAAATGTCATGGAGCCCTGCTCCAAATGATCAAACTCGTCCCGCATACGATCCCTCAAACTGAGGCACAAATCTCTCCAGAAAGGCATCAACAAACTGATCCCATGACAACTTAGGAGCATTAACAAGCCTACAACCGACAAATGACATCCACTAATTTCTCATAGCATTTATCAATGTAAGAACTTTGCATGATAAAGAATAAAATGAGGAAAGTTTCCTAAAGGCGTCCTATAGTCTCTCGAAGATAGATATGGATGTCTACATACTGATCCGTGAGACTCTATTAGATATACCGTTCTTACACCGTTGAGACCAATGAAACTTGGTTGCTCTGATACCAATTTTGTCACGACCCAAAAACGAGGGTCATGATGGCACTTATTGTGGCATACCTTGACAAGTAAGCCTATCACCCAAACTAATAAGAAAAAAGGAAAAGACAAAAAATATCCTAAGATAAGGCTTCTAGAACGAAGCTGAACCATATAAGTAATCATAACAATGTGGAAAGTACTTATCCAAAATATCAATCATGCCTAAAACCAGGTGTCAATAATGTAAGAACTATTAGTACAATCCAAGAGTCAAATACATTAGAAAAATAACCACAAAAGGAATAATATCTGTCTCTGAATACTAATAAAGACATAACTACTTTAGAAAGATAGAGGTGAACTTCAGACGCATGAATATCCAACCGCTACTTTGGAGGCTCCAACAATCGCTTGAGTCAAGAAATCAGAGGCGCACTCGAGCTAGGACCTGCACCAAAAGGGCGCAATAGGCATGAGTACATTCCACTTGTACTCAGTAGGCATCATAGGCTAACCAAGCAAAGTTATAAATAAGCATACAAAATATACATTAAGGGCACGTCACCTGCAATAAAAAAATATCCCACAATAGTAGCCCACACCGCTTGCACTAACAGTTCTAATATATATCACATATATTACAATGACACACCAAGATATAGAACACAAGTATACATTATGTCATATATAAATAGAAAAATAGTGAACATGTAGATACACGATTATCAAATACAATTAAAGGAAGATAAGACAAATACATAGATGACAAGTCAATAAGGCAATACAACACAGATGACAAGTCAATAAGGCAATACAACGCAACATAAATATAATAAAGTAAGTGCAATGTATGTGATGATGATGATGATGATGATGATGATGCACGAGGTAGTCGCACAACCTCTGAGATCGTTGCATAATCCCTGTATATACCTACGGAGCTAAAGCTTCCCGACGTAGGACCCATAAGGGGATTCGTCAACCGATATATAATCCACATATCTCATATCTCCTTTCCGGTAAATCCCTCGGAAAGAGTTTTATAAGGTGTTACCATATCTTTTAAAAAGGTATTGCCAGTGTTTCTCAGATGTTGCCATGGTGGTACCAATATTTCATGAATGAGTATGATCTGAAGATGTAATGCCCACAACTAATCACAATGACTATCTCCACAACCAACCACATGATATATTTTCACAACCAACTACAATGATATATTTACACAACCACATGAGCCAATATTCACTTATTATTTTCGTTTCATCCATGAATTTCCATATGTCCCATATGCCAATAAAGTATGAATATAATCACAATACACCAATGGTACCACATTAAGCATTTTAACAACACAATACAATTATTCACATGTATTCAAGGTTATCAATATCACATAGGACCCCACACGGTCACACATATCACATAATAACTCAATTTCGACAATTATATCACATATAGGCCCCCACACAGACACAACACATAAATTTCTATTTTCATGATTAGTTCCCACCCTTAACATGCATTTTGTATCATCATTTACTACCCAACCCAGTCTAAAAGAGTTAAGCCATAACCTACCTCGAAAGCCGAAATCGGTTCACGACACTTGAATCCGCGATCTTACTTTTTACGAACAATTCTGAACTCTACTAAAAACATCAAATATGAAATCTACGCGTCAAAATAAAACCAACGACACCCATATTGACTACTTTTGATTTGGGGTCAAAACGGACCCCCAAAATGAATTTTCAAAAAAGAAGGGAAAAATTGAAACTTTACTACAAAAACTTGTTTCCCATATTCTTAGGAACCTGCAGCTGAAAACTCAAGTTAAATCGAGTAAAAACTGGGGTTCAAATTGAATAAAAATCATTTTTGAGCTTTACCGGGTAAAATTTTTGAAATCCGGATTAAAATCAAGAATCAGAGTTGTTTTGAAGGTTATTATGAGATAAATATATTATTCAAGTGAAAAAAGTGAAATTTTTGTTTAAAATCATGCCCTAAAATTTTTGGGGTTTTGAGGAATTTATCAAGAAATTATTAAGAAAAGGGATGAATTCTTACCTTAAATCCGTAATAAAACTAAGAAATATATGTTAATCTATGTTCCAAGCTCCCACAAACTTCACTTTTAAGCTCCCAAACTATTTTAAGGTTTAAATCCCAGGAGCCAAGATGAAAATGAGCAAAATGGATCAAAAAGCGTGAAAAATCTGCTATTTATTGCAGATTTTCTGCGATAGCGGTTCAGATTTTTTTCCAAGTCGAAATGGAATTCGACGGGGTGCCCGGGATTCGTTTGGAGTCCGATTTATGCAAACGAACTATGCAACCACACTAAATTCGACGTTCCGAATGCGATGGCGATATTAAATTTTGAAGAAAATGTCGTTTTCACAAAGTTGACCCCCGAAACTCGAAATTACAATTTTTCAAACCGAGGGTCGAAATGAGATTTTAAAAGCCGTAAAATCATACAAAACATGCTAACACTCTAAAATCAACATTCCGAATCTTCTGGCGAAGTCGGGATTTTCATCCGAGGTCATTTCAATCAAATGTGGATCCCACATCCATATTTCTAATTTTTCAACTTTCCGACCAATAGGTCGAAAGGAGCTCGGGTGCACTGGGACCCGAACCAAAGGTATACCTAGCCTAAAATCGATATTCTGGAGCTGCTGGCATAGTACTTTCATCCATCCGTCGCATGGATCAAAAGATATCCACATAAGTCCAAAATAAGGCTCTTGAAACCATAAAGAACCACAATATTGCATAAATGATACCAAAATGCATCGAAAATTATGCTAATCACTTCCACACTCCAGAAATATCATAATGCAACAATAGAAAAGAATAAAACACTCAAATCACACAAAATCACAAATTTTACTTATGTTGTTACACAAAGCTTGCATGAAAGCATGCAACAACATTGTTTTGGCACACTAGGTAGAAGTGGTCCAGTTGTCAACTTAATTGGCTACATATGATATGATAGTATCTCTGTCTCAATAACTTTTTATAGTATATAGTAAAAAATTATAATAAAGTAGAAGCAGAGAAAGGTGTTTTGGGGGTTGGGCCATTGGGGTGGTGGGGGTTAAAGGTGATGATCACGCCAACGTCCCAATCGTCCACGCGTGAAATCGGCCGACCTTTCAAATTTCAAAAACCAATGCAACACTCAGCAATGTTATGTTTTGATGAAGGGAGCAGTAATTAGTACCTCTGTCCAACCTAGCTACTAGCTTCATAAATACACAAACTTGGTGTTAGGTAAGGTGACTTGTTAGAATTAAGTTGCATGAATATAAGGGTGCAGAACCTAGTATACTTGAAACAAATTTAAAGAGAGACAGAGTTTTGTTGACTCACTAGAATTAAGGTCTAGAAGACCAAGGCAAGGCTGCCTCTCTTTCTCAAAAGTCTTGAATTCAACTACATTGTCCCATCAACATGTCTGTAAGTCTCTCTTTTTCGTCTCTTTAATTTCTATTTATATATAATATTTTTGGACTAAAAATATGGATGATGTTACTATCTTATATCTTGAAGATCATGGTGGAGATAAGAGTTCCAAACTTGGATTGTGAAGGATGTGCTGCCAAGCTAAGAAAAGCTCTTTTCAAACTTAAAGGTCAGTCACATTGATCATCACTATCACGACCAAAAATGAGTTTTCTTTCTCCATGTATAACTGGAACAACACCTACAACAATAGCATTGTTAGAGTGGGTAAAAAAGTCCCACATTGATTGTGGAGTGGACTTGATTGGAGAATGAACTGGTAGTTTGCTTATATTGACTTAGGCCCGTTTTGGGCTCCCGAGGCCCATGAGCTAGCTTTTGAGGTTGAGATATTGAGAAGGTGATAGGCCCAAGGTTCATTGTAATCCCACTAGTGAGGTTTGGGAAGGTGATAGGCCCAAAGTTTATTGTAATCCCACCAGTGAGGTCTGAGAAGGTGACTTGTCGCTGTCAAGTAAATGTATGACTAGAAGAGATGATAAGAGTGCTTTCCCTTTTCTGTACAAATGAGTGGTAAGGGTTATCGATGGGTCCTCCCTAGAAAATTAAATGTAAGAAAACAGTACTACTATTAAGATACAAATAACACTGTGTATGCAACCAGAAGGAATTGTTTCCAACTATTATATATAATGCAAATTGTTTGGAACAAAATTGCTATGATGGAATAGATGGTGTTAACCTGTTAAGTGAAAGTAGCAGCAGAGGCAGGGCCAGATAAGATCAAGGGGTTCGCCAAATCTTTTCGGTTGAAAATTACGCTACTTATATTTAATTAAAATTATTTTTTATGTATATATTATCTGTTAAACCCCTTTAGTTTCTTTTGTGTTTATTTAGTTTGAGCCTCTTAGCAAAGATTCTGGCGTCAGCAATACAAGTGCCAATTGTTTCGAACAATTAATTAGTTGGTCTAGCCAAGATTTCCATTTGATGTGACTTTAAGTTAATAGTACACGATTCGAACAAATCCCATTAGAAACAAAATGCACTAGGTGATTATTTCTCCCCATGTGCTTAAGTAAGCTTTCATGGACAGAGCTGCATTGCCACGAGTAAACGGGTATACAGTGAAATAATTGTCGACCTGGATACTACTATTATAAAATAAAAATTAGAATACATTTGAAATTGTAGATTGAAGGACAACTTCTACACAAATTAAACATACATCATCATGTACTTGTTAATTATTCCTTGAGAACAAATTTCATCAGGTGTAGACAGTATAGACATTGACATGGAAACCCAGAAAGTTACGGTAAGAGGGTACGGATTGGAAGAGAAGAAAGTGCTAAAGGCACTAAAGCGGACAGGGAAAGCAGCAGAGCCATGGCCATATCCAGTTGGATACTCACATTTTGCTTCATTTTATCAATATCCGAATCACATTATCAGCCATTACTACGACACCTCAAGAAACGTCGCAGCACCAAGTGTACACACATTCTTCCACACTCCAGCAGTTTATTCAGTTGCAGTTGCATCAGATGAAGCAGTTGCTTCTCTTTTCAGCGATGACAACCCCCACGCATGCTCCATCATGTGAGATGCATTCTTCATATGCCTTTGGGGATTTTGAGCTTCATACATCTCTTTAATTTTTGTATGTTAATTAGGTCAGTGCTAGTGCTTACAAATTACAATTATTCTAGTGTTGTTAGATTTGTTGGGTTTAATTAATGTCGCTGATGCATCTATGTAGTGCATTAGGCCTCGTGATATTGTTCCTACGAGAAATTTTTCTTAAAAGTATATATGAATCAAGATAGCCACCCACAACGTGAAGGCTGCGTGTTGTGAACCAAACTTATTACATACACACCGATGGGCTGAAGGGGTGAATGAGACGTAAGATTATTAAGCCGATTGAAATGTTGGAGAGTTTTATTTGGGATCTAGACCCAATTATCATTTGGTTAAATACGACTTGGGATTAGAAAAGAAAGGTGATTTATGCGTATAGTATGTGCTTAGGCAAACTCTATATCTCATCCCCTAGTCTGTGTTCACTGCTTCTCATCTCCTTCTACTAATCCCTTCATAGTTACTTATTTCCCAGTCAATTGTTGCTCCTTATTTCATTAGTATTTCATATATTAGGTTCAGTGATACAATCAGTGTTTGTGTTGGAAGCTTGTTTCACTAAGCTGTAATTTGGTGGCAGAAAATTTTGTAATTTGGGTCATCTTTGCAATTTTAAGTTTTTTTTCCCGGTAAATTATGAGATATTATCATAGACAACCAATATTTACGCCTAAAGAGCACCCTAGAGAATTTAACCACCTTTCAGGAACGGTGTTAGCATCTTCAAAGCCTCAAGCAAAAAAGAAAGGACTAGTTACTAAACTTCTGAAACAAATAGTTATATCTATACTTGCTTTCCTAAAGCACTTCCGGTAATCCACCCTCTCTACAATCTTTTTTTGGTCTGTATAAAGGCTAACCCCCTTCTATATCTAGGTAGCATGATGGAAGTCCATATCAAGTTAGCTTTGTATAGTCTATTCAGCCTTCCCAGTAGGTTGATATAGCTCCTGATCAGAGTATGCACCATAATAACAAGTTACAGAATAAGAGCCAATGCCATTACACAAATTAAGATTTTATGATTTGCCCATATGTCAATAAGTTCTTTGAAATTGTACGAATTGTCCTTTAAATGGGCTGATAATTAATTTTTGGTAACTTACATAAATACCATACATTAAGGTACTAATAACTTTTTTTATCACAATTTTACCTAATTACTTAATATACTACATTTTACAGTTTTTGATATATATATATGTATATATTTGGCCTTGATACATATGCGTCTTGATACATTTTAAAAAAAATTGTTATCTAAATAAGAAAATAAAAAAATTATTATTTTTCTCGGGTTTAGTCAAATCTTTATTTTTTCAACAATAACTTCAAACACATGTTCACATTAACATATGAATAATCAAATGAAGTTTAAACTCTATATTTACAACTTTTACCTTTTAACAATAAGTTCAACCTAACTTAGGAACAACCAAAAATGAACTTCAAACTATTTTCTTGAAAATAAAAAAAATCAAATGTTAAGAACTTCAACACAAGTTCAACCAACTTATGAACTATCAAAATGAAGTTTCAAGAACTTCAAACACAAGTTCAAACAATTGAAGAACTATCAATATAAAGTTCAAACTATTTCCTGGAAAAACAGTAAAACCAACTTTAAGAAAAAAGAGATGAAACAAAAATATTTAAGTCCACTGAATTCACGGTGTGTCCTTAAGTAAACTATTACCCTCAAGTACCCGAGATTATGAAATATATCCTCCTAGAATAAAATGAATCACTTTGACAGAATAATGGTACCTTACATTCTATCAAACTACAAATACACTCAACGATAGCAAATCACACTAGAGTTTTTCAAGAAATATGAGTATTTTTTTTCTTGAAATTTTCATCTTTTTACCTGAGGAAAAATTCAGGTATTTATAGCCATCAAGGTGTTGCCTCAAGAAAAAACAATGGTTCAAAAAGGTGCACCCCTTCATAAAGGTGCAACTCTTTGAAAAAAGTTCAAGTCTTCAAAAATGTCACAATCCCTTGGAAAGGTCATAACTATCCAAATTAAAAAGGTGTCAATTCAAATTGCATCCTTTCTCTTGGTGTCTTTTAGAAAAAAACACCTATTCATTCATTCATACATCTTAAAATCTAACAATCCCCCACATGAATGACGAATGACTATTTTATAATAAATTTATCGACAAGTGTGTGATTTACAAGCAAAGACTAGTTGCATCTAGATAAGTAGGTCTCTCTTTGAACTTTCCGTCGTGAACTTGCATCGGATGTACTCGGTCAATCGATATATGTGATATCTTTGAACCGTCGAGCTTTAATGTACACCTAGACAACACAAGTCACACAACCAGTTTTTTACCGTTTATGGTTCTTACGATTTTATCCATTTCATCCATGAACACGTCCTGTTTCATTAGAGCTAAGAGAATGATGCCTTTACTATCATTCTCTTTGAAGCGGTTTCCACTTCACCCTCATTTAGGTAATTCCTAAACATTTAATCTTGCAGATCAAACTATTTGGTCAAACCTGCCAAAATTAGGAATCATTTAAAAGCTTCAACCATAAGCCTTATTCTTATTTTTTGAACATTATCTTCATCATGAGAATGAGTTGAGTGTATTGACAATGTTGAACCATCAGTCACAACTTTGTTTGATCTCCTTGAACCTAACTCTTGGGATCTCCAGTCTGCTAGGTAGAGTTACCACCATGATGACTTGTCCTAGGCCATAAACCCATTTCCTTTGATGATCTCACAACTCCCTCCCTAGATAGTACTTTTGTAAGTGAATCTGACACATTATTCTTTGACCTCACATAGTCAATCATGATAATTCCACTATATAGTAGTTCCTTACAGTATTCTGTTTGTCTTGTATGACGAGATTTATCGTTATACATCATGGTTTTTGCCCTACCTATTATTGCTTGAATATCACAGAATATGCATACTGATGCTAAAAGTTTGGGCCAATAAGTAATATCTTTCAAAAAATTTTGAAGCCATTCGGCTTCTTCATCGACTTTATCTAATGTGATAAATTCAAATTTTATTGTAGAGAATGCAATACATGTCTATTTGGATGATTTTCAAGAGACTGCTCCCCCATCTAAAGTAAACATATATCCACTCGTGAATTTTACTTCATGCGATCCGGTGATCCAATTTGCATAACTATATCCTTAAATTTTCGTTAGATATTTGTTATAATGCAAAGAATAGTCTTGAGTATGTTTAGATATATCAAAACTCTTTAGTTGCTATCTAATGAGTATAATTGGGGTTACTCGGGTACCGATTCAATTTACTAATATCATATGCTATGTCTGGTTGTATACAATTCATGATATACATCAAACTTCCCAACACTATTGCGTAGTTCAACTGTGAATCACTTTTACCTTCATTCTTTTGAAGTGCAAAGCTCATGTCTAATGGGTCTTGGTGATGACAGGCGAATTTACACGCCTATATCAATATATTTTGCCCATATTTTAGCCTAGTTTTGAGAACTAATTATCTATTTCATGCACTTTTAGTCCTTTTTCCTGTAAATGAGCTAACAAACATGATTAGGAAAGTTTCAGGTATAAATGATGCAAAATACAGCATTTTATAGTTTACTTGACACAAAAGAAAGCTCACAAACGAAGTAGAAAGGAGCTGGACGCCTAAAGGACCAAATCTGCTGCATGGAAAATCTGCCCCGAGCTAAAACAACAATTCTGAAGACTTTGGGGACTTACAGATACAAAGCTGGATTTTTACAAAGATACATTAACCTAGTACAATTAGGTTATGTATTTCACTATTCTATTTGGATTATGATATTGTAACCTTACCCTAGTACATTTGGGTCAAGGATTTCATTAGTATATTAGGATTTGGTTATTTATTTCATTAGCTTAGTAGGAGTAGGATATGGGTATTATAAATACCCTATCATGCTAGAGATTTTTAATTAACTCCTCCCTTAGTGGAGAGATACATTCAATAAGTAATTGTCTTCCATCCCTCTCTTCTTCCACTACAACTCTTCTAATCTTTCCATTAATTCTATTCTTCTTCTATTCTTAAATTCCACAACAAGAGAATCGTTACTTGCTTGGGAATCACCAAACCACACGCCTATCACCTACTTTTCACGCCATCAACCATGCAAGTCGTGATATCCTTCGCATTCATGGGTAACTAAACTTCTCTGTTGGGGTTATGGAAGCCGAATGAGTTACTATCTATTGCTGTGAGTTTGTGAGTTCGAGACACGTATATTGCTTATATCATTATTCTCTTCATCTTAATCTACATTCTTTGCGGTTGCAAACGCAAGAATACGCCAGTCTAACATTTAACTTGTTCGCGAGAAAGGTTATTTGTCTGGAAAAGAGATAATGTCAAGGTAGTAGGACACCCTTTCCTATTAAAAAGCTAGTGCCGTAACTGGACTAACCTCTTGGAAAATTCGTACCGTTAGACACGCTTTAAGCTCGCGAGAGTTAAAGTGAAATAGTCCTTGTTTAGGTCGCGAGACGCTTGAATTTACCATCGACTACAATTCTCTATAAGCAATTGCATGTCAAGACTCTACACACTCATAGCCAATAGAGACGTATACCTCAGAAGGTGGACATAACCCCAACGCCTCAATTCTCATTGTTTACAACCAACGTGACAATCTTTCTCTTTTACTTTGCTATTTTCAGCTTTTATTTCATTATTTTGGTTACATATTACAATCCCCCCTTCTTACGAGACTTGCACCAAAAGTCTATTAATTTTACTTACTTGTCACCCAACCCAGGTTGGGTTCTATATTTGCAAACGACCGCTTTACACTCCTACGAGAGCTGTAGATTGAGCGTTATCAAAAATTGGCGCCGTTGCCGAGGAATACGAGTGTCAATCAAGTTCGTGATAATTACTAGACCCTTTGGTCAAAGATTCTCGTACTTTTACTTTTAGTTTTTGTTTTTTTTTATTGCAGGTTTTTCTTTTAGTGCATGCCCCATACTAGAAGTTCTGGTCAACCGTTATTACCAATCAATCTTGAACCACAACGAATTCGAAGAATGAAAGCATAAGTTGAAATCGATAGGATGGCTGCTCAACACGAGCAAGCAAGATTAGCTGCTCTTGCCGCTGCTCAAGTCCAACAACAAAACATTGATAATCCTGGGCGAGCAACAAATCCTGACGATGAAGATTTAGGTGATGACGAGTTACTAAACCCTAGGCGTGATGCTGAAATTATAACACCTGCCAACAGAAGAGGTCGACAAGCTCGGTATAGATATGATCGCCAACCTTTGCAGCCAGCTTTCGACGAAGATGATGATGATCTTGATGGTGCCGGAGCCACTGGAGCTATAATTCCACCACCATTAGCGCCCGGAGCCAAGTTCAACATCACAAGCACCATGATTCAGTTATTGCAACTCAAGGGATTATTTGGTGGACTAACGGGCGATGATCCGAATATGCATCTCATCAACTTTATTTCTACATGCAAGTCTTTTGACAATCCTGGTGTTGGTCAGAATGCTATTCGATTACATCTATTTCCATTGTCTCTGTCTGGGGAGGCAACACTATGGTTGAATGGGCTGACTCCTGATTCAATTACAAATTGGAGGCAATTGAGAGACGCTTTCCTAGAAAGATTCTTTCCGCCATCCAAAAGGGCCCAATTGAGAGATGAAATTAGCAACTTTTGTCAGCTTCCCTCTGAAGCTCTTCATGAAACATGGGAGAGGTTCAAGACAAAGCTAGCGAGATGCCCAAACCATCACATGACTAATGTTCACCTAATGGAGATCTTGTATAGAGCCTTGAATTCAATAACTAAACCAGTGGTGGATAACGCAGCTGGAGGTTCTTTCATGGACCTCACCTTTGGTCAAGCAAGCAATATGCTAGATCGCATGACAAAGCAAAGTAGATCTTGGCATACCAGGGATGCCGAGGTAGCAAGCCCCACTTTATCTATTGGCATGTCTGCAGACCAAAGAAGAAGAGAAAAAGAACGTGAGCAAGACATGGCGCACATGAAAACACAATTGGATCTTCTGACAAAGCACTTATTATCAGGGAAGACCGAAAAAGTGAAAGCTGTGGCGCTAAAAGGAAGAGACGAATCTGATTCTGAAGAGGAGGTCAACTACTTGAACAATCAGGGGGGTTTCCGTGGGAATGCCCAAGGAAACCAAGGTCGGAACTATTATGATAAATCTGGAAGCAAAGACCAAGGTAGTTGGAAGAAAAATAATGAAAAAAGCGGTTTGTACGTTCCCTCTGGTAAACGTGATACCGCCACATCTAATTCTATGGAAGACATGATGGCTAAGTTATTGAAAGGAGTGGAAGCAACGAGCGCGGGAGTTAAGGAGGTGATTGATGATTTGTCCTCCATGAAGCAACTAGTTGATTCACATTCCACTTCTATCAAGCAAATAGAGCAGCAATTGAGCCAACTTTCAGCAGCATTCAATCAAAGAAAGGCTGGCACCTTACCGAGCGATACAGTGCAAAACCCAAG
Source organism: Capsicum baccatum var. pendulum (assembly GCA_030864225.1). NCBI lineage: Eukaryota > Viridiplantae > Streptophyta > Magnoliopsida > Solanales > Solanaceae > Capsicum > Capsicum baccatum. Next base: position 83,458,481 of record CM061552.1, read on the forward strand.
GAATGATGGGTCATGCATGGCCATCACTACCAGAAGTGGTAAGGTGCTGGAAACTTCAGCAAAAGGCAAGCAAGTGGTTGACGTAACAGCAGACATTGACGCCACACCTAGTGACGTTACAAGAGAAGAAGCCGCAACAACTACTTCAAACATCAAGGATGTTTTACCTAGTGACGTGCAGCCTGAAAAAAATGATAAACGGAAGCAAGATGAGAAGAAAGCCATGGAGAGAACACTTCCATACCCACCACCACCTTTTCCACAAAGATTGAAGAAGGTGGCTGATGACACTAAGTTCAGCAAATTTATGACTATGTTGAAGCAGCTGACCATTAATGTCCCATTGGTAGAGGCACTTGAACAAATGCCTGGGTATGCGAAGTTTATGAAAGATCTTTTGACTAAGAAGAGGGCAGCAAGTTATGAGCTGAAAGATGATGTGCATCATTGTAGTGCAATTGCTACCCGATCGATAGTTCAGAAGAAGTCCGACCCCAGAGCTTTCACGATTCCTTGCACCGTCGGATCTTTGGACTTTGCTAAAGCATTGTGTGACTTAGGAGCCAGCATCAACTTGATGCCATTATCGATCTACAAGAAGTTGGGGTTTGGAGATCCTACACCAACTAATATGAGGCTTGTTATGGCGGATAGGTCGGTAAAACGACCGGTTGGTATTCTATGCGATGTCTTGGTGAAGGTATCTTCATTCATATTTCCAGCAGACTTTGTCATCTTGGATTGTGAAGCAGATTCAGAGGTTCCCATAATCTTGGGACGCCCTTTCCTTGCTACGGGAAGTGTGCTCATAGATTTGAGAGCTAATGAACTCTCATTCCGAATCAATGACGAAGTGGTTCGTTTTGACATTTGCAAATCAATGAAGCAACACAAAGATCTGAGTGTATTTTCTATGGCTGATGTTGTCGTTGATGAAGAGGAAGAACGACTTGAAGAAGAACAAATTCTTGATGATCCTTTGGAGGTTTCGCTCATGAAAGGAGAGAATGAGGATGCTGAAATTTCTGAAGAAGCTATTTGTGCTCTATCGGGATTAGGAACATATTGTTATACTCCCAAGAAGCTGGATCTTGATCTCAAGAATCGACCCACACCACCAGATAAGCCATCTATTGAAGAGCCACCCACGTTAGAACTGAAGGAGCTGCCAAGCCATTTGAAGTACGCATTCTTAGGAAGCAGAAATACTCTTCCAGTCATAGTGGCAGCCGATTTGGGTGAGCAACAAGTTGCAACTCTTATTGCAACTCTATGTAAGTATATTAGAGCCATTGGATGGACCATTGCGGATATTATTGGTATACCACCTGGGATTTGCACTCATAAAATTCAGCTTCAAGAAAAGTGCACACCCACCATTGAACATCAAAGACGTCTAAACCCACCAATGCAAGAAGTGGTGAAGAAGGAGATAATCAAGTGGTTAGACGCAGGAGTCGTGTATCCTATTTCTGATAGTACATGGGTAAGCCCAGTACAATGTGTTCCCAAGAAAGGAGGCATGACCGTGGTCGCTAATGCAAAGAATGAACTTATTCCACTCAGGCCCGTTACTGGATGGATAGTATGCATAGACTACCGCAAGCTGAATTCTTGGACGCTCAAGGATCACTTCCCCATGCCATTTATGGACCAAATACTAGATCGATTAGCGGGGAAAGGATGGTTTTGCTTTTTGGATGGTTATTCGGGTTATAATCAGATTTGTATTGCACCTAAAGACCAAGAGAAGACAACGTTTACATGCCCATATGGTACGTTTGCCTTCAAACGCATGCCATTTGGGTTGTGTAATGCACCAGCCACCTTTCAACGTTGTATGATGTCTATTTTCTCTGATATGGTAGAAGACACTTTGGAGGTATTTATGGACGACTTTTCAGTTGTTGGTGAGTCCTTTGAAGCATGTTTGGCGAAATTGAGCATGGCATTACAAAGATGTGTAGAGTTCAACCTTGTGCTTAATTGGGAGAAGTGCCACTTCATGGTAAAAGAAGGAATCGTTCTTGGGCACAAGATCTCCGAAAGAGGAATAGAGGTAATTGAGAAGCTACCGCCTCCAATTTCGGTGAAGGGAGTTCGTAGTTTTCTTGGCCATGCTGGGTTTTATCGTAGATTCATCAAAGACTTCTCCAAAATTTCTAGTCCATTGTGCAAACTATTGGAGAAAGATGCGAAGTTTGACTTCAATGACGATTGCTTAAAAGCATTCGAATGCCTTAAAGGAAAACTCATTGAAGCCCCTATCATGGTAGCACCAGATTGGATGCTCCCGTTCGAAATCATGTGTGATGCTAGTGGTGTCGCCGTTGGTTCTGTTCTTGGACAAAGAAAGGAGAAACTATTTCATCCTATCTACTATGCGAGTAAGGTCCTAAATGAAGCCCAAAGGAACTACACTGTTACTGAGCAAGAGCTCCTAGCGGTTGTGTATGCGTTTGAGAAGTTTCGCGCCTATCTATTGGGTACTAAGGTGATCGTCCATACAGACCATGCAGCTCTTAGGTATCTAATGACAAAGAAGGATGCAAAACCAAGGCTGATTCGATGGGTATTACTGCTGCAAGAGTTTGATTTCGAAGTCAAAGATAGAAGAGGTTGTGAGAACCAAGTGGCTGATCACCTAACTAGACTTGAGAATGAGTATGTGGCACAACCAGAAAATCAGATTGATGATGCATTCCCTGACGAGGAGATACTAGCGACAACAATGGAGAAATTACCATGGTATGCCGACTTTGCAAATTTCGTGGTGAGTAATGTGTTACCTTCCAATTTATCTTACCACCAAAGGAGGAAGTTTATGCATGACGTTCAGCACTACTATTGGGATGAGCCTTATTTGTTTCAAAGATGCGCGGATGGTATTATTCGACGATGTATATCCCATGAAGAAGTGCCCACTATATTGGAAGCATGCCATACTTCGCAAGTTAGAGGACATCATGCAGGGAATCGAACGGCAAGGAAAGTCTTGCAAAGTGATTATTATTGGCCTACAATATTCAGAGATGCATACAACTATGTGAGAAGGTATGACCAATGCCAACAACAAGGTGCTATTTCAAAACACCATGAAATGCCCATGTCCAAAATTCTGGAGGTAGAACTCTTTGATGTGTGGGGTATTGATTTCATGGGTCCATTCGTGAATTCGTTTGGAATGAAGTACATCTTGGTTGCTGTGGATTATGTATCGAAATGGGTGGAAGCTGTAGCATTGGCCGACAACGAAGGCAAGCGTGTTGTAGCATTTTTAAAGAAGAATATCTTCTCTCGCTTTGGAGTACCTCGTACTATCATAAGTGATGGAGGATCTCACTTTTGTAACAAGCTATTCAAATCTGTATTGGCCAAGTATGGAGTCAAGCAACACAAGGTAGCTACGCCTTATCATCCCCAAACTAGTGGACAAGTTGAGGTTTCCAACCGCGAGATCAAGCAAATCCTTGCCAAGACGGTTAATGCGAATAGGAAGGATTGGTCTCGAAAGCTAGATGATGCACTATGGGCGTATAGGACTGCATTCAAGACACCCATTGGCATGTCACCTTATTAGCTAGTTTATGGGAAGGCTTGTCATCTACCCATCGAGCTTGAATACAAGGCATTGTGGGCATTGAAGCACTTGAATCTGAATTGGGATAATGTGAAGAACCTGAGGTTGGAGCAGCTAAACGAACTAGATGAATTTCGTCTCCATGCATATGAAAGATCAGATTTATACAAGGAGCGGATGAAGAAGTATCATGATCAGCGGATTGTTCGACGAAACTTCCAAAAAGGTGACATGGTACTACTCTTTAACTCCAGACTCAAGCTCTTCCCAGGTAAGTTAAAATCAAAGTGGTCTGGTCCATTTAAAGTCATCCAAGTCTACTCGTCTGGAGTAGTCGAATTGGAAGACAATGATGGTGTTATCTTCAAAGTGAATGGCCAACGTGTTAAGCCATATATCGGTCCTCTTGACTCGATGAATGACATGACCATCACTTATCTCGACGAAGTCTAAGTACTCGAGATTATTACGTCGAGCCACGATAATAAATAAGGCACTAGATGGGAGGAAACCCATCGTTTCATCGTTTTATCGTTTTATCGTTTTAGTACTTGTTTTGTTTTGATAAAAGAAAAATTCAAAAAATAAGAGTCGTGCCACGACTAAAACTAAGGCGCTTGGTGGGAGGAAACCCATCGTACTAATCGTGTTCATTTGTTTTGAGCAAATATAGGTGCAAGAAGCATGCGACGAGGAGATTGATTTCAATCGACGATTTGGACGCATTGAATGGTAAAGTCGGTAAGTTAGGAATGGTGATGCATAAGGCTATGAATTGAGCCTTTCTCACGTCAAAATAGGCTTCGAGGAAGGCTAGGCCTTGGTAAAAATAGGCCACGAACGATGCACAACCTAGTCTATAGCCTAAGGACTCGGAATCTAGTGTGCTATACACTATGCGCAGCCTATTCCTAGGTATGCTTTTGACTATGCGCCGCCTATGCTATGGCATTTGGTCTCAGTATCTCATGTGCCATAGACTATGCGGCGCATATGTCTACAAATGCCATAGACTATGCGGCGCATATGTCCCATTATGCCATAGACAATGCGCCGCATATGTCATTGATATGCCGAGTGATATGCGCCGCATATGTGGTGTTTTTGTCCCCAAATCCGATTGTAAATGGGTCATAACCCGACCCATACTCTTCCATATAAAGGGGACTTAGTTTTCTAACACAACCACATTAGAAACAACCCTAAAAGCGCCGCATAACCCTCCAAATCTTCTCAAAATTTTCTTCTTTTACTCTTCCAATTCACAACAACATCTCCACAAGCTTCAAGCAAGTAAGTACCCTTTTATTCTTCATTTATTTATAGTAAGTACTACGTTGCTATGCTGATTATAAATTGCTAAATCTTATAAGATTATTGGTGATGTTCATGTGTTTGGATTGTTGTTGCAAAATCATGTGAGTGAACATATACGTAGGGAATTCTTCACTTGTTTCCGACTTGAATATGGTTTCAATAGCATTGTTATGATAATTGCTGAATATATATGGCTATGAATATTTCTTAAGAGTGTTGTTTGGATGCTTACATAATAGACTATCTCGGCCATCGGGATAAGGTTATAGTGCCTATCGACTTAGGAGGTTGTGCTTGTTGTAAGAATAACGATTCCATGTGGTAACCCCTATGTCGTAGTGTTGCTATATCTACCATGAAAGTAGTTCAATGGCTGCAAATAAGTGATGCAATACTGATTTTCTTGTCGGAAAACAATCCTAAACCATATGTCGACGAAATCTGAGTAAATCGACTACGTTCACCTCGCTGATTTGTGCAACAAAACTAAGTGTAGGGTGGTACCCCTAGTGCTTGCGTATAGATTGTATCAAGTGAGATTGTGCTGCAACTTACATTATTTCTAGTCTCAGGTACAATGGCACCTAAAGCAAGGCAAGGCAAGGAGAAGGCTACCACGTCCCAAAAGGGCAAGAAGAGAAGTCGAAAAGACCAAGGAGAATCATCCTCAGCACACCTACCACGCAGAATGTTTGGAATAAAATGGGTTCTTGAGGAAGAAGCCAAAGCATGGTACAACAGCAACAAAGAAAGAAAATATGTGCACGTCGACTTGATCAACAAGGAGACCTTAGCAAAGAAGGAGCCGCGAATGTTGGCAAAAATAATGGCTTTGAAGCTGGATTTCATATTCCGCGACATGGGAGAGTGCAATCTTGACTTAACAAGAGAGTTTTATGCCAACTGGTTGCCGAACACAACAGGCAATGAAATCAAAATTCGGGGCCAAGTGTTACAGCTCACTGCGGATTGGATCAACTCTTTTCTTGGCCTACCTTCGGTCGACACAGCACCATTCAAAGAACTGTACAGCAGGCCTCCTTATAGAGCGATACAACACACGCTTTGTGGAAGTAGATCAATGGCAAGGTGGGGCAGACATAAAGAAACAGGTCGACACAACACCTTCCCCTATGCTCCACTAAATAGGGAAGCAAGAATCTGGATGCGGATTGTCAACTCATGTCTTATTCCTGGGACTCAAGACACCAAGATATCGAGAGATAGAGTGTGTTTGGTCTATGCTTTGATGACGAATGTCCCTATCAACTTTGGGGAAATCATTCGATCTACCATGAGGAAGGCCAGACTCCACAAAAGGTCCCATTTCACATTCGACAATTTGTTGACAGCAATGTTGCGGAAGGAGGATATCGAAGAGGAACCAGCTGACCACAAACTCCCACATAACCCAAAGAAGGTTGACCTCACCAAGGTCAAAGATGTTGAAACAACTCATGGAGTCAACCTTACTACTGCCGAGAGACATGCTCGTGATGAGAGTTTCTTCCGTCATCTCTATGGCATGACACGATTCACTATGATGAGTGGTGGACGTTTTCCAACTGCTGAAGAGATCCACCAGCTGGACCATGACTACCCAATGAACATGCATACACGGGAGATGTGTGGAGTGGGTGTATATTTTGAGGAACCTCTAGACGATGATGTGCCGACTGATGATGATAGACGCTTGCCTGATTTTGACGAGGAGGAGAACTCTGACGACGACTCTTATGATGATTCAGACGAAGGGGGTATGACCCCCGACATTGATGAAGGGTCCGACTAACCAGGTTTTTCGAATTTATTTTCCACTGAGGGCAGTGTCCCGTCTAAGTGTGGGGTGGCAGAATCGCATGCTATACTTCTTTGTTTGCACCTATGTTTGTATGTTTGTTTGTTTACTTTGTTTTTTTTGTGACGTTTTTAGTTTGTTAGGAGTCAAATTTTTTTAGCTTCGCATGAAATTATTTTGATAGGCAGCATGAGATTATAACAAGAGTATGTGCTACAATTGTGACTATTGAGACGTTTAGGCTCTAGTTGTGACTCATTATGTGATATTGTGTGATTCAATTCCTTCAATTGTTGGGTCGAGAGTCTATATTAATTCCAATCAAGTCGACCATGTGCCTTGTGTGTGTGAGATAATAGTATACTCTATGTTTGTGGCTGATGCTAGAACTTGCCTGGTATGTATGCAAAGCAAAAATAAGGAGTGTAAGTTTAGGATATGATTTAGGCATTTCTTTGGCAACCTATATATGTTTACCTTCAGTTTTACCTACCCATGTAAATCATCCTAGTTAAACTCTTTTGAGCCTTTAGCCTATTTCTTTGACAACCTCGTATGTAAGCCTAATCCATTTTTTTCAAGACCGTAATTTGATCCAAATTCCTAAGTGCTTTAAAGTGAAAAAGTCATGTGACAACATAGGAGGAAATTGGGTGAGTATAATGATATAAATTGGAATGGTTCTTGAATGTGTTATGAAAAAGGAAAAAAATGCTATCATAGGAGGTATGTGGTGAAAAGAAAAAGGAAAAGAAAGCTGAAAAATGAGTTGTGCTTAAAATTGAAAAGAGGAGAACAAGGGTGGTAGAACAAAAGAAAGAAGAAAGGTTGAAAGAAAAAAGTGTCAATGATACAAAGTGATGTATTAAAGCGCTTAGGAACCTAGTCACTATTCTTGGCCAAAATAGTCCTACCCGTCCCTTAGCTTACGTTACAACCATCAAAAGACCTACTTGATCCTAATCTTAACATTCTGACATTTAGTGGAGTATTACACTAAGGGCAAGCCTATGGTCATCAGTTGCTACATATGAATTCTTTGTGAGAGCGAGAGCAAGGATATTTTGATACCCATGTTTGAAAAAAAATATACTATATTTGTGAATGATTATGGGTACTATATTGTGAGACACACATGGTTGATGAGTTTTGGATAGTTGTATATGATTCTATGTACCTTAACGTTTGCATACGAGTTGATCACCATCACGAGTCTATGCTAGAGGTTAAATTGTTTCTACTTATAATCAGAAAGCTACTCTTTGTTGATAATTGTTGTGCTTGTCTTGAAGAATGTTTTATGTTGTTGTTGTAAAAACCCTAAGTTGATGTTTAGAAGGACATGATACGTTGTTCGAGGACGAACAAAGCTCTAAGTGTGGGGTGTTGATGACAGGCGAATTTACACGCCTATATCAATATATTTTGCCCATATTTTAGCCTAGTTTTGAGAACTAATTATCTATTTCATGCACTTTTAGTCCTTTTTCCTGTAAATGAGCTAACAAACATGATTAGGAAAGTTTCAGGTATAAATGATGCAAAATACAACATTTTATAGTTTACTTGACACAAAAGAAAGCTCACAAACGAAGTAGAAAGGACCTGGACGCCTAAAGGACCAAATCTGCTGCATGGAAAATCTGCCCCGGGCTAAAACAGCAATTCTGAAGACTTTGGGGACTTACAGATATAAAGCTGGATTTTTACAAAGATACATTAACCTAGTACAATTAGGTTATGTATTTCACTATTCTATTTGGATTATGATATTGTAACCTTACCCTAGTACATTTGGGTCAAGGATTTCATTAGTATATTAGGATTTGGTTATTTATTTTATTAGCTTAGTAGGAGTAGGATATGGGTATCATAAATACCCTATCATGCTAGAGATTTTTAATTAACTCCTCCCTTAGTGGAGAGATATATTCAATAAGTAATTGTCTTCCATCCCTCTCTTCTTCCACTACAACTCTTCTAATCTTTCCATTAATTCTATTCTTCTTCTATTCTTAAATTCCACAACAAGAGAATCGTTACTTGCTAGGGAATCACCAAACCACACGCCTATCACCTACTTTTCACGCCATCAACCATGGAAGTCGTGATATCCTTCACATTCATGGGTAACTAAACTTCTCTGTTGGGGTTATGGAAGCCGAATGAGTTACTATCTATTGCTATGAGTTTGTGAGTTCGAGACACGTATATTGCTTATATCATTATTCTCTTCATCTTAATCTACATTCTTTGCGGTTGCAAACGCAAGAATACGCCAGTCTAACATTTAACTTGTTCGCGAGAAAGGTTATTTGTCTGGAAAAGAGATAATGTCAAGGTAGTAGGACACCCTTTCCTATTAAAAAGCTAGTGCCGTAACTGGACTAACCTCTTGGAAAATTTGTACCGTTAGACACGCTTTAAGCTCGCGAGAGTTAAAGTGAAATAGTCCTTTTTTAGGTCGCGAGACGCTTGAATTTACCATCGACTACAATTCTCTATAAGCAATTGCATGTCAAGACTCTACACACTCATAGCCAATAGAGACGTATACCTCAGAAGGTGGACATAACCCCAACGCCTCAATTCTCATTGTTTACAACCAACGTGACAATCTTTCTCTTTTACTTTGCTATTTTCAGCTTTTATTTCATTATTTTGGTTACATATTACAATCCCCCCTTCTTACAAGACTTGCACCAAAAGTCTATTAATTTTACTTACTTGTTGGCCAAGCTATTCCCTGTGGGATCGACACCCAACCCAGGTTGGGTTCTATATTTGCAAACGACCGCTTTACACTCCTACGAGAGCTGTAGATTGAGCGTTATCAAAAATTGGCGCCGTTGCCGGGGAATACGAGTGTCAATCAAGTTCGTAATAATTACTAGACCCTTTGAAAACTTTTCTATCAATCAAGTTTTAGTGGACGTTTCAACTTGTGTCAACTTACATTGACTATTACTCCTAGAATGTGATGATTTATAGGGCCTACTATATATCAAATAAAAGATCTTTGAGTCTTCTTTCCAACGCCTCCAACTGTTCATTAATCCGGGTCCGGAGTCAAAAGTTATGAGATTTGAGTGAGATACTGTCCAGGCTTGTCGATGGCTTAGGCATTGCAAACTTTAATGTTTCCCATAGTTTGTGCAATGCAAACCTTAAGGTTTTCTATGGGGTTTACGCCGTAAACCCTATGTTTTATGGTGTAAGAGCTTTGTTTTGAGTTATTTCAAGGGCAAACAAGTCTTTTTACATTCCAAAATTGTCCTTAAACATCTATAGACGAAATTAGGGTCATTATTAATGTTTTAACTGTCTTAAATCTGTAGTTTATCTTTCTAAAACACAAGAGGAGAAAAACAACTAGGGTTTGCTCTTCTAAGTTTAAAGGTTTGATCTTTTCATAAATTCTTCATCAATTAAGGTATGTGGGACTATCCTTAAACTCCATGGGCTTGAGTTTTAACATTTTTATCAAATTTAAAGATATACAACCATGTTTCAAAAAGGGGTTTTGATAATAATTGAATTATATGCATTATGATTTTGTTTTGATAGAAGTATATATTGGTTTAGATCCTCGTTATTTGAAATTAAATTTGCAATTATATATATATATAGAGAGAGACACATGTGTTTATGAATTATCTTTGAAGGTTTCAAATTGAGAGCAGGATTAATGAACTTCCCCTCTTGTTATGAAGTATATTCTTTATTTGAATTGTGGGTTATTTTGAATGCATGGACCACGTTTTAAAAGTAAGTTTCTCAACATCATGATGATTAGCATGTTTTATGATATGATGAGCAAGAAGTTCTCTTGATATAGTTAAACTCTTTGCATTAAAGAGAAGAGTTGCATGTGATTGAACAATTAACATGGCCACCAAATGTTTTAGTCTTGGAAAAAGAGGATGATTGCATATGTTTTACTTGAGATTCCAAAGTGATGACTCTCTTATAACATTTTGAATCATTGGTGGTCATTTGTATGTTCTAAATAAGATGGACTGTGAATTTGATACTTTATGAATGACTTGCAAGTCAGGGTATGACAATACTCGGTGATGACATGCCCTTAATAGATTAAGTATTGAATATTTTGAAAGAATGAAGTATGTTTTCTAAGAATTAAAAATTAGGCTTAAGAGAGCTAGTCGGTTACTTGAAGAAGATGTTTGTGTATAAGGGCTCATTGATGGGAACCGTAGTTGTCGATATGGGTATTATCCCGAAAGGGTAAATAATGTGGATGTCATGTAAGGGTGATGCCATGGTATACTTGTAAGGGGGTGTACTACACTATTATGAACTCCAATCCTTGCGGCATACTTGGATTGGAGGCTTGGCCGCTGAGTCAAGGGAGGATTCCATATATCCTATGGAAGTACAAATTTGTAGGGTGGACCGGTTAGCTCGGAAGAGTAACAAAGTGTTGAGTCATGTTTGCAAGAAAGCTTTGGACAATTCTAAATTATGCCCATGTGTTTACTTATCTTATTTGTAATGTTTTACGAAATGTTCTCATCTATATTGTGTATTAAAAATGTTATTTTTTGGATTTGTTTCACATACCAGTACATATGTATTGACCCCCCTCATATTTCAAAATCTGAGAAAAATGCCAGGGTCCCGCTAAGCCATAGATTGATTGGTCTGAGATTGAAAGTTAGTGAGCCTCCCTTATTTCGAAAGGACTGATGTATAAGTAATTGTTATTTGATTTTTGATGTATGGTCCGACTGGGGGCCTTGTTCCAGTCTTCAGACAAAGATTATTTTTAGTTAGTAGAGATTTTACAGACTAGTGTAAGATGTAGTTGATCTTTATGAACTTATTTCAGTATTGAGTAGTTTGAAATAAAAGTTAACCATGATTCCGTTTTGTTATGTATCGTATTTTCTCTTTACATATGAATGGTGTATATGACTGCAAGTTAGAAGGGCTCTCAGGCCTTCATGGTTCAGGATGCCTGTCACGGCCAGGGCCCCGATTCGGGTCGTGACAAACTTGGTATCAAAGCACGGTTCATGGTCCTAGGGTGTCTGCAAAATCATGTCTAGTAGTGTCTTCCTTATGGGTGTGTTGTGCACCACACTTATAATCAGGAGGCTACCAGGCATTTAGGAGTTTTTTCTTATTCTTTTATACTTCAATTCATGCTATAGTGTCGTCCATAAGAAATTTACCCAAATTGCTTTGTTACTCTAATTTTATGGGCCATGCCTCCTTGTCGAGGCGATACAAGTCCAAGTGTCTAGCTTTTCCAGTGATGTATTTCTCTCTGATTGAGTTGTCCCTAAAATTATGAATTTGCACAAGGACTTGATAGGATTCCATGGGTGCTTTAAAGTGTTTTGATTTAAGAATATACCCCTATCTGCATTAGTTGTACGGTTGAGCCTGAGGTATACAGTGTATTCAGTTTTCTTTAATAACATTTTTGTTGCGGATGTCATGTTTAAGAAATGATGTGTAGTAGAATATTAGAACTGTATTTCCACTCAAGCAATAGTATATGTTAAAATGTCATGACCTATTGGTAGTGAGACGATCCAGAAGTTGGTGACATAAAGTCACAAGTTTAGCAGTCAAAGTGAGGGTGACATTTGCGTAAATAAATTTTTTTAGTTGTATAATCATGGATTGAGGAGTGGGTTGCCATTGTATAGTGATAGACTAATGCGGTCGCAATATTTGTAGAATGTATGGTAGTCTGTGAAAGAAGTGGCTGGCTATGATTATTATCAATTTGAATTAGGGAAGGAGCCTAGAATAGATAGTTATGATGGTTATACAAATCAGTTATAGGTTATGAATAGAAAAGGGTAGATTAGTTAATAAGTTGTAGGTAGAGACTCATTAGTGCATATTGAATTTTGAAGATCATTGTGATGTATGATTAGGTAAGTAAGTATGATATGAGAAATTAAAATATGATGATAAGATTGAATGGGTTGTATTATAAGATTGAGATAGACTATCCTTATTAAGTGACTTTACCCCTTTGATTGTTTTTTTTTCTCTTGTAGTTGTAAACTAGTACTGCTTGTGAGAAGATATGTAGTAAATTTTAAGGTGTAGTAGTAATGTTGCGGAGGGGGCATGATTAAAGGTAGTAGTTAAATGAAATGAAGTATTTTGGGTTGACTTCCCAATCTGATGGGCTGTATGATAACGCTCAATCTACAGCTCTCGTAGGAGTGTAAAGCGGTCGTTAGCAAATATAGAACCCAACTGGGTTGGGTATCGATCCCACAGGGAATAGCTTGGTCAACGAGTAGGCGACTATTACTAGACTTTTAGTGCAAGTCTCGTAAGTAGGGGGGATTGTAATGTGTAACCAAAGTATTAAAGTAAAAACTGAAAATAGCAACGTAAAAATAAAGAATGTTTAGTATGTTGTAAAACAATGAGAATTGAAGAGTTGGGGTTATGTCCATCTTCTGAGTTATACGTCTCTATTGGTTATGAGTGTGTTGAATTCCGACATGCATGTGCTTATAGAGAATTGTATTCGATGGTAAATCCAGGCATTTTTCGACCTATTCGAGGATTATTTCACTTTAACTCTTTCGAGCTTAAAGCGTGTCTAATGGTACGAATTCTCCAAGAGGTTAATCCAGTTACGGCACTAACTGTTTAATAGGGGATGGGACCCTACTACCTTGACACTATCTCTTTTCTAGACAAATAACCTTTCTTTCGAACAAGTTAAATGTTATACTGGCGTATTCTTGCGTTTGCAACCACAAAGAATTTAGATTAAGATGAAGAGAATAATGATATAAGCAGCATACGTGTCACGAACTCACAAACTCACAGTAATAGATAGTATCTCATTCGGCTTCCATAACCCCAACAGAGAAGTTTAGTTACCCATGAATGCGAAGGAAATCACAATAGACATTGTTATTATACCACAATAAAGATTAATTTCGTGTAGCACAGGTGGTAGGTGTTTAGGCGTGAATTCCTAGGCAAAGTAACGATTCTCTTGTTGCGGAAATTAAGAATAGATGAATAGAAGAAGAAAAATAGAATTAATGGAAAGATTAGAACTGTTGGAAGAGCAGAAAAGATTAATAGTTGAAGAATGAATATGGATTCATTATAATCTCTAGCATGATAGGGTATTTATAATACCCATATCCTAATCCTACTAAGCTAATGAAAAAATTAACCAAATCCTACTAAGCTAATGAAATACTTAACCAAATCCTACTAAGCTAATGAAATACCCCAATTGTACTAGGTTAATGTATCATTATCCAAATCCAAATAGACAAATGAAATACTTAACCCAATTGTACTAGGTTAATGTATTATTATCCTAATCCAAATAAGTTACTGCAAGTTCCCAAAGTCTTCAGAAATGCTGTTTTAGCCCGGGACAGATTTTCCATGCATCACTTTTGGTCCTTAGGCGTCCAAGCTTCCTTTTCTCCTTCCGTGAAGCTTTCTTTGGCGTCAAGTAATCCATAAAATGCTGAATTCTGCATCATTTACACCTGAAACTTTGCTAATCATGTTCGTTAGCTCACTTACAGGAAAAAGGACTAAAAGTGCATGAAATATATAATTTGTTCTTGAAACATGGCACAAATGTGGGCAAAATATATTGATATAGGCGCGTAATATCGCCTATCATCAACACCCCACACTTGAAGCTTTGTTCATCCTCGAACAAAATATTATGTCCATCTAAACATCAACTTAGGGTTTTACAGCAACAACACAAAATATTCGTCAAGACAAGCACAACAATTACCAACAAAGAGTAGTTTTCCGATCATTAGTAGAAACAGGTTAACCTCTAGTATAGACTCGTGATGGTGGTCAACTCATATTCAAAAGTTAAGGCACAAGGAATCATATACAACTACCCAAAACTCATCAACCATGTGTGTCTCACAATATATTACCCATAATCACTCACAAGTATAGCATATTTTTTCAAACATGGGTATCAAAATATCCTTGCTCTCGCTCTCACAAAGAATTCATATGCAGCAACTGATGACCATAGGCGTTCCCTTAGTGTAATGCTCCACTAAATGTCAGAATGCTAGGCTTAGGATCAAGTAGGTCTTTTGATGGTTGTAGTGTAGGCTAAGGGACGGGTAGGACTATTTCGGCCAGAAATAGTGACTATGTTCCTAAGCACTTTAATACATCACATTGTATCATTAACATTTTTCTTTCAACCTTTCTTCTTTCTTTTATTCTACCACCCTTGTTCTCCTCTTTTGTTTTTCAATTTTAAGCATAACTCACTTTTCAGCTTTCTTTTCATAACATACCTCTTATGATAGCACTTTCTTTTTCATAACGCATTCAAGCACCACTGCAATTTAAAGCATCATACTTACCCAATTTCCTCTTATTTCGTCACATGACTTTATACGTTAAAGCACTTAGGAATTTGGATCAAATTACGGTCTTGAAAAAAATGGATTAGGCTTTCATTCGAGGTTTGTCAAAGAAGTAGGCTAAAGGCTCAAAAGGGTTTGACTAGGATGATGTCCACGGGTAGGTAAAATGAAGGTAAACATGTATAGGTTGCCAAAGAAATGCCTAAATCATCTCCTAAACTTACACTCCTTATTTTCGCATTGCATACATACCAGGCAAGTTCTAGCATCAGCTACAAACATAGAATATACTATTAATCTCACACACACAAGGCACATGGTCGACTTTATTGGAAGTAGTATAGAATCTCGACCCAACAAGTGAAGGAATTGAACCACACAATATCACATAATGAGTCACAATTAGAGCCTAAACGTCTCAATAGTCATGATGTTAGCACAAACTCTTGTTATAATCTCATGCTGCCTATTAGAATAATTTCATGCGAAGCTAAGTAAAAAATTACTACTAAAAAAACTTAACTTAAACTAAAAAAGCACACACAAAAACGAAACAAATAAAACAAAGTAAACAAAGTGAACAAACAAAGTGAACAAACATAGATGCGGTAGAGAAGTATAGCGTGCAATACCACCACCCCACATTTAAATGGGACACTGCCCTCAGTGGAAAGTAAATACGAAGAACCTGGTCAGTTGGACTCTTCCTCAATGTCGGGGGTCATACCCCCTTCGTCGGAATCATCATAAGAGTCATCGTCAGAGTTCTCCTCCACGTCGGAATCTGGGAAGCGTCGATCATCATCGGTCGGCACATCATCGTCTAGAGGGTCCTCAAAGTATGTGCCTACTCCACACATCTCCCGTGCATGAATATTCATTGGATAGTCATGGTCCAGCTGTTGGATCTCTGCAGCAGTTGGAACACGACCTCCACTCAGCATTGTGAACCGTGTCATGCCATAAAGATGACGGAAGAAACTCTCACCTTGAGCATGTCTCTCCGCAGTAATAAGGTTGACACCATGTGTTGTTTTAGCATCTTTGACCTTTGTGAGGTCAACCTTCTTTGGGTTATGTGGGAGTTTTTGATCAGTTGGTTCCTCTTCTATATCCTCCTTCCGCAAGATTGCTGTCAACAGATTACCAAAAATGAAGTGGGACCTCTTGTGTAGTCTGGCCTTCCGCATTGTAGAGAAAATGATTGCCCCAATATTTATAGGGACATTCGTCATCAATGCATAGACCAAACACACTCTATCTTTTATTATTTTGGTGTATTGAGTCCCAGGAATAAGGCATGAGTTGACGATGCGCAACCAAATTCTTGCTTCCCTATTCAAAGGAGCATAGAGGAAGGTGTTGTGTCATCCGGTGTCTTGGTGTATGCTCCACCTTGCCATGGATCTACTTCCACAAAGTGTGTGTCGAATTTCTCTATAAGGAGGTCTGCTGTACAGCTCTTTGAATGGTGCTGGGTCGACCGAAGGTAAACCAAGAAAGGAGTTGATCAAATCCGCGTTGAGCTGTAAAACTTGGCCCCGAATCTTGACTTGCTGCCCGTGGTTTTCGGTGACCAGTTGGCATAAAATTCTCTTGTCAAATCAAGATTACATTCTCCCATGTCGCGGAAGATGAAATCCATATTCAATGCCATGATTTTTGCCAACATACGCGGTTTCTTTTGCGCTAGGATGTCCTTGTTGATCAAGTCGACATTAACATATTTGCTTTCCTTGTTGTTCCTATACCATTCTTTGGCTTCCTCCTCAAGAACCCATTTTATTCCAAACGTTCGGCGGGGTAATTGCATTGAGGATGATTCTCCTTGGTCCTTGCGACCTCTCTTCTTGCCCTTTTGGGATGTGGTAGCCTTATCTTGTCTCGCTTTAGGTGCCATTGTTCCTGAGATTTAAACGATATTTCATGTTAGCATCAACTCAATGGAAACAATCTATAAACAAGCCATCTGGGTACCACCCCACACTTAGGTTCGTTGATACAAATCAGTGAAGTGAAAATGGTCGATTACTTAGACTTTGTCGACATACGTTTAAGGAGCTATATTCCGACAAGAAAATCAGTGATGTATCACTTCTTGCAACCTTTTAAATACGTTCATGTTAGGTAAATCAAGACTACTACATAGGGGTTTCATCATGGTATAATTTCTATCAACAATTACAACCTCCTATGTCGGTAGGCAACTATAAGTCTTATCCCGATGAACGAGATAGCCTAATATGTAGGTGTACAAGTGACAAGACTATGCAATGTTCATAACCATAGCAATTCCGCAAAGAGTATGACACTGCAATTAAAACCAAGTTCAAGTCGGAAACAAGTTAAGATTATCCTAACGTACATGTTCACTCACATGGTTTTGCATCAACAATTCAAACACTTTAACATCACCAATATTTCTTCAAGATGTAGCAATTCATGACAGACATAGCAACGTAGTACTTATGAGAAATAGATGAAGAATAAAAGAGTACTTACGTGATTGAAGCCTTTGGAGATGTTTCTTGTGAATTGAAAGAGCAAAAAGAAAAATTTTGAGATGATTTGGAGTGGATGTGCGGCGCCTTTAGGTCAAGTTTCAATGTGTTTATGTTTCAAGACTAAGTCCCCTTTATATAGGAAAAGAATGGGTCGGGTTTTGACCCATTTAAAATCGGTTTTGGAGATAAAAAGGTACCATAGGCGGCGCCTTTAGCTTTTCCTATGCATGGTATAGGCGGCGCCTAATGCAAAGCATAAGCTAGCATAGGCGGTGCCTAGTGTAATGCATAAAAGGACCATAGGCGGTGCCTAGTGCATGGCATATGAGATTCTGAGACCAAATGCTTTAGCATAGGCGACGCCTATGCTATAGCATACCTGAGCATGGGCGGCGCCTATGTCTTTGCACACTAGATTCCGAGACCTTAGGCTATAGTATAGGTTTTGCATTGTTCGTGGCCTAGTTTTACCTAGGACTAGCCTTGCTCGATGCCTATTTTGTCATGAGCAATGCTTAATCCATAGCCTTATGCATCTTTATTCCTAACTTACCACCTTTACCATGCAATACGTCCAAATCGTTATTTGAAACTAATCTCCTCGTTGAATACCTCTTGCACCTATATTTGCTCAAAACCAATGAAAGCGATTAGTACGATGGGTTGCCTCCCACCAAGCGCCTTGGTTTTGGTCGTGGCACGACTCTTATTTTTGGATTTTGTTTTATCAAAAACAAAACAAGTACTTAGAATGAAAGAAAGACAAAAACGATAAACGATAAACGATGGGTTGCCTCCCATCTAGCGCCTTATTTATTGTCGTGGCTCGACGTAGTTACCTCGAGTACTTAGAATTCGTCGAGATAAGTGATGGCCAGATAATTCATCGAGTCAAGAGGACCGATATAAGGTTTAACACATTGACCATTCACCTTGAAGACAACACCATTATTGTCTTCCAATTCAACTACTCCAGACGAGTAGACATGGATAACTTTGTATGGACCAGACCACTTAGACTTTAACTTACCTGGGAACAACTTCAATCTAGAGTTGAAGAGAAGCACCACATCATCCTTTTGAAAGTTTCGTCGAACAATCCGTTGATCATAATACTTCTTCATCCGCTCCTTGTATAGGTCCGATCTCTCAAAAGCATGGAGACGAAACTCATCTAATTCGTTCAGCTGCTTCAACCTCAGATTCATCGCATCATTCCAATTCAAATTCAATTGCTTCAATGCCCACAATGCCTTATGTTCGAGCTCGATGGGTAAGTGACAAGCCTTCCCATAAACTAGTTGATAAGGAGACATGCCAATGGGTGTTTTGAATGCAGTCCTATATGCCCACAGTGCATCATCTAGCTTCCGAGACCAATCCTTCCTATTAGCATTGACCGTCTTCGCAAGGATTTGCTTGATCTCCCTATTGGAAACCTTTACTTGTCCACTAGTTTGTGGGTGATAAGGCGTGGCTACCTTATGTTGCTTGACACCATACTTGGCCAACACAGATTTGAATAGCTTGTTGTAAAAGTGAGATCCTCCATCACTTATGATAGTACGTGGTACTCCAAAGCGAGAGAAGATATTCCTCTTCAAAAATTCTATAACACGCTTTCCTTCGTTGTCAGCCAACACTACAGCTTCAACCCATTTCGAGACGTAATCTACAGCAACTAAGATGTACTTCATTCCAAACGAATTCACGAATGGACCCATGGAATCAATACCCCATACATCAAAGAGTTCTACCTCAAGAATTTTGGACATGGGCATCTCATGGTGTTTCGAAATAGCACCTTGACGCTGGCATTGTTCGCACCTTCTAACATAGTCATAGGCATCTCAAAATATCAAAGGCCAATAGTAACCACTTTGCAATACTTTCCTTGCCATCCGATTGCTGGCATGATGTCCTCCAACTTGGGAAGTGTGGCATGCTTCTAAAATATTAGGCACCTCTACATGGGATATACATCGTGAATAATACCATCCGCACATCGTCGAAACAAATATGGCTCATCCCAATAGTAGTGTTGTACGTCATGCATAAACTTCCTCCTTTGGTGGTAAGATAAATTGGCAGGTATCACATTACTCACCACGAAATTTACAAAGTCGGCATACCATGGTAATTTTTCCATTGTTGTCACTAATATCTGCTCGTCAGGGAATGCATCATCAATTTGAATTTCAGGTTGCGCCACATGCTCATTCTCGAGTCTAGATAGGTGGTCGGCCACTTGGTTCTCACAACCTCTTCTATCTTTGACATTGAAATCGAACTCTTGCAGCAGTAATACCCATCGAATTGATCTTGGTTTTGCATCCTTCTTTGTCATTAGATACCTAAGAGTTGCATGGTCTGTATGAACGATCACCTTAGTACCCAATAGATAGGCACGAAACTTCTCAAACGCATACACAACCGCTAGGAGCTCTTGTTCTGTCATAGTGTAGTTCCTTTGGGCTTCATTTAGGACCTTAATCGCATAGTAGATAGGATGAAATAATTTCTCCTTTCTTTGACCAAGCACAGCTCCAACGGCTACACCACTAGCATCACACATGACTTCGAACGTTAGAGACTAATCTGGTGCTACCATGATAGGGGCTTCAATGAGTTTTCCTTTGAGGCATTCAAATGCCTTTAAGCAATCTTCATTAAAGTCAAACTTCGCATCTTTCTCCAAGAGTTTGCACAATGGACTAGCAATTTTGGAGAAGTCTTTGATGAACCGACGATAGAAACCTGCATGGCCGACAAAACTACGAACTCCCTTCACCAAAATTGGAGGTGGTAGCTTCTCAATGACTTCGATTTTCGGTCGATCAAACTCAATCCCTCTTTCGGAGATCTTGTGCCCTAGAACGATACCTTCTTTTACCATGAAGTGGCACTTCTCCCAATTCAGCACTAGGTTGAATTCTACACATCTTTGCAATGCCATGCTTAGGTTTGCCAAGCACGCTTCAAAAGACTCACCAACAACTGAGAAATTATCCATGAATACCTCCAAAGTGTCTTCAACCATATCAAAAAAATAGACATCATACAGCGTTGAAAGTTGGCTGGTGCGTTACATAACCCGAATGGCATACGTTTGAAGGCAAACATACCATATGGGCATGTAAACGTTGTCTTCTCTTGGTCCTCGGGGGCAATACAAATCTGATTGTAGCCTGAATAACCGTCCAAGAAACAAAACCATCATTTCCCCGCTAATCGATCTAGAATTTGGTCCATAAATGACATTGGGAAGTGATCTTTGAGTGTCCAAGAATTCAGCTTTTGGTAGTCCATTCATACTCTCCATCCAGTGACGGGTCTGAGTGGAATAAGCTCATTCTTCACATTTGCGACCACCGTCATACCTCCTTTCTTGGGAACATATTGTACCGGGCTTACCCATATACTATCAGAGATTGGATACACAACCCCCGCGTCTAACCACTTGATAATTTCTTTCTTCATCACTTCTTGCATAGGTGGGTTTAGACGTCTTTGATGCTCAATGGTGGATGTGCAATTTTCTTCAAGCTGAATTTTATGTGTACAAATCCCAGGTGGAATACCAATAATATCTGCAATGGTCCATCCAATGGCTCTAATGTACTTTCGTAAAATAGCAATGAGAGCTGCAACTTGTTGCTCACCCAAATCTGCTGCTACAATGACTGGAAGTGTGTTTTCGCTTCCTAGGAATGCATACTTTAAATGCCTTGGCAGCTCCTTCAATTCTAATGTGGGTGGCTCTTCAATAGATGGCTTAGCTGGTGGTGTAGGTCGATTCTTGAGATCAAGGTCCAGCTTCTTGGGAGCATAGAGATATGTCCCTAATCCCGATAGAGCACAAATAGCTTCTTCACAATTTTCAGCATCCTCATTCTCTCGATTCATGAGCACAACCGCCAAAGGGTCATCAATAATTTGCTCTTCTTCAAGTAATTCTTTCTTATCATCAAAGAAAACATCAGCCACCAAAAATACACTCAGATCTTTGGGTTGCTTCATTGATTTGCAAACATCAAAGCGAACTATCTCGTCATTTATTCAGAATGAAAGATCGTTAGCTCTCAAATCAATGAGCACACTTCCTGTAGCAAGGAAAGGGCACCCCAAGATTATGGGAACTTCTGAGTCTGCCTTACAATCCAAAATAACAAAGTCTGCCAGAAAGATGAATGAAGAAACCATTACCAATACATCACATAGAATACCAACAGGTTGTTTTACCGACCTATCCGCCATGATGAGCCTCATATTGGTTGGAGTAGGATCACCCAACCCCAACTTCTTATAGATTGATAATGGCATCAAATTGATGCTGGATCCTAAGTCACATAATGCTTTGGCAAAATTCAAAGATCCAACGGTGTAAGGAATAGTGAAAGCTCTGGGGTCGGCTTTCTTTTGAACTATTGATCGGGTAGCGATTGCACTACAATGATGCACATCTTCTTTCAAATCATAGCTTGCTGCCCGCTTCTTTGTCAAAAGATCCTTCATAAATTTTGCATACCCAGGCATTTGTTCAAGTGCCTCCACCAATGGAACATTAATGGTCAGCTGCTTTAACATAGTCATGAATTTGCTGAACTTTGTGTCATCCGCCACCTTCTTCAATCTTTGGGGAAAAGGTGGTGGTGGGTATGGAATTGTTCTCTCCACGGCTTTCTTCTCCTCTTGCTTCCGTTTTTCCACTTTTTCAGGCTGCACGTCGCTAGGTGTGACGTCCTTGATATTTTCCATGGACTCCTCTCCTATTGTGTTGTCATCCAAGTCCGCAGCTTCATCAACCACTTGCTTGCCTTTTGCTGAAGTTTCCAGCACCTTACCACTTCTGGTAGTGATGGCCATGCATGACCCATCATTCCTTGGGTTTTGCACAGTATCGCTAGGTAGAGTGCCGGCCTTTCTTTGATTGAGTGCTGCTGAAAGTTGGCTCAATTGCTGCTCTATTTGCTTGATTAAAGTGGAATGTGAATCAACTAATTATTTCATGGAGGACAAATCATTAATTACCTCCGTTACTCCCGCGCTCGTTGCTTTCACTCCTTTCAATAATTTAGCCATCATGTCTTCCATACTTCCAGAATTAGATGTGGTGGTGTCATGTCAACCAGGGGGAACGTACAAACCACTCTTTTCATTCTTGTTCTTCCAACTACCTTGGTCCTTGTTTCCAGATTTATCATAATATTTCCGACCTTGGTTTCCTTGGGTATTCCCACGGAAACCCCCCTGATTGTTCAAGTAGTTGGCCTCCTCTTCCGAATCAGATTCGTCTCTTCCTTTTGACGCAATAGCTTTCACTTTTTCGGTCTTCCCTGATAATAAATACTTTGTAAGAAGATCCATTTGTGTTTTCATATGCGCCATATCTTGATCACGTTCTTCTTCTCTTATTCTTTGGTCTGCAGTCATGCCAATAGATAAAGTGGGGCTTACTACCTCAGAATCCCTGGTATGTCAAGATCTACTTTGCTTCGTCATACGATCTAGCATATTGCTTGCTTGACCAAAGGTGAGTTCCATAAAAGATCCTCCAGCTGCATTATCCACCACTGGTTTAGTTATTGAATTCAAGGCTCTGTATAATATCTCCATTAGGTTAACATTAGTCATATGATGGTTTGGGCATCTCGCTAGCTTTGTCTTGAACCTCTCCATTGTTTCATGAAGAGCTTCAGTGGGAAGCTGATGAAAGTTGCTGATTTCATCTCGCAATTGTGCTCTTTTGGATGGCGGAAAGAATCTTTCTAGGAAAGCGTCTCTCAATTGCCTCCAATTTGTAATAGAATCAGGAGTCGGCCCATTTAACCATAGAGTTGCCTCCCCAGACAGAGACAATGGGAATAGACGTAATCGAATTGCATTCTAACCAACACCAGGATTGTCAAACGACTTGCATGTAGAAATAAAGTTGATGAGATGCATGTTCGGATCATCGCCTTCTAGTCCACCAAATAATCCCTTGAGTTGCAATAACTGAATCATGGTGCTTGTGATGTTGAACTTGGCTCCGGACGCTAATGGTGGAGGAATACTGGCTCCTGTGGCTTCGGCTCCATCAAGATCATCATCATCGTTGTCAAAAGTTGGTTGCATGGGTTGGCGATCATACCTAAACCGAGATTGACAACCTCTTCTGTTGGTAGGTGTTATGATTTCAGCATCACGCCTTGGGTTTAGTAACTCGTCATCACCTAAATCCTCATCGTCAGGATTTGTTGCTCGCCCAGGGTTATTAATGTTTTGTTGTTGAACTTGGGCAGCAGCAAGAGAAGCTAATCTCGTTTGCTCCTGTTGAGCAACCATTCTTTCAATTTCCGTTTGTGCCTCCATTCTGCCAATACGTTGTGGTTCAGGATTGATAGGTAATATCGGTTGACCAGAACTTCGAGTATGGGGCATGCACTAAGTAAAAACCTGCAGTAAACAAAAACAAAAACTAAAAGTAAAAGTATGAGAATCTTTGACCAAAGGGTCAAGTAATTATCACAAACTTAATTGACATTCGTATTCCCCGGCAATGGCGCCAATTTTTGATAACGCTCAATCTACAACTCTCATAGGAGTGTAAAGCGGTCGTTAGCAAATATAGAACCCAACTGGGTTGGGTATCGATCCCACAGGGAATAGCTTGGTCAACAAGTAGGCGACTATTACTAGACTTTTAGTGCAAGTCTTGTAAGTAGGGGGGATTGTAATGTGTAACCAAAGTATTAAAGTAAAAACTGAAAATAACAACGTAAAAAGAAAGAATGTTTAGTATGTTGTAAAACAATGAGAATTGAAGAGTTGGGGTTATGTACACCTTCTGAGTTATACGTCTCTGTTGGCTATGAGTGTGTTGAATTCCGACATGCATGTGCTTATAGAGAATTGTATTCGATGGTAAATCCAGGCGTCTTTCGACCTATTCGAGGATTATTTCACTTTAACTCTTTCGAGCTTAAAGCGTGTCTAATGGTACGAATTCTCCAAGAGGTTAATCCAGTTACGGCACTAACTGTTTAATAGGGGATGGGACCCTACTACCTTGACACTATCTCTTTTCCAGACAAATAACCTTTCTTTCGAACAAGTTAAATGTTATACTGGCGTATTCTTGCGTTTGCAACCACAAAGAATTTAGATTAAGATGAAGAGAATAATGATATAAGCAGCATACGTGTCACGAACTCACAAACTCACAGTAATAGATAGTATCTCATTCGGCTTCTATAACCCCAACAGAGAAGTTTAGTTACCCATGAATGCGAAGGAAATCACAATAGACATTGTTATTATACCACAATAAAGATTAATTTCGTGTAGCACAGGTGGTAGGCATTTAGGCGTGAATTCCTAGGCAAAGTAACGATTCTCTTGTTTCGAAAATTAAGAATAGATGAATAGAAGAAGAAAAATAGAATTAATGGAAAGATTAGAACTGTTGGAAGAGTAGAAAAGATTAATAGTTGAAGAATGAATATGGATTCATTATAATCTCTAGCATGATAGGGTATTTATAATACCCATATCCTAATCCTACTAAGCTAATGAAAAAATTAACCAAATCCTACTAAGCTAATGAAATACTTAACCCAATTGTACTAGGTTAATGTATCATTATCCAAATCCAAATAGACTAATGAAATACTTAACCCAATTGTACTAGGTTAATGTATTATTATCCTAATCCAAATAAGTTACTGCAAGTCCCCAAAGTATTCAGAAATGCCGTTTTAGCCCGGAACAGATTTTCCATGCATCACTTTTGGTCCTTAGGCGTCCAAGCTTCCTTTTCTCCTTCCGTGAAGCTTTCTTTGGCGTCAAGTAATCCATAAAATGCTGAATTCTGCATCATTTACACCTGAAACTTTGCTAATCATGTTCGTTAGCTCACTTACAGGAAAAAGGACTAAAAGTGCATGAAATATATAATTTGTTCTTGAAACATGGCACAAATATGGGCAAAATATATTGATATAGGCGCGTAATATCGCCTATCATCACTGTAACACCCCGATTTTCTTAATCGAAATGCTACACGGTGCTTATGACCCCAAAGGACCATAAGCTGACCCATGACTGATATCTGTACCTGTAACTGCATAATATTCATATAAAATGCAGAAACATGAACAAAGAGGGCGTAAGGTTCAATCTTGAATAATAATATATCTGAAATAATGTGGTATCACAGTACCAAAACAAAAATGAAAATACTAAAGTCTAAATCTGAAACTCTATAATCGTCTGAATGCCTCTAAACTGTCTAAATAAGGAGTTGAAGGAACATGTCTCCAACTAACTCCCTAAACTGAAAATAAACTGAAATACTGGAATAATAAATGGAACGATCATGTCCTCGAAAGATGAGGACTCACTGCTTACTGAAATGCTACTGCTGATCTGGAATCTGCACCTAAGAACCTGTGGTGTAACATAAGAGAAAGCACCATAGCGCAAATGCGTCAGTACAACTAAAGTACTGAGTATACGTGGGGGTAGGCTAAATGCATGGGGTTATATGCATGAACATGCTGACTAATATGAACGTGAGAATACATACATACATACATACATACATACATACATACGTAACTACTACTGAACTCGTGGAGATACTGACTACTAAGTCTGAATACTGACAACATGAGCTTTCTAATACTAAGATACTGAATGAATGAGTTTACTATTATTGATATGTAATTCATTAATAAGTGAGGAACTGATACTGTATTACTGGATATTGGGAGACTGATACTATATTACTGATAAAGGATAATTGTTTTTGATAGTTCTGATTATGAAGAACTGATTTGATTGACCGTATATAACAGTCCTGAAACTGAGATCATGATAACATGACTACTGAGTATGAATAATGATGACATGTATTTACTGATAACATATCATGAATAATAACTGAATTCTGATATCTGATATATCTGATAACATGAGTTCTGATAACTATTAGTATAAATGACTGTATCTAGTAGTCCTAATTCTGGGGAAAACTATCTGAGTTCCAAAATGAATCTGAACATCTAAGTCAGAGATCAGACCTAGCTAATGAGTGATCTCTCAAACTGATAATAAGAATACTCGACTGAATCTGAGATTGAGATCAAGCCTGTCTGCCGGGTGACCTCTAGATCTAATAATAAGCATCTGAATATAGGACCAAACCTATCTGACAGAATGATCCAAGAATCAATGGAGCTATCTGAGTTCCTTATTGTATCTGAACATCTAAGTCTGAGATCAGTCCTAGCTAACGAGTGATCGATGAAACTGATAATGAGAATACTCCACTGAATCTTAGATTGAGATCAAGCCTGTTTGCTGGGTGACCTCTAGATCTAATAATAAGCATCTGAATATGGGACCAAGCCTATCTAACGGGATGAGCCAAGAATCAATGGAACTATCTGAGTTCCTTACCGAGATCGATGATTGTATTTGACAGTCCTGATTCCAGATTTCTACTCTGAAGACTGATTTTGAAACTGTAACTATAACTGTGACTGTGGGAGGTAGCAACCTAATCGACATACCCTGCTACTGTACTGGTAGGGTCTAATCCTTTTCCTGATTGGGAGGGTGTCAATACTGTGCCATGGGTAGAGACCTCCGCTATGGTCAAGCCTCTCTAACGGGTGACCCTGAATAGGAAATCAAGCCTAAGGCAATATAATAGCCAAGTTTAGCCTTAATTTGATGGGTGAATCCTTTCCTGCGCTGGCTACACAGTTCTGGAGTACAGGGATTGATGCTAACGATTCTACCTCTTTGACAGGGAAACTGCTATCCCCATACTCGCTTGGTGCTAGTTCCAACTTCCAACTGAAAGACACTGAACAGATTAACTAAGCTTAACTGACTAACTGAATTAAACTGATTCTGAATTTACTGAGTTCCGTTGACTGACGAAAAATCTACTTGAGATCTGAGGTCTGACTGAGAGTACTGAAACTACTGGGATTACTGAACTACTGAGATTTCTGAGTTTTTCTGAGTCACGTGACTAACTGAAATCTATGGAGCATAGCTTGACTGAGGATGTCTTGAAACATGACACTAGCTCTAGGCACACAACTATAGTTTTCGAGTACAAGTACCCCCAGGACTCGATGGAAGGAAATTGACACACATGACTGACTTGATCATAAGAGTGGAGTCCACAATTCACAATATCATAAGTAAGGATTTCATAATAAGAAGGATTCTCAACAAACTATCATATGATCGGGAATGCACACAACATGTATATACTTGCATGGCTTCAATAACATGGTTATTCCATATCACAACAATATCATGAGCATCTCATACAATATCTCCAATTCAAGACAATAGCATGGGAATCACGTTGAACATAAACTTAGAACATGGAATAGTCATTTAGGACTTATTATGTCATAAAAGCATGATTTCTATTCCCTTAGGTATTTTCACAAACACCTTACATGCACATCTTAGGCATAGGTGAATTCATCAAGATTTCAAACATTCAACCACTAATTTCACATGTTTATACGTTAAATACCACCATATCCTCACCCAAAACATACAAAGATCCCATCTTAGGCATCATCAAACTCCAACCATAAGAACATCAACCACCAACAATATAAATATCATAATACATAATTTAGAAGATAGTTCTTGAGCTTCATGGACGAAAGGAGTCCATGAATCAACTCACGCATACCTTAGAAGGAAGATTCTTGATGATTAACGGAGTAATTTCCTTGAAATTGGATCTTAAATCTTAATTATGCAACCCTAGTTGTTTTTCTATTTTAGTGCTCTTGGATGATGAGCTTTGAGATGTTAATAGGGTTGTAATATGTTTAGAAGTTATATATTTCATAGGGTTAAGTTTAGGGATATGTAAGGAGTGTTAAAAGACTTAATTACCCTTAAAATAACTCAAAACAGAGTGTTTCTGAGACTTGGAACTAACTTAGGTGGCGCCTAACCAATCGCCTAAGTTTGGTTGGGCGGCGCCTAACCAATCACCTATCCTTACTGTATCTCACAAAAATGGGTATAACTTTTCGCTCGGGTATCGGATTAAGGCGAAATTGGTATCGTTGGAAAGATAATTCGATTATCTATAATTTGGTGGGTCTAAATATGCATAAATACCACATTAATATCTAGTTATACTCATTCAAATATGACCCTTACAAAATCAAATACTAAAACTTGATGGATTCAAAAACTCTTAGCTTATATTACCTAAAGTGACTCATATGAACATGATTAATGCATCATAAGCTATCCTATAACTAGTATATTCATTGTAAGTCATGAACCAAAATGATACTCACAGGATAGGAGGTTTCATATGTAGGAAAACTTATTCACTTCCTAGCTTAGAAACATACGGAGTATTACATGGGCTAGTATAGTATGTGTCATGCTTCATTGGTGGTACATGATTGATGCTAGACTATAGGCTTGAAATTGAGATGTGATGTGTGGTGGTAAGAGTAGTAGCTTAGGATTAATGATGCATATTTTGTTGGAATTAATTAGCAGGTTTTATGTGATGTGTGAAATGGCCTAGGTTGATAATCTATGAAAATTTTAAGTGGTAATCATGAGGTACATAAGGACTATTGTTAAAATGATAATTTATGGTTGAATTATTAAGTGGATAAGAGTGTGAGTATAAAGAAATAAGTTGAACCCCAGGTAGCAGGTTGTTAGATAAAGTTTTATGTGTATAAGTGTTTTGGGTACCTAGAAGTCATTCTCGAATCTTGTAGTATGGAGGATTCTGGGGAGTTGTTGTATAACATTATTTAAAGTTGAATTAGTCTTAACACAGGATTCATCAAAAACTACATGCATGCTTTCTTCAACACAGTTAGTTCTGATGTTTAGAACCTTATAAGTTGTACTATGAAGTGAATAACCTAAGAGGATTCCCTCATAACTTTTAGCATCAAATTTTCCCAGATATCCTTTCCATTATTATGTATGAAACATTTACAATCAAAGGTTCTATAATTAGAAATGTTTGGCTTTCTTCATTTTAGTAATTTATAGGGAGTCTTCTCTAACATAGGTCTAATTATATTTCTATTTTTGATATATGTTGCAACACTTATTGCCTCAGCCCAAAGGTTTTTAGCAATATTTGTTGCAAGCATCATTGTTCTAGCCATATCTTCCAAGGTTCTATTCTTCGTTTCCACTACTCCATTTTGTTGTAGTGTTAGCAAAGAAATTATGATCTATATCATTTGCTGAACAAAATTCTAAGAACTTGACATTCTCAAATTCTGTGCCATGGTCAGATCTTATGGAAACTAAGGAGGTGCCCAGTTTCTTTTCATTTTTCTTGGTAAAAATTGTAAGGACATCAAAGGCATCTTCTTTAGAGGCTAGAAACAAAGTCTAGGTGAACCTGGAATAATCATCAACAATTACAAAAACATACCTTTTTTCACCTCTGCTTTGAAGTCTCATTGGTCCATACAAGTCCATATGAACCAGGTCAAGGCACTTGATAGTGCTAACATGGTTATTCTATTTAAAAGAAGATCTTACCTGCTTTCCCCTTACACAAGGACTACATAAATTTTCTTCCTTAAACTTGGTCTTGGGTAATCCCAATACCATATCTTTGGAGGAAAGTATGTTTAGTTGTTTCAGACTTGCATGTCCAAGTCTCCTGTGCCAAATGAGGGGATCATTTTCTATTGTACTTAGAAAAGTCAACTATGGTCCTGGTATTGCCATTATGCCAGCTTTGTATACATTTTTGTATCTTCTAGTAGTGAGTACAATCTCCTTGGTGTCCATTCTCTTGACTTTGACACCTGTAGAAGTGAAAATAACTTTATTACCTTTATCACATAGTTGTGAAATGCTCAGTTGGTTGTGCTTCAATCCTTCTACAAGATAGACATCTTCCAATGATCTTGACTCAGATGATCTAATTTTTCCAACTCCAGTAATGGTTTTCTTTTTTCCATCACAAAAAAAACTTCTCCTCCATTGATTCGTGAGAGTGAAAGAAACTTTTTCTTATCACTAGTCATATATCTTGAACAAGCACTGTCCAAGTACTAATGTCTTTGGCTTCCTTTCACCTTCTCCTGCAAAAGAAATCAATGGTTAGACTTAGGAACCCATACAATCTTGGGTCCTATTTTATGATTAAAAGAATGAATTAAATTTCTTCTAGTCCATGCTGGCAACATGTAGTGCAGCCTGTTTCTCTAACCTAAACCAATTCTTTTCCTTTTGGTTAGAGAAAATTTATTTCCAGGTTTTGACTGTTTGATCTGCTTTTAGCAGCTACTAGACATTCAGTGGTTAGATATCCATGGTTTCCAAAGATATAATACAAATCTGTAAGATCATTACTACCTTTGTGGAATCCTAAACCTGCCTTTTCATTGTGAATTCTTTTACTCAATTTGTGAAAAATTCTTGAAGAATTTGTCCACCTATTAGCTCTTTTAAAATCAAGTTTCAGTTTAGAGACTTCTTGACTCAATTTGTTTATCATGTCAGCTGCATTACTACACCCTAGTTTGCACTTTTGTAATTCAAGTTCAGCACTTTCTTGTTCTTTACTCATGGCCTTTTTCCCATTTTTAGTGAGAGTCAATTTAAGGATTTCAGCTTAAGATAATTATTAGAAGAATCAAGTTCTCCAATTTGTTTCTTGAGAGTGCAATTTTCCTTTTCAACTGTAACTTTACAAACCTTTAGTTCAATGAGATCAAATTTAAGGCTTGCAAAATTGTTAAGCAACTCATCCCTATTAGAAGTTAATTCTTGGAAATTATCAATTAGTACACTTATCAAGGAAACAAGTTTTGAATTAGAAAACAAATATAGTTTTTTCTGTAAGTTCAAGTATGCTTACCTCAGAAGCATCATTTTATTCATCTAAGTCTGAGTCTCCAAGTGCTATGAATGCAGTTTTATCAGCTTCATCCTCATCTGAGTCAGACCCCCCAAGCTGCTATCATTGCATGTTCCTCCTTTCTTTTGGCCTTTTTCTTCAGTTCTTTTTCAACCCTTACCTTTTTCTATTCCATTTCCCAGACTGGACAGTCTTTGATCTGATGATCAATCTTTCCATACTTGTATCAACCATTTGTATTGTCATTTGAATATTTCTTACTACCTATTCCCATATTCTTTTTAAAGAATTTGCTGAAGTTCTTAGTTATGAAGGAAACTTATTCCTTATCAATTTCAAATTCCTCATCACTATCAGAAGCCCTCAATGCCAAGATTTTGTCAGGAACTGCTTGTTCTTTGGTTCCATCAACTTCTATGTCATAAGTCCTTAAGTTTCCTACCATTTCATCCAGGGTCATACCTGTGAAATCCTTATTTTCCTCCCTTGTTGCAGTTACTTTGACATTCCACTTAGATTTTGGCAGTACTCTCAGTACCTTTTCAACTTGTTCCTTCTCAGTGATGATTTTTCCTAAGAAAGTAAGGTTATTTATTAAGGTAGTAAGACTAGTCATCATATCATGTAAGGATTCATTATCTTTCATCTTAAATGCCTCACACTCAGTGAAAACAAAAGAAAACCTTAATTTCCTTACCTGAGAGGTACCCTCATGTAAATTTACCAGTGCACCCCAAATTTGCTTAGCAGTGGTGCATGTTGACACCCTGTTGTCTTCAGCAAGTCCTAATCCACAGACGAGGATGTTCTTAGCTTTTGCATTTTTCTTTAATGCCATAAAGTCATCAGCAATAAATTCACTCCTTACTTTCTTGACTGGTTCACCATCAACCATCTTTATTTGAATAGTGGGACCATCAGTGATCCTTCTCATAGTTCATAATCTTCATCTTGGATGAATATCTCCATCCTGTCCTTCCACCAGATAAAGTGAGAATCATCAAAGAGTGGTGGTCTAGTAGTTGACTGACCTTCACTGTGCCCAGTAGGAGGTGCAAAATTCATCATTGATCTTTTCTTAGGTGCTAGGCTTATTTAAGATAACCCCGCTCTGATACCACTTGTTAGAGTGTGTGCCCTACTGATTTTAATATGTTACTCTACTATTTGCTTATCTATGGAACAAGTAAGCCAACGTGGTTCACAGAAGTAAAACTTGAACACATTATTTTTATATGAAAAACACCCGGCTCAAGCAAGGTGTAAAAAAACTCGAACTGTACCTCTACAGGATTTAACCCTAACTTCACTATAACTCTTGAGCCTTAATAATCAACAAATTACAAGACTCCTTGTAAACTAGTAATTAAAACTTCTAACTCCTACTTCTACAAAAACACTAATCTTCCCACGATAAGTGTTCCCAAGTCTTCGAGTTGCCCAACTTGAAGACGTTAATCCTAACTCAGTTTTTACTTCACTGAGACTAGAGATTACAACTCAATATGACTCAATGACTAGCTTATTACATATATTCTATGACTCTAAGTAAAGAACCAGGTTGTTATAATAGCTCCTTCAAGTTGTAGAACTGATTTGCTGATTATTGACTGTCTTCTTAGTGCGTGATTCCAATAATTGAATTTCGTTTGTTTTATTTAAGCCAACTCTTTATTGAGTCCTTTAGTTTATGTGATTGATTCCTTTAGTTTATGCATTCTTCTATCTTCAATAGGACTCTCAGGCAGTTTTACTCCTTCATTGCTTCTGTCTCTCTCTCCTTAGTTGAATAGGACTCTTCTCTTCTATCCCTTAGTCTTGCAGGACTCCTTGATCAACTCAACTTCTGTATGCTGCACTTATCCTCTCTTTAGCATGTACTCAACTGATATGATAAGTTTTGAGAGTATGTCTGAAGATTGTTACTTATCCACTCCTATTTTTGCGCAGTGTCATCTTATCAATAGTCTTGCCTATGACTATTCTTCTTTCACTTGTGTGGAACAACTTGCACATCATGTTTCATTCATATTTCCATAATCAAAACTTCACATTCCCTAACACATAGGTTTTAATATTTTTATTAAATTTAAAGATATACAACCATGTTTTTGAAAAAGGGTTTTGATAACAATTGAATTATATGTATCATGGTTTTTTTATGGAAGTATATGCTGGTTTAGATCCCCTTTATTTGAAATTGAATTTTCAATTATATATATATATAGAGAGAGAGAGAGTGAGAGAATCACTTCAACAGAATAGCGGTACTTCAAATTTGGTCGAACTATAAATGCACTCAACGACAATAAATCACACTAAAGTTTTTTAAGAAAGAGGAGTATTTTGTTCTTCAAAATTTTATCTCTATTCTTGAGAAAAAATTTAGGTATTTATAGTCATAAAGGTATTTTTTCATGAAGAGAAGCAATGGTAGCAAGGTGCACCCCCTTATAAAGGTGCAACTCTTTGAAAAAGTCACAACCCATTGAAAACGTCATAACCATCCTAGCCAAAAAGGTACCTATTCAAATTGGATTCTTTCTCTATGTGTCTTTTTGAAAAAATAAATATTTATTTTTTATTCACACCTCTTAAAAATCTAATAAAAATCTCCTTAAATTGAGAGAGTAAATCACGTTTCATCAGTTTTGAAGCACAATAAGCGTAAAAATTAACAAAAAATCAAAAAAATCATCTCTTTAAATCAAAGTCGATTGAAAACTGTAATTCTAATTCAAATTATTCATCTATTTTTTATTTATCATGTCAATATCAACTATCTCTATTTTGTTACGGTATTCGAGTGTTTGGATTTCTGAGATCAGATATGACTTGTATAATGGCCCGATTCATGAAAAAATATCTTACAGAGATTTAATGACTTTAATAGATACTCAACTTAAAATCATTGAAAAACATTCATGCAAAATAAATTGTTCAAGAAAATTCAACAGGAATCAAGATTCATAATAATATGAGTGTGAAGCTTTTTTTAAAAAAATGTTTTGAACAAGCATCATCCTTTGGTATGTATCCACTATGTATTAATAATACTGAAATAGTAAATAATCGTGGGATGTTTGATTCAGATACAGGTGCAATTGAGTATCATGAACTTGTTGAAATAGAAATGCTTTTCTATAGTATATGATAATGAATCATTGAATTTATTTGATCGCGATATCAACAACTTTATAACGGATTGCAACAACAAGATTGTGAAGGTGAAACAACTTTACAAGAATAAATCAACTCTCATTTCAGTGATGCAAAAGTATTTCATCCAGCATAGATTTAATTTTTGAGTTGAGAGATTCGACAAAAAGAGGTATTTTTTAAAAAATTAATATTTTTTGAGTGTTGATACATTTCAATCTAGGTAATTAGTTATTTAATTAAAGCTAGTATTTTATGAATATGGGTTACTGGGATTTTCATGTTCTGAATTCTTGATACATTTTTATGATCTGTATTGTACAATGAGACAGTGAAAAGATAATCAAAAGTGAATTTTATGTTTTTTGACTAATGTTTCATTTTTTGCTACATATTAAATGTTTCTGAATTTTTTTGTTATATTGTGTTATTTTTGATACATATTTGATTATGCTTCATATTATATTGTATAATGATTCAAATATTTCTATGATTCATATTGTACTGTATTATTTTTGATACATATTTGGTTATCTTTGCAATTATTTTATGTGACATTTAATACATATATGATTTAAAAAGAAGATGTATATCATTGATTGTGTGAAGTTTGAAACATTATGTTATGTATCAAGCTATATATATGTTTTTATATAATATTTGTAGCATTTAGTGTCCCTAAGCTAAAACATAATTTGATAAATTTTTTAGACCTAATTTTTTTAAGTTTTCATATAAAATATCTTTTTTTATTGTGTAACATATATAACTCAATATGTCTCAGTTGTTCTTATATCGAGCAATTAATTATGTGTTTAATCCATGCAGTTATTTTTTGAGGTGTAAATCTCAAGATTGTAGTTGGATCTTTCAAGAGTCATGTATATGAGGTACTGGTACTTTTAAAGTAAGAAGTTTTTATGGTAAACATACATGTCCAATTATGTTTGGCGTCTTCAATCCATGTCAAGCGACTGTTGTTTTTTCCAGAGGGATAATAGTGCCAAACTTGGAGAAACTTAGAAGGATAATCACACCAAGTAAGATTATTGATGATATCAAATGAGAGTTGGATCTAGATATTAACTACATAGGGGCATGGCACGCTAAAGAACAGGTTCTAGAGATATTGAGAGGTTGGCCAAATAATGGATACAGATAAATGCCAAGACACATATACATGTTAAATCTTGTGTACCCAAATCATACATAAAAATGCATGTCACCAGAGTTCTCGTATCTTTCCCTAGCTCTGTATCTATGGATCAGAGGGTTCAAGTATTTTAGGTAAATTGTTATAGTAAATGGGAGTCACCTGAGTGGTCCATATAAGGAAACTTTCCTTTTAGATAATACACTGGATGGGGAAGGTATTGATTGTTTGATTCTTTTTTTTACTTTAAAACATATTTCTTATTTTTAATTAAGAAATTAAATATATTTATTTTTTATTTATGTACTAGGACAATATTGCCACTTGCATATGCTGTAGTTGATTCTGAAAATAATTCATCTTGGACATGATTTTTTCAATAGTTTAAGTGTGCTTTCAGGGAGCGTGAGAATACTTGTGTTGTCTCAGATCACAATAAAAGCATAATCAAGAGTGTTGAAATATTGTATCCATCTATACTATATTTGCATTGTATTTGATATCTTTAGGGTAATGTGTGCACAATTTTTAAGAAAAGTAAGGAAAAATTAATCAATTAATTTTTTGCTAGGTCTAAAACATACAGAAAAGATGATTTTAATGATTTAATGTCTAGAGTTGAGAAGATTAATGTAATACCCCATACTTTTCCTAACTTAGTTTATCTCCTAATGTGTCAAGGTTTAACTTTAAAAATGAATAACTCTTGGTGCATTTAGAATCTTCCATCTCTAGACCCACTAGTGTATAGATAATTGAATCATCTTTCCAACGATACCAATTTCTCCTTAATCTGATACTCGGTTGAGAAGTTATGACAATTTTAGTGAAAAACAGTAGAGCACCGCATCGCGGCGAGGTGTAGAATCATAATTGTCCAATTTCCAAAGAAGAACCGCGATTAGCCTGTGTTGTGGTGAAGTACAAATTATCACTCATCCTTTTCCAGTAGCTTACCGCGATTGGCCAATGTTGCTCTAGTAATCGTGATGGACCATAGCACCGCATTGCGGTGGAATGCAAAATGGCACTCACCCTTTTTCAGTGACGCAATGCGATTATTCTACGTCGCGTCATGGTGCAAAAATGCAGTCATCCCTTTTGTAGTAAGCCACCGCGATAAGCAGAGCGTCGCACTGAGGCCCAAAATCGGAATTTCTAGTTTTGAACTAATTTTTACAAATGGCAACCAAGTCATTTTCCAAGGCCCAAATCATGTAAAACACAAGATCCAGCCTATTTTAAGCATTATACACTCACTTTTCACAAAATTTCTCTCCAAGAAACACTAGAGTTTCAAATTGCAATCCCTAAGAATGCCAAATTTCATCATTCTTTTTCCAAGATAATCCAAAATTTAATATTTCAGTTCAAGAACTTCAAGAATCAATCTTCAAGAGCACAAATAGGAACTCAAAGTTCAAGCTTCTTCAATAATTCATCAATTAAGGTATGTGGGGTTTTCAACAAGGATAATACTTTCATCCTTGTGCCCAAAATTAGTTTTAAAGTTGAATTTTCTATGAAATTACATGAATTTTAGTCTAGGATTTATAGTCACTCATTACTATTTGAAGATTATGAGATTTTAAGTGATTTAGATGATGAATTGCATGTCTACTTTCATATTTTCATATGTATGACATTAATTTCTAGATTTAGAACTGAATTTTCAATGCTTTCATTATTAAGCATGAACTTTATGATGATTTGACATGAATTTGATGCATGGGTTATTAGCCCTAGTTTGAATATTGATATTTCAAGAAGATTATGCTTTTAAGCTTCCCGTGATTAGATATATTCAGATTTTAAACAATGATTTGATCTTTTGATCTCAACTTAGATATGGAATCCACTTTACAGTTTCATTACAGTTTACAATAAAAAGTTTCACATGAGGTTTTCATTATAAACTCTTATACTAGTTTTAAAAGTTAATTTCCTAGAGAATGAGCATACAGATTAAAGGGAGTAGTATTTAGCACCGAGTTGGGTATGTTCACATGCCCCAGAACTACGAGACAATATAGATTTAGATTATCAGATTATTCCCATTTCTATATGAATGACAGTTATAGATGTAATCACTTAGATTAGGTGATACTCCTTCGCAAGGGTATGACACCTCTCCCCA
The DNA here is from genome assembly GCA_030864225.1 of Capsicum baccatum var. pendulum. Lineage (NCBI taxonomy): Eukaryota > Viridiplantae > Streptophyta > Magnoliopsida > Solanales > Solanaceae > Capsicum > Capsicum baccatum. The sequence continues at coordinate 83,496,410 of CM061552.1, forward strand.
ACATGAGGTTTTCCCATACGAAAACTATATGTTAGACTCCATGTTATCTCATATGTTTTATATCAATTAGAAGAACCTCTCTATAGGAAAGAGTAAAGAATAATAGAAAACCTTTAAGAAATTAAGTGTAAAGGCTCACGATTTTGTTAAGATATTATTTTATATAAGTCATTAGCTACTAGATTTTAGCTTTCAGTTGACAGATACAGAGGTGAGTCTTTTTATACTTAGCATGTTTGATTTGAAAATAGAATACCAGTACAACTTTCAGAACTAAATGTTATGACTCATAAAATTTACAGAGTATGCTTTATCATTCATGATTCATGATTTATAGCTTTCAGTTCTTCCAGCTAATGTGAGTCATTTATACTTAGCATGTATTACTTTACATGTTAATACAAACATTGAGACATTGTTTTTCTTAAGTATTTACCCTCATATACCCAGTACATTCCAGAAGTACTAATCCACATATACATTTATGTGATACATTGTCTCATAATGTAGGTTCAGGTGCTAAGTTTCAGCAGCATGAGTGATTTCGTGTATCTCCATCTACATCCCGACAGTTGGTGAGTCCTTATTGTTTGGGAACCCAATTATTAAGAATTTTTAGTTTATTACAGTAGTCGATTTAGTATTTTCAGTCAGTTCGAGTCAGCTGGGGGCTTGTCCCAGTGGCTCTCTAGTTATTAGTAGTAGAGGCTTGTCAGACTGCTAGTTATGATTCATATTTCTAGTGTTGACTGTCCAGACTTTTAAGTCTAATATTTTTAGACATCATGTTCAGATAAATTTTAGCTTAACTCAGACAGAATTCCATATTTATAATTTGATTATATATTAATATTTCTTTATTATAAGCTTCAGATTTAGTAAAAGACTTATAAGGTTGGCTTAAGGCTACTCGTAGTTTTGAGCACCGTGTGACATCTCGAGACCCTTTTTGGGGCGTTACAAACTTGGTATTAGAGCCTAACGTTATAAGAGTCCTATAAAGTCAGACAAGCCACATCACGTAGAGCCTTAATCATAGGTTTGAAGCGAGCCAAATTTATGAGAAAAAGGCTATGGGACCTTTTTAGGAAATCATCCATTTCTTTTATGATCTATCGTTCTTACAGTGTCTCTATTTGCTTTTAGCATATGCTCTTACATAAAAGTTGAATATGCCTCCTCACCAAGCTAATGCATGCAGAAATGATAACCTGCCACTCCAGCCCGCTGACCCTATGAATGAGAATGTATCCCATGCTGAATTTTGAGTTGCCTTTCAGGTGTTAGCCCAAGCTGTGACTGCCAATGTTCAGGGAAACCATCAAGCGACAATCCCACTTCAGCAGAGTTAGGATTTAGCGGCAGCCAGAATTCATGACTTCATGAGAATAAATTCACCTGAGTTCTTTGGTTCAAAAGTAGGTGAGGACCCACAACTTTACTTATCCAAATTATTCATGTTACTGAGAAAGAGAGTGTAGAGTTAGAATCCTATAGGCTAAAGGATATGGCGTATGATTGGGTGGTTATATGAAAGAATGGTAGAGGTTAGAATACAACTTTTGTGAGTTGGCTGGTATTCCAAGATGCATTTCTAGACAGGTTCTTTTTATATGAAATGAGAGAAACTAAGATAGAGAAGTTTGTAAAGCTGAGGTAGGGCTTGATGACAGTGAAGGAGTACTACCTTAACTTCAATCAGTTGTCTAAGTATTCCCCTGATATGATGGCTTACCCTAGGGCGAGTATGAGTAAGTTTGTTACTGGAGTATCTGGTTTGGTAGTCAAGGAGTGCAGGATTTCCATGCTTATTGGGGACATTGATATTTCTAGGTTTATGATTCATGCTCAATAGATTAAGGTAGAAAATTTGAAAGAGAGAGAGGAAATAATAAGGATAGAACCGGGAAGTTTAATTATGGCCAGACAAAGTTTGGAGGAGGGAAACCGTTCATAATTTCAGAATCGTTCATCTATGCCAGCACCATCTTCATCTAGTGCTCCGGATCCCAAAGCTAGGAAGGAGTAGTAGGGCAAGACTTCTATGTCTAAATCTCACAATAGTGTGAGTGGAAAACCTAGTTATCCTCTATGTGCTAAGTGTGGTAAGAATTATCTTGGTGTGTTTTTGTTGAAGCATAAAGGTTGTTATGGTTTTGATAAGTTAGGTCATAGAATCAAAGAGTATCTGCATGCTAAGTAGGGAAACAGAGTTGTTCTCCCCCAGACTCAGACTACTAGAGCACTAGCTCATTTAGGTCGCTCAGTCTCTCTTCAGGGTTCATCATCCAGTACTGGTGGCAGTCAGCGCCAGAATCAGTATTATGCTTGACCATCCCATCAGGAGAAGGAGAGTTCACCAGATGTTGTTACTGGTATGTTTTATGTCTTTCATCTTGATGCTTATGTGTTGTTAGATCCAGGGTCGAATTTCTCTTATATGACCCCACTAGTTACAGTAAATTTAGAAGTAGGTCCTGAAAAGCTTCCTAATCCCTTCTTAGTTTCTACCCTAATGAGTGAGTCAGTTGTTACAGAACGAGTCTATAGAAATTGTCCTATCATTGTTCTTCATAAGATCATGTTAGCAGACTTAATAGAACTAGATATGGTCGACTTTGACCTTATTCTGGGCATGGATTGACTCCATTCCTGTTATGCATCTATAACGGATTGCAACAGCAAGATTGTGAAGGTAAAACAACTTTACAAGAACAAATCAACTCTCATTTCAGTAATGAAAAAGTATTCCATCCAGCATAGATTTAATTTTAGAATTGAGAGATTAAAAAAAAAGAGGTATTTTTTAAAAAATTAATATTTTTTAAGTGTTGATACATTTTAATCTAGGTAATTAGTTATTTAACTGAAGCAAGTATTTTATGAATATGGGTTACTGGGATTTTCATGTTCTGAATTCTTGATACATTTTTATGATTTATATTGTAAAATGGGACAGTGAAAAGGTAATCAAAAGTGAATGTTATGTTTTTTTGACTAATGTTTCATTTTTTGCTACATATCAAATGTTTCTGAACTTTTTTGATTATATTGTGTTATTTTTTATACATATTTGATTATGCTTCATATTATATTGTATTATGATTCAAATATTTCTATGATTCATATTGTACTGTATTATTTTTTTATACATATTTGGTTATCTTTGCAAACTATTATTTTATGTGACATTTAATACATATATGATTCAAAAAGAAGATGTATATCGTTGATTGGGAGAAATTTGACACATTATGTTATGTGTCAAGCTGTATATGTTGTTATACAATATTTGTAGCATTTAGTGTCCCTGAGCTAAAACATAATTTGATACATTTTTTAGTCATAATTTTCTTTTTAAGTTTTCATATAACAGCTCTTTTTTATTGTGTAACATATATAAATCAATTTGCATCAACTGTTCATATATAGAGCAATTGATTATGTGTTTAATCTATGCAGTTTTTTTTAGGTGTAAATCTCAAGATTGTAGTTGGATTTTTCAAGCGTCATTTATACGAGGTACTGGTACTTTTAAAGTAAGAGGTTTTTATGTGAACATACATGTCCAGTTATGTTTGGCATCTTCAATCCATGTCAAGCAACTGTTGATTTTTTCAGAGGGATAATAGTGCCAAAGTTGGAGAACCTTAAAAGGATAATCACACCAAGTGACAATATTGATGATATCAAATGAGAACTGGATTTGCATATAAGATACACGGGGGCATGGCGTGCTAAAGAACATGTTCTATAGATATTGAGAGGTGGGCTATACAGATAAATGCCAAGACACATATACATGTTAAATTTTGTGTATCCAAATTATACATAAGAATGCATAAGTCGCTAGAGTTCTTGTGTCTTTCCATAGCTCTGTATCTATGGATCAGAGAGGTCGAGTATTTTAGGCAAATTATTGTAGTAGATGGGAGTCACCTGAGTGGTTCATATAAGGAAAGTTTCCTTTCAGCAAATACGCTGGATGGGGCAAGTATTGATTGTTTGATTTTTTTTCAGTTTAAAACATATTTCTTGTTTTTAACTAAGAAATTTAATATATATATATTTTATTTATGTACTAGGACAATATTGCCACTTTCACATGTTGTAGTTGATTTTGAAAATAATTCATTTTGGACATGATTTTTTCAACAGTTTAAGTGTGCTTTCAGGGAGCGTGAGAATATTTGTGTTGTCTCAAATCGCAATAAAAGCATAATCAAGAGTGTTGAAATATTATATCCATCTATACTATATTTGCATTGCATTTGATATCTTTGGGGTAATGTGTGCACAATTTTAAAGAAAAGTAAGGACAATTTAAGCAACTAATTTTTTGCTATGGCTAAAGCATACAGAGAAGATGATTTTAATGAGTTAATGTCTAGAGTTGAGAAGATTAATCTAATACCCCATACTTTTCCTAGCTCAGTTTAGCTCCTAGTGTGTCAAGGGTTAACTTTAAAAATGAAAAACTCTTGATGCGTGTAAAATTTTTCCTCTATAGACCCACCAGTGTGTAGACAAATGAATCAGCTTTCCAACGATACCAATTTCTCCTTAATCTGATATTCGGTTGAGAAGTTATGGTGATTTTAGTGAAAAGTAGTAGAGCACCGCATCGCGGTGAGGTGCAGAATCACAGTTGTCGAATTTTCAGTGAAGCACCGCGATTAGCCCACATCGCAGTGAAGTATAAATTCCAACTCATCCTTTTCCAGTAGCTCACCGCGATTGGCCAGTGTCGCGTTAGGAATCGCGGTGGAGCATAGCACCGCATCGCAGTGGAGTGCAAAATGACACTCATTCTTTTCCAGTGATGCAACGCGATTACGCCGCGCCACGCCATGGTGCAAAATTGCACTCGTTCCTTTTCCAGTAAGCCACCGCGATAAGCAGCGCATCGTGCTGAGGCCAAAAATTGAGATTTTCAGTTCCGAACTAATTTTTACAAAGGGAAACTTACTCATTCCCAAGCTTCCAAATCATGTAAAACACAAGATCAAGCCTATTCTAAGCATTATACGCTCACTTTTCACAAAATTTCTCTCCAAGAAACCCTAGAGTTTAATATTTCAATCCTCAAAAACTCCAAATTTCACCATTTTTTTTCTAGATTAACCAAAATTCAATATTCTCAATTCAAGAACTTCAAGAATTAATCTTCAAGAGCATAAATAGGAACTCAAAGTTCAATCTTCTTCAATAATTCATCAATTAAGGTATGTGGAGTTTTCAACAAGGATAATCCTTTCATCCCTGTGCCCAAAATTAGTTTTAAAGTTAAATTTTATATGAGATTACATGAATTACAGTCTAGGATTTATACCCACTCATTACTATTTGATGACTATGAGATTTTAAGTGATTTAGATGATGAATTGCATGTCTACTTTTGTATTTTCATGCGTATGACATTAATTTCCATATTTAGAACTGTATTATCAATGCTTTCATTATTAAGCATGAACTTTATGATGATTTGACATGAATTTGATGCATGGGTTACTAGCCCTTGTTTGAATGTTGATATTTCAAGAAGATTATGCTTTTAAGCATCCCATGATTAGATATATTCATATTTTAAATGATGATTTGATCTTTTTATCTCATCTTAGATATGTAGTCCACTTTACAGTTTCATTACAGTTTATAGTAAAAAAATTCACAAGAGGTTTTCATTATAAACCCTTATACTAGTTTTAAAAGTGGATTTCCTACAGAATGAGCATACAGATTAAAGAGAGTAGTATTTAGCATCGAGTTCACATGCCCCAGAACTATAAGACAATATAGGTTTAGATTATCAAATTATTCCCATTTCTATATGAATGACAGTTATATATGTGATTACTTAGATTAGGTTATACTCCCTGGCAAGAGTATGACACCTTTCCCCAACATGAGGTTTTCCCATAAGGAAACTAGACGTTGGGCTTCATGTTAGCTTACATGGTTTATGTCAGTTAGAAAAATCTACCTACAGAAAAGAGTAAAGAATAACAGAAAAGCTTTTAGAAACTAAGTGTAAAGCCTCACGATTTTGTTCAGCTATTGTTTTATATAAGTCATTAGCTACTAGATTTTAGCTTTTAGTTTACAGATACAGAGGTGAGTCCTTTTACACTTAGCATGTGTGATTTGAAAATAGAATACCAGTACAACTTTCAAAACTAAGTGTTATGACTCATAAGATTTATACAGTATGTTTTATCATTCATGATTTATAGCTTTTAGTTATTCCAACCAATGTGAGTCATTTATACTTAGCATGCATTACTTTACAATTTTATATGAATATTGAGATATTATTTTACTTATGCATTCACCCTCATATACTCAGTACATTCCAAAAGTACTGATCCATATATACGTCTATGTGCTACATTGTCTCATAATGTAGGTTCAAGTGCTTAGTTTCAGCAGCGTGAGTGATTTCAAGCATCTCCATCTACATCCCAACAGTTAATGAGTCCTCATAGTTTGGGGACCCAGTTATTAAAAATTTCTAGTTTATTACAGTAGTTGATTCAGTATTTTCAGTCAATTCGAGTCAGCTGGGGGCTTTTCCCAGTGGATCTCTAGTTATTAGTAGTAGAGGCTTGTAGGACTGCTAGTTATGATTCAGATTTCTAGTGTTGACTGTCCAAACTTTTAAGTCTAATATTTTCAGACATCATGTTCAGAAAAATTTCAACTTAACTTTGACAAAATTTCATATTTTAGATTTGATGATATATCTATATTTCTTTATTATATGCTTTAGATTTAGTAGGAGGCTTACAGAGTTAGCTTGAGGCTACTTGTAGTCTTGAGCACTGTGTGATATTTCGGAACTCATTTTTGGGGCTTTATAAGTAATTATAGAGTGAACAATTATTTCACAGATGCAATATATGAAAAGTGGGCAAGAGTGAATACTCCATAAATAAGGGGAGAATAATGACATCTAATATAGCAGAATATATCAACTCACATATTTTGGAGGCACATAGCTGTTAATTTAGGATTTCTAGAATAACTAAGAATCTTATTTGATTCTTGAAACTGCAAAAATAAAGATAAGCCAAATTTTCTTTCAGAGAAATCATTAGGAGACAGGTTCAGAAATTTTGTATATAAACAAAACAAACTCATGCGTATGATGAAGGAAGATGATATATTGTTCGTTTGGATGATTGAATATGCAACTGTGGTTGATTTTAGCTTAATGAGATTTCATGTTTTCTTGTTATTGTTGTATTGAAAAGCAAGTATGTGAATGAAATGAAGCCATATTGTTGGATTACTATAAAAAAACTCTTGTCAAGATTTATGAAATGCCTATTTGTTCGATGCCTGACAAGAAGGATAGAGATGTTCCAGTGAACGCTTTAGAAGATGTGGTATTGGCTTCGCAATATAGAAGACCAACTTGAAAACTAAATAAAGGAAGGCACACAAAAATTAGTAAAATGTTTACCTCAAACTCAAATTATTGCGGAAAGTGTAGGCGTGAAGGCAATAAATGACGCACCTGCAACAACTTTTTAAAGAAAATGTGATATTTTTTAATTTTTGAATCATATCTTTGAAATTTATATGAAATTTCTTATTGTGAATATTATTTATAGTTGTAATTCCTCAATAATATTTAAATTTGCAAATGATAGTTATCTGTAATTTGTCAAGTTATACTATCTGTATGTTTAAATAGCTTGGTGAAAAATACGTGGTAGTGTTGAAAGTCATTACTTGTTAAGGATGTTTAATGATTCATATAGATTTAATGGTAGTTTTTAATTGTTAAGGATATATTATATTTAATACATATGATTGATACATATCATTCAACTATTTCATGAACTACAAAGATGCTGATGCTTATTTTTTAATAAAAACTGGAAAGTAACTGATGAATTGTAATTGTAATTATACATATATTGGAATGATATTAGTGATGTAGCAAGAGAACTAAAATTGATACATACTGTATTTCATATATGTTTCCACATATGTTTGATGCATATATTTGACACATATAATTTCGGTAAATAGAAAACTGCAAAGTTACTCATGCATATCAGTAGCATCCAATTAACTGAATGAACTAAAATTTTAAATGATGTATATTATCCAATGCTATAAATCAAAGTAACTGATTAACTTAAATTGTAGTGATACATATATGTCATACATAACAATTGAAGTTACAGGTTAACCCAAAAATTGCATGTATACATATGTAATAAACATATGTAGTGAAGTTACTACTGAAGTGAAAAAATAGTAACTTTAACATAATAATACATAATAATATAAAAAATTTATTATAATAAATCAAGTACTAATTGTCATTAATAGTAATGACAAAACACCATTTAATTGTGCAATAAAAACAGAAAACATGAACGCAAGTAGCCACAATCCTATCATCATAATTCTATCAATACAAAACAACTAAAAATGTAGTCCACATCATAACAAAACTATTAGAACTATAAATACTCAATATTTATCAAAACCTACTTGTCCGAATGAATGCATGTGTGTTTAGGCTTAAACGGATCTTGATTATCGCTAATATATTCATTCATTGCCTTGTCTAATTCATAATCCCGTAAGATCAAAGCATATTTAGTTCTATAAAGTGTAGTGTTTTATGAAGCAGGTATCTCAATTTCATTACTTAGATATTTAGCATAAGCTGTCACAAAGAGACCATAATCCTTGATAATATATACGTATATCAATGTTATTTAATGTAGATTACTTATATAAAAAATATTAAAGTGAGTAATTTTGATACATACAGTGTGTCGCTTAACTGTTGGACAATACCACAACATACTGAATCTAAAATGCATCTTGATCAGCCTTGTCATTGTATGCTGCAACTTGTGACCAATCTGTTCATTCCTTCTTCTAAAAAACCCAGTCATGGTCAAATAAGTAGGAATCATTGACGCAAGTTGAATTATTTTCATTGAATAATTTCTGTGTTCTTTCGTTGAGTCATAGGCATGAATGCACCTCTCCTTAAGAATGAAAACTATTAATACCCAATGAAAAGCCTCTTGACAGTTTACTGAAATATAAACTTGATCTACTAAATGCGATGCCAGTTCAGTCGGAATGCATAAACTTTGGACAATAAAATAAATTGATGTCTTTGGCAGTGCAATATGTTTTAAGCGGGAGTAATCATATTTAGAACTATGTTTTAACTTCTCTGATGGTTAACGATGATATCAAATATATGTGTCATGTACATACATTTTGAATCGATAATTAGCAATGGTATATCTGTAATTCTTGATGTTCTTGACTTCTTACACAGGTAGTAAAATACTACATCAACATGTTGTATATGTAAAAAAATATAATTCTCAATTCTCATTCCAAACTTTGATTTATGCATCATTATGTTTAAAAAGTATAACTAGCAAACAAATTAAAATATATGCATAAGCTGAAATTAGATCAACTGTAAAGGCAGATATTTTAAGCTAATTTTGTAATAACTTAATGATACTCAATTTAAAAATTTAGCATAACTATAAAATAGCTATAAATATTAATTGATACATATCACTGAAATGTAAAAACATTCAATTTTGTATGTGTAATCTTGAAGATGTAATCATCTGAAAATACATTTTAATATTGATGTATGTTTACTGTTTGATACATATTATTATATATGTATCAAGCACATATGTTTTGATACCAAACACATATTACATGTATCAAAGATATACATAAGCTCCAAACAAATCAACTGTAAATTCAATTAATTCAAGCCAATATTTCAGTAGATTAACAATATGCAATTTAAGCATGTAGTGTAATTATAAAATGTATTTTACTGTTTGATACATATATTATCATATATGTATTAAATCCACATATTTTGGTCCAAAATTTTATATAAAGCAAATGAGTGTATGCATAATCATAAAATTTGGTGAATTATTTTTACATTTCAATTAAAATATAGCATAAGCATAATAATGATGCAGTTAAACATGTATAACAAGAATATACTAATAGGTAATCTAGTTTGATACATATCTTTGATATTTAAGCATTTGAATTGCAGAGTCCAAGACTATAACTCGTCATTCCAACACGAAGAAGATTGGTACATTCTATAAAATTAGTTCTTCTTCTTTGGACTTGCAACTACAAAATCAAACTTCAGATTAAGCAAAACATGTTTGGCCTTGTAGTCCTCATTCTAGTCTTTTCTTAATGATATTACAATTATTTATATATAATTAAAGTACATTAAACTATATAAAGAGACAGTGAAACTAAGGTTACCTGTTAGTGCGTATCAGCAGCAACCCCTCAGATATCCACAGTTTGAATTTTGACAACAATAATGTTGGATGTGGTACAAAATTTTATGACCTTCAAAAGGATACATCATCTACTAATTAGTGTGAATTACTTTTTTTCTTTCGAACTAGAATCAAATGTAGTAATGTATGAAGGCTAAAGTAACTTTGAATGCGGCCTGTTCCTTTAGATTATTGTGCGATGCTCATATAATTTTATAATATTAGAATGAAAAATTTGAGTCATGCTTGCAATAAAGTATCACTTACAAAAAACTGTCTATCAGTATTATGTAGGGTGACTGCATTCAATGGTGCAACATTCAAAGCCAAAGCCGTAAAATCATATATACATCAATAACATTAGTTTGTGATAAATTCTGCACAAAATCAATCCCATTGTATCATTGAATATAATCATGTCAGGACTGTTTTCATATGAAAAAATATTTAGATATGCTATTTAATTCATCAGATAACATGTCAATTTATAAAATACTCTTTTTTAAGATATCAAATTTATTGACCTGTTGATTGTCTGATTCTTTTTTTATTTGAGCTTTAAATTTATCAGTTAAATTCTTCTCAAAATCAGTCCCATCCTTCTAATTATTCAAATATAGTCATGAACGTTGTCATACAAAATATTATTTAAATGTTCAATTTGATTCATCTGATAACATACCAAGTTATAGAAGAATGGCTATTTAATATATCAAATTTATTTATCTGCTAGTCGCCTAATTCTTCTTTGATTTGAGCTTTGTTTGTTTCTCCTGCTTTATTCACAACATAATCATATTGTAAGTACGTTTTGTCATACAAGTGACCCTCATCTCTTTATCATATTTATCGTCATCAATTTTAATAATTGAAGATTCAAAAAACTAATAACATAATAAACAACATAAGATTAATTTGTAGGAGGCCTTAAACATTGTAAGTACCATTTTAAAAAATGTGGAGAAATATTTACTTTCAAAATATATTATTTTGGAAGAAATTCTTTCACAAACGGTACGATGTTCAATTCTTGAAAAATCATATTCTCTGAGATTGGTCTCTCTATCAGAGCTTTGACAATATCCTTATAGTGATTTTTCATTAATGATTGAATCTTACTGAATTTCATGCCGACCTATGTAAAACAAAATAATGAATGCATAAGGTGTATTTTAATTAAGTAAGAAATATAAAAGACTTTATAATATTACTGCATGTTTAGTGTTTGATACATAAAATTAGATATGTATCAAAAACATATATTAGTATATTGTATTAAAAAGTTAGCACTGATTGGTACATATATGTAATACCCGTGCTTATTCCTAGCTAGAAATCATCTCAAGGATGCTAGTACTTGATTTGAAATATAAATCTATTTTATACCAGTAGTATTTTTGAGATTTCTACTTTCTATCACTTGGAAAATTTGAGTTAGATTTCTAATGATATCAATTTTGTCCAAATCCGACACTAGACGAGGAAGTTATAGATGTTTTTCTCAGAACTGACCGAAACGCCCAGGTGAGACGTCCAAGTTGACGGACCGCCAAACAAGTGATGGACAACCACTTGGACTGTCACTGCTAAGGCAAAAGGGCAATGTTCTGGATAAAGATTGACGGATGAGTTGACAGACCGTCGGATTTTTGATAAACCGTCAACTCTTATCCAGTGAACCCCATTTTTGGTCCACGTATGACAGTCGAAATAACATACCGTCAATTAGGTCGTCACACGCCACGTACAGTTTATTTCCAGGCCATTTTAATAGGGGTATTCTGCTCACTTATCAGTCGCCTATATTTACCCAGATGAGTTTGAATTCAGCCATATTGCTCATTATTATTTCACAAACAAAAACTAGGGTTTCTCTCTAAATTTAATCTTCAAGAACAAGACCCAATCTTCTTCAAAAATCAAAGGATTTCAAATTCTTCAAGTTCAAAAACATCAAGAACCTTGAGTCAGGTATGCGTAGTGTTCATCTATGGATCCATTTCATTCATAGAGCTCAAGAACCATGTTTTAAATATTATTTTGTGATTGTCTTGTTGTGATATGAGCATGTACATATTGATGATTGTTGTTTAAGTTTCAAGATGATGTCTAAAGGTGTTTTTATGAAGTATATGTGTTTGTTAGTTGAAACCCATGATCTTTATATGGCTTAATATGGTGAAATTCATGAACACACCTAAGCTAAAAGAATGCATACAAAGTGTTTGATAATATTCCTGAATTTATATCCCATGATTTAATAGTTCTTAAATGACAAGTCCATGCTCAATGCTTTACGATTTCCCATGAATTCCATGTGAGTGATATATGTTGTTGTTGTGATATGGATAGACCATAATATTGAAGCTATGCAAGTATATACACGTTGTATGAATTTCCCTCTCATGTGTAAGATGTTGAGAACTATGCTTAGTGTGAAATCCCCTACTTATGATATTGTAAATTGTGGACTCTACTCTTACGATCAAGTCAGTCATATGTGTTAGTTTCCTTCCATGAGTCCTGAGGGTACTTGTACCTGAAAAATATAGGCGTGTGCCTAGAGCCATGTCATGTTATCACGATAATCTCAGTCAAGCCATGATCTATAGAACTCAGGCAGTCATGTGACTCAGGAAATCTCAGAAATCTCATGATCTCAGTTAATTCCCAGATAGTAGTACTATTTCATCAGTCAATGGAAGTCAGTTATTCAGTCCATGTACAGTCAGTTAAATCAAGTTCAGTTTCTTCTTATGGGAGTAGAAGTTATCACCGAGTGAACCCAAGGATGGAAACTCACCTGCCAGTTTAGGGTGTGATTCTTAGCAGTCATCCTTGTGTTCCAGAACTACGTTGCCAGCGTATGTTAAGACATCTTAACCTATTAGATTAGGGTTGATGAGATGGCTTAACCTATCAGCTTAGGGTTCCCACCTGTTCTCGTTTTTGAGTAGCTGCCAGATAAGGGTCACTCAAAGCTGTCCTTACCAGTGACGCTGTATTGAAACCCTTCTAGTCAGGACAGATATTAGACCCCAACTTAGATCTATGCATCATTGGGGCATAGCAGTTAAAAAACTACCTCTCACAGTTTCAGTCCCAGTCTCAGTAAAAGAACTCAGATAGGTCTTTAGATTTCAGTATTTCAAGACTGTAAGATACAGTCAATTAAGTTACAATACGAAACTCAGGTAGTTCTATCAGATTCAGGACTGTCAGACATAGCCACCCATGTTATCATGATTCCAGTATTATTCATGTTAGAAATCAGTAAACTATGTATTAGTGTACAGATCTAATTATGATGTATTCACGGTTCCAGTTACCATATATGTATCTTTGCACTCTCACGTTCATATCAGTTAGTCAGTCAACATCGTTCATGTATGTAAACCCTTGCATTTAGCCTACCTCACTCGTATACTCAGTAGTCCCAGTTGTACTGACACATTTGCGCTATATTGCTTTCTTTTATATTACACCATAGGTTCACACACATAAGTTCCAAATCAGCAGTAGCAGTAGCATTCCAGCAGCAGATTTACAATGAGACCTCATCCATTCAAGGACGATATTATTTTATTTCATTTATTATTTCAGTTTAGTTTTGCTGGACGGAGTTAGTTGAAGACATGTTCCTTCAACACTTTATTCAGACAGTATTTAGAGGCTTTCAGATTTAGCTCAGATTTGATTCAGATTTTAGTTTTATAGGTATTCGTTACCCCATATGGATGTTATGATTTGTCAGATATTTTGTTCAATTGAACCTTATGGCCTATTGTTTATGTTTTCCGCATTATTACATCATATATTGCAATATACAGGTACAGATATCAGTGATGGGTTAGTTGTGGTCCCTCGGGATCATGGGCACCCTGTAGCAATCCGATTCAAAAAACTGGGGCATTACAAACTTGGTATCAGAGCCTAAGGTTCAATAGAGTCCTAGGAAGTCTGAAATCCGCATCTAGTAGAGTCTTGTACATGGGTGTGCTGCGCGCCACATTTATGTGTAAGAGGATATAAGATGTTTTAGGAACCGTTTCCCTTCTTTCGATATTCATATCGTGCTAGTGAGAATAATCTCAAGTTAAAATCTCAGTCTAATCTATTCTTCTCTTATTTCAGAATATGCCTCCAAAGAGAAAAAACCAGCCAACTCCTCATCCCGAAGATCCTTTGGGTGAACATGTTTCTCATGTAGAGTTTAGGGCCGCATTGACCACACTTGCTCAGTCTATGTCTGCCCAAGATGAATGGCCACCAGTTATTTTGCCCAATCCAGTGGCCAACTCAACCGCAGCTAGGATTCGAGACTTCTCCCAAATGAACCCTTCATCTTTCTTCAGGTGTAAGTCTGATGAAGACCTTCAGAAATTCATTGACCAAGTCCAGAAGGTCATAGACATCATGGGAGTTACTTCTTATCAGAGTTCTGAGTTATCCGCCTACCAGTTATAGAATGTCGCTCACACTTGGTACAAATTGTGAAAGTCTAAGAGGTTAGAGGATGCAGGTCCTATAGAGTGGGAGAAATTTGTCACGACTTTTTTAGATAGATTCTTTCCCCAAGAGTTGAGGAATGTAAAAGTTCTAGAGTTCATCAACCTCACGCAGGGAAATATAATGGTTAAAGAGTATTCTCTCAGATTTACTCAGCTATCCAGATATGACCCTTATGTGGTTGCAACAACAGGGCTAAGATAAGCAAGTTTATGTCAGGGGTGAATGTTAGCGTGGTAAATGAGTGTAGGTCTGCAATGTTGAACAGTGATACGACTTTAGCCAGGCTCATGACTCATGCTAAAAAAATAGAGGAGCAGAATATTAGGACTAGGGAGAGGCAGAACATAAGAGCAAGGTCAGGCAATTTTAGTTTTGCTCAACCAAAATCAGAAAGAGAAAACCGTTCGCAGTTTCGTCCTAAGCCAGAAGTTCCAGCTCTTTCCTCTGCCAGTGCCCCAGTACCAAAATTCAGAGATGGAAAAAGAGATCGAGCACCAGGCTCTAAGTTTCAGGGCAGTGTCAGTAGTGCCCGAACTAATCCTCTGTGTCAGACTTGTGGTAAGAACCACAAGGATACCTGTAAAGCTGGTAGCAATGTTTATTTTGGTTGTGTAAATCCAGGAAACAGGGTTAGAGAGGGTTCACAATTAGGTCTGCAAGGTCAATAGAATCATTCCACAACCCAGTCCGGTCGCCAAAATCAGCAGAGTGCCACTTCTAGTGCTACTAGTGGGCAACGCCCAAACAGACTCTATGCTCTTCAGACCCAATAGGATCAGGAAAATTCTCCTGATGTCGTCACTGGTACATTATAGATTTTCCATGTTCATGTTTATGCTTTGCTAGATCCAGGTGCATCCTTGTCTTTTGTTACTCCTTATATAGCAGGAGATTTAAGAATCAGTCCCAAAATTTAGCAGAGCCCTTTTCATTCTCTACCCCATTGGGTAAAACCATCATAGCTCAGTGGATATATAGGAACTGCCCAATTATGGTATTTCAGAAATTCACATCAACAAATTTTGTTGAGTTAGAGATGACTGATTTTGATGTCATTCTCGGCATGGATTGGCTTCATTCCTACTATGCCACAGTCGACTGTAGAAATAGAATTGTTAAGCTTCAGTTCCCGAATGAGCCCATCCTAGAATGGAAGGGTAGTACTTCATATTTTAGGGAGTCAGCTTGTTTCCTACCTTCGGGCAAGGAAAATAATTTCTAAGGTATGTGTATCATCTCGGTCATGTTAAAATGCCAGTTCTGAATCTCCTAGTTTTGAATTAGTCCCAGTTGTAAATGAGTATTCAGACGTGTTTCCCAAAGATATTCCAGACATTCCTCCCAAAAGAGAAATAGACTTCGGCATTGACCTTATTCTAGATACTCATCCTATTTCTATTCTGCCATACAGAATGGCACCAGCAGAACTCAAGGAACTGAAAGATCAGTTGAAGGATCTCTAGGATAAGGGATTCATCAAGCCCAGTGTATCCCCATAGGGTGCACCAGTCTTATTCGTAAGCAAGAAATACGATTCTCTCAAGATGTTATTGATTATCATCAGGTCAACAAAGTTACGGTCAAGGACAAGTATCCTCTTCCCAGAATAGATGACTTGGGTGACCAACTTCAGGGTGCCAGTTTTTTATCCAAAATAGACCTCAGATCAGGCTACCATCATCTCAAAGTTAGAGAATATGACATCCCAAAGATAGATTTACGTACTCAGTATGGTCACTTTGAGTTTCTAGTTATGTCCTTTATTCTTACCAATGACCCAGCCGCTTTCATAGACTTGATAAGCTGTGTGTTTAAGAAATACTTGGACATGTTTGTCATAGTCTTCGTAGATGATATCCTGGTTTATTCCCGCACAGAGCGTGATCATTCAAACCATCTCAAGATTGTTCTTCAGACTCTCAGAGATCACCAGCTATTCGCTAAATTTAGTAAGTACAAGTTTTGGCTAAGATCAGTAGCATTCCTTGGTCATATTATTTTTGTTGATGGCATTAGAGTATATCCTCAAAAGACCAAAGTGGTAATAAATTGGCCTCGCTTTATCTCTCCATCAGATATCAGGAGTTTTTAGGGATTGACTGGCTATTACAGATGGTTTGTTGAGGGATTTTCTTCTCTTACATCCCCCATGTCTAGATTGACTCAAAAGAAGGTCAAGTTTCAGTGGTCAGATCCTTGTGAGAAAAGTTTTCAAGAGTTGAAGACTCGGCTAACCTCAGCTCTAGTTCTAGCTCTTCTAGATGGTTCAGATGGTTTTATAGTATATTGTGATGCATTCAGAGTGGGTCTAGGTAATTTCCTCATGCAAAATAGTAAGGTGATAGCCTACGCCTCTAGACAGTTAAAGTTCCATGAGAAAAATTATCCTACTTATGATCTTGAGTTAGAAGCCGTAGTATTTGCCTGGAAGGTTTGGAGACATTATCTATACAGAGTTCATGTAGATGTCTTCACAGATCATAAGAGTCTACAGTATGTCTTTTCTCAGAAAGATCTTAATCTTCATTACAGAAGATGGTTAGAGCTCTTAAAAGATTATGATATGAGTGTCCTTTATCATCCAGGCATGGCCAATATTGTGGTTGACGCTCTCAGTAGAAGCAAAAAGAAGATAGCTTAGTAAATCCATCAGCTCGCCAGACTAGGTATTTGCTTACTCAATTCTTTGGAGTGTGGTGTATGTGTTCAAAGTAGTTCAGAGTCATCTCAAGTTTCTAAGGTAAAAGAAAAGCATGACAGGGATCCTAGCCTTGTCAAGCTAAAAGAGTCAGTTCAGAATCAAAGAGTAGAGGTTTACTCCCAAGGGGGAGATAGGGTTCTTCATTGTCAGGGTTGTTTATGCGTTCCAGGTGTAGATGAATTAAAGCAGTGAATTCTTGCAGAAGCTCATGATGCGCGATAATCTATTCATCCAGGGGCCACTAAGATATATTGCGACCTACGGGAAATCTATTGGTGGAGTGGGATGAAGAGAGATGTCACAGAGTTTATGCCTAAGTGCTCTACATGTTAGCTAGTTAAGATAGAGTATCAGAAGACTAGTGGACCCATGTAGGATTTCACCATTCCTACTTGGAAGTGGGACAAAGTAAACATGGACTTCGTGATAGGTTTACCTCGAACTCGTCATCAGTACGATTCAGTTTGGGTTATTGTAGAAAGGATGACCAAGTCAGTTCATTTCCTTCTAGTTCATACCTCTTATTCAGTCGAGGATTACACCAAACTCTATATCAGGTAGTTGGTTAGATTACACGGTGTTTCATTATCTATTATTTCAGACAGAGGTACCTAGTTCACCTCTCACTTTTGGAAAATATTCCAAAAGAGTCTTGATACCCAAGTCCATCTCAGTACAACCTTTCATTCTCAGGCAGATGGTCAAGCAGAAAGGACCATTCAGACTCTTGAAGACATGCTGAGGACGTGTGCAATTGATTTCAAGGGATGTTGGGATGACCACTTGCTTTTGATTAAGTTTGCATACAACGATAGCTATCATTCCAGTATTAAAATGGCTCTATTTGAAGATTTTTATGGCAGGAGGTGTAGATCTCTAATTGGTTGGTTTGAAGTTAGTGAGGCCTCAGTCATAGGTCCTGACTTGGGTTTCAACGCCTTAAAGAAAGTTCAGTTGATTAGAGAGAGACTTCGGGTTGCTCAGAGCTGATAGAAGTCTTATGCTAATGTTCGTAGAAAGGATATCGAGTTCAAGTTCAATGACTATGTTTATCTCAAGATCTCTCCCATAAAGTGAGTGAAGAGGTTCGACAAAAAAGGGAAACTCAGTCCCGCCTATGTCGGTCCCTTCAGGATTCTCAGTCGTTTAGGCAAGGTAGCTTATGAGCTTGAATTGCTTTAAGATTTAGCCTCAGTTCATCCGGTATTCCATGTATCCTTGCTCAAGTAGTGCGTAGGAGACCCAGCAATTGTAGTCTCTATTCAGAGCATTGATGTTCAGAACAGTCTCTCTTATGATGAGATTCTAATCGAAATATTAGACTATCAAACTCGTCGATTGAGAAACAAATAGGTCTCTCTAGTTAAGGTTCTTTGGTAAAATTAGTCCATCGAGGGAGCTACTTGGGAAGCAGAAGCAGATATGTGTAGCAACTATCCTCACCTCTTCTCCGCCAATTCAGATCAAGCTCAAGGTAATAGTTCTCCTTAAGCTTATTCAGTTTCATGTTCATGTTCCCATTATAAAATTTGTATCTACTACCATTGCATAATTAATCATGCATTCATGTACCAGTTCATTTATAAACTCATGCATCTGCTATGCATTCTCATCTTAAGGAACTTCAGTTATGAGAAACCTCAGTCACGTATTCATGTATTAGTTAGCCATGCATCAGATATGTATGAATTCAGTATATTGAGTATGTCAGTCATGAAGCCATGTCTCAGTCACTCATGTTCAGTTCATGTTCATTTATTATTTTCCCTCTTAGTCGGTATCATTCAAGGACGAATGTTCTCAAGGGGGAGATATTGTAATACCCGTGCTTATTCCTAGCTAGAAATCATCTCAAGGATTCTAGTACTTACTTTGAAATACAAATCTATTTTTTACCCATGGTATTTTTGAGATTTCTACTTTCTATCACGTGAGAAATTGAGTTAGGTTTCTAACGATACCAATTTTGTCCAAATCCAACACCAGATGAGGAAGCTATGGATGTTTTACTCAAAACTGACCGAAATGCCCAAGTGCGACGACCAAGTTGACGGACCACCAAACAAGTGATGGACCATCACTTTGACCATCACAGCTAAGGCAGTAAGGCTATGTTCTGGATACGGATTGACGGATGAGTTGACGGACTATCGGATTTTTGACAGACCATCATCCAGGCGGTCAACTCTTATCCAGTGAACCCCATTTTTGGTCCACGTATGACAATCAAAATGATGGACCATCAAGTTTTTGAAGGACCGTCAGTCTGGTTGTCACACGCCACCTTTAGTTTATTTCTAGGCCATTTTAATAGGGGTATTTTGGTCACTTACCACTCACCTATATATACCCAGATGAGTCTGAATTCAGCCATTTTTCTCATTATTATTTCATAAAAAAACTAGAGTTTCTCTCTAAATTTAATCTCCAAGAACAAGACACAATCTCTTAAAAATCAAAGGATTTCAAATCCTTCAAGTTCAAAAACATCAAGAACCTTGAGTCAGGTATGCGTAGTGTTCATCTATGGATCCATTTCATTCATAGAGCTCAATAATCATGTTTTAAATATTATTTTGTGATTGTCTTGTTGTGATATGAGCATGTACATGTTGATGATTGTTGCTTAAGTTTCAAGATGATATCTAAAGGTGTTTTCATAAAGTATATATGTTTGTTAGTTGAAACCTATGATCTTTATGTGGCTTAATATGGTCAAATTTATGAACATACCTAAGCTAAAAGAATGCATTAAAAGTGTTTGATAATATGCCTAGGATGATAGAATTCATGTCCCATGATTTAATTGTGCTTAAATGACAAGTCTATGTTCTATGCTTTACGATTTCCCATGAATTCCATGTGAGTGATATGCATTATTGTTGTGATATGGATTGACCATGATGTGGAAGCTATGTAAGTATATACATGTTGTATTAATTTCCCTCCCATGTGTAAGATGTTGAGAACTATGCTTAGTGTAAAATCCCCTACTTATGATCTTGTAAATTATGGACTCTACTCTTACGATCAAGTCAGTCATGTGTGTTAGTTTCCTTCCATCGAGTCCTGGGGGTACTTGTACCCGAAAAATATAGTTGTGTACCTAGATCCATGTCATTTTATAATGATAATCTCAGACAATCCATGATCTATAGAACTCAGTCAGTCATGTGACTCAGGAAATCTCATGATCTCAGTTAATTCTCAGATAGTAGTACTATTCCGTCAGTCAACAGAAGTCAGTTACTCAGTCTATGTACAGTCAGTTAAATCATGTTCAGTCTCTTCAGATGGAAGTATGATGGGAACTCACCTGCCAGTTTAGGGTGTGATTCTTAGCAGTCATGCTTGTGTTCCATAACTACATAGCCAACGTAGGTTGAGACATCTTAACCTGTTAGATTAGGGTTGATGAGGTGGATTAACCTGTCAGTTTAGGGTTCCTACCATTCTCATTTTAGAGTACCTGCTAGATAAGGGTCACTCACATCTGTCCTTACCAGTGGCGAGGTATTGAAACCCTTCCAGTTGGGGAAGAGATTGGACCCCAACTTATCTATATGTTTTACTGGGGCATGTCAATTAAAAAACTACCTCCCACAGTTTCAGTCTCAGTCTCAGTAAAAGAACTTAGATAGTTCTTCAAATTTTAGTATTTTAGGACTGTCAGATACAGTTAATTCAGTTACAGTATGAAACTCAGGTAGTTCCATCAGATTCAGGACTGTCAGAAACAGCCACCCATGTTATCATGATTCCAGTATATCCATGTTAGAAATCAGTAAACTATGTATTAGTGTACAGATCTAATTGTCATGTATTCACTTTTCAAGTTACTATGTATGCATGTCTACACTCTCACGTTCATATCAGTCAGTCAGTTAACATCGTTCATGCATGTAAACCCTTGTATTTAGCCTACCTCACTCGTATACTCAGTACTCCCAATTGTACTGACGCATTTGCGCTATGGTTCTTTCTTTTATGTTACATCATAGGTTCATAAACATGAGTTCCAGATCAGCAGTAGCAGTAGCATTCCAGTCGCAGAGTTGCAGTGAGTCCTCATCCATTCGAAGATGATATTATTTTATTTTATTTATTATTTCAGTTTAGTTTTGCTGGACGAAGTTAGTTGTAGACATGTTCCTTTAACTCCTTATTCAGACAGTATTTCGAGGCTTTCGGATTTAGCTTAGATTTAATTCAGATTTCAGTTGTTTTAGGTATTCGTTACTCCATATGGATGTTATGATTTGTCGGATATTTTGTTCAGTTGAACCTTATGTCCTATTGTTTATGTTTTCCGCATTATTACATCATATATTATAATATACAGGTACAAATATCAGTCATGGGTTAGCTTGTGGTCCCTCAGGATCATTGGCACTGTGTAGCGATCCGGTTCAGAAAACCAGAGTGTTACAATATACATTTAACAGATTGATAAATATACATTAAGATAAAATATATCACTAATTGATACATATACATTTAGCTAAAAAGTATGAAAAAATCTATAGCATAGGTTTAATTTTATTCATTTGATAGTTTTAAATCTTTTTAGGTCTATCAAGATAACAATTGAATGTGATAATACAAAAAAAGCCTTTCATATGTCGTAACAAAAAACTTGATGTCATCGATATCAGACTTGAAGAATGATTTCTTCTAATTTATTTTAGTAACATCTACGGCTTTCATCTCCGACTGGGGCTGATTTGGGGCATCATCTTCAATATTCTTGTCATTGTCTAATGACGCTTGTGATGAGATTAAGAGTTTTTACCTTTTAGACAATGAAAATTTATTTTTGAATCTTAGAAACAATGGTTGTAGATTTTTCGAGAGACCATCTGTTTTGCCTCTTCAGTTAGAGAGTGGTGGAAGAACCGACATACCTCTTGATTTTTTGATCAATTATTTTGTTGATGGCGTACTAAAATATTCAAAATCATCATGAACTAATGCAACAACATCATCTTGTTTTGTAGCTTTCTTGCATGTACTGCAGGTACAGATGAAGCTCCTAAATCAATAAAATCAACACTAAACGGGTTTGACAAGTCAAGTTCAATTAATTTTTGTGGTTTTGGAGATATATTGTTGTACACATATTGTAACAAAAATAATATATTATATTAAAAACTATCAATTCAGCTATTTTATAACCTCACAAAAAAAGTTAGAATGAAATTATTAATAATATAAATACTATACAATTCTACCACCTCACTAAACATGTCGGCCATCATATCCTCATATCATAGCTTGGGCTTAACTACAGACCAATTCAAAAATCTCAGAATTAAATTGTTCTTCTGAATGACCCATTTTTTAGGAACTTCAGAACAACATTCGTACCATCAAATTTGAATTGCATATGACATGTCATTTAATTTGTAATATTGCTTAGTTTGGTTCATGTCTTTGCTGAATGATTTGATAAGAAATGAAAAAGTTAATTTTTCTCATGAAAATCGATTATAGCTTCCATCCTCAATCATGTAAAAATCCCTTGCTGAAATATTGATAGTGCCCAATTAAGAGAAAATGAATGTGTGGATGAAGTATAAGATCCCAATTTTGACGCCATCTTAAATATTGTTATCTCATTTTCTATTTTCAAAGTAGCTAACCAACTCACATTTCTTCACATTTGTGGAGCTTTCTGAAAGATATTTTCTCTGAAATCTACAAGGAGGGTGATTAGAGTAGTTGAAATCGTCTTCATTACCAGTGTAATTCAACTCGATGGCAATAGAAAACTCATAAATTGAAAATCTGAGGATGGTATTGTTAATATATATCCTTATCTGATCAAGATAATTATGTTTTCCCTCTAAGATCATTAAACACCTAGCAATTGTTCTTAAAAGCTGTATTTAGGTATTCTGAGATATGGTCCAAAATAGGTACGACAAAATATTCTACATTCTTCATCCTTCAGGCCATTCTTAGACTTTAAAACAATCTTTTGATTATGTATGCTATAGTACCTTAAATTATCTAATGTCCTCATATTGACAACCAAGCTAAAATTCTCTATAATTATCAAATTAAATAAATTAGGTTGGTCACATAACATTATACTATACTCTAATATGTATCAAGGTAAAATACTATATGTATCAAGGTAAAATATTATATGTATCAAGGCCAAATACAGTGACACAAAACAAATGAATCAAACATATATATCAAAATGGATAAAAAAAATATGTATATTAGGTTAACACATGGCAGTGAAACCCTGCTATCATAATGTTTCAAATGTATCAAAATATGCAAATCATAAATTCACATCACAGAATTGAAATATATCAAATCTAACAAAAGCAATAAATATCAATACGACATATATATTATCAAAAATAATTAATAGGGACAACAATGTATCAAACGTATAAGCTAACAAAAGTATAAAAAATATTCAGATCTTAGCAAACTATCATATGTATCAATAGAAAATTGTAAAGTTTTCTTACCACGTTCGAGGAGAAATTGTACATCTCTTCTGCATCGTCCTCCTTATTGTTTTGCATATCTGCTTTGTCAGTTCGAGCTATGTAATCTTCTTGTAGAGTCTTCATCTTTGAGGGGTCATTGCGGTGTTTTGATCTATTTTCATAAAAATATTTCAAAAATATTATCAAATGTACCCAAAATAAAATCCACCACTTGAAGAACTAACAATGTTCTTATCAATTTGGGTAACACCCAAACTAAATGATGATAAATCATCGAAATTCATACAAATTAAAAATAAATACAATAAATGTGTTTTAAAACTAAGATAAAGTAATCTTTCTTAAAATTAACTTTGACATTTCACTCACCTCTCAAAAAAATAAGATTTTTTTTAATAAATTAACTAGAATGTCATTTGCAGTAGCTAAATAATGGAGATAAGTGATTGAAATTCATAATTGGAGAGAAGTTACCGATTATTTTGGGGTGAGAAATTTAATGAAATGGAGAGATTTGGGGCTGAAAAGTAGGAGATTGTGCAATTTTGATAGAGAAAAGATATGTATCAAGGGTAGATATCTAAAAAGTGATATATTATAAATAATTTAAGTAAAACTTACATAAATCCCACCTAGTCTATCCATATTTACAACTTATTCCGATTTTTTCAAAATCTCATAAAATTTCTTTTTTTTTTCAGATACATATAATTCAGAGAGATACAATGTAATACCCCTGACTTATCCTATCTCAATTTAGCTCTTAGTTGCATGCTTAAGGGGTATAAGGCTTGAAATTTTCACTAACTGTTGGGGACTTATTCATTTTCAAGACCCCTAAACTTTGAGAATTTTTATTTTGATCTTTCCGACCTCGAGACGTTAGTTTTTGAGTTAATTCGCGTTCAAAGAAGTAAGAAGTATATCTCATAGAATTTTTGGATTTTTTGGACGAGGATTGAGTCACTTTTGGATTTTGATTCCACGACCTCATCGCGATAGTGGTGTGTCGCAATGTTTTTGTCCAGTTCTTGATTTATAATTTGAATTTATATGTAATAATTTTTATACTAGTGTGTGATGTGCTTATTAGGTGAAAAGTGTTCATAGAAATCACTTAGAGCAAAGTTGAGTTAAGAGCCTTTGATTCGTTCCAAGTTTGGTATTCGATTCTACAAGGGTCAACTTTAAATTTGTATAAATTTTGATATACATAAAAATTTTCATCTCAAGACCCACCAAATTTTAGATAATTGAATTATCTTTCCAGAAATACCACTTTCGCCTTAATCTGATACCCGAGCGAAAATTTATGATCATTTTTGTCAGAATCAGTAATCCATCGCTAATAGACCGTGTCGGGATGAGCCTTTAATCGGCATTCTAGTTATGAATTTTTAGTTTAAATGATGGAAGGGCAATTGGATCTTTTCTCACCTCAACCAAATTCGTACAAACACGACCTAAGGCTTCAGTTAGGGCATTATATGCCTATATCCTCCAAATTTCCTCTCAAGAACAAACCCTAATCATCCCCAAGTTCAACCATTACATCATTTTCTATTCAAGAGAAACCAAGAATTTAAGTTCCCTAATTCAAAAATTTCAAGAAAGCTTTCAAGATCATCTTCATGACTTTCAAGGTCAAGGTTTCTCCACCAAGTCAAGTCTATTAAGGTATTTTTAAAGTATGTAATTATCATGAGATTTAAAGCTTAAGTTATATCAAGAAGTGCTTATGTTTATGTTTTTAACTTACAAGATTTATATTATGAATGAGATTGCACTATCTTGACTTGTTATTGTTTAATTATTTCAAGAATTATATTGGGCATGAAATTTTGGTATGAATTACCATGAGTATAAAGCATGAATTTTAAGACCTAAGTTTAAGTGTTGAGATTTCAAGAAGATTATGCTTTTAAGCATTCTATGACAAGATTATATCAAAATTTAAAGCAAGAATGGATCTTTTGATCCCCTGTTAAGATTATGAAATCCACATTATTCAGACTGTTTATGATTTAAAGTAAAGAGAAGCATAATTGGTTTTTTTCATTATATAAAACATTATGATATTTTAAGGTGTATTTCCTACCGTATGAGTGTACAAATAATATGAGAGTAGTATTTAGCACCGAGTTGGGTATGATTCCAAGGTAACATGCCCCAGAATTACGTGCCACCATAGGTTTTAATACTCATAGTGGGTTTAATATAGTGATCACTCTAGCTTAGGTTCTATTCCAATGGCAAGGGTATAACATCTCTCCCCAACGTGGATAAGATGTTGGACTCCTTGGTAGCTCACATGGTTTATGTCGGTTAGAAGAACCTCCCAAAAGAAAAAGTAAAAGCAAAGCTTTTAAAAACTAAGTGTTATGGCTCACAAAGTTATCTTTATGCTTCATTACTCATGTTGATGATTTTACACCTTTTGTTTTATTCAAACCCAAGGTGAGTCATTTACACTTAGCATGGATTATTTGAAAGTCTGTGAGTATATTGAATTATTATTTTACTTATACATTCACCCTCACATAATCAGTACATTCTAGAAGTACTGATCCATATATATGTCTATATGCTATATTGTCTCATAATGTAGTTACCAGTTGTAGTCCGCGCATCATAATCAGACAGTGTGCAACTTCCGGTCAATAGGTGATGAGTCTTTTTGATTCGAGGGCTCATAGTTCGAGTAGCATCTTATTTTCTTTATTCAGTCGTATTGATTAGGGATAACGGGGGTCATGCCCCGGCTACCTATAGTCAATATTAGTAGAGGTTACATAGACAGTTAGTATAGTTGATGTATTTAATTTTATTTTTCTTTTATATAACTAGAGTTGTAATTAGTTTATACAGTTTTGTAGTGAACCTACTTAGTAAGGACATCTCTTCCGCTTATTTCTTTCAGATTAATGTATCTTATTTAGTTACTCACGAGTTATGTCAGTATAAGGGTTAGCTTGGAATCACTTGTGATTTTAAGTACTGTGTAACGTCCAGGGGGTAGTCTCGGGGCATTACATAAAAGTTCGATGATACATTTTAATAAACAACTAAATCCCTGAAATTAATAAATGTAATAAAAAGTTACAGATTTAATGAGTAACTATCTCTCCAAATTTTTTAATTAACAACAATATATTTCCTAAAAAACTGTATTTTGTCAATAATGGAAGTTTTTTGAATTATTATTCTCCATATTCAATTAGCTTATTCCTTCATGTATTTATTTTTCTTTCTGCATTTTTTTGATTATCAACTAATAGCAATGAATATTTTGGTATTATTACGTCATTTCGACGTTTGGATTACTGATGTTAAGTACGAGGGATATAAGAGTGATGGCATTGTAGTATGCGAATAATTTTCATATGAAAAAATAATTTCTGTCATTACAACAGAACTTTAAATTGATGTAAGTAGGAAAAAAATTGAAGCTAGATACATTATTGAAGGTAGTTCAGCTCCATTGTTGATTCGTAATGATATGGGGGCGAAATTATATTTTGAGGTTAAGAAATGTGTGCAAGGTTTTGAGATGTATTCAATATGCATCACAATAATCGATAAAGTTGAAATGAAGATGTAGTTTGAGTGAGAAATTAGAGCAGATATGTATGTAGAGACCACTGATATGAAAGGTCAATCATTGGATCGTTCATTCAAATATTTCAGTTCAATCGGATTTGATCGACGTTAAGGGGAACAAATAATTTCAGATTGCTAGATTTCAGATGTTAAGGTAGTTCAAATCTACATAGACAAAAAAAACACTGATTTCCATTATGGCAAAGTATGCAATTGGTCATTCTTTCAATTTTAGAGCAAAAATATCCAAAAAAAAAAAAAGGTATGTATTTTGTATTGCAATTATTAGAAATTATTGTGTATTTCATGTTTTGTCATTATATATTTCTAGTTTTTCATTGTCATGCTAAAATTATGTAAGTATTTGGGACAAAGTTCGTTTAATATGTTAAGCTTTATGTATTTCATGTTATGATATATGTATTTAATGTATCTCATGTTTGTATTTATCTGAAAATACATTTTTTAATTATGTTAGTGGTAAGAGAGACATAATTATCTAGTATGTGTGTATGGGCATATGTAATTTAATTTTCTTAAACGATATTATATATTATTATTGTCGAACTAAGCAGATTAAAAAAGTTTTAATGTCATATAGAATTTGTTGCAGTGCATTATTTAATAATAAATTTGAATATATATATATATATATAAGAATCTTGTTTTTGTTTGTTTGCAGTTACATACTAAAATGTTTTTCAGTGGATTGTAGTTGGGAATTTAGGGCTTCTTGTTGAAAGGGTATGTAAAAATGTTTTATGATTTTCACACATGCCCTTTGAAGATAGATTGTTCACATAAGTTCAAGCAATGATCACATTTGTTAGTGATTTTACAACTCCAAAATTAGTCAATCACAAGAGAAAACACACACAAAATGACATAATTGAAGATATTAAAGCTTTTTTTGGTGTCAACATTAATTATCAGAACGCATGGAGGACAAAAAAAGTGCAGTTGAGATGTTAAGGCAAAAATCTGCAGTTGATTATCATCAAATTTCTAGATACATATATATGCTAAATTCAGTGTAATTAAACATGTATCTTGTTTTGTGAAAGTGTATCTCTCATAACTTTGTGAATGTAATATAATGTATCTCTTATATGTTATTATATGTATCTTTTTTGGTAAATGTGTATTTTATATAAGATAAGGAGCAATTCTTTTAATTTGTATCTCTCAGATGTAGAGTTTAGGATTATGTATGTTAAGACATATATCTCGCATAAAATGTATATCATATAGTCGTATGTTGTTTAAATTATAAACACGTATAATTATCTAATCTCATATAAAATGTATCTGATATATCTGTTACAAATATTGTTTAGTATCAGGTATATTATATTGCAATTGCACATACACCTATGTTACTGATTATAACATACATATACATGTACAACAGTCTAAACATCAAATTTTTTATTTATCTGTCCAAATCTTTTAGGATGTATCTCTCATAACTTTTTGAATGTAATATAACGTATCTTTTATATGTTATTATATGTATCTTTTTTTTTTTTTTGCTAATATGTATTCTATATAAGATAATGAAAAATTATTTTAATTTGTATCTCTTAGATATGCAGTTTTGGATTATGTATGTTAACACATGTATCTCACATAAAATGTATCTCATACAGTCGTATGTTATTTAAATTATAAACACGTATAATTGTTTAATATTATATAAAATGTATCTATAATCTGTTACAAATGTTGTTTAGTATTAGGTATAGTATATGACAGTTGCACATACACCTTTGTTACTGATTATAACATATTTATACATGTACAACGGTCTAAACATCAAACTTCAAATTGAAGTAGTGATTACATACAATTATTCTGTAAAATAATTGAAATTTCATGAAAACATAAATCAAAAACTCAACATGAGTACTTCAACAATAATACTTGTTAAACTAACATGCAATTCAAACAAAATGTAAAGCTTAAAATATAGTAAAACATAAAATTTCATCCAAAATAATTAATTAAAAAATAACATTAGATGACCATGTCTTCGCATAAGTTGTCAGTCTTGTTTTTCTAGAAAAAACAAGAGATTAATTAAAAGTTAATCAACATAAACACAGACACATCTACTCAACACTAATAACTTTTGCTGGAATTGATCTTATGAGGGTTGCTTTAGGCCTCGGTGGATCTTCATTATCACTAAAGTAGTTGATCTCTGCCTCATCCATTTCATACTTTCATAACAGGGATACATATCTCAAACGATTGTATTCGACAATAATATCAGAACATGGTACACTAACCCCTCACTCAAAAACTCTGAAAACACAACAACAAATAATCCACAATCCCTGCAATTTTATTATTTTTTTAATCAATATAGTTACTTATTATTGAAATGCAAGAAGGAAATTGAAAAATAAATAAAAATATACTTACAAGATGCCGCTATATGTTGTTG
Organism: Capsicum baccatum var. pendulum; assembly: GCA_030864225.1. Lineage (NCBI taxonomy): Eukaryota > Viridiplantae > Streptophyta > Magnoliopsida > Solanales > Solanaceae > Capsicum > Capsicum baccatum. The sequence goes on from CM061552.1 coordinate 83,526,473, forward strand.
TGCAATTTCAGAAACATACTTCACTTCAAATGGGTCCTTTTCAGTCTTGTCTTTATATGATTCAAGCGATATCCAATCTGTTGTAACCCTTTGATCAAGAAAGTTTCTATACATGAGGCAATTCTTTTTTGTCATCAGAGCCTCCTTTCTTCTTTGCTTTAAGTGCTTTCTTTAATTTCTTTATCGTAATGAAATCGCTGCTGTTTTTTATCAATTTTCGCTCAACACTTCAAATTACACAACTTTCAACAACAATGAAAATAAACTAATTTGAGAAAAAATGAGGTTGAAAGTTTATTGTGGATGAATCAATCCGAGGTAAATTTTCAACCTCATTTTTTGAACAACAAAGAAAGTTTACTGTGTCTCATCTCAAGAAATCATTGAATTTGTTGAGATAAAAATTAAAAATAAAGATAGTGGAAACTTGAATAATTCAAAAATCAAATAATAGGGGAATAATTACAACAATTGTTGCTTGATTAGCGTCACACCTTCAAAATTTTGAAGAAGTTGAGATAATAATAGCAAGAAACCAGCAAAAATGGGGTTCTTTTAGGATGTATCTTTACCTTTAGGTTGAAAAAGAAAAAATAGAGATTTTTGTAATATCTTCAAATTGAAGAAATTTTTAGTATTTTTGTTATCTTAAGTTGTGCTTGTATGAAATTTGAATTTTTAGAAATAATGAACCTTAAGTTTGATTATTTGTTTTGTAATAACTGAATGGAAGTGGAATTATCTTCTATGTACTTATTAGATTGTTTATTGTAACTTGTAACACTAATTTTTTGTAATTATTAAATTGTGTTTTTAATTGCAAGTTATAGCATTTTTTTATAATTTTTTTAATTTTTATTAAGATTGTTTAATAGTTATATATTAATTAAATCACTTTTTTTAATATTTGTGTTTATCCTTTCCCACTAACCCGAATTACCTTGTTGATAATCATTAGAGGAGTAAAATTTGAAAGATAAATTATCTTCATTTGTACACATTTCTTCTTTTTTTTTTTGTAAAAGACACACTAATTTACTTACCCAGGTAAACAAACCTTCTCCATTTTTTGTATTGATTGAAAATTTCTTTTTATTTACACTCTCTTCCTTAATTAATTTACTTTTACTTTTGTCTCGACACTGAATTCTTTGATTTTGGTCTATAAAAATAATATAAAATCTTATAAAATTTAGTGTATGAAAATGATACAAATCTTCTATAATGAGGAATGATATAAAAAATTATATTGAAATCAGTTTATATATCCATCTCATTTACTAAATGATATTTGTTACCGAAGTCTCCATGAATGTAATTCGTATTAAAACTATAGTAAAAAATATTGTAATTTTATATGAACTATTTGAAAACTAGGTTTATACCCATTACATATACAAACTCTTTATGTGTATTACGTTTCATTTATTTTTTCCAATCAAGTTTAAAACAATATACCAGTATTTTATAGAAAATGTCACATTTGTATGGATGTGTATGAAATAAGTGTATAAACTAAGGATTGTGATACACAATTTAGGGAACACCAGTTTATATATACTCATTCCTTATCTCTTTGAATCAAGATTTTATATCTATAAAAAAAAAAATTAAACGAGATTTTAAAAAACAATGTGAAAATAAGGTTACTAAATTTGCATGATGAAAAAATGATTAAGTATTGAAAGAAATTTATGAGGAGAAATTCATGGAGAGAAGATTACCACATATTAATTACTAAGGCTTTTTTCTTGGAAGGATTTCAATTAATTTTGAGGAAATATATATGTGAAAAATATCAGAATAAAATAGAGTGAAAAGGAAAAGAGAATCACCTATATAAAAAGAGAGTATTTTTTATGAATAGTCACCCCTGTTTTGGCAATTGCTCATAAATATCACTTTTGTTTCTTTTAAGACAAAAATATCACCCAACAATTTCTATTTTCCTCAAAAAAATGCTTAACCTTTTAAAAATTTTCTTCTCTCCTACTTGGCATGTCATGTTGTTAAAATCTTATTTTCTTAATAGTAAACTTGTTAATTCTTCAAATTCATTTACTCAAACTCACGTCCTATAAACTACAAGAAAAATCTAAATTATGAATTTTTTCTGAAGAATTTGCAAAAAAATTACTAGTATCCTAATTCTCTACAAGTTTTTCAGCTAAACTAATTTGATGGAAAACCTACAAATTTATCTATCAAACAAAATTTGAAGGAGAAAATCTAAGAATTTCTTTTTGTCAAACAAAATTCGATAGAAAAATCTTAAAAGTAATTATTATCTGAAAATTTTAATTCATATGTAGATCACCAATAAAATTTTAAGCAAGATCTTTTTGATAAAAAAACAATAAAAAACTGAATTCTTCATGCGGATTTTTCCCAAGTAAATTTCATGAACAAATCAAGTAAATCCACAAAGTTAACATAGGCAAAAGCTTTAGAAAACAAAAAATTATTATTTTTAATTTAGTTTTCTCATTTTATTTTTTATTTCTATTATACTATATTTTATCTTATTATATAATTAAACTCTAATTTATATCTTTTCCTCATCCTAAAGCCACAAAAAGCAAGCAATAATTGGTTGGGTACTATTTCAAAGCTTCATTTATAATATTAGAGTATTTTATTAATTTTTTTTAAAAAAATAAATTAATTTATTTCATGACTAAATAATTTTTTACCCGTTTAAAAATAGTACATTTAGTACGTATATGTGAATACAAAAGCCATCATTTTGATTTCTTTACATTTTAAGAATCTTTAGCATATGAAATAAATAAGCAAAAAATGTTAAATTAGTACCATTTAATATAAATATCTTGAGTTTTAAAAATATTATTAACTAGTAAAATAAACAAATTAAGAAACTTTGAAAAGTACCAAATAAAATAATTCAAACCTTTTGTTTTATGTGTACACTTGGACACATCAACTACTTCATTGATGAGTAATGTGCATAGCATTATCAGGGGAATTATTTTCCTTTAAGTTGTGTGATTTTTTAATATTTTTATCATGTAATGTAATAATTTTTCTCCAATCAAATAAAGAATAAATATAATTTATTTTTCATTCTTTTAAGAAAGATAAAATAAATATAAAATTTAAATCACGTAATTAAATTATTCTTCAATGATAAATATATCATGTATATTTATTTTTTAAAAAAGAAATTAAATTATTTAAATAATTTTGATAAGTTAAATATATCTATTTATATATATATATATATATATATATATATATATATATATATATATATATATAAAAGAAATGTTTATGATAGAGCATGCCAACTAGGAGAGAAAATATTTTTGAAGTGTCAAGTATATTTTGAGCAAAATAGGGATAGTTGGGTAATACTTTTGTCCTAAAAAAATAAAAATAATATTTGTAGGTAATTTTTAAAACATAGACGACTATCCATGAAAATTACTCTAGAAAAAGAGGTAGAGAGAATTGTGGAATTTAAAACAAATAAAGGAAAGAATAATTTTGAGGGGAGAGAAAATATTTTTTTAAGATTTTTCTTAAAAAAAATATTTTTTTCCTTTATATTTTTTATTTTAAAATTTGTTAATTATAATTTAAGAAATATTGCTATAACTTACAAAATACGATCTAAGATATATATTTTTATTTTTTTCATTGACTGAATTTAGGCCTAACAACACAAAATAAAGGCATTACTGCCCGTGACCTATTAAGTTCCTTTGGGTTAGTTTAGGGGCATTTGGACTACTTACTAGCGAAATATCCACCTTAGTACAAATAGCCCTTACATTAATTACATTAGCAATTTGGAATCGAAATAATGTATTATGACGTGAATAATTTGGGTGAATTATATAAATGATCCTTATAATAGGTGATTTTATTTTTTTCGTCTCTCATAAGAATGGTCTTATAAAACCATTCTTTTATATATATATATATATATATATATAGCATAATTACCTATTTTTCCCTCAATATCTCAAATATGTTTAAACAACTCCATATTTATTTATCTTTCAACTTTTATTTTTTTATTTTTATTTTACTTTAATTTTTATCTTTTCGTTTCTTTCTTTTTTTTTTTCTCAAAGTTTCTCATCCAGAGGAAAGGACAAAAATAGAGTGCAAGGAGGGGACCACAAGCAATTGGAAGGCTTCTAGAGCTTGAAGAATTCCTTAATGAATCTCCAAGCTTTTGAAAATTCATCCAAAACAACCTCAATAATTTGGAGCAAAACACTTGACAACTTTCTTTGGCGAGTCTCCATACAAGAAGTCACAAGGGGAAAGCTAGAACACAACTGAAAACAAGTGAGGGCTTCCTTAATGGCTCACCAAGCTATTGACGAGCCATCATATCATCAGTCACAAGTTGAAGAGTAGAGGACGCTATTGGTTGGGGCAGGCGGACAACTTGACGGCCAACCAAGCTTGGTCAGTCAAGCCATCCATCGGCAATCCTAAGTGCAACACTTTATTCTGGAAATGGACAATGGCTCTAGCGATGTCCCACCACAAGGGTGATGGTTAGTTACAAAAACCATCACCAAACGGCAACCAACACTCCCTATATTTAAGGTAGTGATAGCCTTAGGGACGGACAACCCCAAAAGCGACGGTCAGTTGCATAAGTCGTCCCTATGAAGAAAGATTACATCTTTTTTGAAAAGTTATAGTAAGCTCATTTTTAGATTAATAGTTTCTTTTATTGATTCTAAACACTGATTAGTAACTAGTAATCAACCTACTTAGTTGTGATTAGTGCTCGAGTCCATTTTGTTTTTATCCTATTTCTTTTGAGCTTTTTTGGTTTGTAAATTCATCGTAACTTATTGATTCAAGTCCTTACATAACTTCTTTGAGTCGTTCAAACAAAAATCCACTCCGGCCATAAGTAGAAATTGACACCATATGTACCATCAAAGTATAAACAACTTTCAACATTAACCTATCTAATTGTGAGGCAATCAAAGGGTATAAACACGAGTGATTGTGAACTTTTATTTTTTCTACCACTAACATTGTTGTTGTCTTTGTTGACTATTTAATTGCTAGGTATAATAGATTTGGAGCAAAATAATCAAAATCCCTTAAGAAAAAACACATGAAAAGTTGTATGGCAAAGGATTGGAGGGATAAACCAAACAATAGGAGTGATGGAAGGTCGAATAACTTCCATAGGTGGTAGCCTATCAAGCATGGAAGGAGAGTGACAAACATGGAGGAGTCCCTTGACTCCATTTAGCAAAATCAAAATGCCCCAACCCATAGGACAAACTTGATGATCTTAGAAGGGAATGATGAGCAATTGGAGTTATAGTAGAGTTTATCTTATTCATTAAAGCATATAGCGTGGGAACCTTTGGAAGATAAACTTGGCCAAAGCAAAAACCTATGTAATACAAGGTTTGAGATGATGGAAAATATATATTCCTTGGTCATTGATAGGGATAAGCATTAATGTCGTGTTTTGTACACTTGTTGATCTAATTGGACTTCTCACACAAAGGCACCCCAAACCTTACAAACTAAAATAGTACAATGAGAATGGTTCAATATAAGTGACCAAGAAACCAATCATTAACTTTAAAGTGGGAAAGTATCAAGATAAAGTACGATGTGATGTAATGGTATGATGTGATATAATGCCCTTGAGATCATGTCATATGTTTCTTGGTAAGCCATGGAAAGATGAAAGGTCGATTTAATATCGGGATAATTCCAACAAATACATACTTGTATTTGAAGGACAAAAGTATGTTCTTGAACCTTTGACACCCGAGAAAGTGAGTAGGGACTATAAGATCATAAGAGCATTCTGAGAAGTATTAAAAAAGAAGAAAGTTGAGAAGAGGAAAAGAGAGCTATACCTTTAATAAGAAAAGAATGACATGTTTCAAAGACAAGAGTTGACTAAGATTAATGAGCCAAGTGGTTGCTTGAAAGGTGTGGACAAGGAACACTTAATTGTGGGACTAGTCACCACAAATCCTTTATTGCCCACTAACCTTGATACTAGCATTTTGCATAGTATCAAACCTTCTCTTGTGCAAGTTCAATAATATATACTTCCAAAGGAAGATCTAAGGAGAGTTTCTTACGAATATATGTTGATGATCTAATGAAGTTCTTAGATAAGAACTCCAACTTTGAACAGAGTGATAAAGAGACGACTTAAGGGAGTAGACTTGACAAACTCCCTTGTGATGAGATATTTCTTAAAGAAAAAATGAGATCTGATATTAAAAACCAAGGTGAAGATCATACTTCTTGTGAGATACAAGGTAACAATTCTAACTCTTACACTTCTTTAAACTTAGATTGTCATGATTTGGCTAGTATCCAAGTGAGTGTAGTTGGTGGATTTTCTAATGTGAAGTTGCAAGAGTCTTTCTTTGGTGATACTCTTGTTATTGCTAATTTGCATGATTATCAAGTTCTTATTATAAATATCCAAACAGTAGTTGATCCTATAGATAATGAAATTGATTCTTCTCGTAAGATGATTTATGTCCACCTAGTACTAGCATTTGTAACTTGAATGAGGTTTCATTGTCAAGTGATGAGAGTATTCACACACTAATTAAACCTTGTGAAAATTAAGGTGAGTCTAAGTTGGAATGTGAATTGCCAACAACTAGTGAAGGTGTGTGTATTGATCAACATATTTATGAATTTAATCCACTACTTGAGAGTGAGTGTGGCATGCTTGATGAGTCTCAAGATAGTGATGATGTTAATAGAGTTGATCATGTGAATGGAAATGATTCTTTGAGCATATCATGTGATGAAGATCCCATTATTAGCTTTGCTCATAGATATCATATGAATGAAGATGTTGTGAAAAATGACATGTAACTTTTTGAGAGTGAATTTTCATAATTTAATGGCTTATCTTTGATTTATGATCCCCTCTCAAAGAAATATATCTTGTGTGAGAGTAGTGAGATCACTCCTTGCATGGCCTCTAGTGATGTGCAATATGATGTGCTTAAAAGGAAAGATAGTACGCTTAAGATTCACATGTTATCCTATTTCTTGAAATTCATTAAGAATATAGGATTGACTGAAGATTATGCTAACTATCTAGTTGTTAATAGTGATCTCTTACTTTTGGAAAAGAATGATCATTTGGCTAATGATAACTTTGATTTGCTTGAATATTTGAGAAACCCAACTAGTGATTGTTCTTATGAAAATGATTTTAGTTGTGATCCTTTGTATGACACTTCACCCTTGTTTGAAAAATTTGAGAATGAATTGATGATTCATTTGGTGACTTGAGTCATGATCCCATTGATGTTAGTGGTGGTTTATGTGTCTACTTGAGGATTTTTCCCTTGAGAGAGAAGGTGATAATTTTCTAAAAATTGTTTTTTCTTCTACTTTATATGCCTCTATTTATGAGAATACTATTAGTGATGATCTTGAATCTAATAGTGAGTATATACACGAGGACATCTTAGTTGAACTTAATTTGCATGACATACCTCTCTTTGCTTATGAAATTGTCAATGGTCATATAGAGGGTAAATTTAATTATAGGGATGGCACCTTTAGGGAAAGTGAGTATTGTCTGACCCATGTGTTTGACTACTTCTCCCATTTGACCCTGGTGACCTATTGAGATGTGGTCATCTGTATACACCCAGCTTGGTGCTTGGTCAAGATGACAAACAAAGTTTGATTAAGGATGTTGGTATCATTCCCTATGATGAAAAGTTTTTCTTGAGGACTTACAATCCACTTGAAAGATCCAAGTTGTGCATGAAAGAAATTTCCAAAAAAAGATAAATGTTCTTTAAATAAGGAGAGTAAAGAAAAAATCCAAGAGAGTTCACCATTGTGTATTTCTATTCTTGACCAAGTATCACTAATTGTAGGTCAAAGAGAGAGTCTTCTCTTGAAAATACTTTGGATGAATTCCATTTATGTGATAACCTTCTTTGTGACTTACTTGCAATTGGTGACCCCTTTCTTAAAAGTGATTTCATTCTTGAGGATCCTAGGGAAAATGTGTCATTACTTCTTTGTGGTGTTGCTTCTATACTTTCATCCTTGTTTGACACACTTGTGCTTAAGTTGTGTGGACCATAGTTTATGGATAACAAGTTGATTACTTATATGTGGAATAGACCATGGTTTTTAAAGACTTCTACCTTTATAGGGTTGGACAATTTGAAGTATCTTATGGGACTCTTGGGGGCATGTCTACCACCATAACTAGAAGGAACCCAACTTTATGGGAGAACTATTTTCTTGGGATTGGTTTGTTGTATAATATATTCCCCATTGTCCCTAGTAGCATAACTCCATTGATGAAATTCCTTCCCTTGGAAAGTTGTTTGAAGATGAGAGGTTATATGTGCTTGCAATGCCCTTTTCTCTCTTTGTATGTTACTAATCATGAGCATACCTTGGATGAGAATAGTGTCCTTAGTACCTTTCATTATTACCTTTATGCATATGATATTGCTCATGATCATGTTGAATCTACATCTTATATTGGCATGAATTGCTTAGAAAGGAAAATTATAGTGTGCCTAATTAATTTGAATCCATCCTTGAGTGCAATGTATGCTAAAACTCTTAAGGCTAATGGCATCCTTATAGATAATAGCATCTTGGAGGAGATTTCTATGTTAGATTCTTTTCTATACTATCTCTTTACCTATGATGATGTTCATGCTAGTCTTGGAATTATTTCATGTAGAGGTAGTTAGTTGGTCCACTTGTTTGAGTGATAATGTTATGTAGGTCATTTCCATCTTTGACCCCGGGAAACTCGTGTGGACTTTTGAACCATTGGCCGTACCACTCTTGATGTGGTGTCTTAAGGAGATGATGAAATAATTATGTCTTATTGCTCTTAATATGAATGTAGTCTTACCTTTGGAGATTGTTGATACCACTATGACCTTTGTGGTTTCCTTATCTCTTGATAATTTCTATAGCCACTTTCTTTGTACCGTTTTCAATAAGTTTTTAATTATTAACACAAAGTATCCTTGGTTATATATTAAGTGTGTGCAACCTTGTCATGATGATAAGATTGATTTTTCTAACACTAACCCTCATACCATAAGGAAATTATGGTTGTTTGTTTTTCCTTTGGTTTTGCAAGGTTTGGATTCGAGGTCAAATCTTTTCTAAAAAACGGAGAATGATATTATTCCAATTGGCATCAATACCATTGAGCATACAATTCAAGGCTAACATATGAAGGTCTAAGATATGATTGACTTAAGGACACGAGAATATGCTTGGAGGGTCCTTTTTGAGTCTATATTAGAGAAATTCCATGTGCGGTTGATAGCTTGGAGCTTGGGTTCATTTGGAAGGCCTAAAGAGAGCTACTTCCAAGGGGTCGAAAGTTTGTGTGAAGAACCACCGCTGCCTTGATGGCTCACTTGGAGGTACGTCAAGAGAAGACAAGTCAAGCAAGTTGCTGCCAAGACTTGACGGATCATGCGGCGATCTGCCAAGCCATTGATGACTCAAGTGGCAATTCTCATGCTAAATCCACTGACTAGTCTAGGAAAAACATGTTTCATGCTTTTCATGATGAGAACCAAAGGGAAATCCAACCCTATTTTCATGTCAGACCCTACTTCCTTCTACACTAAATGTACTTTTTTTCTTATTCATCCTTTTCAGCCTCTATATCTGGTCTAAGCTAAGAATTATGATAAAAAAAACTACTTCATTTTATGCCATACACTCAGAGGGTGAACTTTGACAGTTAGAGGATAAATTTTGATAATAGAAGGTCAGAATCAGGTCTGTTCCATAGATATAGCAAGAGGCCTGGACATGTTGTTGAGAAACGTCACAGGCTACCTGATTTTCCTAATAATTTTAAGTTCATAGAAAGGAAAAAGTCAACTGCATGTGCACATGTTGATGAACCCAAAATGGAACCTCCTTTTTCTATTCCTTCTGAGGATGGTCTCCCCTCTTTAATTAATGGGTTCAGTAGAGAACTATACTAGCACATCATGACTTTCTTCCAACAATCCAATTTATCTGGAAATTCTAAAAAAACACCTAGTAGTCCACTTCTCTAAATGACTTTGTAGGTATGACTTACAATTTTACTATTAACCCTGTTTCTTTATCTTGTGCATCTCAATTAAAAGAAAATACTTGGATCATAGATTCAGGTAAAACTAACCTTATGACTTCTTATGCTAGTCTTTTGCATAATATTCAAACTCTTTTTTCCTTATTTAGTTACCCTCCCTAATGGCTTCAGGGTAAAAGTTAATAATATTGGATCCTTACTTTTATCTACAGATCTTATACTCATTAATATTCTCTTAATACCTTCTTTAAATTTAATCTCATTTTTATCCCTCAACTTATTTATAAACTTCAATGTTCTGTTAATTTCAATGCTTTATTTTGTTCCATACAAACCCCTTCTCTGAGAAGGCCCTTATAACTTGGTAGAGAGCCTAATGAACTTTATGTTCTACATTCTACTTTTCATATTTCTCCCTTTGTAAATACCATATTTTCTTCCCATTCTATAATCTCTCCTAAATACAAGCTTCCACTATTGCATGTAATCTTCCCATTTTAGTCAACAAAATAGTGTTATTTTGGCATCAAAGACTTGGCCACATGCCCTTTTATAGAATAAGATCTATTTTGTTTGTCTGATAAAATTCCTACTAAGCAACTTTATTTTATCCTATTTTTTCCTTCGCTAGATAGCAAAGATTGTCCTTCCCCTATAAGACCATTAAAAGAACTAAATGCTTCAACTCATCCATCTTGATTTATAGGATATTTATTATACTAAAACCCATAAAAATTACAAATATTTTTTAACCATTATTGATGACTATCCTAAAGTGACTTGAAATGTAAGTTTAGTAATTTATCACATGAGGCTGGCGTGATAGTGAAGCTGAATTCTCAGGCCATTTAGAAGAGAAAAAGTTTCAAGTATTATGGGTCTATGATTCAAAGAAATGGTGAGATTGATGAGGGCGTCACACACTGTATTAGCGTTGGGTGGTTGAAATGAAGGCTCACTTTGGGAAACTTATGTGATAAAAAAGTGTCTTAAAAGCTTAAAGGTAAGTTATATAAAATGGTAGTCTGACCGGCTATGTTGTATAGAGTAGGGTGTTGGCCAATTAAGACCTTTCATATCTAAAAGGTCAATGTGGAGGAGATGGGGATGTTTTGATGGATGTGTGGACTTACCAGGAGATATAAGGTTGGAAATGAGATTATTTGAAAGAAGGTAGAAGTGAATTTGGTGAAGGACAAAATGCGAAAAGTGAGGTTAGGATGGTTAGGGCACGTGATGAGGAGGTGCATGGATTCTTCATTAAGAAGGTGTAAGATACTAGCTATGGATAATTTTAGATGGGTAGAGGTAGGCCAAAAAAAATATTGGAGGGAGGTAATTAGGATTAATATGGAATAATTGCAGTTTATAGGGGACATAACCCTTGATAAAAAGATGTGGAGCACAGGGATTTGGGTAGAGAGTTAGTGGGTAGAAGTTCATCCGTAATAGTAGGGAAAAGAGCTTTGTTTGTATCTACGCCTGAAGTTTCTTTTTCGTGGTGTTTCGATAATGTATATGATTTCGAATAGATAGTTTCTAGTATTATCTTGTGGTTGCCTTGTTTCCTTTATTAGCTAGCAGTGTGTTATCCTATTTTATTATGTGCTTTTATGTTTTTTTGTTTGTTATATTGTAATCTGTCCTGGAGGGGGGGGGGTCTATCAGAAATAACCTCTCTACTTCATCTGAGGTAGTGGTATGGACTGCGTACACATTACCCTCCCAAAATCCCACTTTGTGGAAATACAGTAGGTATATTGTTGTTGTTGTATTCTAGAGTGACTTGGATACATATTTGGTTTAGCAAAAGTAACTTTTTAGTGATAAAATCTTTTGTTGCATTAGTTGAAACTCAATTTAATTCTATAATTCAAACTTCAGGTGATAATGCTTTTGAGATTAGATCCAACACTATAAGATCTTCCTTTTCTCTGAAGCTGGTATTACTAGACAACAATTGCTTACACTTTACAACAAAATAGAGTTGTTGCGAGAAAACTCACACACCCTTTAGAAACTTCTAAGGCCCTTCTATTCAGTCTAAACTCCCACTGAAGTATTGGTGAGAATGTGTACTTATTGTCACATATCTCATTAACAAGTTTCCTTTATAGTGTTAGACAACATTTCTCCTTATGAAAAATTACTTGGCTTACCTCCTCTTCTTTTCATCTTACAACTTTTGGTTGTCTTTATTTTGCCACTATACCTAGCATTAAAAGAGATAAGTTTCAACCTAGAGTTTCACCTTGTGTTTTCATAGGTTACCCTATTGGGAAGAAGGGTTATAAGTTTCTCAATCTAACTTCTCACTTTATCACCTACAACAGAGATGTTGTTTTTCATGAACACATTTTCCCTGTCATTCCTCCACCCTTTTTTTATTTTTCCCATATTTTCCTTTACTTGTATGGATCTTTTTTCTCCTTTGTCAGTCTTTTACTCTCACTCCTCTTCTTCTCCTCCTTCTCAACTACTTTTTTTCACCTGCACATCTTCCACCTTCTCTACCTATTCAATCTCCACCCTATCAAAGTTCACCCCTTCCTTTTATTCCTTTTTCTGCTAGACAGTCTTCTAGAAATCATGTACCACCTAAATATCTGAGAAACTATGTATGCTGAGATGTTGCTCCCAATCTATCCAGTACATTTAAGAACACCTCTTCTAATTTGCAATTGTATAAGGCGGAATTTTATTAACAAGTTGTTCCTCATCTTTCCTGGCAAGCGGGTTATGCTCTATGAATTTAGAACTTTAAATTCTATTTAGACTTGGTACGTTTTTCCTTTACCACTTTATAAGAAAGTTATACCTTGCAAGTAGATGTACAAAATAAAGCAAAAATCAGATAGGTCTATTAAAAGGGATAAGGCGAGATTAGTTATTTAGGGAAATTCTCAAATTATAGGTGTGGATTATAGTAAGACTTTCAATCTTGTGATCAAAATCACAATCATCATTTCTTCTGGTTGTTCTTGCTAATCATAATTGTATTATACACTAACTGAACGTTAATAATACATTTTTTATGGTGATCTCCAGAAAGAAGTGTACATGAAAATTTCTCTATGTTGTAGAGTCTAATCTTCTTCTGATGTTACTTTGGCTTGTAAGCTTAAAAAGTCCCTCTATAGGCTTAAAAAAGCCTCCAAATAGTTGTTTTGCTAAACTCTCACAATCTATTCTTTCTAGGGAATATATCCCTAGCAAGAATGATAGTTGTCTCTTTACCAAAATATATCTTTCTTTTATTATTGTGTAAGGTAGGTATGCGGATTATATATTGTTGGTAGGTAATGATGAGTGTGAGATCACTTCTCTCAATTCCTTGTTAGATTCTTAGTTTTAAATCAAAAATTTGGGTTATGTATATTATTTTATTGGTTTGAAAATCATTGTTGTATCTTCTGGCTATCTCATGAATCAGGACAAGTATGTCACTAATTTATTTTCTGAATTTTGTTGCCTGGATGCCATGTCTATTCTTACACCCTTGGATCCCCATGATAAGTTAACTCTGGACATTGGAGATCTCTTTCCTGATTCTTTGGCAGCTGATTAATTGGCAAGCTAATTTGTTGCAACATAATGGACCTAATATATCATTTTTTGTCTATGATCTTAGTAAATTTTTGGTTGATTCTTGGGTCCCTCACATGTTAGCTGGGCTTTATGTTATTTGATATTTTCTCACAGACCTTGCTCAAGGTATTCTTCTTTCCAACAATGCTGATTTTTCATTAAGTGCTTATGTTGACTCTAAATAGGGATACCACCCATAAACACATAAATAGGGATCGACCCATGATAGGCTTATGCCCCTGGGATACCACCCGATAAGAGAAAACTTCCATCACTTAGTTCAATTAATCTTTGAGATTGTTATTTCGGTCGCCACCACATTTTTGATACTTTGAAGTAATGATACATCAATAAGAGACATATAAATAGACCATCAACGCAATAAGAATGAAGTAAGAACTCATTGGCACATCAATAAAGTGTTTTGGAGTCATCAATGCCATAACAATGAAGTAGGAACTTATTGGTATATCAATGAAACGTTTTGGAGTCATTAATAGCACATGGATCTTGTTCGAGTAACCGGATACCTTCTGACATTCATTAGTGCAATAAATATGTAAGATTTGGAAAAAAAGTAAGTATTGGAATGTCTTGACATCTTGTAGGGTGGAAGCAAGGTCATTGGTAACGTAGGACATCATACAAAATCATTATGGATCACATGTTACTGAATAACTTTGGAAACTTTCTTAATAGAACAATTGTTCACTTTCATGCCAAAGATATGGTATAGAGTATGCTTTACATACCTGACTTTCAACCTTCAATACTAGTCCCAAATGGACTTCTCGTCTTTTCGGATTACTTATCTACAATGAACATATATAGCAATCTAGTATTAGCGACCAAATGTCACAATTCAATTATTTGAATTCACCAAACTAGTGGTTAAGTAGTAAGCCTTAATTACACCATAAAGGGTGTCACTTTAACCCTCTTATACTACAATTACATCCATATGTCATGCATATTCATACAGCATCCTCCAATATCATGTTTGGATTTATTTATCCTTCCAACCAATCCATTAAACCAATTTGAGCCATAGACATAAATAATTATCAATTCAATAGTATATCACCATATCCACCTTCCATAACTCAATTACCATATCCAACTTCCACAATTCAATACAACCAAACCATGCAAAATAGTCCATAACCCTATTTCCATCACTTTTCAATGACAATCAATACATATAATCCTCTATCACACATATACATATGGAAGAGAACATAGGCAAACAATATTCATACCTTAGAATTCACCTCTTGATTATGCAATCCCATTTGCACAAATAATAGGTGCCGTTCGAAGCTCTCGAGATGACAAATGCAGTTATCGGATTACTTTGGAATTTCTACGGTTGAATCAAAAGTAATTTAAAGGTCAAATTTGGCTAGGGTTTGTTCTTTCTCAATTATTGATGATGAAAATGAGTTTTTGAACTAATATACATGTATATATACACATATTCCCGTCCATAATATCATAAGGAATGACCAAAGTGCCTTTAAAATTTAAATAATGTCAAATCTGTCCTTTGGTGGACTATTTTGTTAAGCTAAAGTAGATCGACCATAACTCTTTCCTCCGATATTGTATTTGGGTGAAATTGGTATCGTTGGAAAGATAATTCAAAGGTCCTTCATTTCATATAAAGTATGCCACCCAGTTATTCCTTTACAAGGAGTTATGGTCGTTTGAAGTTGACCCTAAAATTCTATTTTGAGAGGATGAAGTAAAACGAGTATAACTCCTTACTCCGACGTTGGATTTGGATAAAACCAATTGCATTGGAAAGAATACTCAAAGATGTTTCTTTTAATAGGTCGCAGCTCTCCCAGTTCATTATATTAAGGTAGTTATGATCATTCAAAGTTGACCCAAAAAATCAGCTGGCCTCAGTAGTTTGTGTGCAGGAAATTTTCCTGCACATTTACTATTCCCAATATCCCGGCCACCGTTTTATAGTTCCGAACGTGCTCGATTATATCCGAAACCTATCCGTTTTTGAAAATCTTTATATCGTTGGAAAGCTTATTCAATAACCTTCGCATGGAACCATCGACAGGCAAATTCCGGTATAAATAAAATAAAAAATTAATTCCATATAAATAAGATCAATACACGTACTTGAATATGCCAATACACGTACTTGAATACGGGGTGTTACATCCTTCCCCCCTTTAGGGCATTTGTTCTTGAATGTTAGCGTAGTTTTTCAACCAAAACAAGTTCAAGTCCATCATTAACATTCACATCATCATATAAATACTATGCATATATAAAAAAAACTTACTTGTTAATGTTCTAATTCCGTTTCTTGAACTTCCTCTTCATATTTGACCAAATGAGGGTACTTAGATTTCATTGCTTCCTCAGCTTCCCATGTAATCTCTTCCCTTTGACGATTTCTCTAACGTACTTTCACCGATGCTATCTCTTTATTTCTCATCTTCTTAACTTGGCGATCTAGAATAGCAATTGGCACTTCCTCATAGGTTAGATCTTCCAAAATTTACACATCCTCAGTAGAAGTGATATGTGATGGATCTCCGATGCACTTTCGAAGCATTGACACATGAAATACCGAATGTACTAATGAGATCTCTTAGGGTAGCTCTAATTCATATGTAACTTGTCCAAACCTTCGATTGATCTTATATGGGCCTATATAACGTGGACTCAACTTTCCTTTCTTGCCAAATCTCATTACCCCTTTTATTGGTGATACCTTCAAAAATACCCAATCACCTATAGAAAACTCTATCCCTCTCCTTCTACTATCTGCATATGACTTGTGTCGACTTTGGGTTGTTTTTAGTCATTGCTGAATTACTTTAACCTTCTCTATGGCTTGATATGGTGCCATTTTGATACTTGAATGATAGCTATTATTGTAGGCAAACTCAAAAAGAGGTAAATGATCATCCCAGTTACCCTTAAATCTATGGTGCCATTTTGATACTTGAATGATAGTTATTATTGTAGGCAAACTCAAAAAGAGGTAAATGATCATCCCAGTTACCCTTAAAATCTATTACACAAGATCGTAGCATATCTTTAAGTGTTTGGATGGTACGTTCTGCTTGTTCATCTGTTTGAGGGTGAAAAGTTGTACTCAACTTCATTTGTGTTCCCAAACACCTCTGAAAAGACTTTCAAAAGTTTGAGGTAAATTGGGTTCCCCAATCTGATATAATAGAGATTGCACTCCATGTAATTAGACTATCTCTTTAATGTACAACTTTGCATACTCTTCAAATGTGTAAGTGGTCCTAACTGGTAGGAAATGTGCGGATTTGATAAGCCTATCAACAATCACCCATATAGAATCAAAATTCCGGGATGTACGAGGTAAACCAATAACGAAATCCATGTTGATCATGTTCCACTTCCAGCTTGGAAGATCAATGCATTGCATATAACCTCTGGTTTTTTGGTGCTCAACTTTAACTCTTTGACAATTTGGACATTCAGCTACAAATTCTGCAATGCTCTTCTTCATGTCATTCCACCAATGCATATCTTTAAAATCTTGATAAATTTTGGTTGATCCTGGATGAATGGAATACCTTGAAAAATGTGCCTCTATCATAATCTTCTTTCTTAGCCCGTCTACATCCGGTACACACAATCGATTTTGGCACTGAAGTACTACTTCTCGCGTAAGCTCAAACGCCTTGGTCACACCACTCTGAACGTTCTCCTTAAGCTGTAATAAAATAGGATCTGCATATTGCTTCTCTTTCACTTCAGCTACTAATGAAGATTCCGCAGCATTATGTAAGATAAGCTCTTTATTCGGAGTTTCAAGAAGGCGAACTCCCAAACTAGCTAACTGGTGAAGATCTTTAACCATCCCTTGCCTTTCTATAGGCTCCATCATATCCTTATGACTTAACGCATCAGCTACCACATTTGCTTTCCCTGGATGGTACAAGATATCAACATCGTAGTCCATTAATAGTTCAAGCCATCTCCGCTGCCTTAAATCTAGATCCTTCTGATTAAAAATATATTGCAAGCTCTTATGGTCAGTATATATATCAACATGAACCCCATATAAGTAGTGGCGACATATCTCTAAAGCAAAAATAACTGCTGCCAGCTCAAGATCGTGTGTAGGATAATTTTTCTCATGTGGCCGCAATTGTCTAGAAGCATATGCTATTACCTTACCATGATGCATCAATACACATCCTAAACCAATTCTGGAAGCATCAAAATACACTGTATACCCTTCGGTGACTTCTGGAAGTACCAACACGGGTGTAGAAATCAACTTGTTCTTTAAATCTTGAAAACTCTTCTCACAGACATCATTCCATTGGAATTTAGATACTTTATGGGTTAGCTTGGTTAAGGGTGCTGAAATGGAAGAAAAGTCTTTAACAAACCTTCTATAATAACCGGCCAACCCAAGAAAACTATGAATCTCCATAGGCGTTGTGGGCTTTGGCCAGTTCTTCACAGCTTCTATCTTTTGAGCATCAACCTTTATCCCTTCACTAGATACAATATGACCCAGAAATGCCACCGACTTTAACCAAAACTCACATTTAGAGAACTTTGCATAAAGCTTACAATTACGAAGATCTGCAATGCCTGTTGTAAGTGATTGGCATGGTCCTCTTCTGATCAAGAATAAACATGAATATCATCTATAAAAACTATCACAAATACATCCAGGAATGGCTTAAACACCCTATTCATCAAATACATAAAAGTTGCGGGTGCATTTGTTAGCCCAAATAACATAACTAGAAACTCATAATGACCATAGTGTGTTCGGAAAGCTATCTTGGGTATATCCTTCTCTTTGACCCTCACTTGGTGGTAACCTGGTCTTAAATCAATCTTAGAAAAGCACTTGGCGCCCTGTAACTGATCAAATAAATCATCAATTCTTGGGAGAGGATATTTATTCTTAATAGTCACCTTATTCAATTGTCGATAATCAATACACATCCTCAGCGAGCCATCCTTTTTGCGCACAAATAACACTGGTGGTCCCTAGGGGGACATACTAGGCCTTATGAATCCCTTCTCTAGCAAATCTTTCAATTGCTCTTTCAATTATCGTAATTCTGCTGGGGCCATTCTATACGGAGGAATGGAGATTGGTTGGGTGCCTGGTATTACATCAATACCAAACGCTACTTCTCGTTCAGGAGGTAAACCTGTAAGATCTTTATCTACCTCTTGGTGCGCTAATTTCACCTTTCCATTCAACGACTGATTTATTTGGAAAATGGAAATATACCTTTTTCATGCAGCAATCAATTGTGGCATAACAAGACGCCAACTAGTCCATACCCATTATAACATCAAAATCTACCATTTCTAACTCCACAAGATCAGCCATCATATCACGACCACAAACAGTTACTATACAGTTTCGATAAATCATTCTAGCTATAATAGATTCCCCAACCAGTGTGGATACTTCAAATGGCTTAACTAACAGTTCGGGTATTCTTTCAAACTTTCTAGCAACCAATGGAGTAACATAAGATAATGTAGACCCGGGATCAATTAAGGCATATAAATCGAATGAAGAGATAGATAACGTACCCGTAACCACATCTGGGGAAGCCTCTAAATTCTATCGATCCGCTAGAGCATACGTACGATTTTGAGCCCCGCTAGAACTCGTGGCTCCTCTATCACCTCTAACACGACCCATTGGTTGTGCACCCCTTCCTGAATAAGGCATTGATGATGATGATGCAATAAATGACCCCGTAGGTCGTGCCATACCCCCTATGCCCCTTCATGGGCATTCTCTTATCATATGCCCCGACATACCGCACCAAAAGCAAACATTGGTCCCCAGCCGACATGTGCCCAAATAATACCTTCCACATTTATTGCATGGCTCTCAAGGAGGTCTTGATTGGCTCATATTACCTTGCCCTTGGTACCCCACTGTCCGCGAACTCTGACTCTCACTTCTCTGCCCAAATTGATTTCCTCTGGACCCTTGGAACTGTGGTGAGGCACTAGCTGCAGAATAATAAAATAATGGCCTAGGTGGTCTAGCAGAAAACTGTGGCCTAAACCCTCCTTGCGATGCCATGAACTGCCCTGTACGTCTGGCCCTCTTGGAATATCCTTTTTCTGATTCCTGTGTTCTTCTCCTCTGCCTCTCATCTTCCATTTTCTATGCAAAAGCTTGGATCCTCGCTATGTCCATATCTTTGTTCAAAGCGGTAATAGTGCAATCTCTAACCAGATATGGATCTAGCCTATCCACATATTGATGAACTCTGTCATCCATAGTAGCTACAACATTAGGAGCATATCTCGACAAGGAATTAAATCGGAGACTGTACTCCCTCACGCATATATTCCCTTGACGAAGATTTAAAAACTGATCTGCACGGTCCTGACGAATCTCGAATGGAAGATAATGATAAAGAAATGCCTCTTTGAACTCTTTCCAAGTAGATGAGGGTGCATCAATACCCCTAGATCGTTTCCAGTCTTCATACTAATATATAGCCTCCCCTTTAAAGTTGTAGATAATTACATATGATATAGGAGCTCAATAGAAATTAGAAACAAATGAATAAATCGTAATAGGAGTGAACCACACTTACTAGAAGTTGTGACAACCTGTACATTGTATTTATTCAATCACTTTACCTTCGTTCTTATCATCTTTGTAATCATTACTGTACTGTACTGTACTGTGACCATTAGGCTGCCTCCAGTACATATCAACTGGGATCGAAACATGCTAGGCTTATGCCCTTGGGATACCACCCATAAACACATAAATAGGGATCGACCCATGATAGGCTTATGCCCCTGGGATACCACCCGATAAGAGAAAACTTCCATCACTTAGTTCAATTAATCTTTGAGATTGTTATTTCGGTCGCCACCACATTTTTTATACTTTGAAACAATGATACATCAATAAGAGACATATAAATAGACCATCAACGCAATAACAATGAAGTAAGAACCCATTGGCACATCAATAAGGTGTTTTGGAGTCATCGATGCCATAACAATGAAGAAGGAACTTATTGGTATATCAATGAAATGTTTTGGAGTCATTAATAGCACATGGATCTTGTTCGAGTAACCGGATACCTTCTGACATTCATTAGTGCAATAAATATGTAAGATTTGGAAAACAAGTAAGTATTGGAATGTCTTGACATCTTGTAGGGTGGAAACAAGTTCATTGGTAACGTAGGACATCATACAAAATCATTATGGATCACATGTTACTGAATAACTTTGGAAACTTTCTTAATAGAACAATTGTTCACTTTCATGCCAAAGATATGGTATAGAGTATGCTTTACATACCTGACTGTCAACCTTCAATACTAGTCCCAAATGGACTTCTCGTCTTTTCGGATTACTTATCTACAATGAACATATATAGCAATCTAGTATTAGCGACCAAATGTCACAATTCAATTATTTGAATTCACCAAACTAGTGGTTAAGTAGTAAGCCTTAATTACACCATAAAGGGTGTCACTTTAACCCTCTTATACTCCAATTACATTCACATGTCATGCATATTCATACAACATCCTCCAATATCAAGTTTAGATTCATTTATCCTTCTAACCAATCCATTAAACCAAATTGAGCCATAGACATAAATAATCATCAATTCAATAGTATATCACCATATCCACCTTTCATAACTCAATTACCATATCCACCTTCCACAATTCAATACAACCAAACCATGCAAAATAGTCCATAACCCTATTTCCATCACTTTTCAATGACAATCAATACATATAATCCTCTATCACACATATACATATGGAAGAGAACAAAGGCAAACAATATTCATAACTTAGAATTCACCTCCTGATTATGCAATCCTGTTTGCACAAATAATAGGTGCCATTCGAAGCTCTCGAGATGACAAACGCAGTTATCGGATTACTTTGAAATTTCTACGGTTGAATCAAAAGTAATTTAAAGGTCAAATTTGGCTAGGGTTTGTTCTTTCTCAATTATTGATGATGAAAATGAGTTTTTGAACTCATATACATGTATATATACACATATTCCCATCCATAATATCATAGAAAATGACCAAAGTGCCTTTAAAATTTAAATAATGTCAAATCTGTCCTTTGGTGGACTGTTTTGTTAAGCTAAAGTAGATCGACCATAACTCTTTGCTCCGATATCGTATTTGGGTGAAATTGGTATCGTTGGAAAGATAATTCAAAGGTCTTTCATTTCATATAAAGTAGGCTACCCAGTTCACCTTGTACAAGGAGTAATGGTCATTTGAATTTGACCCTAAAAATCTATTTTGAGAGGCTGAAGTAAAACGAGTATAACTCCTTACTTAGACATTGGATTTGGATGAAACCAATTGCATTGGAAAGAAGACTCAAAGATCTTTCTTTTAATAGGTCGCAACTCTCTCAGTTCATTATATTAAGGGAGTTATGATCATTCAAAGTTGACTCAAAAAATTGACTGGCCTCAGTAGTTTGTGTGCAAGAAATTTTCCTGCACATTTACTATTCCCAATATTCCGGCCACCGTTTTATAGTTCCGAACGTGCTCGATTATATTCGAAATCTATCCGTTTTTGAAAATCTTTATATCGTTTGAAAGCTTATTCAATAACCTTAGTATGGAACCATCGACGGGCAAATTTCGTTATAAATAAAATAAAAAATTAATTTCATATAAATAAGACCAATACACGTATTTGAATACGCCAATACACGTACTTGAATACGGATGTTACATTATGTTAGACAAGAGATCCAAGGTGATATACATTATTGGGCCTAGCTATTGGGCCATGTTACTGTATGGGATCCAGTCTTTGTTCAAATATTTTCTAATTCCTTTTAACTCTAATATATATATATATATATATATATATATATATATATATATATTGTGTGTGTAGAAACTTCTTAGGGAATTCAAAAAATTAGGATAATTAGTTACTTTTTCTCTCTGTGTCTTTCTTAGCTCTCTCTTAACTTAGAGATTAGGAAAAATTCATTGATTCATATGAGATTTTCTCCACAAATTCACATGTTAATATCGTCACTATCAATGACATGGTACAAGAGAACAAATAGGGGACAAATATCTCAAACTTTTTAAAAACACCGATGAATATATGTAGAACAGAATCACTGCCGAATATTAACCAACCCACTAACGAAGTCGAACATATGACAATCCCACATTGGTCTTAGTCCTATAGGACGTTGCTGTTAAATATGATTGGTAGGCCTAAGATTGTAAGTTATATGTTGTGGTCCTTACTCGCTTATAAAGGGATTTTCTCCTTCATTCTCTCAACCAATATAATAGTTCTTACTTGGTCTCCGAACTTTTTTTTATTTTCTGCGTAGTTAGATATTTATGGTAGTTTTTTTAGCATCTCGAATGACCTGATTTCACTCTCGATTGCAATTGTGATTGGCATCGACTCTTATTAGGATTATTTGTTTTCCTTACTCGCTTTATCTGTTTTATAGCTAATTGCTTCCTTCCATCACCTAGCAACTTAATCCCTAACAAATAGAATTTTAAATAAGATTAAACCGTAATACGTGCTCTTTACTCACATATAAATCTAAGGTATACAAAAACATCAAAATGTCAGGGATCATATACGATTTAAAAGGCAAATTGAAGGACCAAATCAGTAAAAGTTATATGCAATCTGTTTAGATTTCCACTCAAAATGCGTCGGAGCAACTTTATGGTCAACAATTGTACCCAAGATTTCTCTACACTACAACCACACTTTGACACCCAAAATGCTTAGTCATGTCCCCGTCACCACTATATTAAATATAGTCATTCAAATATGAATGTTTTTTTTTTACAAGCATTTATAATTAATTAGAAATATTTAACGTTAAAATTGCATATTATTCTTCATTTTCCAAGTTTGGAGTAAAAATTCAAGCAATGTATTACCAAATAATTTATTTGAGTTGAAGATATGTCAAAAAGAATTTTCTTACTTTTGTAAGATAGAAATAAGATTTGTATTTACACATCAGCTTCACTTCACTTGTAAAATTATATTGATAATGTTGTTGTAATGTATAACCAAACAGATTTTGGAAAGGAAAAAACTTTCAAAAAAAGCAAAACAAATAAAAAATGGAGTCTTAACTTATCAAGTTTAAGTGAATTTTGAGAAAAAATGTTTAGTTAAGAATTAATTATGCACAAATATATATATATATATATATATATGGTTGCCAAGGTATCTTTTTCCTTTTTTAACATCTCATATTTTTTGTCCCCTATTTAAAAAGGGCATCATTTCAAAGCTTGTTCATTTTCGTCCAACAAATATCCAAAGCCCTCCTTCGACTTCTCCAAAATGGCTCAGGTACTCTAAAAACATAATACTAGACTTGTATGCTCTTTAATTTTGTTCCTTTTTAACTTCGCTTTCATAGATTTCTCTAGTCAATGGATCTTTTTTTCTTTAAAACGCAAAGCTTCAAAATAACCCATCAATTGAACTTTTATAAAAATAATAATTGTGTTTTCTCAATCCAGCAGATGAAAGTTGTAATGAAGGTGCTGACCATGTCTGATGAAAAGACAAAGCAGAAAGCAATAGAAGCAGCAGCTGATATTTTAGGTAATTAATTTACTCTCTAAGAAGAACCCCTTGTCTTCAATTCTTGAAGATCTAGTCGAGATTAGTCATCAAAAAAAAATCAATTAATTTTTAACATGTGAATTGAACAGGGGTAGATTCAATAGCAGCAGACCTTAAGGAACAAAAATTAACAGTGATAGGAGAGATGGATGCAGTAGCAGTGGTAAAGAAATTGAAAAAAGCTGTTGGTAAACTATGAATGGGCTTCTTTTTGTCTTTCAGACAAAATAAAATGTTAGACAAACTTTTGGCTTGCTTCTTGGTGGTGTACAGTTAACATCCCTTTTAAGTTTTCTCTCTACTTTAACACTTAAATTTAACTTGCATTTATTTACCTCCTTAACATCTTTAAATTGTATTATTTTTACTCTCAAGCTAATATGGAATTTAAAAATAAAAATAAAAGTGGAATTCAACATATATATATATATATATATATATATATATATATATATATATTTGGTCTATTATTGTGTTGTATTGTTTGTCGTCTGAACATAAAATATGTTCTCCTTGATTGAAATTACACCTTATAGTGGAATTATCTTTTAATACTCTATATTTCTTTTCTGGTTGAAATCTAAAGTCTGAAAGAAAATTAATAATGCATGTGACGATGGGGCCCAAACTAACAAGATTAGAAAATAAACTTAAAAAGACCAAACTCTTACACCAGACTCTCACTTACTATATACTACAAGTAAAGGAGAGACCTCAGTTAGATTTACAGATTATAACTACACAACTAGAAGAAATTTAGATGACGATGAAACAGAAAGTAATATAGAAACAGAAAGCGAGTTTATGAATATAGAAGTCCTACAAGAAGGATATGAAGTAGACATAGCCATAGAAAAAGCAGAAAACTTAGCAGAAGAATATAAAAACATAACGTTTAAGTGTAAAGGATGTCAAAAAGACGACATGAAAATAAATGAATGTATAGAACATTTCAAAAGTTGCCTAAAACATAGTGATAATTTAGGATATAGAAGTAATGAATCTTTCCTTAATAAATTTGAAGAAGATACAATCTCTACACTAAGTTCTACCATTAGTTACAAAGAATTAGTTGAATTAGAACCAACTAGCTCTTCTAGTGCTAGCCCCTTTCAACAAACAAACTCAAATCCTCAACTAATAGATTATAGTACAGGAAATGTACCTAGAAGATCCGTAGTTAGGATAAACGCAGACACAGAAATTAAAGGAGATTACATAAAACCAGCAGGAAAAAGAATGTCAATAGAAGAATCAATCAAACTCCAAGAAAGAGGTAGCAAAGGAAAAATTCTAAATATTGCAGCACATGATCCTCAAATGTGGGACACAGTAATAGATTTATGGAAAGGTATAGTAGCCGTTGATTACCTAAGATATTATACTGAGACAGATACTGAAACAATGTATAAATATTTAGAAACCTTCTTAGGAGAATCTGCTAAAGCTACTTGGGAAAGTTTTAAGACAAATTGCCCACATGATTTCCAAATATTATTAAGTATGAGACCAAATCTCTATAATTTTACAAATAAAATGCATATGTTATTAACTGGAAAAGATCCAAATAGTGGATTGATAGCTTTACAAAAAGAAGCATTGATTAAATTAGATCAATTAAGTATTTCACATTGGGTATACATAAAGAAATTTTTACAAGATTATTTTTATTATTGTACCGTTAGTGGAAATACCTTTAATGAGGAACTAGGTAAAAAATTATTTAATAAACTACCCGAAGCTTTAGGTAGAGAAATAGAAGACAGATGGTATAAAAGAGATGGGGTAGCAGCAAACCCAAATTTTAAATGGACAATAGGACATAGAACGCAACATATAATGGATATTTTAATTGAAAAATGCACAAACATACAAATACAGAAACAATTAAAAAAGAATGAAATGAATTTTTGTAAATCGGTTATATATACAACCCAAAATTACGACCAAAAACAATATAGGAAATATAAAAAACGACATAATCAAAAACCGTATAGTAGAAAACAATACTTCTTAAGGAAATCAAAAGCTAAAAAATCATGGCTTAATAGAGATAGACATGTTAGAAAATATAGAAATGATAGGAATTATAAAAATAAGCTAGAATGTTACACGTGTGGTAGTATAGATCATTTAGCTAATGTATGCCCCAAAAGAAATAATAATAAAACAAGAAATTCTCAACTAATAGAAGACTTCCAGGAAACACTATTAAATGTAGATGAATACATGTCAGACACAGAAAGCATCTACTCAATAATAAATATTGATATAATTGATAAAGATAACTTAAAATCTGATTCCTCAGAATCGGAGGAAGATAACTTAGTAAATGAATTAGGCCAGGAGATAGAAGATTTAGATTTAAATAACCTAGTAATAAATAATTTAATGAATGTTACCCAAGAATGTGTACACGATTTCCAAAGAAATAAAGGTTTAGATAGTAATAGGTGTCATATATGTAGTTGGTACCCAAGTAAGGACAATAGAACAAAATGCAAGAAATGTTATCTAGAAGCATGTATAAATTGTATAGAAAACACCTTAAAAATAAAGGTAGAATCACAAACGAATAATGGACAAAAATATATAAATAATCAAATCTTAAACCTAAGAGTATCCACTCTAGAAACTCGATTAAATGATTTAGAACAAAGATTAACTACTCTAGAGAAAGGAAAAACTAAAGAAGAAACAGATACACAAGAGACAGTAGACACAGTACATTTAGAAAAACTAGAAGCAGAACTTATGAATTTAGAAAATAATGATACAACTTTAATCTGTAACGAAGATAAAGAATTTTCTACCATAAAAGTTCTGATAAAAATTAAGATAAAAGACATTGAAATAGAAACTTTAGCATTAGTAGATCCCGGCTGTACCAGTTGTCTAATTAATAAAGCAATAGTACCCGAATACTTATTAAAGACACTTGAAAGACCTATACTAGCCACTCAAATGGATGGCTCTCAAAATATAAATCGTCATTACATAGAAAATGCGCAAATAAGTTTCTTAAATACTTGCGATAAATTTTATAACCCAGTTTATAAAGTGAATAGAATATTAGCTAGAGATTTAAAGAAGTATGGTATTAAGAACATAGATTAGGAGGAAGAGATGAACGGGGTAAGTTATTAAATAAATAAAAAAAAGAGTAAAAACTTGAGAAAAATATCATAAGAGCGATAAAAATGAAGAAGTAATGAGAGAGAGGGAGTAATGAGTAGAATTTACAAATCTGATAAATTTTCACTCACAATTTTTTGAAATATCTTAGTTATATTGAAACATCCTCTCATTTTGGTATCAGAGCGAGAAGGTTTTGGGAATATTACCTATTAACTCGCAAAAAATTATAGACTAGACTTTGTATGAAAAGACATAAATCATTTCAAGATATACGGTGTAGATGTTTTCTGTGTCTGAAATGTATTCATCTACATTTAATAGTGTTTCCTGGAAGTCTTCTATTAGTTGAGAATTTCTTGTTCTATTATTATTTCTTTTGGGGTCATATCTGTTTTTAAATACAAAAATGTGCTTTTTTTTTTTTTTAAATTTCACGTCAGCTTGAGGATTGAAAATAATACAATTTAAAGATGTTAAGAAAAGTAAATAAATGAAAGTTAAATTTAAGTGCTAAAATGAGTTGGGAGAATAAGTTCAGAGAGTAAAAGATGTTTTTCTCTTTATTATTTATCATAATTTTAGTAAATTTATGTTATGGATCGAATGTACTGAGTTTAGATGAATTTGTGTTTTCATCCCTACGCCTTTATTGACAACAACAAAATATATTGAAAAAATACATATATACTCTCTCCATCTCAAATTACCCGTTCTATATTGAGATGATGCATTGATTAAGAAAAATAATTAATAATATGATTAGGTTATCATAGTATTCCTATTAAATTATTTTTATATTTTAATTTAAAGAAAAAGTAATTAATGTAAATGATAAAACATAAATTTTTTTTTTATCTATTTTTTATTAATAAAAAAAATAAGTTAAATGAGAAATTAAATTAAAAAAATTGAGACGAATAATTTGAGAGGGTGAAAGTATATATCAAACTTTATACCTAACTTTGATATAAGTGCAAGTAGCATATTTTGTGCGGAGAGTGTCCTTTTTGAACAATTGTGGCCTCGTCTAACATCCCTTTCTGTGAATTGAATATAACGTGGCATGACTATTATTTAAAGAATTTTGTTTCACTTATCCAATTGCTTGAATGTTACTCTTCCACAAATAAATGTTTTGAGGTCATTCCTACATATTATCTACTGTTGGTTTATAGACATTACTACTACCCCATATTCCTTGTAAAAGATGGGTTACTATTTGGTAATGATTTTAATCAAAAGAGTAAATTATATTTTATTTCGTTCTTGTTTTCCTGTGAGCCCCCAATGACACACCAATTACGCCCCTTTTTTTTTTTTTTCTTTCTTTCAGATCATAATCCCCTACCCCCACTCCCCACCCCACCCCAACCCTCCAAACCTAAAGAAATATAATAAATCATTCATGCATAGCATATTCCTGACAAACTCACTTAGAATCTTTAACGGACTTTTAAACAACCGAAGCTACACTAATAGTAATATTAAGAGTTGAAATTGAATCAAACAGTAATACTAACTGACTTCTTATTGTTTAATTTATGTTTTAAAAAGCAAATTCAGTTTATCACAGCCTTTGATGTGTACCAAATCTGATTTTTCTTTTTTCCATTGTTGTAGGCCCTTTTGATTTTTGAATGGAGAATTTTCTATTTGAATCTTTAATGGTTTCTGGAGTTTAGCACAATTCTTTTATTAAACATGGGACAGAAACTGTGTACTTGCTTACAATGACTCTTACTAGCAGCCTAATTAACTAATTAATATGTATTAGCTCTCAATCTGATTCCATACAAATACCAACAAATTACAAATTTAATACTAGTGTACACCTAAATTGGAAATTATGACTCAAAAAATATCACCAACTATTTAGATCTACCAACTAAATGATCGTGAATTTTAAAAGTGATTACGGGTCTCATATTTCTCTTTGAAACCAAAGAAGAAAAATTCATATCAGCACTAACTCCTACGACTGCTGATACGTTGTTGATGCAACGACCACAAAATTAAAATTCATAAGGTTTTAAAATTATGAATCATGCCAACAATTATTAGCTATATAAGATCTTGCGTGCTACGGACTAACAGAACACCACTTAGACAACTTTAAACAAGCTAAGTTAGAATCTATAAACGAACTAAAAACTAAAATCAATTTGTACAACACCAAATTTCAAAAAAAAAAAAAAAAAAAAAAAAAAAAAAAAAAAAAAAACCCAACTTATAAAGAGTTACGCAACAAATTACCAATAAAATTGAAGATATTAGAATCTAATGCCTAAAATGGTTAATCATTTCAAAGTTCCTGCACTGTGTTATGGGCCTACCTTCACTCCCATTTTTGCACGAAATTCCATATAATTGGTTCAATTATTTGTCTTTGTCTAGAAAAGTAAAACGATTGCACCTAGTCACAAATTAACTTGTATGTCTTTCATTATTAATTATTAATTTCGTCCATAACATTATAGCTTCGTCCTTCTTGTTAAGGTACATCACAAACAACACTAAAATAAAATGCACCATCATTTACTTTTTTTTTTTTTTTTTTTTTCTAAATTAGAAGAAAACACAAAAATAATGAGTAATATTCTATTGCTCAATTCAATACCGAATCAGTAAAAGTTATATGCAATCCGTTTAGATTTCCACTCAAAATGCGTCGGAGCAACTTTATGATCAACAATTGTACCCAAGATTTCTCTACACTACAACCACACTTTGACACCCAAAATGCTTAGTCATGTCCCCGTCACCACTATATTAAATATAGTCATTCAAATATGAATTATATTTTTTTTTACAAGCATTTATAATTAATTAGAAATATTTAACGTTAAAATTGCATATTATTCTTCATTTTTCATGTTTGGAGTAAAAATTCAAGCAATGTATTACCAAATAATTTATTTGAGTTGAAGATATGTCAAAAAGAATTTTCTTACTTTTGTAAGATAGAAATAAGATTTGTATTTACACATCAGCTTCACTTCACTTGTAAAATTATATTGATAATGTTGTTGTAATGTATAACCAAACAGATTTTGGAAAGGAAAAAACTTTCAAAAAAAGCAAAACAAATAAAAAATGGAGTCTTAACTTATCAAGTTTAAGTGAATTTTGAGAAAAAATGTTTAGTTAAGAATTAATTATGCACAAATATATATATATATATATATATGGTTGCCAAGGTATCTTTTTCCTTTTTTAACATCTCATATTTTTTGTCCCCTATTTAAAAAGGGCATCATTTCAAAGCTTGTTCATTTTCGTCCAACAAATATCCAAAGCCCTCCTTCGACTTCTCCAAAATGGCTCAGGTACTCTAAAAACATAATACTAGACTTGTATGCTCTTTAATTTTGTTCCTTTTTAACTTCGCTTTCATAGATTTCTCTAGTCAATGGATCTTTTTTTCTTTAAAACGCAAAGCTTCAAAATAACCCATCAATTGAACTTTTATAAAAATAATAATTGTGTTTTCTCAATCCAGCAGATGAAAGTTGTAATGAAGGTGCTGACCATGTCTGATGAAAAGACAAAGCAGAAAGCAATAGAAGCAGCAGCTGATATTTTAGGTAATTAATTTACTCTCTAAGAAGAATCCCTCGTCTTCAATTCTTGAAGATCTAGTCGAGATTAGTCATCAAAAAAAAATCAATTAATTTTTAACATGTGAATTGAACAGGGGTAGATTCAATAGCAGCAGACCTTAAGGAACAAAAATTAACAGTGATAGGAGAGATGGATGCAGTAGCAGTGGTAAAGAAATTGAAAAAAGCTGTTGGTAAAGTTGATATATTATCAGTGGGACCAGCTAAGGAAGAGAAGAAAGAAGAAAAAAAGGAAGAGAAAAAAGAGGAAAAGAAAGAGGAAAAAAAGGAAGAAAAGAAAGAGGAAAAAAAAGAAGAGCCAAAATGAAGACAAATCTCCAGATATTACCAACCATATATTTCCTTGATAATGTAACTAGAGAGAAGCTCTTGGGGGTTTCCATATTGTGTTAATTGTACGCAATTGCAACTATGAATGGGCTTCTTTTTGTCTTTCAGACAAAATAAAATGTTAGACAAACTTTTGGCTTGCTTTTTGGTGGTGTACAGTTAACACTCCTTTTAAGTTTTCTCTTTTCCATTTTTTTTTCCAATGTTTTTGTGCTGGTATATAATAAAAGTGGAAATATGAAATTCATTTAATTTGTTCTCTGTGTTTGTAGGAGAAAAATGGGAAATCATTGATATGTTAGTGTTTACGAGTAAAAGCTGATCTATATTATAGGCGTTTACATCAGAATTTGTACATAAATTTCTAGTGAAGTGGATTTGAAACTTTATGCCTTCATCCTTTGAAGTAGATTTGAAATTTAACTTTATGGGTTCAACCTTTTAAAGTTCAACCCCATTCTATTTCTAAAGTTAACAGTTTATATTTATTATTGAGAAAAGATATATTTTTTTCAAATCCATTCTATTTCTAAAGTTAAGAGTTTATATTTATTTTTGAGAAAAGATTACTCCGAACTTGTCCTACCAATTTATTTTAACACTTAAATTTAACTTGCATTTATTTACCTTGTTAACATCTTTAAATTATATTATTTTTACTCTCAAGCGTGGAATTTAAAAATAAAAAGAAAAGTGGAATTCAACATATATATATACATATAAATAATATATATATATATATATATATATATATATATATATATATATATATATATATATATATATATATATATATATATATATAAAGTGGGGTCATATCTGTTTTTAAATACAAAAATGTGCTTTTTTTTCTTTTTTTTTAAAATTTCACGTCAGCTTGAGGATTGAAAATAATATAATTTAAAGATGTTAAGAAAAGTAAATAAATGAAAGTTAAATTTAAGTGCTAAAATGAGTTGGGAGAATAAGTTCAGAGAGTAAAAGATGTTTTTCTCTTTATTATTTATCATAATTTTAGTAAATTTATGTTATGGATCGAATGTACTGAGTTTAGATGAATTTGTGTTTTCATCCCTACGCCTTTATTGACAACAACAAAATATATTGAAAAAATACATATATACTCTCTCCATCTCAAATTATCCGTTCTATATTGAGATGATGCATTGATTAAGAAAAATAATTAATAATATGATTATGTTACCATAGTATTCCTATTAAATTATTTTTATATTTTAATTTAAAGAAAAAGTAATTAATGCAAATGGTAAAATATAAAATTTTTTTTTGTCTATTTTTTATTAATGAAAAAAATAAGTTAAATGAGAAATTAAATTAAAAAAATTGAGACGAATAATTTGAGAGGGTGAAAGTATATATCAAACTTTATACCTAACTTTGATATAAGTGCAAGTAGCATATTTTGTGCGGAGAGTGTCCTTTTTGAACAATTGTGGCCTCGTCTAACATCCCTTTCTGTGAATTGAATATAACGTGGCATGACTATTATTTAAAGAATTTTGTTTCACTTATCCAATTGCTTGAATGTTACTCTTCCACAAATAAATGTTTTGAGGTCATTCCTACATATTATCTACTGTTGGTTTATAGACATTACTACTACCCCATATTCCTTGTAAAAGATGGGTTACTATTTGGTAATGATTTTAATCAAAAGAGTAAATTATATTTTATTTCGTTCTTGTTTTCCTGTGAGCCCCCAATGACACACCAATTACGCCCCTTTTTTTTTTCTTTCTTTCAGATCATAATCCCCCACCCCCACTCCCCACCCCACCCCAACACTCCAAACCTAAAGAAATATAATAGATCATTCATGCATAGCATATTCCTGACGAACCCACTTAGAATCTTTAATGGACTTTTAAACAATCGAAGCTACACTAATAGTAATATTAAGAGTTGAAATTGAATCAAACAGTAATTCTAACTGACTTCTTATTGTTTAATTTATGTTTTAAAAAGCAAATTCAGTTTATCACAGCCTTTGATGTGTACCAAATCTGATTTTTCTTTTTTCCATTGTTGTAGGCCCTTTTGATTTTTGAATGGAGAATTTTCTATTTGAATCTTTAATGGTTTCTGGAGTTTAGCACAATTCTTTTATTAAACATGGGACAGAAACTGTGTACTTGCTTACAATGACTCTTACTAGCAGCCTAATTAACTAATTAATATGTATTAGCTCTCAATCTGATTCCATACAAATACCAACAAATTACAAATTTAATACTAGTGTATACCTAAATTGGAAATTATGACTCAAAAAATATCACCAACTATTTAGATCTACCAACTAAATGATCGTGAATTTTAAAAGTGATTACGGGCCTCATATTTCTCTTTGAAACCAAAAAAGAAAAATTCATATCAGCACTAACTCCTACGACTGCTGATACGTTGTTGATGGAACGACCACAAAATTAAAATTCATAAGGTTTTAAAATTATGAATCATGCCAACAATTATTAGCTATATAAGATCTTGCGTGCTACGGACTAACAGAACACCACTTAGACAACTTTAAACAAGCTAAGTTAGAAACTATAAACGAACTAAAAACTAAAATCAATTTGTACACCACCAAATTTTAAAGAACACTACAAAAAAAAAAAAAAAAAAAAAAAAAAAAAAAAAGAACACAACTTATAAAGAGTTACGCAACAAATTACCAATAAAATTGAAGATATTAGAATCTAATGCTTAAAATGGTTAATCATTTCAAAGTTCCTGCACTGTGTTATGGGCCTACCTTCACTCCCATTTTTGCACGAAATTCCATATAATTGGTTCAATTATTTGTCTGTCTAGAAAAGTAAAACGATTGCACCTAGTCACAAACTAACTTGTATGCCTTTTGATTATTAATTATTAATTTCGTCCATAACATTATAGCTTCGTCCTTCTTGTTAAGGTACATCACAAACAACACTAAAATAAAATGCACCATCATTTCCTCTTTTTTTTTTTTCTAAATTAGAAAAAAACACAAAAACAAAGAGTAATATTCTTTTGCTCAATTCAATGTAAATGGAAACAAGGTACTTGCTAGTAACTTTTTTTTCCTTGCTCTTCCACGAGAAAGATGCAAGTATCACCATGTGAACTATCGTTGCTTATATAATAATTATTATCGTCTAGAAACCAAACTATGAAATTATGCAAAAGGAGATATACTGCATGGATTAGATCCTTATGGCAAAAAAGTAATACTAATTGACTTCTTATTTTTTAATTTATTTATATTTGAAAAGCAAATTCAATTTATCACAACGATTGATGTGTACCAAATCTGATGCTTCTTTTTCCCATTCTTGTATGCCGTTTTGCTTTTTTTGAATGGAAAGTTTTCCATTTGAATATTTGATGACTTCCAGAGTGGTATCACCTTCTTTATTAACTGAGACAAAACTGTGTACTTGCGTTGCGTAACGATGTCACATATTACTAGCTTAATTAACTAATTCATATGTTTTAGCTCTCAAACTGAATACATATAAGGGAAAAGGATACAAAAATATTCCTATACTTTGATTAATTGACTATGTTTGTCCCTAGACAAATTATAGAGGCAAATATATCCTTACCGTTGGTAAAGTATCAAACATATCCCTCATTTTAACATTTTTCCATCATGACAAGTTAAGAGCCACGTAACATGACATTTTGAATGAAGTAGATATCATGCGGTATGCCACCTCACCATCCAATTTTTCTCTCCTTCTTCATTCTAACTTTTTTCCATCAATTTTCATTAATGTATTTAATAGTATTATCAAATTCAAAGAGAAAATTAAAATATTCAAAAAAATTTAATGGTATGCGGCCCTGGTCTAAATCAACCCCTAATTTCTTAATATCAAAATACACAAAATGAAGAAAAGCATATAACTTTATACTTGAGGTTTTCAAGAAAATCGAGACAACCTTATCAAAATTAAATCTTTGACACCCTGAGCTCAATTGTGTTGACTGAAAAATTTAGGAATTATAATAAAATCAATAAATATAAATGTTTAAATCGAAAAAGATTCAAAAGAAGAAGCTAGTTCACGCATTTTTAAAAATGGGTTGATCTAGAAAATGGGGAAGATGGTGAAAGGAAAAAGGAAATAGCAATGGTGGGGTTTTGTTTGTTGCCGTTTTGTTGTTTCTTCTCTGTTGAGGTTAGAAAGAAACGGGCGAGGTGAGAGAGAAAGACACAGAGGTGGGTGGTAGAACTGTGGTGGAAGCTCATCGGGAAAAGAATAGTGGGGCGGCAACTGTAAATTCTTTTGAATATTTTTTTAAAAAAATGATAAATTAAATACGTTAATAAAAGTTGATGGAAAAAAGTCAAAACGGCAAAAGGAAAGAAAATTGAAAGCTTAGGTGGCATGCCACATGATATTCACCTCACCTAAAATGTCACGCCACATGACTATTAACTTGCCATGGTGGAAAAATGTTAAAATGAAGGATATGTTTGATAACTTTACTAACGGTACAAATATATTTGACCCTATAATTTAACTAAGAACAAACATAACTAAATTAATCAAAGTAAAAAAATATTTTTGATCATTTTCCCACATACAAATGACAACCTTGTTCAACCATTTAAAAAGTTTTGTACATCCATAAAGCGGAAATTATGACTAAAAAATATCACCAACTTAGGGTGTGTTTAGTATAACAGAAAATACAACAACATGTCTAATATACTTACATAATGTAGGTCTGGGAAGGATAAGGTGTACACAGTTCGTATCACATCACAGAGTGAGGTGGAGAGGTTGTTTTTGATAGATCGCTCAAGAAAAAAAAGGTATAGAAAAGGACATTTTATAAGCACAAGAAATAATGGGTACTATCAAAACAATAAATAATAACAGAACAAAGCTACCATAAATTAATATTTTACTCGATATATCTGAAACAATAAAAAACACCAAGACACAACAAGCATATCACTACGACTACTGGCACATAAAATAAAACAAAGCACTCCTACCTACTTGCAAGGATACACTCCGACCTACTAACTTTCTACCTCAATTCCTGCTCTCCGCATCTTTCTATCTAGGATCATGTCCTCGATAAGCTGTAGCTGCTCTATGTCATGTTAATCACCTTCCTTCAAAAAATTTTCGATCTACCACTGCCTTGCCTAAATTCATCCATAGCCAATCCCTCATACCTCCACACTAGGGCATCCATACACCTCTTTATCACATGTCTGAATCATCTCAATCTTGCTTTCCGTATATTGTCTTTTGCCAAAGTCATTCTTATCTTATCTCGAATAATCTTATTTCTAATCTTACCTCTCCCAGTATTGTAAGATCTCGTAAAATTCTAAGCTTAACTTAGTCCTTTAAAGTTTGTTGAGGGGTCCTAGCCATAGAAAATTTTAGCTAAGTATTCAGACTTAGTATTATTTTAGCCTTCGTATGATGGAGACTTTATTTCACGACCCTCATGACCTTAAAGT
Organism: Capsicum baccatum var. pendulum; assembly: GCA_030864225.1. Classification (NCBI taxonomy): domain Eukaryota; kingdom Viridiplantae; phylum Streptophyta; class Magnoliopsida; order Solanales; family Solanaceae; genus Capsicum; species Capsicum baccatum. The sequence goes on from CM061552.1 coordinate 83,563,399, forward strand.
GATGATTTTTAGGTTGAATCATGATCAGGAATGTCAGTAGGTGTTCTCGGAAAAGTTTCAGATTTTTCGAACTTTGTTTGAAACACATTTGAAAGCTTAACCGACACGATCTCCAAGCGACGCATCGCCCATCGCGTCGATGAGTATTTTTCTCCAGCTCTCAGTGCAAATTCCAGTGAACCGACATGGGCTCAATGTGGTGTGTTGGTCTGCGCATCGCTAAATCAGTTTTTAGTCATTAAAAGCCGCACCCTCAGGGGTAATTGAGTCTTTTCCCACCTTATGTTAGCCCCCAAAACATGAAATTAAGCCCTTTTAGAGGCAAAATTCATTCATTTTTCTCAAAATTTCTTAAGAAGCAAACCCTAAGATCTCCAATTCAAGATTCAGCCTTCAAGAACATTACCAAGGTATGTGAAGTTTTCATCCAAGGGTTTTCTTCCACCCTTGGAGTTCAAGAAACTCTTTTTAAATACAAGTTAATTGATTTCATGTTGAGTCTTAAATGTATTAATGATTATGATGTTAATGGTGATCTAATTCCATGATTTGTCCCAAGTTTCATGCAAAGTAGTTAATTGTGAATTGAATTTTGTGAACTACATGTCAAACTCTTGAATTGCAAGTTGAATGTAGAATCCATGATATTACTACATGTTTATTGATATGTGCAATACCCATGCTCCACAAGTATTTTTCAAAATGCTTATGTGATTAGACTAGTCCAAGTATAACATGTTGTTGTGTTATTTTAATCACGCACAAGCTCATGTATATTAAGTGTTTGACAAAAATATCTAAGTGGATGTATTATTAGCAAGCTAGTACCATTATGCTACTAAAGTCATGCAGTGATTTACTTTTCATGCAATCGAGTCCTGGGGGTATTTAATACCCAAGAATTTAGCTGTATATCTAGAGCCAGTGTCAGTTACAAAATAGTATCAGTCACATTATGATCAGTGGTTCAGTAATCAATTCAGAACTCAATTAGTAATCAGTTCAGAATTCAATAGTATTTCATCAGTCAACGGAACTCAGTGAACTCAGTTCAGTTCAGTCGGACAGTATGAATCAGTAACAAATCAGTCCAGCTTAGCACAATTTAGAATTCAGTCCGGTGTCTATTCACTTAGGAGTAGGATTCAGCACCGAGTGAATGCAACGATGGGGACTCACCTACCAGTTGAGGGTGTGATCCTTAGAAGTAGTCCTTGTGTTCTAGAACTACATAGCCAGTGTAGGTTGAGACATCAACCTGCTAGTTGAGGATTGATGAGGTTTTCTACCTTCCAGTTGAGGGTTCCACTGTTCTCATGCAAAGCACCTGCCAGATGAGGGTGACTCAGCTTGTCTTTACTCATGGCACGGTACTGATACCCTTCCAGCTAGGGTTATAGGTTGGACCCTAATCAGTTCAGAGAGGGGTATGTCGGTTAGATGATTACCTCCCACAGTCTCAGTTTTAGTCTTCAAAATAGAACTCAATTCAGTTTCACAGAAATCAGGACTGTCAGACACATTCAATTAGTTCAGTACGGAACTCAAAATAGTTCCACAGAATCAGGATTGTAAAATACAGTTACTCAGTTAACAGTAATACAGTATTAGTAAACTCAGATATTAGTAAATCAGTGATTCAGAACTCAGTATCCAGTGTTATAATGACCTCCGTTACAATTTACGTATTCATGCATGTACTCTTATTGAGTTATGTTTATGTCATTCAATAAAATATTGTTCATGCATATGAACCCACGCATATCAGCCTATTGACAGCGCCCAAGCGCACACGCAAGTGTACGTGGTCTTATCATGTAATATAGTGGCTTCAAGAAATCCCAAGTATCGATCTCTCAGGAACTTACGTTTACTGCCTATCTATTTCTAGTTTAACCAATTGAGGAGAGGAGCAAATAAAGTTGTAATTTTGTAAATTAAAACTAATCTAAACTAATGCATAAAATAAAATCTTGGACAATCAATGGAGTAAATCCCAGGGTTGATGCATTTCGAACAATCTTACAAGTCTCTTTTCCTATCGTAGTCTAATTGATTATCGGATTGTTGATTCGCAAGGTTATGCTACTATTTTAGTCTCCCGATCTCAAATCTTTTATCTATTGAACATTGCAACTACAACTCTTGTAGAGATACAACAATTCTTCTAGATTCAATAAGTTATCTTCTTGAAATTGAACCAAACAAGGCTTCTAGGTATATCCCTATTCTAGATGCTAATTCAAACTCCTTATTTCATAAAGGAGTAAAAACCTTGTTCCTTAATTTCTTCATTCTATCCTATGGTTCTCCTCCCGGATTCACATAGAAATATAGATTTATTCTAATGGTAGCTAATCATCAAAATAGTAAGCTCAAGAAATCAAGAACAATCCATATGATAATCCATAATTAAACTATAATAAAGAATATTAAAGAGTACTCATGTTCTTGGCCTCAACCCCAGAAAGAGGGTTTTAGCCTTTAATGAAAATATTCATCTTCCAATCCCTTGGAATGATGATACAAAATCTAAAAAAACTAAATTAAAGAATGATAAAACCTAAAAATAAGTTGTGGTATCCTCCAATGATGTTCCAAGTTGATCTAGGGTTTCCAAGAGGTCCCAAGATGATTAAAACGTGATTTAACACATTATATTTATAGTAAATAAGTCATAAACCGACTTGGATTGGGTTTCCACGCTATTTTCTTTCAGATGGGTAGAATTATCCTAATTTTGGGCATCGGCGCGATGCGGTGACATTCCAATTCAAATTGTCAAAAAATCTACCAAATTCCAGTAGCTCGTTACGATTTTAACGCGTCATGGAGCCTTTTAAAACCCCATTATTAGCTGCACACGCCTATGGGTCAAAAACTTGAGCCTTTTCAAAATCCATTGGTATTTTTCACAACTTCATTTGACAGATATACAGTCTACACACTCTCTATACATTTAAGGGGTCCAAAATGTGTCCAGCTTGCGTCTTGTGCTTCCGTGGTCATTTACGAGCCTTTTTGATTTGTTTCCACTTGATTTGAATCTTGTATATTCTTTATATATCATCATAATCTATTAAAAAATTATACTATAGTATTAAACACAACAATTTAGATCTCAAAACAACACAACATCCTCAACGATGAACTAGAAACACGAGCTAAGCATAGGCTAATTTCTCATTAAGCTTTAACTCATTATTTTGACCCTTGGCTTGATCCAATTGACCCTTGAATATTATAAACTGGTTGTTTCACATATAGATGGATAATAGCAACCTTGGTAACTCATTTAGACACATTAGAACCCAACACAAGAGACTAGATAACACCCAGCTCAAACTAGTCACACTAGTTTTCTTAGTTGAACTCTAAATGGTCGAATTGAATAAAAACTTGTGTGGAAACACCATGAAATATTGTGAACACATACTTGGACACATAATTGATCATTTATATCATTAATAACACATATATCATAATAATCATCCTCAAAACAAGGCTAAATAAGCTAGAATAGTAGCGCTAGAATTCATAAATTCACATAACATCACCTACCTCACTTAGCATACCAGTACATTCAAAGTACAGACGCATACTTTTCTTTTGCGCTATGATGTATTATATTATAGGTTCAGACGCACGAGCTCCCGATCATACTTAACAGCCCGATCCATCAATAACAGACTAGTGGTGAGTCCTCATTGTTTGAGGACAGATTTATTATTCCAGTATTTCAGTACTCAATTTATTTTAGTAGTCGGAGTTAGTTGGGGACTTGTCCCATCAACTCCCTATTCAGACATTCGAGGCTTTTCATACATAGAGTATTTTTTAGATAGATGTTCAGTTTACCATATTGATTTTAGTATTCAGTGATTGATTTTTAGTTTTGAACCTTATAGTTGTTTCCACCTAAATTCTATATTTTTCAGCATTATTATTCAGTTATTGCAGCAGGTACCAGTCATGGGTTAGCTTGTGGTCCTTTTGGATTATAAGCACTGTGTAATGACCAGGGTACAAACTCAAGCACAACAGAGATAAGACGCTAGGCCCTAAGCCTCAGGGTAGTGTCAGCAGCGCCCGAACCAATCCCCTTTGCCAAAAATGTGGCCAAAACAACCAGGATATCAGCAGAACTGGCAGTGATGTATGTTTTGGGTGTGGCAAGCCAGGTCACAGAGTCAGAGATTGCCCTCAGTTAAGTTCCCAGGGTTAGCATAACTGTCCCTCAGGTCAGCTCGATCGCCTGAATCAGCAGGATGCCGCTTCCAGTGCTACCAGTGGGCAACGCCCAAACAAACTCTATGACCTTCAGTCCTAATAGGATCAGGAAAGTTCTCCTGATGTGGTCACTAGTACGTTACAAGTTTATCATTTACATGTTTATGCTTTGCTAGATCCTAGAGCTTTTTTATCTTTTGTAACTCCATATATAGTTGTCGACTTCGGAATCAGTCCCAAAATCCTGGCAGAGCCTTTCTCAGTCTCTACCCCAGTGGGTAAATCTATCATAGCCCGGCGGGTATACAGTAATTGTCCAGTTATGGTATCTCAGAAAGTCACTTCAACAGACTTAGTCGAATTAGAGATGACCAATTTCGATATCATTCTCTACATTAATGGGCTTCATTCCTGTTATGCCTCATTCGATTATAGTAACAAAATTGTCCAGTTTTAATTTTGGAATGATCCCATCCTAGAGTAGAGGGGTAGTACTTTAGCACTTAGGGGTCAACTTGTTTCTACCTTCGGGCAAGGAAAATTATATCTAAGGGATGTGTCTACCATCTCATTTGAGTTTAGGACTCTAGATCAGAAACCCCTACTCTTGATACAGTATCAATAGCAAGTAAATTCCAGACGTGTTTCCCAAAGATCTTCCCAGAATTCCTCCCGAAAGGAAAATCGACTTTAGAATAGACCTTCTTCTAGACACTCAACCCATATCTATTCTGCCATAAAGAATGGCTCCAGCAGAACTTAAGGAGTTAAAAGAACACTTGAAAGATCTCCTAGATAAGGGATTCATCAGGCCCAGTGTGTCCCCGTGGGGTGCGCTAGTTCAATATTTGTGCATAAGAAAGACGGTTCTCTAAGAATGTGTATAACTACTATTAGCTAAATAAAGTCACGGTCTAGAACAAGTATCCACTTCCCAAAATTGATGACTTATTTAACCAAATTCAGGGTGCAAGTTACTTTTCTAAGATAGACCTCAGATCAGGTTATCATCAGCTCAGAGTTAAAGAATGTGACATTCCAAAAAAAACTTTTAGAACTCGGTATGGTCACTTTGAATTCTTAGTCATGTCATTTGGTCTTACTAATGCCCCAACAACTTTCATGGAATTGATAAACCGTGTGTTCAAGCAGTACTTGAACATATTCGTCATAGTCTTCATAGATGACATCCTTGTCTACTTCTACAACGAGCATGATCATGCAGACCATCTCAAAATAGTATTACGGACTCTAAAAAATCATCAACTATTTGCCAAATTCAGTAAGTGCAAATTTTGGCTAAGGTTAGTAGCCTTTCTCGATCATATTATTTCCAGTGATGGCATTAGAGTTGATCCCTAAAAGACCAAAGCAGTGAGAAACTGGCCCAAACCCATCTCTCCATCAGATATTTGGAGTATCTTGGGTTCGGCTAGCTATTACCGATGGTTTATTGAGGGATTTTCGTCTATTGCATCCCCTATATCCAGATTGACTCAGAAGAAGGTCAAATTTTAGTTGTCAGATTCTTGCGAGAAGAGTTTTTAAGAGTTGAAGACTCGACTCACCTTAGCCCTAGTTCTTGCCTTGCCAGATGGTTCAGACAGCTTTGTTGTGTATTATGATACATCCAGAGTAGGTTCGGATTTTGTCCTCATGCCTAGAGGTAAGGTTATAACCTATGCCTCTAGACAACTTAAGCCCCATAAAAAAACTATCCTACTCATGATCTTGAGTTAGCAACGGTAGTATTTACCTTAAAGATTTAGAGGCACTATTTGTATGGTGTGCACATTGATGTGTTCACTGACCATAAGAGGCTGCAGTATGTATTCTCTCAGAAAGACCTAAACCTCCATTAGAGAAGGTAGTTGGAGTTATTGAAAGACTACGATATAAGCATTCTATATCATTTGGGTAAAGCCAATGTCGTGGTTGATGCTCTTAGTAGGATGTCTATGGGTAGTATTGCTCACGTAGAAAATGGTAAGAAGAAGTTAGCTCAGGAAGTTAATTAGCTTGTCCAACTAGGTTCCTGCTTAGTTGATTCAGTAGAAGGTAGTGTATAGGTGCAGAGTAGTTAAGAATTATCTCTGGTTTCCAAGGTGAAGAAAAAACTGGATAGGGATCCCAAACTAGTTAAGTTAAAAGGATCAGTAAGAAATTAGAAGATAGAGATTTTCTCCCAAGGGGGAGATGGTGTATTGCATTTTTAGGGTGGGCAATGTGTACCAGGTGTAGATGACCTGAGATAGTGGATTCTTGTAGAAGCGTATGGTGCGCGTTACTGTATTCATCCAGGGGCCATTAAGGTGTACCATGATTTATGGGAGATCTATTAGTGGAATGGGATAAAGAGAGACATTGTAGAGCTTGTATCTAAGTTCTCGACATGTTAGCAGGTTAAGATTGAGCACCAGAATCCTATTGGGTCTATACAGGAGTTCAGTATTCCTACTTGGAAGTGGGAAGAAGTGAGCATGGATTTTTTGATGGGTTCACCTCATACTCGTCGTCAGCACGATTCAATCTGGGTCATTGTAGACAGGATGACCAAATCTTCCCATTTTCTACCAGTCCTTACCTCTTATTCAGCCCAGGACTATGCCAAGCTATATGTCGAAGAGTTGGTCAGATTACACAGAGTTCCATTGTCCATTATCTCAGATAGAGGTATGCAGTTCACCTCTCATTTCTGGAAAACCTTCCAAAAGGGTCTTAGTACCCAAGTCCACCTTAGTACAACTTTTCACCCTTAGACAAATGGTCAAGCAGAAAGGACCATTCATAACTTAGAGGATATGCTGCGAGCGTGTGCGATAGACTTTAAGGGTAGTTGGGATGACCACTTACCTTTGATTGTGTTTGTATATAACAACACCTATCATTCCATCATTCAGATGGCTCTATTTGAGGCTCTCTATGGTAGGAGATAAAGATCTCCAATTGGTTGGTTTGAGATAAGTGAGGCCACAGTAGTAGGGCCTAATTTAGTGTTTGATTCCTTAGAAAAGGTCCAGTAGATCAGGGAAAGGCTTAAGACAATTCAGAGTCAACAAAATTCATATGCAGATGTGCGCAAAAAGGATCTCGAGTTTGAGATTGGTGATTATGTGTATTTCAAAATCTCTTCTATGAAAGGAGTGGAGAGGTTTGGCAAGAAGGGAAAGCTCAGTCCCTGATATGTCAGTCCTTACAAAATTCTCAGCCATTTTGGAAAGGTAGCTTACGAGCTTGAGTTACCTTCAAACGTAGCTCTAGTTCATCTAGTGTTCTATGTCTCCTTGCTTAAGAAATAAATAGATGACCCAGCTATTGTAGTTCTCGTAGGGATTATTGACATTCAGAACAGCCTCCCTTATGAGGATATTCCAGTCGAAATCCTTGATTATCAGATTTTCAGACTGAGGAACAAAGAGGTCCCTCTAGTCAAAGTTCTTTGGCAGAATCAGTCCGTTGAAGGAGACACTTGGGAAGGAAAAACAGATATGCGAACCAAGTATCCTTACCTCTTCTCCGCAAACTCAGACTCAGCCCAAGGTAATGATTCTCTTTAAACTTACTCAGTTTCATGATCAGCTTTTCTTTATAAACTTGATATCAGTTACCATTGCATATCCAGTCATATATTAATGAATCCATTCAGTCAGATATTCATGCATCAGATATGCATGTTCAATATAAGAGACTCAGCTTATCAGCAATCCCATCTATGTACTTATGCATTAGATAAACATGTTCAGTATGAAATTTCAACATATCAATAGTCTCAGTCATGAAATTATATTGCATTTGTGCATATCCAGTATCTAATTTTAGTCTATCAGTATTCCCAGCTTATTCAGGCTCATTTAAGGATGAATGTTCCCATAGGGAAGATATTGTAAGACCCGCAAAATCCGAAGCTTAACTCAGTCCTTTAAAGCTTGTTAAGGGGTCCCAGACAGAGAAAATTTTAGCTAAGTATTTAGACTTAGTGTTATTTTAGCTATCGCAGGTTGGAGACTCTATTTCACGACCCTTATGACCTTAAAGTGATAAATTTTAGGTTGAATCATGATCAGGAATGTCAGTAGGTGTTTTCAAACATGTTTTGGATTTTTTGGACTTCGTTTGAAACACATTTGAAATCTCAAACTAGTGGATCAACCCGATCTCGATTCGCTACATCGCCCATCGCGTCGATGAGTATTTTTCCCCAGCTTCCAGTGTAAATTCTAGTGAACCGAAGTGGACTCAATGCGGCATGTTAGCTATCGCGTCGATGCGAACGATGCAGCGCATTGGTCTGCACATTGGTAAATCAGTTTATAGTCATTAAAAAACTGCGACCTCAAGGGTAATTGGGTGTTTTTCCACTTTATGTCAGCTCCCAAAACACAAAATTAAGCCCCTTTAGATGCAAAATCCATTTATCTTTCTCAAAATTTCTCAAGAAGCAAACCCTAGGATCTCCAATTCAAGATTCAACCTTCAAGAACATTCGATCATTCTCCACAAATTGAATACCAAGGTATGTGAAGTGTTCATTTAAGGGTTTCCTTCCACCCTTTGAGTTCAAAAAAATCTTTTTAAATATAAGTTAATTGATTTCATGGATTTCATGTTGGGTCTTGAATCTATTAATGATTATGATGTTAATGGTGATCTAATTCTATGATTTGTCCCAAGTTTCATGCAAAGTAGTTAATTGTGAATTGAATTTGTGAAGTACATGTCAAACTCTTGAATTGCAAGTTGAATGTAGAATCCAAGATATTACTACATGTTTATTGATATGTGCAATACTTATGCTCCCCAAGTGTTTCTCAAAATACTTGTGTGACTAGACTAGTCCAAGCATAACATGTTATTGTGTTATTTTAATCACGCATAAGCTCATGTATATCAAGTGTTTGACAAAAATGTTTAAGTGAATTTATTATTAGCAAGCTAGTACCATTATGCTACTAAAGTCATGCAATGATTTACTTTTCATGCTATCAAGACCTGGGGGTATTTAATACCCGACAATTTAGTTTTATATCTAGAGCTAGTGTCAGTTACAAAATAGTTTTTAATCATATCATGATCAATCGTTCAATAATTAGTTCAGAACTCAGTTAGTAATCAGTTCAGAATAAAGTAGTATTTCGTCAGTCAACGGAACTCAGTGAACTCAGTTCAATTCAGAACTCAGTTAGTAATCAGTTCATAATTCAGTAGAAATTTGCCAGTCAACAAAACTCAGTAAACTCAGTTAAGTTCTGCTTGACAGTATGAATCAGTAATAGATCAGCCCATCCTAGCACAGTTTAGAATTCAGTCCAGTGTTTATTCACTTGGGAGTAGAATTCAGCACCTAGTGAACCCAAGGATGGGGACTCACCTTCCAGTTGAGGGTGTGATCCTTAGAAGCAGTCCTTGTGTTCCATTACTACGTAGCCAACGTAGGTTGAGATATCAACCTTCCATTTGAAGGTTGATGAGGTATCCTACCTGCCAGTTGAGGGTACCACCATTCTCATTCAAAGCACCTGCCAGATGAGGGTGACTCAACTTGTCTTTACCCGTAGCACAGTACTGATACCGTTCCAGCTGGGGTTACAGGTTGGACCCTAATCAGTTCAAAGAGGGGTATGTCGATAAGATGATTACCTCCCACAGTCTCAGTTTCAATTTTCAAAATAGAACTCAGTTCAGTTCCACAGAAATTAGGACTGTCAGGCACAATAACTTAGTTCAGTATGAAACTCAAAATAGTTCCACAGAATCAGGACTATCAGATATATTCACTTGGTTAATAGTAATACAGTATCAGTAAACTCAGATATCAGTAAACTAGTGATTCATAACTCAGTATACAGAGTTATCATGATCTCCATTACAGTTTACGTATTCATGCATATACTTTCATTGAGTTATGTTTATGTCATTCAGTCAGATATTATTCATGGATATGAACCCACGCATATCAACCTACCTCACTTAGCATATCAGTACATTCAAAGTACTGACACATACTTTTCTTTTATGCTATGATGTCTTATATCATAGGTTCAGACGCATGGGCTCCCGATCATACATAGCAGCCCGATCCATCAACAACAAACTAGTGGTGAGTCCTCATTATTTGAGGACAGATTTATTATTCCAGTATTTCAGTACTCAGTTTATTTCAGTAGTCGGAGTTAGTTGGGGGCTTATCCCATCAACTCTGTGTTCAAATAGTAGATGTTTTTCATACCTAGAGTATTTTTTTTAGATAGATATTCAGTTTATCATATTGATTTTAGTATTCAGTAATTGATTTTTTATTTTGAACCTTATGGCTGTTTTCACCTAAATTTTGTATTTTTTGCATTATTATTTTGTTATTGTAGCAGGTACTATTCATGGGTTAGTTTGTGGTCGCTCAGAATTATAAATATCATGTAGCTTTTGGGGTATAGACTTGAGTGCAACAGAGGCAGGGCGCCGGACTGTAAACCTTAGGGTAGTGTTAGTAACACCCGAACTAATCTCTTTTTCCAGAAATATTGGAAAATCCACCAGGGTATCAGCAGGGCTGGCAGTGATATATATTTTCGGTGTGGCAATTCAAGACACAGGGTCAAAGATTGCTCTCAGTAAGGTTCCCAGGGTCAACATAACTATCCCTCAGCTTATTTCAGTTGCCCAAATCAGCAGGGTGCCGATTCCAGGGCTACCAGCGGGCAACGCCTAAACAGAATGTGTACCCTTCAGTCCTGATAGGATCAAGAAAGTTCTCCTGATGTGGTCACTGGTATGTTACAAGTTTTTTATTTATATATTTATGCTTTTCTAGATCCAGGAGCTTTTTTATCCTTTGTAACTCCATATATAGCTATCGACTTCGGTGTCAGTCCAAAATACTAGTAGAGCCTTTCTCAGTCTCTACCCTAGTGGATAAATCCATCATAGCCTGGCGGGAAAACAAGAACTATCCGGTTATGGTATCTCAAAAAGTCACTTCAGCAGAATTAGTCAAATTAGAGATGACCGATTTTGATGTCATTCTTGACATGGATTGGCTTCATTCCTGCTATGCCTCAGTCGACTAAAGATAAAAAATTATCCAGTTTCAGTTTTTGAATGATCCATCCTAGAGTACAGGGGTAGTACTTCAACACTTAGGGGTCAGCTTGTTTCCTACCTTGGGGAAAGGAGAATGATATCTAAGGGATATGTCTACCGTCTTGTTCGAGTCTAGGACTCTAGATCAGAAACTCCTAATCTTGAGTCAGTTTCAGTAGTATGTGAATTCTCAGATGTGTTTCCTGAAGATCTTCCCAGAGTTCCTTCCAAAAGGGAAATCGACTTCAAAATAGACCTTCTTCTAGATACTCAACCTATATCTATTCCTCCATACTGAAGGGATCCAGCAGAACTAAAGAAGTTAAAGAAAAGTTGAAAGATCTCCTAGATAAGGAATTCATCAGACCCAATGTGTCCCCATGGGGTACGCCAGTTCTATTCGTGAATAAGAAAGATGGTTCCCTCAAAATATATATAGACTACCGTCAGCTAAATAAAGTCACGATCAATAAAAAATATCCACTTCCCAGAATCGATGACTTATTTGACCAACTTCAGGGTGCCAGTTACTTTTCTAAGATAGACCTCAGATCACGTTATCATCAGCTCAGATTCAAACTAATATGACATTCCAAAAATATCTTTCAAAACTCGGTAAGGTCACTTCAAATTCTTAGTCATGTCATTTGGTCTTACTAATACCCCAACATCTTTCATGGACTTGATAAACCATGTGTTCAAGCAGTACTTGGACATGCTCGTCATTGTCTTCATAGATGATATCCTTGTCTACTCCCGCAGCGAGCATGATCATGTAGACCATCTCAAAATGGTATTATAGATTCTCAAAAGCCATCATCTATTGCCAAATTTAGTAAGTGCAAATTTTGGATTAGGTCAGTACCCTTCCTCGGATATATCATTTCTAGCGATGGCATTAGAGTTGATCCCTAAAAGACTGACGTAGTGAGAAAATGGCCTAGACCCATCTCTCCATTAGATATTCAGAGTTTCTTAGGTTTCGTTGGCCATTACCACCAGTTTGTTGAGGGATTTTTTTCTATTTCATCCCCTATGTCAAGATTGACTCAGAAAATGGTCAAATTTCAGTGGTCAAATTTTTGCGAGAAGTGTTTTCAGTGGTTGAAGACTCGACTCACCTCAGCCCTAATTCTTACCTTGCAAGATGGTTTGAATGGATTTGTTATGTATTATGATACATCCAAAGTAGGTTTTAGTTGTGTCCTCATGCAGAGAGGTAAGGCTATAACCTATGCCTCTAGATAGCTTAAGCCCCATGAATAGAACTATCTTACTCATGATCTTGAGTTGGCAGCTGTAGTATTTGCCTTAAAGATTTAAAGGCACTATTTGTATGCAGTGCACATTGATATGTTCATTGACCATAAGAGCTTGCAGTGTGTATTCTCTCAGAAAAAGCTTAACCTCCATCAGAGAAGGTGGTTGGAGTTGTTGAAAGACTATGATTTAAGCATCCTATATCATCCGGGTAAAGACAATATTGTGGTTGATGCTCTTAGTAGGATGTCTATGGGTAGTATTTCTCACGTGAAAAATGGTAAGAAAGAGTTAGCTCAGGAAGTTCATCAGCTTACCCGACTAGGTGTCCGCTTAGTCGATTCAACAGAAGGTAGTGTATGGGTGTAGAGTAGTTTCGAATCATCTAGGTTTCCGAGGTAAAGAAAAAGAAGGACAGGGATCCCAGCCTAGTTAAGTTAAAAGGATCAGTCAGAGATCATAAGATAGAGGTTTTCTCCCAAGGGGGAGATGGTATATTGCGTTGTCAGGGTCGGCTATGTGTGCCAGGTTTAGATGACCTGAGATAGTGGATTCTTACATAAGCGCATGGTGCGCGTTACTCTATTCATCTAGGGGCCACTAAAATACGCCATGATTTGTGGGAGATCTATTGGTGAAGTGGGATGAAGAGAGACATTGCAGAGTTTGTAGCTAAGTGCTTGACATGTTAGCATGTTAAGATTAAGCACCAGAAACCTAGTGGTTCTATGCAGGAGTTCATTATTCCCACTTGGATGTGGGAAGAGGTGAACATGGATTTTGTGATGGGTTTGCCTCATACTCATCGTCAGCATGATTCAGTCTAGGTCATTGTAGACAAGATGACCAAATCAGCCCATTTTCTACCCATCCATACCTCTTATTCAACCTAGGACTATGCCAAGATCTATGTCATAGATTTTGTGTTCCATTGTCCATTATCTTAGATTAAGGTATGCAATTCACCTCTCATTTCTGGAAAGCCTTCCAAAAGGGTCTTGGTAACTAAGTCCACCTTGGTACAACTTTTCACACTCAGACAGGATTGTCAAGCAGAAAGGACCATTCAAACTTTAGAGGATATGTTGTGAGAGTGTGCGATAGACTTTAAGGGTAGTTGGGATAACCACTTACCTTTGATTGAGTTCGTATATAACAACAGTTATCATTCCAACATTTAGATCGCTCCGTTTGAGGCTCTTTATGGTTGGAGATACAAATCTCCAATCGGTTGATTCGTGGTAGGTGAGGCCGCAGTAGTAGGGGTTGATTCTACGTTATATGCCTTATTAAAGGTCCAGCTGATCAGGGAAAATCTTAAGACAGCTCAGAGCTGACAGAATTTGTATGCAGATATGCGTAGAAAGGATCTCGAGTTTGAGATTGGTGATTATATGTATTTAAAAATCTCTCTTATGAAGGGAGTAAAGAGGTTTGGTAAGAAGGGGAAGCTCAGACCCTGCTATGTCGGTCCTTCCTGAATTCTCAGTCATTTTGGAAGGGTATCTTATGAGCTTGAGTTACCTTCAGACGTAGCTTCAGTGCATCCAGTGTTCCATGTCTCCTTGCTTAATAAATGCATAGGTGACCCAGCTGTTGTAGTCCCTGTGGGGAGTATTGATGTTCAGAACAACCTCTCTCATGAGGATATTTCAGTAGAAATCCCTGATTTTTAGATTTGCAGACTGAGAAACAAAGAGCTCCCTCTAGTCCAAGTTCTTTGGCGGAATCAGTTCATTGAGGGAGCTACTTGGGAAGCGGAAGAAGATATACGGACCAAGTATCCTCACCTCTTCTCATCAAACTCAGACTCATCCCAAGGTAATAATTCTCTTTAAACTTGCTCATTTTCATGCTCAGTTTTTCTTATAAACTTGGTATCAGTTACCATTGCATATCCAGTCATACATTTATAAATTTGTTCAATCAGATATTTATGCATTAGATATTCATGTTCAATATAAGAGACTAAGCTTATCAGCAATCCCATCCATGTACTCATGCATCAGATATGCATGTTCAGTTTGAAATTTCAGCATATCAGTAGTGTTAGTCATGAAATCATATTGCAGTTGTGCATATCAAGGATCTAATTTCAGTCTATCAGTATTCTCAACTTAGTCAGTCTCATTCGATGATGAATGTTCCCAAGGGAGAGATATTGTAAGACCCCACAAAATTCTAAGCTTAACTTAGTCCTTTAAAGCTTGTTAAGGGGTCCCAAACTTGAAAAATTTTAGCTAACTATTCAGAATAAGTGTTAATTTGACCTTCATAGGTTGGCGACTCTATTTAATGACCCTTATGACTTTAAAGTGATTATTTTTAGGTTGAATCATGATCAGGAAGTCAGTAGGTGATCTCGGACATATTTTGTATTTTTCAGACTTGATTTGAAACACATTTGAAAGCTCAAACTAGCGGATCGAAGCGATCTCGATGCGCCGCATTACCCATCGCATCAATGAGTATTTTTCCTCAGCTCCCAGTGCAAATTCTAGTGAACTGACGCAAACTCAAAGCGGAGTGTTGGCTATCGCATTGATGCCAATAATCTAGTACGTTGGCTATCGTGTCGATGCTAACAACACAACGCGTTGGTCTGCCCATCACTAAATTAGCTTTTTAGTCATTAAAAAGCTATGTCCTTAGGGGTAATTGGGTCTTTTCCACCTTATGTCAGCTCCCAAAATACGAGATTAAGCCCTTTTAGAGGAAAAATCCATTCATCTTTCTCAAAATTTCTCAAGAAGCAAACCCTAGGATCTCCAATTCAAGATTCACCTTCAAGAACACTCCATTATTCTCCCCAAATTTGAATACCGAGGTATGTGAAGTGTTCATCCAAGGATTTCCTTCCACCCTTGGAGTTCAAGAACCTCTTTTTAAATACAAGTTAATTGATTTCATGGATTTCATGTTGGATCTTGAATATATTGATGATTATGACATTAATGGTGATCTAATTCCATGATTTTTCCCAAGTTTCATACAAAGTAGTTAATTGTGAATTGAATTTTGTGAAATGCATGTCAAACTCTTGAATTGCAAGTTGAATGTAGAATCCATGATATTACTACATGTTTATTGATATGTGCAATACCTATGCTCCCCAAGTCTTTGTCAAAATGCTTATGTGATAAGACTAGTCCAAGCATAACATGTTATTGTGTGATTTTAATCACGCACAAGCTCATGTATATCAAGTATTGGACAAAAATGTCTTAGTGAATGTATTATTAGCAAGCTAGTACTATTATACTAATAAAGTCATGCAGTGATTTACTTTTCATGCTATCGAGTTTTGGGGGTATTTAATATCCAATAATTTAGCTGTATATCTAGAGCCAGTGTCAGTTACAAAATAGTATTATTCACATCATGATCAGTGGCTCAGTAATCAGTTCAAAACTCATTTCAGAATTCAGTAGTATTCCGTCAGTCAACGAAACTCAGTAAACTCAGTTCAGTTCAGTCGGATAGTATGAATCAGTAATAGATCAGTCCAGCCTAGCATAGTTCATAATACAGTCCAGTGTTTGTTTACTTGAGAGTAGAATTCAGCACTGTGTGAACCCAAGTATGGGGACTCACCTGCTAGTTAAGGGTGTGAAGCAGTCCTTGTGTTCCAAAACTACGTAGCCAGCGTAGGTTGAGACATCAACCTACCATTTGAGGGATGATGAGGTGTCCTACCTGCCAGTTGAGGTTACCACCATTCTCATTCAGAGAACCTTCCAGATAAGGGTGACTCAACTTATCTTTACCCGTGGCATGGTACTGACACCCTTCCAGATGGGGTTACAGGTTGGACCCCAATCAGTTTAGAGAGGGGCATATCGGTTAGATGATTACCTCCTACAGTCTTAGTTTCAGTCTTTAAAATAGAACTCAATTCAGTTCCACAGAAATCAGGACTATCAGACACAATCACTCAGTTTAGTACGGAACTCAAAATAGTTCCATAGAATCAGGACTGTCAGATACAGTCACTTGGTTAACTGTAATACAGTATTAGTAAACTCAGATATCAGTAAACCAGTGATTTAGAACTCAGTATCCAGTGTTATCATGACCTCCATTTTAGTTTACCTATTCATGCATGTACTCTCATTAAGTTATGTTCATGTTATTCAGTCAGATATTCCCACGCTTATCTGCCTACCTCAGTTTACATACCAGTACATTCAAAGTACTGACATATACTTTTCTTTTATGCTATGATGTCTTGTATCATAGGTTCAGATGCACAGGCTCCCGATCATACTTAGCATCCCGATCCATCAGCAGCAGACTAGTGGTGAGTCCTCATTGTTTGAGGATAGATTTATTATTCCAGTATTTTAGTACTCGGTTTATTTTAGTAGTTAGAGTTAGTGGGGGATTTGTCCCATCAACTCCCTATTCAGACAGTAAAGGCTTTTCAGACGAGTATTTTTTTTGATAGATGTTCAGTTTTTTATTTTAGTATTCAGTAATTGATTTCCAGTTTTGAACCTTATGGCTGTTTCTGCCTAAATTTTGTATTTTCAACATTGTTATTCAGTTATTGCAGCAGGTACCAGTCATGGATTAGCTGATGGTCCTTCGAGATTATAAGCACCATATAGAGTTCGGAGTACAGACTTGGGGTGCTATAAGTATGCTTTCACATCCTTTATGCCACCTTCATCTTTTGGATATGAGAGTTTTTGATTGACCAATACTTTTCCCCATGCAACATAGTTGGTATAACCGCTACTCTATGGAACTTACCTTGAAATTTATGAGGTAACTTCTTATCACATGAGACCCGAACGCGAGTCTCCATTTCATCCACCCTACTCTAATATGGTGAGTAACATGCTCATCAATCTATCCATTTTCCTAGAACATAGACCTAAAATACTTGAAATTATCTCTCTTTTAAATAACTAAGTATCAAGCTTCACTACTCCCTCATCCTCATGCATTCCCTGTGGGATTACAATACGTCTGTCACATGCAACGAAAGAAAAAAATAATCCAAGACAAATTTATTTGTGTTTAAAATTTATTAACATCTAAAGACTAGGTTTTAAGACAAACTTGATGGCAATATTCATAGTGAGGATTTCTTTGATAGTACGAAGACTCTATACGTATTCACACTAAGACCAATCTTTGCTATCAACTCCTTGATCAACTAAACTTAGGAACAAATTGAACTAGCGTTATTGTGTTGAGACTTTTATCAAAAAACTCAATCACAATAAATGTAACAAGAAAAATAATGTTCCCATTAATATGTTTTCTCTCTTGATTTGATATTGAACCCATACACTCTCAATAAAGTGTTTTTCTCATAAGAACTATTCTTGTGGTGAAAAGCCTTTCTTCTAGTGAAATACCTTTTACATAATGAAACCTTTTTTCCATGAACTTATTCTCTGATATTTTTCTCATCACCCTTAATATAAAATCACCAATTAACCTTTTCCTATTTGGCAAAGGTAATAATTTACATGGGGTAAAATAATTACATAATTAAATTTTTGTGGAAAATTCCAAGGAAAAACTTACCCCATTCTTAATGGATTATTCCACAACCACCGCACTACCGATCTAACTCCATTTTTCGTTGGTAACTTGCTGGATATCAGATTTACTCAGGCCAGACAATTTCGGTGACCCTCTCCACTGCTTTTTGATGACCATCTTTTTTCTGCCTTCCCCATTCTCTTATTGTCATCTTGCAGGTACCATTAGGGAGTCAAAACCAGGCAACATGATTTTGGTGACCAATTTCAACTTCAAAATTTGTCAAAATCCAACAATCGAGTAAGAAATTTATCCTTCTTTTCTCCTATCCTAATCACGGTGATTTCTATACCTGATTCTTTATTTTCTGAACTTTACTTATCCTTTTTTATATATTATCATAATTATTGGGGGCCTTTTTAGAGTAGAATTTATTATTTTTGGCCATTGATTTGTTCTTGCTTGCTAATCTTCTTGTGTTAGGGTGCTATATAGTTCAAATTTGTCTCCCTTAGTATGCTTGGCAGTATATTCTATCGTATTGCCCCTTTAGTTCTCTATTGTATTCCCTTGCTTCTAGTACAGTGGATATTTTGTGTTGTCCTAGATTATTGTGGTTCTGTACTAGATTCCCCTTTGGAACTAGTGTATTTTCACTCCATATTATTTAAATTTATCGATATTTGTTGTTGAGTTATATTTTAGTTTCTTTAGCTAGTTTTTCCTTGGTTTCCTAGATCCTTTTTAGTGGTTTGATGGATAGCCATAGACTAAGGCCATGTCCTTGGGCGGGATCAGGTTTGGGTTAAGGTTGAGGTTAGGATTGGGTTTATGGTCAAGGTTGGGATCAGGATAGGGATCAGTTTTAGGCTCTAGGTCGAGGTCAAGTTTAGGGTCGGGGTTGGGGATGAAGGACACGAAGGGTAAGTGGGTTAAAAGAGCCTCTAGATTGAGAGTAGGGTCCTAGAACAAACGTACTTTGCAAGGGAAGTTCATAGAACCAGTGAAGAATCTAAGAAAGAGAAAAATTAATATAACGTGTATTCAAAAGACCAAACAGATAGGTTTTAAGGCATGAGATGTGGATGGGTGTAACTTGTGGTTTGTAGAGTGGATAAAAAGCTTAGGGAGCAAGTGTTAGAGGTTAACATGGTCAATAATAGATTGATATCGATTCAGTTAGTCATTAAAAGGTCTACTTAAAATATCATTAGTGGTTGTACATCGCAAATAGACTATGATAAGGAAGAGAAATAGATTTCTTAGCAGGTGGATGAGGTGGTGAGAGTTGTGTCAGACATGGAGAAGCTATTTATAGGAGGAGATTTCAATGGGCGTATCGGGTCATTACCGAAGGATTAGAAAAATGTGCATGGAGGCTTTGGTTTTATAGTGGTAAATAAAGTATGAGCTTCACTTTTAGCTTTTTATAGAGCCTTTGGATTGAGGATAGCAAACTCTAGCTTTCAAAAGAAGGAGGAGCACTTGATTACCTTCCGTAGTTCGATAGCCACGACTTAAATAGACTTTTTTCTCCTTAGACGAAGGATAAAGGTATTTGTAAAGATTGTAAGGTTATACCAAGTGAGAATCTTTTGGCCCAATATAAGCTTTTGGTGATGGATTTGGAGATAAAGAAGACGGGGGAAAAGAGGGTTATGGATGATCATTCTAGGATTAAATAAGGTAGATTGACTATGGTTAATGCCTTGGAGATAGCGGAGAAGTTGATAGATATAAGGGCTTGGGGGAGTAGTAGACATCATGTGGGATAAGACAACCAATTATATAGGGAAACGACTAGATGGGTGTTAGGTGTCTCGAGAGGTCGGTTTGGTAGACATCAAGTGGATTAGTAGTGGAATGGAAAAGTAGAGGAAAAGGTGGAGGGAAGAAGAGGGCTTACATAAAGTTGGTGAAAAGTACTATAGATGAGGAGAAATGGAAAAATAAAAAGAGTAGAAATTAGCTAGAAAGGAGGCTAAGTTAACTGTTATGGTTCTAAAAACAGCTTTCAAAAGCTTTTACACTGAATTAAAAGCCAAAAGATGGGGATATAAAGTTATACAAGCTAGCCAAGGTTAGGGAGCACAAGGCTCGTGATCTTGACCAAGTGACGTGCATCAAGGTTGAGGACGACGATGTATTGGTGGATGAGGGTCTCATTAGGAAGAAATGACAGTCATACTTCCATAAAATCTTGAATAAAATGGGGGAAGTCGACATTGAGTTAGGGTACTTGGAACATTCACTAGACGTATTAAGGCTGAAAAGGTTAGGGGTGCTATTCATAGGATGCATAGGGGTAGAGCGATAGGACGTGTTTAGATTTTTATGGATTATTATAAGAGCACAGAGCAACTATAATGGCCTGAGAGTACCTCCTGGATATCACACGGCTCTTGAGACTACGAATAGTCCCAAGCTAACCCATGATATATAATTAGCACTGAACTCATAGCGAGGTAAACTAAGATATGCGCGACATCCAAAATAAACCAAGTTTAAAATTTTTTGTTTTGAAATCTTACAACTTAGAAATCTCAATAAAATCTCTTTAACTAAAATAAACATTGTCTGACAAGCCTCTAATCTTATAACTGAAAAAGTCATTGGGAAAAACCCCGGCTGACCCATAAAGGAAATAAACTAATTAATCAACTTCCATAAAATCTGAGACTCCAATAGACTTGGTCTTCGGACTATGAGGACTTACCAAGTATCCAGATGTATGAGATGATGCCCGCAATCAATCATGCTGTAGGGAATAAGCACCAGAACCTACATTATAAGATAATGTAGCACATAGACTTATATATAGGTCAGTACTTTTGGAATGTACCGAGTATATGGTGATGAATGCATAAGTAAGATAGAACTAAATAAACTTTCAAATCATGCATGCTAAGTGTACAAGGACTCACCTTGGACATGAATAGAATTGGAAGCTGAAAGATCATAAAACATAATGATAAAGCATAATGTATAAGCTTAGTGTTCCATTACACTTAGTTTCTAAAATCTTCACTTTTGTTCTTTCTTGTTGGAGATTCTTATAACCGACATAAACCATGTGAGTTATCATAGAGTCAAACGTCGTACCCATGTTGGGGAGAGCTGTTCTACCTTTTCTATTGTAATATAACCTTAACTTAAGTGATCACTCGACTTCATACATATTGGAAAAAGAAGACACTCTCTGTCGAGTTCACTTAAACCTAAGGTGGCTTGTAGTTTCCAGAAATTAGGATACGCTCATCCACATTCCCTTCTAGATTCTAAATACTACTAAATGTGGAAATTCATCTGAAATAACTGAGAATAATCTGAATATAATTTTTGAAAATCAAATACTAGATGTCTGAATCAAATTTAACAGTCTGACAAGGCTCTACTACTAATATCTAGAGAATCACTAGGACAAACCCCCAACTAACTCGAACTGTCTGAAAGAATACTGAATCACCTAAACTGATAAGCTGAAAATAAATTGAATGACTAAGTCCCAGATCTATGAGGACTCACCAATTGTTGGATGTAGATGGAGATGCTCAAAAATCACTCACACTGCTGAAACTGAGCACCTGAACCTCTATTATGAGACAATGCAGCACATAGACGTATATGTGGATCAGTACTTTAAGGATATACTGAGTATACAGGGGTGAATGCATAAGTAAAACATAATCTTTATATCAATTTTTAAAAGAATGCATGCTAAATGTAAATGACTCGCATAAGCTAGAATATCTGAAAGCTGAAAATCATAATTCATGAATAGTAAATCATACTTTATAAATCTAGTGAGTCATACCATTTAGTTCTACAAGTTGTACTAGTGACCTGTCTGTAAATCACACTGCCTAAGTGTAGAAAGGACTCACTTTTATATCTGAAATATAAAGTTTGTAGCTACTATCTTCCTGTAAAGCATAATCTGAATAAAGTTGTGAGCCTTTACACTTAGTTTTTCTTTACTAGTAGGGAATTCTCTTAAAAAATTTTCTGCAAGGGAAAATACTTTATCTGAAGGAAATTCTTTTGAAAATTATTCTGTAAGTCCTTACTATTAAGGAGGTTCTTCTAACCGACATAAAACATGTGAGCTAACATGGAGTCCAACATTTTATTCCCCTATTAGAAAAAACTCACGATGGGGAGAGATGTCATACTCTTGCTAAGGAGTATAACTTGAGGTAAGTGATAACGTCTGTATCTGTCACCTATATTAGAATAGGAATAATCTCATAATCTGTACCTACGTTGGCTACATAGTTCTGTGGAAGATAGGGAATGCTAATCCCACACTTTCTGCTCGGTGCTAAATACTACTCCCTTTAAATCTATATGCTCATTCTATTGGAAATCCATTTTAAAATCTAGTATAATGGTTCATTACGAAACCAATTATGCTTTTATCTGAGTTATTATATAAATAAAGCTAATCTAAATTCTGTAATGAATCTGTAAAGTAGATTCTAAATCTTCTCTGAGAATCAAAAAGATCAAAACTTTACTGAAAATCTATAATTAATCTGATCATAAGATGCTTAAAGCATCATCTTTCTTGAAATATCAACATATAAACTTGGGCTTAATAATATATGCATAAAGTTCATGTAAAGACATCATAAAGTTCATGCTTGATAATGAAAATAATGATAAATCATCTCAAAATTTGGAAATTACTGCAATAGGCATGAAAATATGAAAATTAACATGCAATTCATCTTCAAAATCTCTCAAAACTCGTAATCTTGCAAATAGTAATAATGGGTATGAACCCTAATTCAAATCTCATGGATATTCATTCAAAATCATTTGAATTTGTAATTGAAACTTGGTTTTGGGCACAAGGATAGAAGAAGATCCTTGTTCATAAACCTCATATACCTTAATTGATGATTAAATTGAGAAACTTGAACTTTTGATTCCTATTTGAGTTCTTGAAAATGAATTCTTGATTATCTTGATTTGGGAATCCTCAATTTAGAGCTTTCTTGGATAAAAAATGGAGGAATTTGATTTCTTGGAGAAGAAGCTTTGGAGCTCTAGGATTTTCTTTTGTGAGAGAATGGATGAAAATAAGCACAAAGTGCTTTGAATTAACTTAATCTTATGTTTTGGATGGATTGGGGGCTTAGGATCTGACTAAAGAGCCTTTTTTAATTTTTGATCGGAACTGAAAAATTCTGAATTTGCATGCCACTGCGACGCACCACTATCGCGGTGGCTCACTGGATTCGTGACAATTGGGAACTGGCAAATTACCGCAATGAAGAGCTACCGCAGTACTCTATAGAAATGCCATTTAAGCCTCCATAGTGACGTGGTACCATCGCGTTGGACAAGTGGAATTGGACAATTGGGAAATTGGACCTCTCTGCGATACGAGCTTATCGCAGAGGTCCACTGAAATTTGATAAATGGGAATTTAACCTTCACCGTGATGTCGTGATTGCTCAGGTGACACATCGCATTACTAAAAATGTCATAACTCCTCAACCGAGTATCGGATTTGAGCGAAATTGGTATTGATGGAAAGATTATTCAATTATCTACATAATGGAAAGTCAAAATCTGGAAAACTTCACATGTAACAAAAGTTATTCATTTTTGAATCTAACCCTTGACATTCTAGTAGCGAAATTAAGCTAGGAAAAGTACGGGGTATTACACTACCCTACTCACTTTATTAAAGCACATGTCTAGCACATTAGCTTCCTCATCCTCTTCAAAATGATTCTCAACCAAATCAATAGCATAAGATTTAGTTGGACTAAGTATTGACGCTAAGACCCCTAATTCATTCTTCTTTGCAATCAAACAGGCACAAGAACACTATCTGTTGTATTAATTTTCCAAAAAGTTTGCACCTGAAAGTGCCAAATTTTGTTGTCTCAGATTCCTTTGAGGTAGTTGTTGCCTCGGATAATTCGTCAATTCTTGTTTAGACGCATTGTATTTTAATCTTAAATTGGGCCGAAGCCCATTATATATAAATTAAAATAATCGTAACAGTGCTTGGGTCAGGCCCAAAAGTGACCTGAACCAGAAACACAAAATCATAAAAAAGAATACAAAAAATTTTTGACCATTATATCATTTTAGAAAGTGTAGTGTTCCTCGTCTTGTTGCATTTTTAATTTCTCTATTGTCGATGAGATTTTGAGTTCCACACCTCTGCAATAATGCTAGCTCTGGTAATCATCCTCTTTCTCTTTATTTCTTTCACCTTACTAAGTATCAAATCTCACCTTACCTTCTTTTTTTAAACTCGATGGATTGAGCTTATTATAAGCTAATATCACCATCATAGTTAGAAAAGAGTTTCCAGTAAGCTTCAATTTGATTACATTGGTAGTGCGCCGGGTAATTTCTAATCAATTGTAGGGATTGTACAGATTTGATGTTGCTAATGCTTGAATACACCCACCCTCACATCTAAAATCTCAGTGAATGCAGGTTTCGTACTCAATGGAAATCACTTCCAAAACCAGGTACCATCATCTCCTTAAAACCCTCTCGATTTGACTAGTTGTTACCTTATTACAATTTTTTCATTTTGGATCTTTGATGTTAATGTTGCTGAAAATAGAGCTGCTCCAACTAAATTCCTCTACCAGGTTCAATTTATTGTCTAATATCTTCAATTACCTAACTACTTGTGATTTATTGTCCAAATCTGGCTTCCTGCCTGATATTACTTGTTATGCACCTTTTGTGAGAGTTGATGGTTCTGTTGATCTAGTCATCTTGTGTGATTCTTCTAATATTAGGAGTCCCAACTTTGTCAAGCTTAAGGATATCTTGTCCTTCCACTGTCACTTATTCCAAATTATTAGACAGAAAATCACCTGCAAAACCAAAAACGAAGTTAGTAAAAAATATCAGCTAGAGTGTTACCTTCCCAAAGGGAATGTACCACTCTATTTTATGCTTTCCATTATAGATTTAAGGGATTTTACCACCATTGTCACACTCCATGGGACCTCCCAATGTTGATTCAGAATCTACACCATTGCCCAAGAATCACTTTCTACAACAATCTGTTGAATAAATTTATCTTTACAGAAATGTAGGCATTCCCTCATAACTATAGCTTCTGCTCCTAAATTAGTAGTATCTTTTATTCTGGATCCTTTAGCTACCACTAAGTCTCCATGTTGATCTTTAATGCAAAAATCAATAGAACTAGGACCCGGATTACCCTTGGAAGGATTTCCATCCTGTCATGCACAATCCTAGAAAGTACACTCTAAAGCACACTTCTAATAAGAACTTTTTTTCCTCCATAGGATAATTATCCGCCCTTCTAAACTTGAAGCTTACTTCTTATCGTGTCTATCAAATCAACATAATTCTCTTTTTTCTTCTTGGAATGAGTTAAAGGACATCCAAGATATTTCAATGGAAAAGTGCCTCTATTCATCCCTGAAATCTGTTCAACCTGATTCAGCACATTAGAGGGAGTGGTTTAATGCATAAAAATAAAGCTTTTTTCCCTGTCACCTTTTGGCCAGACTCAATCTCATATTCCTGCAAAATCTTTATTATCTTTTCCAAAGAATAAACATTAGAAGAGGAGAAAATAATGGTATCATTTGCACAAGCAAGGTGGTTAAGATTAGCACTCCACTTAGGCATACCATATCTCACATAAGAGAAGTTATTAAATAATTGATTAAGGGCTCTTGTCATCACTTCAGCGGAAAGAATATAACGCATGAGATAAAGGGTCACCTTGTTTCACTCCCCTTGTAGAATGCAAGAACCCAATAGATTGACCATTCAACATAATAGAGTAGTAATTATTAGAAATCAACCTCCAGATCACATCTACCACTTTATTTGAAAAGCCAAATTTCCCCATCACTTTCATCAAGAAGAAACAAGAAACCCTATCATAAGCTTAAGCCATGTCCAGTTTTAATACCATATTAGAAGGTTTTCCTCTTTTTCCAATATCAGAAATCAGTTCTTGAGTGAGCAAAACATTTTCCACAATACTCCTTCCTTTAACAAAACCTGATTGATTAGGGGATATCACTCTAGGCAAGAGAATTTTCATCCTGTCATGCACAATCCTAGAAAGGATTTTATTTACAAAGTTACTCAGACCAATTGATCTCAAATCTGAAAAGGATTGTACATTATCCTTCTTAGGAATAAGAACCAAATTAGTATAAGTAATAGATTTAGGGAAAGTATTACCTGAAAAGAAGTTCCAAACCATTATTCTAACATCTTCACCAATAATGTCCCATGTCACCTGGTAAAATCTATCAGTTAATCCATCAGGGCCACTACTGCTATCCCCATTCAATTTAAAACAATCTGCTTAAATCTCTTCCTCATCTGGGATAGCCTCAAGAGCCCTATTCTCATCTTAAGAAATTACTTCTGGAATATTATTCAGCGGAGGAAAATCTATGGCATCTTTTTCCAGTGTAAACTATGATTGATAAAAAAAATAGCTTTACTTGCAATCTGGCTTTCATCTACTAACCAACAACCAACATTATTAAGGATCTTAGAAATCTTTAATTTGTTCCTCCTTCCTTTGAAAATACTATGAAAGAATTTAGTGTTTCTATACCCATTCTCAAACCAATTATACCCAGCCTTTTGTTGCCAGTAGCTTTCCTCTAGTTTAAGATACCAGATATATTCAGCCTTAGCTTTTTGCATAACAAGTCTATTTAGTTGAGAGGGTATTTCTTCAAACAACTTTTCCTTCATCTTAGCTATTTCCTCCCTGATTTTCAACTGTTGAAAGATATCCCTAAAAGTGCTTCTGCTCCACTCAGAAAGAGATCTTTTCACCTTCTTAATATTTTTCTTAAAATCATGAAATGGATTATCAGAATAATCTGTATCCCACTTCCTTCGGACAACTTCTATAAACTCAGGAGATCAAACCAAAAGTTAAGAAACCTAAAAAGATTCTAGAACTTGATTTTAGTGTTAGCACATCTTATAAAAAGAGATGCATGATCAGAAGCATCTCTAGCCAAATGCTCCACTTCCACAGAATTATAACTATCTTAAAACTCAACATTATAAAACATTCTGTCCAACTTCTCAAAAAATGTAATCTTTCCCTGGTCTCCCATTCTACCAGGTAAAAGGACTCCTCTTGTGCTAAACTTGAATAAGATCACAAAATTCTACAGAGTCTTTAAAATTCTTGGTATCTGCAGAAGGTACCAACAATCCTCTAATCTTACCTGGAGCATAAAGGATCGAATTAAAATCTCTTCCTAATAGCAAAGGTTCTAAATTTACACTGGCTATAGAGAAGATGCTATCCCACACGTCTAATCTTTGATCTCTGTCACATTTTACATAGATTAGGGTCACTAGGAAAGAGAAACTAAGAGACTGATCATGTAAATGCAGAGAGAGCAATTGTTTTGTGTCCTCCTTTATTGTTACATTGAATCCATGATTCATAAAACACCAAATTTTACCATTACAATTATGAAACATGAGAGGCATCTACAATCTACCTCTATATTTATTGATATGTCTATAATGTTGAAATGGTTCCAAAAAGGCTATAAAAGTAAACTTATTAAACCTATTCAACATTTTAACTCTCTGAAAAGCTTTTTGAGATTTGACCGACCTAATATTTCATACTAATGCTTTCATCATTGCTTAGAATACTGACATCCACACGCTCTCTTAGGCTGAGATCTGCTAGGCAGATTTCTTATATTGCTTCATAGATTTAATGGCTCTTGGTGATAAATTTTCTTCCCTGATTACTTGCCTTCTTGATTTGGTTTGAATGCAGCTTCCTCCACCCATTCTAACAATCCACCAACTTATTCCATTAGATCCAACTGATGAGTAAGTATATCATGTAATACTTTATTGGGAGATTGAGATCCACCACTCCATACTTGTTCAACTATTGCAATCAAAATATCAATAATGGCCAGCTTATTATTATCCTGATCATGAACATAATTCTCTTTTTCTTGTGTTGTTTTCTCATTCTGAGTAGTATTGGATTATGTTGATGAGATAACCATATCATTCTTTTTGTTATTCTCAAGTTGTTGTTTCTTGTCATGGCTCAATTCTTCCCCCTCATATGTTGTCTTGTTGTCTTTTATATTAGGTATATTACTCTTTTTTACTGCATTCTCTTTCTGATCCTAATCTAATTCCTTAACTTTTTGTTGTGCAGATTCCTCATTGCTATTAGTTGGTACCTTGTCATCATATTCCTAGCAGTGGAAAGTTTTGGCAACCCACTCTCTGGTTGATATATCTCCTTCCCCTTTCCCCGATTCTCTATGGGCTTGAAATGTATTCGCTATAATATTATTAGTTACTTGATTGCTTTTCTCAAAATCTGTTAGAGCGTGAAACTTATTATCATTGAAGGTTTTATAAGGTGTGCTTGCTTTCTCATCCCAGTATGCTTTGTTTGGGAATCTTCTTTTTGTAGGATTCCATTTTCGTTCTTGGCCATACCTTTCTTCTCCATGTACCCTAAGCAAGTTAGATTTATCCCCCTTGTTATTTTCATTACTGTGTGAAGATCTATCTTTCTTGTCATTATCTGCATGCACTTGACTTAATTTTGGATGCAAAATTCGACACTATTGCTCATTGTGACCCTAAAACATACACCTTTTACAATACTTGGGAAAGAAATCATATTGAATTTTCACTTCCCCCCTCCCATTGCCTCTTTCGTTATTGAATTCACAATCTCCATCTCAACATATTTAGGAAGATCTGTCATTATATCCACCCGCACCTTAACCCTAGTACAACTAGGTATTATCTTGTTCACAGTAGCCATGTATAAATGAATTGGTTTGCCAACTGCAGGTGCTAGAGAAAAAAGTGATTCTTTTACAAAGTATGTTGTCTTAAGATCAGGGAAAGAGATCCAGGCCATTGCCTGTGTTTTTTCTGCCTTAGCATTAAATTTAGCATCATATATTAAAAGTTTCATCTGATAAGAATACCCATCCTTTGCATTATATAATATACTATTTTGACATTACATTAACAAATTCTTCAACCCTATCAAATCTTATACGGATGTGGTGATTTCTCAATAGTTCAATGTTACATCCACCTTTCACATTGAGATGTCTAGGGAGTTGCAGTCTGAGATCTATTAAATCTGGCCATCCATAAGAAAACTTCCCAATGGTTTCATATTGTAAACCTTTAATCACATTCATTCTATCAACTTCCTCCTCAGTCCACCTAACCTAGGGATGCCATTAATAAACTGAGGCTTCTTTACATGAATTGGCCCTGTCTCATAATTCAAATTGATAGTTCCATCAATAGCCCGTTTGGGTTTTAAAAGGTTTGCAAAGTTCAGGGGTGGCAAACGGGGATGCGAATCTTGTGGCTCCTTAGATTGTGTAGGAAGTGATGGGAAATTATCACTATTATTATCAAGAGAGGTCTGGCCAACCATAGTAATTGGCTGACCAGTGGCCGTATTGGCCATTCCGATGAAAATGCTGTTCAAATTGATGGCAAAGCTAGGTTTTTAGAAAGAGAGATAGAATGCGCAAAACACACCAATGAAAATTAGTTCCATTGAAAACTCATTGTCTAGACGCATTGGATGTCATTGTACCACACATTTAATGCTGCTGATTACTACCAATCAGAATAGCCGCTAGAGTTCAAATATTTTTCACTACTTTCTGGCACAAAAATTGGTGCATCATGGTTGAGATTATTGTCCGAAATTGGTGAGCAATTCTCACCAAAGTTAAATATATTTTGTCCGACAAACATAAAAAAAATATTTTTTAATAAATAATACTTTCCTCCGCATCAAACACGCCCTTAGATCTGTCAACCAAGTAATCATGAACCTTTAAAAAAACAATTTGTGGTCAAATTCTTCTCTAGAAAATACCTCAGTACTAACTCTTAAAATTGCTGACATATTTATTGATGTATACAGGATTTGTATATGCAACCGATAAAGTCTTAGTTTTTGGACCTCAAAACTTTTGATGGTAAATTTTGTGATTCTCTTTTCTTTTCAATGAAATTGAAGATTGTGAAAAAAGTTGTAAAATTTATAAAGAAAAAATGAATTACCTACTTTTTAATGAAAATAATTAGAATTTTAAATTTAACTACTCAAATCTTTATAAGAATAAATAATATTTTTACAATAATATCCAAGAAAATATATTTAAAATACATGCCTGATATCTTATTAATTTGAATTAATTCTTATAATTATAAATAATAATATTATTATATGAGTATAATACTACACCAAAAATCAACAATTATGGAAAAACTAAAAAAGATGTAGGTGTATCTACTTAATATCTTAGCTTGAAATTTTCTTTAGAAATTAAATTTTATGGGCCCTTTTAAAATTATAAAACATGCCAGTCATAATCAAGACAAAGTCTTGTCTGATATAGACATACATAATTACTTGAATTACAATTTTGGGGCGGGGAGTGACATTGAATTTTATTAGTCATTTTTTTAGTACCCAATGTGAGATTTTAGAAAGTTTGTTGCTAGTTTTCAACCTTTATTCAAAATGGTGTCAACAAACACAATCAATATAATGTTTTAAATTTATTTTGACAATTTGAAATCAAAATCATTCAAATTACTGAAAACACGCATGTGGAATTCAGACAACAAAAATAAAAAAATCATAACTATTTGATACAATTTTTTGAAAACTCGAGAAGGATTCAGTCATATGTTGATGTTTATTTATGTCGCTACTCTATATGATAAGGATGTTTTGTGTGGTGTTTTTCTTAGTTATTTGTTAGATTGTAATCTTGAAATAAGAATATGAATAGCTATGATTGATAATTGTGGCACTAACAACACTAAGATGAAACCTTGTTAGATGAGAAACTTTGCAAATAAGATTTGTTATCAATGGGACAAATGTTCCATGTACGTTATGCTACATATTTTGAATTTAACTATGCAAGAAGGGTTGAAGGTGAAAGAAGATAATATTAGTAACATACGTAGCAATGTCATTTACTGAAAAGAGTTATCTGAAATAATTGAAAAGTTTGAAGAATATGCACGGTCCCTACATATTGCATATACCGAAAGTTAGAGTGTGATTGTCTTGCTTGTTGTACCTCAACATATATAATGTTGAGAACAACGATAGAATACATAGAAGCATTTCAGATGTTGAGTTTAACTAATGCCAATTATTGTGTTTCCAATTGAAGGGTGGAGTGAAATAAAAATGTTTGTGATAATCTGAAGCTCTTCAATCATATCACTTGACAATTTTTAGAAGTTCAATATCCTACTTATAGTCAAATACTTTTTAAAAGTTTGTGAGTTTAAGCTCGAATTAGAAATGTGAAAAAAAATTCTAATCCTTTAATTAGCAATATGGTAGAGGAAATGTATTAAAATTTAAGAAATATTGAGGTGATATGCATATATTGATGGAAGAATTTGCTATCTTCGATCTGAAATATAATTGCAGTTAGTGAAATTATATCTTCCAGTAATTTATGATGAGAATGCTTTACCTAAAATCCATGAAGTTTGAATTCAGTTTTATGATGTCTTTCAAGAGTACAAGAGTAAAATATTTGGACCATGTGAGTTAGTTGAAACATTTGATTCAGATGAAACCATTGAAACCACGTGAGTTTGTTTCTTTCAGTAATACTAATCCGATGACGAAATTCAAGTTGGATAGATACTTAGAAAAAAATTTGCTTCCTCAAACTCCATTTTTGATAATGTAAGTTTGTGTAAATGAACCAACTGAACTTTTCTATCAAAAGATGACTCATGACATCTTAGCCATTTCAGCGTCTACTGCTTCAACAAATTATACATCTGATGTAAATTATCAAACAGATATATACATCTATTAGAACTGTCGTATAACCTTTGGCATCAGATATTTTATCTGTTGCAACATATGTCCGTCTATTTCAGCAAATCAAATAGGTCTTAGTACTATTTTAATTTGTACCAACAGATGAGTTATATGTTGCAACAGATGGATCATTTGTTCAAAATTATCATACAACTCTGTTTTACCTGTTCGAGTTTATCACAATAGGTGATCCATCTGATGCAATAGATAGATAATCTATTGTATATCTGTGATTAGCATTGACAATTCTGACTTTTCAGGTGGATGTCACAGTAGAAGCTATTGTTGAACAACATAATATCACAGTTGATAATCCATCAATTTCTTCCATGGAAGAAGAAAAAATGGAGCCTATTAGTTTAGGAGAACGGAAGAATTACCCATTTGAAGGGTTTAACATCTCAGATGAGACTCCAAAAAACTAATAAAGTTGATCAACAACTATTCAGAATAAATTATCGATGGGCTATTAAAGCATCACGCCGACAGGTACATAAATTATTTTTAAGGATATTAATTTGTATAATTTTTATTTTAAAAACATGACATTAATACATATAAATCATATAGAAAACAAAATGACGAACATTACAAAGTGAACGAATCGAGTCTTGGTTTTAATATGTTTGACTTTGTTGTTGCACATCTCATAACGAAGGATTGATTTTATTTGTTTTCACATCCCCAAACTTATTATAATGATGAGGTTTAAATGTCATACATATTACTATTAATTAATACTTTATTTAATTTCATCTGTGTATCAATTTTATTGTCACGTAATCTGAAATGTTTGATAATATGTGTAGCATATCGATGTCATTTCTTACTACCTCCGAAAGAAGTCCAAGTTGTAAATACAAGAAAAATACAGATATACGACAGGTAATTATTTGTACAAAGTTTACATCAATAATACCTACGATAAATTTTGTCAACAACAACCGAAAGTTTCCCGAAATGAGGAATGCTTAATCAACATCATCAAAGATCTTAGAATTTCAACTGGCTTACCTTGGCATTTGGTCGACAAAGTGTATATCCCAATCAATTGTGGTGATGAATTTCATTGGGTGTTGGCTGTCATCATTCTAAAAGAGAGGCGCATCCGAGTTTATGACTCGATGCTGTGAAGGAGACATTTTGGGCCGTCGTTTGAGATACAAAAGCTTGCCAAAATACTACCTACTTACCATTATATGAGTGGTTTTTTGGATTAAAAGATTCATACTGATTGGTCGACGATTGAAGCATACCGGGATAAAATAGATAATCCATGTGATGTAGAATATGTTGATGGTATTGCTCAGCAATCCATTGGTAGCCTGTAAGTATTATCATTTAGTTTCATTTTATAAATTTCACAACACTTACATGAACAGCAAGATATAGATTATCTATTTTTTTTAAATGCAGGGATTGCGGTCTTTTTGTTGCTGCTTACATCGAGTATTTGAGAGATGGATTACAAGTACCAAATGATAAACTTGATGCCGGATTACTCCGCAAAAGATATGCTTCTCTTTTATGGAAATACGGAGAAACAGAAGCTCAAAAATCGTACGCAAGCGACATTAAAGATCTACGACTACCAAAGTCAAATTCCATAGCACCGGATGAAGAACAACCTGTCTGTATTAAGTATATATGTATAGCTTGAGTCTGTCAAAGTAATAACCTCTTCTTGGTAATTGTTGGCACCAAAGGTTAAATTGTTGATTTATTTGTAGAGTAGATCATTTGTACCTATAATGATTTTTTTACATTTTATTTATTTATTGAGTTATTTCATGCATTTTTGAAAGCTTTGATTTATTTTATGTTGTCTATGAATATAATTTAATCCTTACTTTTGAACTTATTAATTGAAATAGAATACTAGATTCAAATATCACAACAGATAATACATCTGTTACAACAGACGACATATTTGTTCGAAATTATCAAACAAATTTAGACATATGTTGCAACATGTAGGTCATCTGATGAAAATTATCAAAAAGGTCTTCCTATTTTTTTTATTTGTTCTAATAGATTACCTATCAGTTGCAACAGATAGATTATATGTTGTAACAGATTGTATATCTGTTGCCAGATAGACTGAGAAACATTTACATAATGCAACAGATGACCAACCTATTGCAACAGATAATCAATCTGTCACAATAGATATACTATCTATTACAACAGATAGACAATCTGTTGTATTATAAAAAATTCAACTTTCGTCAAACATAAAAAATTATTATGGTGTTTGTCTTTGTACATCTTCCTCTTTATACACAGGCTCCAAGCATTTAGTTAGTACCCCATAAGCCCAGAACTCTTTTCACAATAGTGTCACACAGACTGAACATTTCTATGTCGGTCAGCAAACATTCATGTATGTAAGTGCGTACTTGCCACACGTAGCACTAGTTTTATTTTTTTGAAGGTGCATGCCCTTTTTTCGACCTTCAAAATTCCATGCTTTCTTCATCAAGACTTTCGCTGGAAAATGATTCATCAGTTTACTTTGCCTCAACAAGATAGGGAGCAACTCCAACAGTGGCTACATGTGGGTAAAAAAAAGTATCGTCGTCGAAGACAGGTAAGTTGCAGTCATAAAATTTAATTTTTCCCTCCTTGAGAAACATCTCAACAGTGAGAAAATATTGGACTTCCACGTTCATGACTGCAAGAATTCTCTTTGCCTTATTTCATCTCTTGACGTGTGAATATGGCATTTTCCCTCTAACATAGTTAATCAAATCTTCATCCCATTCATACGTAGAAACTAACGTATCAAATTCCGGGCCACCAGGAGTGGACGCTAGCTTACGGAGCCTATTGTACCTCTTCTTAAAATTGTTGTATAAGTTGAGGTCCATTATCCTATTGGCAGCATCATAAGCATTCGGGTCTGCTAATTTCCTGCCCTTCATGAGGTAGAGAATTTCATCAACATACTATGATATAAGAAGATAATTTTTAAATAAGTTAGTAATTATAAAGAAGAAAAACATAGTGGAAATATGCAACGGATGGTCATTTGTTGTAGAGGGTTCACTAAATCTGTTCACAAATTACCCAGCTAACGCAACTTATGCAACAGATATTTAATCCGTTGCAACAAAACAACTTCCAGTTGCACCAAAATACCTAGTTGCTGCAACAGATGACACATCTGTTGTGTAGCCTCTTCTTCATGGAGTAGATTAGAAGGTTAGGTTAGGAAAAGTAAACTTACTTATCCACGTACCATTTACGCATAGTTGTCATACTCCTAAAGTCTTGGGTGTCAAACATATTCATGGTGTATTCTTTTGTAGGTTTCTTCTTCTTGGGATACTTGGCATTTTGCAGTTTCGACCTCTCTTCGTCGCCAAGTCCCACGTATATGTCCACCTTTTTCAGTGGCCCCTGAACTTCAACAACTTTTTGAGAGGAAGGAGTTGTAATTTTTTTTATTTTTAGACTAAAAAGTATTTAGATAATTTTTCTTTTCTTTCTCCTAACCACCATTATAGGAGTGTATGGCTCCCTCACCTTCTTGGATGATATGACACCCCTCTTGAATTTCAATTCCTCGACAACTTCAGCGATAGCCTGTAGTTCTTCAAGGAGTTTATCTTGTTTGTCCTTGCACACTTTGCATTTACAATAAGAACATAAGGGTGAAGAGGGGTGAGAGAACTACTGTAAGAGTGGGTGGGACCAGTGTAAGGATGAAAGGGACCTATGTAAGGGGTGATTTCAAATGTATTTATTTTTTCTTGAGCATCAACATGCTCATCATCATGACTTACAGCAGCATTAGGATGGTTTCCACCAATATAAACAACTCCACTAGCAACACCCCCAGAAAAAGCACCTGGATCTGTTGCAGTAAGTTGACCTTGCCTAACTGCTCTTCTTATGGCTGCTGCTCCAGCCAATTCCTTCTTTATTAACTCCACCGTTGGGTCTGCTATTGTATCAACAAGACTTAGAGTAATAAAAAAAGTCATCCCCAACTCCTGCTCAGTAGGCACGATCCAAGGATGCACAACCTATAAGAAATAAATAGATACATTTAAATCATATAATAATAATTTGTAGTTAGCTGGGTTACATGTTAACATAGTCAACTTATGCAATAGATGATCTATCTATCGCAACAACTGATTTGTATGTCGCAACAGATTAATAATATATTGCTTTAGATTACCCATCTGTTGCATAATTTGAAGTAGATGGGTAATCTGTTGAGTCGGGTTTAAAGAACCAGAGCAATAGATGGTTAATTTGTTGCAAAATATGAATCGTCTGTCACAATAGATTACCTATTTGTTGCACCAGTTGCAGTAGACGGGTAATTTGTTGTAATAGATGACCCATCTATCGCAACAAATGGCACATCTCTGTTTTAATATCTTTCTTTGAGTCAAATTATTTTACTTAAAAGAAGACTTATTGCATCATTCTGAGGGTTAAAGAGATCAGCCTCCTTAATTCTTATGTTGCTCTTTGCAGCCAACCACCTAAGGATCCTTGGATGAGAAACCTCATTCGGGTAATCCTTAACCTGTTTTTGGAGGGGAGGAATGGCTTCAAATGCCCAAGCCTAAAATATGTAAATAGGAAGCAACCAAAAAAAGTCATAATAATTATTCAATATAAAATAATGGATGAATAAGCAAATAGTGATTAAATTTACCATGAAAGACCAAGGAAAGCCGTATAATGTGATCATCTTTGGGGATAGCTTTTTCAATAAATATTTGACAGTCAAGTTGTAGATGTCATAAACCCAGGGATAATCATTGAATTTCGTAAAATCCTCAGCAAGCACCAAAAAATCATCTTCTATGACTTTCTTGACGTCTCTTGCTAATATAACGGAATGGGAAAATCAAACTAAGAACAATTTCTCCCTATGCTACCTTGTTATAGTTTTATCCTTGAGATCTTCTATCAAATCTACCGCTTTGTAGCTATGTTTAGCAATGTCCAATAACCCATTTATTTTTCCTTGTGTTTGTTGGTTTTGGTGGGTGGTTGCTTGGACAATGTCTTCCTCCTATTTAATGATAATGGTGGTTTAGCTGTCCTGCTTGCCTTAGACCTTTTGCAAGGTGTTTCTTTGGTAAGAAATTCTTCTAGATGATCGCATATCAAGCCTGTCACTATGGCAAACTCTTTCAAGTCAAAACAAACAGGCACGCCACAGTAGTTGATCTAGATTTTATTTATATTTTTGCCCCCTTCCTTTGAATCTTTATCACCCCTCACATACTTAATCCTGCTCTTGAGAAGACTATATACCATGCTTATTTGGAAATGGGGCAGTGTGATCCTCAGGCAGCTCAAGAAAGCATCCAAAGTAGCTCTTCTTAAAAAGTTCATCTATGTTTTCATTCTTCGTAATATTCCTAAATTTGTCAAAAGGTTTCCCCAACTGACATTTAAGTACAAGATTACCACTTAGTTCTGCAGGGTTATCTATCGGCATCGCAACTTAAAACTTGTTAATACTAATAGTTTTGACCACCTCATACTGGGATTTCGATCTTAATTCAAGCCCCATTAGTGATGCATTATCATCATGTTGATCATCGTCCTCTTTCTCACTTTCTACTTCTTCTTTTTCTTGTTTATCATCATGTTGATCAATATCCTCTTTCTCACTTTCTACTTCTTCCTCTTCTTGTTCATCTTCTTCTTCCTCCTTACTTTTATTTTCCTCACTAGCCTCTATATACCCTTCTCCACCTCACTTTTCATAACTTTTCTCAACTTCATTTTTCCCTGACTGAGATTGTTTAGGAAGTTCCTCCGAATCCATTTGTACTTTAACCTTTTTTGTTGGGTGGTCAGAAGTTGATCCACTTTCTGTTTCTGTTATTTTGGGTGACATCCTTTAACTACAAATAACAAAAAAAACAAAAAATAGATTACATTTGATGTCTGCATAAATTTTAAATAAAAGGTAAGACAAATTTCAATAAATTATTATACGCCAGATTACAAAAAAAAATACTTCAACGGATAACCCATCAGTTGTAATAGATAGGGAATATATTTGAAGACCTATTTAACATCTCCCAATAGATGTTCCACTTGTTGCAATAGATGCACCACCAAGACCACCACCACCACCAAGACCACCAACAATGCCACCAAAACCACTAATTCCACCCACCAAGAGCACCAACACCACCACCAAGACCACTAACACCACCACCAACACCACCAACACCACCACCAATGCCACCAATACCCATATCAAGACCACCAAGACCTCCAACACCACTACCAGTGCCACTAATACCAACACCAAGACCACCAATACCGACACCACCAACATTAGCCACCAATAATACCACAAATATCATCCAATAATACCATGATAGTCTATGAAACACTGCAATAAAAACTAGGGCTTTCTCGGGTTCTTTCTACATTTTTAGCATCAAAAATCAAAATTCTTAACCCATTCTCAAAGGTAATATAACTAAAAGTCTTATTTTTCACCATTAACTAAAAATTCCAAATTTTTAGAATAAAGACTCGAACTCTGTTACATGCAAAGATAGAGAAAATTATGAATACAAACGAGAATAAAGTCGAAAATAACAACTATGTCATCGAAAATAGGAAGAAAATCGATCTGTTTTGAAGGGTTGAGAAATATGTTGAGTAGTTGTTTTCTGTATTGTAGAGAGAGAAAGAAAAGAGCGAGAACTAGAGATTTAAAATGATGAAATATTTTTTCCGCAAATGGATGATTTATATTGGGTTGATTTTTATTTTTAGAAAAGAATGACAAGTTTTGAAATTATTAATTTGGTCCGAATTGATCTTAATTATTTTCTTAAATCAATTGCAAAGAAATCTGTTGCAACAGATGACTGAGCTTTGGAAAATTTTCAAATAGATATTGAGATTTGTTGCAACAAATTACCTATCTAATTTAATTATCAAATAGATATTTTCATCTGTTGCGATAGGTGACTGAGCTGTTGAAAATTTTCAAACAGATATTGATATTTGTTGTAACAGATGACATATCTGTTTGAAAATCTTTTTTCTTTATTAATTTTAAAGCAATCTGTAGTCCGAAAGAATAAGATAAAATACTACTAAGGCGGTAAAAAATATTTCTTGGATAACTCCATTTTGCAAAATAGACACTTTGAAAACTTTTTTAGATTTTTTGACACAAGTCTTGAAAAATTAAGTATTTAGACACTAGGTTAACATCATCACTTTTAATATTCAACCCTAGCACACAAGTTTTAAACATTACACTTTAGTCCCTCTCCTCATCCATTTTATATTTAATATTTTTCATCATTTTTTATATTTCCACTATTTTTCATATTTTTCTATTTTAATTTTAAAAATTGTCCAAGAAGCCACCAATAGGAGCTCTCATTTTTCACCAATATTTTTCGATTCCGGCGACTTTCAGCATTTTACTAGCTTGAAAAGCTTTCCACATCCAATCGATACCCCGTTATTAGATATATTAAAGTAGTTTATAAGTCGTACACATGCATTTCGTCATCCCAGTGCTAG
Source organism: Capsicum baccatum var. pendulum (assembly GCA_030864225.1). Classification (NCBI taxonomy): domain Eukaryota; kingdom Viridiplantae; phylum Streptophyta; class Magnoliopsida; order Solanales; family Solanaceae; genus Capsicum; species Capsicum baccatum. The sequence goes on from CM061552.1 coordinate 83,602,910, forward strand.
GAGGGCATCGATTATATACAAAATCCATTCATTCTCATTTTTGTATGGAGGTTTTAATACCAGTGGTCGACCAACCAATTATTTACGGTGAAATGCATTTGTAAGCCATGGCAGTGTATGTATTATGTATTTTTGTAAGTCATGGAAGTGTATGCATTTTAACAACCCTGCAGTGGTCTGATTAATGTTAGTCCTATCAATTTTACTCTGTGTCTATTATCGACCTTTTAAGTTATTGCATATATTGTGTGTCAAGTCTATTGGGATTATTCTTTATATACCACATGATTTATTATCGATTTTATTTCAAGTCTATTAAAAATTCTAATTATTCAAACAAATAGATGAACAGTCAAGCATTTATGACACATCAAAAAAATGATTGGATATCCACTCATACCCTGCGTCGATTGGGTATACGCTATCTCCTCGAATTGCACCAACGTACGAGTCTACCTACAACCGATCGGGAAGACCAAAGGCTTCTATTTTGGTCTATATAAACAACTATCTACTATACACAATATTCATCTTCTTCAATATGACCAGATATCGAGATTCCACTCAGACCACGAAGGAGGGTTCATTTTTAGAGTAGCCATGACATTTTCCTTCTCCGAAATGACCTAGACCATCTCTTCTACGGTCTGGGTTAGGATAGGGAGCACCTCCACCATGAACTCTGGCGTATTGTCCAATTTTTATGGGCAATTGTGGAGACGCTGAACATGCAACCCGAGGAATTCACCCCCCCCCCATCCCCTTAGTTTAGGTTTTAATTTCTATTATAGTTGTAGTTGTAAGTTCATTGCAAAGAAGCTTTCATGGCTAGGGAATTTATTAGATGAAAGCTTCTTTCTTTTACCCTTTTTGCTCGTATTTTGCTATAAATATGGTGTTAAACCATTGCTAGAATGAACTTATGGAATGAAGTATTTTCTGTATGAAATTTTATTGCAATGCCCTTTCTGTTTGTCTTTACATTAATTATACAATTTTGTTCTTGGTTGAAATTTTACAATTTTCCCTGTTAGAAGATGAATGAAACAGTTGTCAAACGTCAAAAATTAATAGTCTATCATATATATATATACGGATTCATATATGCTAATGGATAATGAATCTGGTCTATCAATGATTATGTGGATTTCTATAAAATTAATTACAAGATATGATTGACTGAGATCAATAACTACGCGTGACTGTCAACATAATCGGTGGATTCTATTATGTGGGTTTTCGAAATATAAATAATTAAATAAATGAAATTTTGTCGATTGTAAATCATAGACTGCAAGTTTTGTCACTAATATACCATACTGTTGGACCTCTTACATAGACCTTAAATATAATCGATGCCTTCTCATGCATTGGGTAGATACTAAAGCGTATAGATCCACACTCAGTCAATGCTAAGGTATATACGAGTTGGTGCAACGGTAAAAAAAAATATTGGCACATAGCAAAGGTATAAATAATTAAATAAGTGAAATTGATTTGAGGGTCATATATTATATCCATTGTAAATCATAGACTTAAAGCCTTGTCAATAATATACCGCATTGGTTTATTGCTTTTAGTAGCATATTTGGAAAAAAAAAATTAATAAAATAATAAATAATTTGATTTGATGCAATTAAAGGAGCTTGAACAAGTCATGTGATCGTATAAGAAGTCCACGTAAATTGGAGAAGTTGATCAAAGATATGTGCAGATGGGTAGTGGATGAACAAATAAATTCCTCACAACATACTTGTGCTTTGGTAAACATTGCCCTAAGAATGTTGGTTTTTCAACCACAAGTCATCACCTCACACATCTTTGATCATCACTTTCAATTTACGTGGACTCTCATACGATCTCATGACTTGTTTAGGCTTATTTATTGCATAAAATACAATTATATATTATGTTATTAATTAAATAATCTTTTTCAAAATATGTGCTAATTATGGTCCATGAATATGTATCCTTGTCTTGTGCATTTATTAATGAAGTAGTCCGTAGTTTATGCTAGACTATGCTTAGTTATTTACTCGACCTGATATAGTCTAGAATAGACTAGGAACTACTTCCACAATTAAATAACTAGACGGTGATATTTATTTATAGACCATGACTAGCACATATTTTAAAAAAATATATTTAATTAATAAAATAATAAAAAATAAGATTTTATGAAATTAAATGAGCCTAAACAAGTCATGTGGTCGTATGAGAGTCCACATAAATTGAAAGTGGTGATCAAAGATGTGTGAGGTGATGACTTGTGGTTCAACAAATGATGAGTTATGATTGAACAAATGAATTTCCCACAACATACTTGTGATTTCGGTAAACATTACCCTGAGGATGTTGGTTGTACAAGCACTACCCATCCTCACACATCTTTGATCACCTTCTACAAATTACGTGGAATCTCGTTTAAGCTCATTTGATTGCACAAAATTCAATTATTTACTATTTTATTAATCAATTATTCCTTTTTTCCTAATATGCTACTAAGGGTAATAAACCAATATGGTATATTATTGACAAGGATTTTCGTCTATGATTTACACTGGACATAATCAATGCAACATATAGCAGTAAACTTGTTTGTCATTATTGTAAATATATGATTTATTCAATCGATCATGCATTCAGTCTGTAAATTATAGAGAACAACTTCTATAATATTTGCCATTGACCTCTATAAATTAGGACAACAGCTGAACTGGTAACGCAATGCAATCAACTATTTAATCTAACAAGACAATGGAATAACTAAACATAATTTCATCAGTAAATGTCATCACTGACATGACAAATATATGTAATTCAATTATCCATAAAAAATCATTAAAAACAAAAAATCATTAAAAACAAAAAATCATTAAGAAAATTGTTTAACAATCCAAACCACCGAACTATATGTTATCATTATTGAGTTTCTTAACAATGCCTATCACATCCGCTTCATTTTTTTCATATTTTTCTCTTCTTCTTCGGCTTCTTTCTTCTCATTTTCTTTATTCTCTTCTTCTTTGTAATACCCCGCAAAGTTCTCTCCTAGTCTGAGCCTTAGAGCATTTTCGAAAAAATAAAAATCTGAGTCAAAAGTTTCAGAAATATCTTTCCAAGTATGAAACACTTTGAATCATGTTGTATTTCTCTAATTCCAACTTTTTGTCATGTATAGAATTGAATAATCTTTCCTTCGATACCAATTTCATCAAAATCCGACAACGGACGAGAGAGTTATGGCCGTTTTACTAAACAGTATCGGAATCGCCCAGGTTTGACGATCGACCTAGCGGACCGCCAAGTCCTTGGTGGACCGTCAAGTGTCCCATCAAACAAAGACATAACATCCCATTTCTGACCCCCGAGTGACGGCCAAAGTGGTAGACCATCAAAAAGTTGACGGACAGGGGTCCGTCAGATCGAAACAGAATGGCCCATTCCTGACCCTCGGGTGACGGACGATCTGGTGGACCGTCAGATTCCTGACGGACCATCACTTATACCATCACGTCGAGGCAGAATGTCCCAGTTTTGGCACTCAAGTGACGAATGACGTGGTGGACCATCAGTCCCTCTGACAGACCATCAAATCGACCGTCACAGACCCCGATTAGCAGTTTTCAACTCTTTTCTTTAAAGGCCATTTTGGTCTTTTCCACTCTTTCCCCAACCTCTATAAATACCCACTTAAGGGTTGAAGGCATCTTTTCTTTTCTCTTCTTTCACCCAAAAACTAGGGTTTCCAAAATAAAAAATTCTCTCTTCTTTCACCAAAAATTTAGAGAGAATCAAAAGTAAAAATCAAGAATTCTTCCAAAGGCTTTCAAGAAAGAGTTTTCCCAAGGTATGTAGATGCTGATTCTTGGGTCCCTTTTATCCAAGAAGCTCAAATACCTTTTTCTAAATCTCCAAGATTTATGTTTATGAATTCTTTTTTTTAATGATTCTTGTGAGTTAAAATTGATGTTCTTGCTATGATTGAGTTATGGTTCATGTTTTTCTACAAAATTATCAAGCCTTGGACTTAGTAGGTGGTATTTGTGTTGCAAATGGATTATGTACTTATTGTTGATGTTGAATGACCTCCAAGATGGGATACTTATGTGGTTTGTATGAATCTATGATAATATATGAGTGGAAACACGTAAATTTGGTTGATCATGATGAGTAGTTGGGTTATTATACTTATGCCTAAGTTGTTAATATGAGGTGTCGATAAAATGTCTAAGAGACTAGAAATTAAGCATTGTAGTTAAATCATGATCTAATGACTTTTAAGATACGATTATGTGTTACGATTGTTGATGTGTTCATGACTTCTGGGTGTAGAATTGGTTGATTTAGAAGAGTATGTCTCCCATAGGTTGATAAAAGCTTAGGAGAAGAATATGGGCCATTATAGTATGTTAAATAGGAAGCCCCAAATTGTGAGCTAGTCGATGCATGCCTAGTGTTTGATAAAATGACCAAGTGAATGAATTATTCCATGCTAGTAGGAAATCCCCAAATAAGTGTGAACCTATGCATGTATAGTGTTTTTTGAAGAACCTTAGTGAACGAGTAGAGATGTGATGGTTGTAAATTCCCCATTATGTGCCCTTTGATATATGCTGTTTTTAATATATGCCATGTGATTAGCAAGTAAGTTATGCCAAGCGGTGTGAAATCCAAATACATGTTAAGACCGATATAGGTATGAAATAGTTGAGGTAAAACCTTGTTGAATGGAGTACGATCTAATAGCATGTTTCCTCTATGTTATTATGTGATTAATATCCCGATATGCATTAATAATTGTGATGATGCATTAATGATGGTGACGATTAAGGTATGATTGTGATAATACATGAATGATTATAATGGTGAATGGATGATCGTGACGATGTGAGAATAATTATATTTTACTTTTATGTTATCGAGTCCTGGGGTATTTATACCCAACAATAGAGCTGTTGTCTAGAACCCATGTCAATTTTGCGATAATTCCAATCGAGCCACAATTCTCAGAACTCAGTGAACTATAGAACTATGTATCTTCAAACAAGTGCGGAGCTTAATCAGGCTCTGTAATCTCAGTTATCTCTGTAATCTCTGTAATCTCTGTATTGCTAGTAATCTAGCCTCCGTCCTATAATCAGCTCAGATCTAATAGTATTCAAGTGATTCAATTCTAATCTCAGAAGCAATTTGAATAATCTATTCAAGCTCTACATCGTTAGTCAAATGCTATGATTTGATACCTTTCCGCCAGATACGGAACTAAGTAATCTCAGCATAACTCAGTCAGATTTCTTAAGAAATATAATCAGTATCAGATTCAGCTCAGTCTAAGTTCAGTAAAGAATCAAATCAGTCTCTTTCAGTTGGGAGTAAAAACTGGCACCGAGCGAGCTCAAGGATGGGGACTCACCTACTAGTAGAGGGTGTAATCCTTAGATGCGATCCTTGTGCTCCAGAACTAAGTATCCAACGTAGGTTGAGACATCACACCTGATAGATGAGGGTGGATGAGAGACATCATACCTGCTAGATAAGGGTAGATGAGGTGGCTTGACCTGTTAGATGAGGGCTCCACCATTCTCGTATGAGGACCTAATAGATGAGGGTCATATAAAGATAAGGTCTTTACCCATGGCACAGTATAGACCCCCTCCCAACCGGGGGTAGAGGTTGGAACCCTAAGAGATAGTAGGGGCATATCGGTTAAGTAACTACTTTCCACAGTCTCAGTTTCAGAATCAGTCTCAGACTTCAAGAAAGAGCTCAGTTCAGTGTACAAAACTTAAGGCTGTTAGATATAGGCCATTAAGTATGATTACTTGCTAATTCAAAGATCCGTTGCTAGATAGGCCAATCTCAAAATCATTTATGAAGAAGTATTGTTATCCATAGACTCAAAGACAACCTGTTAGATAGGGTTGTTATTCGTTTCAGAAGCTTCAGATACTCGTAATCTCAGTATGTTCAGAGATTTTAGAACTCACTCCTTGATGAAAGTGCATCCATATTTCCCAATTATCAATATCAAATGAGTCAGTCATTCAGTATCTCAGTGTCAATAGTGAGTTCAGTTTGCAGGAAAGTGGCATCTGAGTTCCAGTCTCTAGAGTTGTGATGATTGTGATTATGACCTGTGCATTCATGTATGTGTTCTCGTGCGACGTTTTTATGATTATTCATGCATGAGCCCTTGCATTTAGCCTTACCTCATCTACATACTCAGTATATTTTTGTACTGACGCATTTACACTATGGTGTTTTTTTGACACCATAGTTTCAGAGGCACAGGATTTAGAGTTTCCTCAGCAGTTCAGTCCCAGGTAGTACTAGTAGCAGTGAGTCCTCTTTCTTTGAGGACGAATCTCAGTTTACTATTATTGCATCAGCTTTTGTATATATTCTCAGTTGACGAAGTTAGTTGGGGACATTTTCCATCAACTGCATAGTTCAGATAGTTTAGAGGCTTTTCAGATGGATGTTAATGTATTAGTATTCAGTTTCCAATTTGAGTATGTACAGATGTGTTGAACCTTATGGCCAATTTTCGTATTTATTTTAGATATTATGTAGTGTACAGGTACAGATATCAGTAAAGGGTTAGCTGGTGGTCCTTCGGGTCCATAAGCACCGTGTGACATCACGAGATGGGATCTCGCGGTGTTACATTCTTCTTCTTGTAATTTCTTCTCGTCTTCAATATTTTTGTCCTCCTGTTCAGCGACTCCTTCTTCATCAACTGCCTTCTCGTTTTTCTCTTCCTCTGATGATGATTTCTTTTCACCATCTTCTTCTATTTTCTCCTTATTTTCTATTTCTTCTTCAGCTGTCCTCTCCTCGCCTTTTTCTTCTTCTTTCGCATCTTGTTCGTTTGCTTCCTTTTCTTCTTTCGTTTCTTCTTATTTCTTCTTTTCTTCAATTTATTTATCTGCTGCATCAACGTCAGTGACTACGATTGCAAGTTCTTCAAGGTTTACTTGATGCCGGCTACGAGGGGGACTGTTGAGGTGCACTGCATTGTTTTAAAAAGATTACAAAAATTATGCAAGAAAATTAAATTGGAAGAACAAAAAATAAATTAGTTTACCTTCATCTTGTTGCTTTTTCTTATTCTTCTCGATTCTTCTCAACCTCTCATCTCTAACAAAAAAGTAATATCCAGAACACTTTTCTCGAGCACGGCAACACGCTCATACAGGTCATCTTCATTAGAAGCATCGGGTGTAGTTTTGAGTTCACTTAAACCAGCATGAATACAAGCATGTGCTAGACTTGGAACATAATTGTGACCACCCAAATCTTCGCCTTTGTCTGCGACCGCTGATGAAGTCAGGACAATCATGCCTTATAGTTGCGCCTTTAAGGCATCGATCAACCTATCCTTATGTAACGACCTAAATATTTGATGAAATATGTGAAATTTATGATTTTGTATGATTTGACTATTTTACCCCTCCACGTAGTTGCATTATGTTATTTCTAGGGTGTGGAAGTGATTGACATAATTTTTGATGCATTTTGGTATCATTTATGCAATATTGTGATTTTTTATGGCTTCGAGAACCTTATTTTGGACCTATGTGGATATCTTTCGATCCGTGAGATGAATAGACAAACGAACTGAGCTAGTAGCTCCAAAATATCAATTTTAGGTTGAGTAGGCCTTTGGTTTGGGTTCCGGTGCATCCGAGCTCATTTCGACCTATTGGTCGGAAAGTTGAAAAATTGGAAATTTGAGTGTGGGATCCACATTTGGTCAAAACGACCTCGGATGGAAAATTTGACTTCTTCATAAGATCCAGAATGTCGATTTTAGGGTGTTATCATGTTTGGTATGATTTTATGTCTTTTAAATCTCATTTCGACCCTCGATTTGGAAAATTGTGATTTCAAGTTTCGGAAATTAACTTTGTGAAAATGATGTTTTTTTGAAAAACTAATATCTCCATCGTGTCCGGAACATTGAATTTAGTATGGTTGCATAGGTCATTTTCATGTATCGAACTCCGCACGAATCCAGGGTACCCCGTCGAAGTCCGATCGACCAACAAAAAACTGCTATTGCAGAAAATCTACTATAAATAGCAGATTTTCACCTCTTTTTGATCCATTTTGCTCATTTTTATCTTGTCTCTTGAGAGTTTACTCATAAATAGTGTGGGATCTTAAAATTAAAGTTTGTGAAAGCTTGGAAACCTAGATTAACACTCATTTCTTGGTTTTATTATGGATTTAAGGTAAGAATTCACTCTTTTCTTAGTAATTTCTTGATTAATTTCTTAAAACCCCAAAAATCTTAGGCTTGATTTTAAACCCCAATTTCACTTCTTTTCATTTGAATAATATTTTTACAACTTACTAGTTTTCATCAGTTTAACCCTTAAAACAACTATGATTCTTGTTTTTAACCCGGATTTCAAATATTTTTATCTGGTAAAGTTTAAAAATAATTTTTCTTCAATTTGAACCTCATTTTTTACATTATTTGACTTAGATTTTCTGCTGTAGATTCCTAAAAATATGGGGAACGTGTTTTGAAGTAAAGTTTCAATTTTGCGCTTCTATTTCGGAAACTCATTTCGGAGGTCCATTTTGACCCCAAAGAAAAAGTAATCAATATGGGTGTTGTTGGCTTTGTTTTGATGCGTAGCTTCGGCATTTGATGTTTTTAGTGAAGTTCAATATTATTCGTGAAAATTAAGATCATGGGTTCGAAGTGTAGCGGACCAATTTCGACTTTTGAGGTAGGTTATGGCTTAACTCTTTCAGACTGAGCTGACTAGTAAATGATGATACAAAATGTATGTTAAGGGTGGAAACTAATCATGAAAAATGGCTATTTATGTATTGTGCCCGTGTGGGGGCCTATATGTAATGTAATTGTCAAAATTGAGTTATTATGTGATATGTGTGACCGTGTGGGGTCCTATGTGATATTAATAGCCTTGAATATATGTGAATAATTATATTGTGCTATTAAGATGCTTAATACGGTACCATTGGTGTATTGTGATTATATTCATACTTTATTTAGCATATGAGACATGTGGAAATTCATGGATGAAACTGAAATAATGAGTGGATATTGACTCATATGGTTGTGGAAATATATCATTGTGGTTGGTTGTGAAAATACTCAATATGATTGGTTGTGAGAATTAAATCCTCATATCATACTCATTCATGAAACATTGGTACCACCGCGGCAACATCTGAGAAACACTGCCAATACCTTTTTAAAACCCTCCCCGAGGGATGTGCGGAGGAAGAGATATTGTAACACCTTATAAAACCCTTTCTAAGGGATGTGCCGGAAAGAAGATATGAGATATGTGGATTGTATATGGGTTGATGAAACCCCCATGGGTCCTACGTCTGGAAGCTTTAGCTCCGTAGGTGTATACGGGGATTGTACGATGATCCCGGAGGTTGTGCGACAACCTCGTACATCATCATCATTATATACATTGCACTTACTTTATTGAGTTATGTTGTATTGTATTGCCATTTTGATTTATCATTATGTATTTATCGTATCTTTTTTAACTTGTATTTTATGATTTTGTATATGCATGTTCTGTCTTGTTCTGCTTATATCTGATATAATACGTACTTCTATTCTATCTTGGTGTGGTGTTACAATATATGTGAGATATCTTAGAACTGTTAGTGCAAGCAGTGTGGGCTACCGTTGTGGGACATTTTCTAATTTCAGGTGATGTACTCTTAGTGTATATTTTGTATGCTTTATTTACTACTTTGCTTGATCGGCCTATGATATCTACTGAGTACAAGTGGACCGTACTCATGTCTACTGCGCCCTTTCGGTGTAGGTCCTAGCTCGAGTGCACCTCAGCTTGCTTGACTCGGGAGATTATTGGAGCTTCCAATGTAGCGGTTGGACATTTATGCGTCCGAAGTTCACCTCTATATTTTTATAGTAGTTATGTATTTATTAGTATTCGGCGACATATATTATTCCTTTATGGTTATTTTTCTGATGTATTTGACTCTCGGATTGTATTAGTGATTCTTACACTATTGACACCTAGTTTTGGGCATGATTTATATTTTGGATAAATTCTTTCCACATTGTTATGATTACTTATATGGTTCGGTTTCATTCTAGAAGCCTTACCTTGAGATATTTCTATCCTTTTCTCTTTTCGTATTTGTTTGGGTGATTGGCTTACTTGTCAAGGTACTCCGCGACAAGTGTCATCATGACCCTCGTTTTTTTATTGTGACACCTTAACTTCATCCATGTATGGCTTAAATGTTTTCATGTATCTCTACTCCATCTCATGGACAGTAAGGATAAGGTACCCGTGCACAATCTATAAAAAATAAATATAAATTACACGACATTCACTACTATAATAATATTATCATCATATTATAATAAGTATAATTTTACCTTTGTGTTGTTTCCCTTGTACCTAAACGGGTCTCCTTCCATTATATTATCATACTTCGGCGTGTGCCATCTAAGAAGACAGGGAATGGGCAAAGGAGAACCCAATGACTTACTGGCGTACCTTCCCAGATAAGGAAAGGCCTCATATATCTAAACCTGAAATTAATAGAAGCATAAGTAAATCTACATGGTCTATGTATTATTACATAAATAGGTAAGAGTCTATAATAAATCAATAAGATGGTAGATTATAAGTACCAGAAACGCCCAGGAAAAGCCATATAATACGTACGATGCGTTATTCCTCTTCACAAACACTTCTTTCTGTTTGGTCAAATCAATCTTCTTTTTTAAATCGCTCAATGTCATCCCAAATGAGTCTTTTCCCCATAGGTACCCCTCTCCCCCCGAAGAAATCTAAATCAGTCGCTATCTTGATGTGGTCTGAATCTACCTTCTTTGATGGGTCCTTTGCCAGCAGCATCGAGTGCACGAACCATGCCAAAGCACACTTCAACTTTTGTTGATTAGTCAATCTATTACCTTTGATCAGGCTGATCAACCTTGAGGCAGTAATGCTCTTGTTCTTCGTCACCTTAAAATAAAAGTTTTCGCCATTTTGGAGGACTTTGTTCATGTTATATTTACGGGGATATGCTGAACAATTCAGCCCCGTAATCAAAGCAAAATCCTTTAAGCCGAAACAAGCTGGCTTACCGTTCACACAAAACTAAATTTTATGCGGTTTTTTATTATTTTTGATACGTCGCAGCAACACATAATGGACCATCTGTCCATTAAACTTAAAATGTTCTGGCATATGCCTCAAGTGCCTGAAACAAGTCTTCTTAAAATCAACATACAACTTTTGTTCAACAAGAATCCTTCTAAACTCTCGATAGACCGCCATTCTTGCTCGTGTAGAAATCTTTCTAGGAAAATAACCTAGCTCATCCATCCAAGTTGTTACGTCGTACAACTCAACGGAGATATATCTCGCACAAATTGGCAAGGATAGGGGATCATCATCCTCCCCATCTCCACTATCTCTCATGTCCTCATCTTCATCGCTATAACTTTCATTTTCTTCTTTGCTTTCCCCTTTATTTTTCCTTCACTATCCTTAACATAGTCACTCTAACGTGCACTACTTTCGTTATATTCAGAAATATCAACAAGAATTTTTCATTCAGTTTTTGACTCGGATTAATTGACTACAGCTTTTTTCCTCTTCGAAGTTTTGGAAACTTCTTCGGCTTTTGCTTTCTATAGCTAGAAGCAGTAGAACCAGGCATTTTAACTGCTCTATGAACTCTCACCGTTTATGAACTACAACCAAAAATGAATCTGTAGTGGTCGATATATCGACACTGGTCTATCAATAAAAATGAAAAAATGTAGCAAAAATAAATTTGTTGTGGTCGATCTATCGACCATTGGTCTATTAAGAAAAATGAAAAAACGCCTCGGATCAAACATACAAATCAAGTTCCAACTTCTCCATATATTAATAGTGCAATTCACAACAACATTAACACCATTAAAATGGATCCAATTCAGTATAAAAATTCAAAAATCAATATGCAATATAAATACAAAAATTTTCTACTCATTATCCAAAGCAAAACATGATTAAACATGCGGAATAGACAATGTTAACTAAAAAAACTCAAATTTTGACTAATTCAATGATGAACAGTGTAATTTTTGTCAAAATCAAAGAACCCCAACACAAAGCGAAAATAAAAAAATATACTAAAATGGATCTAAACTTATCGGAGAAGAAGATTAAACTTACCTGAGCAAGAGAAACTGAAAAAATTTCACTTGGGAAGCAAGATTCGATCAAAACTTTTTTTTTTTGAAAAATATGAAGAAAAATTCGGAGAAGAAGAGGATTTGAGGAGAGAGAAAAGTTTTTGAATTTATTAAATGACTTTAATAAATGTTTGAAAACTTAATAAATATAAAAAGGAACCGTATTATATTTTTTATAAAGTTGTATTCTCGAAATTAAGTTTTCAAAGTGTGTTGTTGAAAATTTTCAATAGACATGCATTTATTGCGATAGATGACTGAGCTGTTGGAAATTTTCAAATAGATATCTGATTTAATTATCAAATAGACTTTTGCATCTGTTACGACAGATAACTGAGTTGTTGGAAATTTTCTAATAGATATTGATAGTTATTGCAACAGATGACATACTACTAAGGCGGTAAAACATATTTCTTGGATAACTCAAAAATCTCCTCCTTAGTAGTCTTATCTTGTCTTTTTAATGTCACCCATCTTCCTCGAGCCCCTAAAATTATTGATGAATATTAATGAATATTTAAGCCCATGTCTAGAATTATCTCTCCTTCAGCCCTAAATTTATTCATCTCTCTTCTTTCTCTTTCTCTCCTCTTTAGGGTTACCACAATCGTCTCCTTTTTTTTCTTTTTTTTCTCTCCTCTTTCTCATAAGGATCCTTTCTGATCTCAACTGATCTATATCCTCGATTGAAATTGTTGTTTTGATCCCTTGCTTTTGACATTGCAGGTATGGTTCACTATTGCTCTTTCATTCTCGTCTTCTTCTTTGCGAGTTATTTAAATTAGTTATTTACATCTGTTTTTTTAATTTAATTACCCTTTACCCATATCATATTTATTTAAAAAATTAAAGGAAAGGTTACTTTTAAGTTTTGAATGAACAAACCATTGTTATTATTAAAATATGCAAAAAATAATCATTTATTTGGAGAAGTTTAAAAACCTTGTTGGTGGTATTATTTTTTTTGGTATGTATTTTATTTGTTTCTTTGTTATTGATGTTGTTGGCGGGGTTGGTGGAGTTGGAACTTGTGGTGTGGTGTTGTTGATAGTGTTGTAACAAATGATGTTGCTTCTTTGTTGTTGATGTTATTGTTGATGTTACAACAGACGGAGCAATGTTGTTGATGTTGTTGTTGATGTTGCAATAGACGAAAACCTGTTGGTACGAATCAAACCACTAGCAAGGCTACTTTGATGTATTCCAACAGTTTACACATTTTTTATAACAGACTCCATATCTATTACAATAACCACCATATCTGTTACAATAGATTTATAATCTGTTAAACAGCTGAAAAGCTGTTGCAACAGATATGGAGCCTGTTGCAACAGATGGATAATGTTTTTCTATTCTTCTCTTGTTTGACATCAATTATTTTTCTCTTGTTTGTAGATATAAGGAAATGAGTGTTGATCAACTTTTGCCTAACCAACACAAGAGGCTACAGTATAATTGGGTTTGGAGACATAAGCTGCTTACAGATGAAATCACTTCATATGTGGGAGGTATGTATTACTGGTAATGTTATCGTGAAAACACACATAGAGTACACTAATTTTGTGAGTGTTGTTTTTTACCGATTAGGCATTGATCATTCAAACAAGATATCTATAATTTTACAGTTAAGTTTTATAAGTACAAACTGATAAAGCTGAGGAACCATCAATATGATTCTGATACCTTATTAAGATTTAATGACGGTTATTGCTCATGTCTATGTGTCAAGATTTTTGAAGTGATCAAGTTTGGTGGCATTGTAAAAAAATTCGACAGCGATTAGACTAACTTTTAAGGTGCATTGGACTCTGAGAGGGCCTTTGAAGCCTCCCACTACTTCAATCAAGAATGGAAATCAATATATTTATTGTCCTAGCCCAAATTTATATGGTTAGGTTGCTCAGGGTGATGATTACATGCCAAAAGGTTCAGTAGGAAAATACCTACGTGGGTAAAGGGGAGTTGATGAAGATTATATCATCTGAGAACTAATTAAAGTAGAAACATAGGATAGGAGGGAATTTGTAGCGAATCTAGTTGATGAAACTGAATAAGAATAGGAGAAATCTAAATCAAGTGCAAATATGAAAGTGTATCCAAAAATAAAAATCCATCTGTTGTCTCTCTCAAAGAAAATTAGTGCAGCCGAGCACTTTGGTAGGGAGCTATGACTAGGTAGCGTGGTCGAAATGATCACCTGCATAAAAAAAAGCAGAACACCAAGAAAGAAGCTTTGAGGGCACCGAGGGATGTAATTGTAATAGCCCGAATCTGACACCCAGAATGCCACACAGTGCTCATGACCCCGACGAACCACAAGCTAACCCATACTGATATCTGTACCTGAGCACTGCATAATATACTGTATAAATATGGAATAAAAGGCTTAAAGGCCATAAGGTTCAAATATCTAATAAATCATAACATCTGAAAATGCGGTATATCAATACCAAGATAACTGAAATAACTGTCTGAACATGATAGTCTGAATAACCTCTAAACTGTTTGAATATGAGTTGATGGGACATGTCCGTAAACTAACTCCAACTGCTAAAATAACTAAGTACTAAAAGAATGAAATAATCAAATAATAAATCCTCGGATGATGAGGACTCACTGCTAGTCTGTCTGTTGAACGGCGAATTAACTAAGGATGCTCTAGAACTCGTACTTCTGAACCTATGGTATAAAAAAACCATAGTGCAAATAAGTCAGTATGATTGAATGTACTAGCATGCAAGTGAGGTAGGCTGAATGCTAGGGTTTTATATGCATGAACAATACTAACCGACTGAATAATATGAATGTGAGAATACATGCATGAATACGTTAACTGTGACTGAGATCATGAAATCACTGAATCTGAATATTGATAGCATAACTTCGTATAACTGATATACTATTATCTGAATGACTATGTCTGAAAATTGTATTTCTGGTGGGACTAGCTGAGTCCCGTACTGAACTAGGTGACTGTATCTGACAGTCATAAATTTTATCAAACTATCTGAGTTCTATTATTGAGACAGATATTGAAACTATAACTGTGGGAAGTGTTTATCTAACCGACATGCTCTAAATAAAGCAATATCCTGAGTTGGGGTCCAATTTGTAACCCTAATTGGAAGGGTGTCAATACTGCACCACTGGTAAGGACAAGCTGTGGGTGACCCTCATCTGACAGTGTCCCCAAAAGAGAACGGTGGGACCCTCATCTGACAGTGTTAATTTACCTCATCAAACCTCATCTGTTAGTGTTTATGTCTCAACCTATGTTGGCTACATAGTTCTGGAACTCAAGGATTGCTTCTAAGAATCACACCCTCATCTGGCAGTGTGGTTTCCATCCTCGGGTTCACTCAGTGCTAAATTCTACTCCCATCTGAATAGACACTGAACTTGATCATATTGGAAGGAACTGGACTGAGTTCACTGGATTTCGTTGACTGGAGGAATGTTACTAATTTCTGTCAACTGACTGAGTTCATGAGATTACTGAGTTTTCTTGAGTTCTGTAACTGACTGAATTCTAGTGATCATGGCTTGATTGAGAGTATCGTGAAAACTAACTCTGGTTCTAGGTGCACAGTTAAATTATCGGGTACAGGTAACCCTAGGACGCGATAGAATGAAACTGACAAGACACAATACTTCTTGACTATAGGGCTAAAGTCCACAATTCATAATACCATAAGTTGGGGATTTCATGAAGCACATAGTTATCATAATCTTATAATGAATAGGAAAGCATATAAACATGTCATAATTTCATCAACTAGTCTCATGAGCATCCGATAAAACATTTATAATGCACAACAATATCATAGAAGTTATTGTGATCATAAGGGTAAAGCATGCACTTATCATTTGGATCACCATTGAACTATGATGCATAATTTCTAGTCCCTTAGGCATTTTATCAAACACCTTGCATGCAAAACTTAAGGCATAGTCATAATTATCAAATTATCATTTCAAAACTCCATGAATCGACTAAACTTATAGATTTCAAGCAACACATTAACATAATTTCATGAACAACACATAAAGATTCCAGCTTGGGAATCACATCATCATAATTTCATGAACATAATCAACCCACAACAAAATATTCACAATATAAGATTTAAAACTTGATTCTTGAACTTCATGGATGGAAGGAATCCATGAATGAACACTATGCATACCTTAATTCTTGATTCTACGAAGTTTGATAGTGGAATTTCCTTGAATTTGAATCCCCAATTGAAAATCCTAAACTTGTTCTTGAGGAAAATTGAGAGAAACAACTATATTTTGGGTGAAAATGACTGAATTATGTGTTATTAGGTTTATATAGGGGTGGGAAATTGATCCTTTTGCCCTTAAAAATACGGACATTTAATGACTAAAATTGGGCATCGACGCGATACCCGACGTGTCGCACCAAGATCGAGCCAAGCCTCAATAGTTTCACTGGCAGTCCATGCAACAATGTTAACCAACGCGATGTGCAACGCGGCGCGCCAAGATCGCGTTGGTCCACTATTTTGGGACACCAAACATGGTCTAATCGAGGTTCAAAAAATCCAAAAGTTATCTGGGAACACCTATTGACCTCTCTGATCATGAATTAACAAACATACAGACCATTAAAGGACATTAAGGTAGAGAAATGAGATTGCCAACTTTCAAAGGCCAAAAATAAGCTAAGTCTGGGAACTTAGCTAGAGTTTTTTTTTCTAAGTTTGGGACCCGTTGACAAGCTTAAAGGACTAAATAAAGCTTAGAAATTTTGTGAGGCCTTACAGAAATGATGTACAGTAAGTCAAGAAGACTTGCACCAAGAACAACTGAGGTTAAAATAAGGAATCAAGCGAAGGCGGTAATTTTTGAATTTTAAATTGCATTCTATGCCTTCTTATTTGTGGTTTCGATTAGGTCAACTGCTATTGACCTGATAAGAACTACAAACAATATTGAAAGACAGATTGAGTATCATTACTTCTTTAGCAATATAGATATAATTGATTGTGTTTTCTTTCCATAGCATGCTTCCAACATATCTTGGAGAAAATCAGATGTTTGCTATAGTATGTGAATTCCAATAATTTTCAAGCTTGCCTCCAGCTTGCTGATTTGGTATTCAAGTTTGTTGTTGTCGTCTTTGAGGTTAGTATAGAGTTCTTAGTCTTTTGTGAACTGGTCAATGAGGGAGGAACACTTTCTTCAAAGTTGTGGCATTGTAAAAAGCCTTTAGAAGGCTTCCAGAACACTTTCTTTGGAAGGCTTAAATGATACATGAAGGGTCGTTATGTTTGTTTTAGGTCAACGTCTTGATGTACACTCAAGCATTGGTCATAACAGTTGAACAACTAACTTTCTCGAGTGTTGTTCAATGCAGCTTATTCAACAAACCTTCAAAGGATAGCTTATCAAATTCTTTGAAGGTTGGTTGAACAAGTTGCATTGAACAGCGCTCGAGAAAGTTAGTTGTTCAACTGTTGGGACCATTGCTTAAGTGTGCATCAAGACATTGACCTAAAACAAACATAGCGACCCTCCATGTATCATTTAAGCCTTCCGAAGAAAGTGTTCTAGAATTCTTCTGCAAGTCTTTTACAATTCCACAACTTCAAAGAAAGTTTTCCCCCCTTATTGATGAGCTCACAAAAGACCAAGAATTTTATGCTAACCTCAAAGACAACAACGACAAACTTAAATATCGAATCAGCAAGCTGGAGGCAAGCTTGAAAATTATTGGGATTCACATACTACAGAAAGCTCTGATCTTCTCCAAGATATGTTGAAAACATAATAAGGCAAGAAAACACAATCAATTAAACCATATTGCTAATGAAGTAATGATACTCAATCTGTCTTTCAATCTTGTTTGTGGCTCTGATCAAGTCAATAGCAGTAGACCTAATACAAACAAGAAGGCATGGGATGTAATTTAAAATTCAGAAATTGCCGCCTTCTCTTAATTCCTTATTTTAACCTCAATTGTTCTTGGGGCAAGTCTTCTTGACTTATTGTCCATCATTTCAGTCCTCGGTGTCCTTAAAGTTGCTTTCTTGGTGTTCTGCTATTTTCTATGTAGGTGGTTATTCCTACCATGCTACCTAGTCACAGTTCCCTACCAAAGTGCCCAGCTGCACTGTTTTTCTTTGAGAGTGACAACAAACGAATTTTTATTTTTGGATACACTTTCATATTTGCACTTAATTCAGATTTCTCGTGTTCTAATTCAGCTTCATCATCCAGATTCGCTAGAAGTTCCTTGCTACCCTATGTTTCCTCTTTAATCAGCTCTCAGGTGATATAGTCTTTCATCAACTACCCTTTCCCTCGCAGGTATTCTCCTATGACTTCTTCTAGAGTATAATCATTTTCTTGAACAAACCTTCCATATGGGCGAGGAAAATTTCTATTGGTATTTTATTCTTGTTTGATGCAGTGCGATGCTTTCAAGGCCTTCTCAGAGCCAATGCACACTTAAAGTTAAGTCCAATCGCTATTGGATCTCTACAATGACACCAAATATTGATTCCTTTTTCAAAACTTGACATGCATAACCATGAGAAACAACTGCCATTAATTCATAACATGATAGGCACCATCTTCATGGACCCCTCGAATTCATCAATTCGAACCTATCAAACTAAACCGTATAATTCAGGATCTTATTTGACTGATCAATGCCTAATCTATTAAAAACTGCATTTACAAAATTATTGTACTTTATGTGTGTTGTCCTAATGACCTTATCAGTAATGCATTACTCCCACACGTGAAAGTGGATCTATTCATCTGCACGCACCTTATTCTTTCTAGCCCATCTATGACTTAAGTTGAATAAATAAATGACTAACTTGTTGCAAAAGATGACACATCTATTAAACTTATCAAATAATTATAGACATCTGTTACGATAGATGATCAATTTATTGCCACATATAATTTATCTGTTGAAAAAATCAAACAGATATATCCATCTGTTGCAACAGATTGTCAATATGTTGTAAATTATCAAACAGATAGAATATATTTTGCAATAGATTACCCATTTATTAGATTTATTTTAAAGCAATTTTTTTTTGAAATACAATAAAAGATAAAATATTATATTTAGATCCATTTTTTTAATTTACATATTCGAAAAGTCACCAGTTTTATTTAATTAAGGGATGTAATTATACATAACTCCACTTCTAGATATGGCTGATTCGAATTTGGACAAGGTGATTTTGCGCGACTCTTTGCGGAAACTTGAAAGGCAAATTCATGAACTCCAGTGAGAGTTGGGCGACATGAGAGCAAGGCTGAGGAGGCCCTGCTATTGTCAGATGACGATGGGCCAGTTGACAATAATAGTAATAATGTTAATAATAATAATAGTAATAATAATAATTAGGCTATGTTTTTATTTTAGCATATGTATTTTCTTTTATTATATCGAGTCAACTCAGGGTATATTTTTTTTATTGTATATAATGAATTCAAAGATCTATGTTTGGTTGACTTTGAATTTTTAATTCTTATTTAATATTTAATTTTCATTCTGTCCATTCCTTATTCTCAACATGTCAACGGTTGGAGGTAGGAATTGAGCATTTGTGGCAACGGATGAACCATATGTTGCAACAGATGGTTCATCTGTTGCAACCGATGGATCATGTGTTGCAACAGGTGGTTATTAATAAAAAAAGGGTTATTGTTATTGTTATTGAGGGTGAAAAGTCATGACTTTTCAATTATTTAATATGAAAAATGGTTCCTAAATAAATGATAAGGAAATAAATGATAAATACAATTTATAATCGTAAAAGAACAGTTATTTAATTTTAATAACTTATAGTGACTTTTCACCATTTTTGTTTTTAAATTTATTTTTTAAAAATTATTTATTTATTATATAATAAAAAAGTCACAACGTTGAATTAACTAAGGTATATGATGATTGTTAAAAAAAAGGTGAACAGTCGTGACTTTTTGTCTAACACATTCAAAACAGTTGATGCATCAAATTCCTGATCTGTTGCGACTGATGAATCAGATGTTAGAAGAAATCAAAAAAACTTCTTAAACAGATGGTCGATTTGTTGCAACAGATGGTATATCTGTTGCCACAGATGGGTTATTTGATGCAACAGATATACAATCTGTTGCCACAACTCAATTAAAATGATTATCATTTTATTAAGAAAATGGTTATTCAAAAAGTGAGAAGTCTTCTATTTTTAATTGAGAAAAAGTTATTTAAATTAAAGAACCAATTAATAATAATAATAATAATAAAAATAAAAATATATATATATATATATTCAAAAGGAATTCTTTACTAAAAAATGGAAAACTTTCAGGACATGATTTTTTGAAACTTATACTCCTGACGAATTACGGAATATTTCAGAAGAATTTTATGAAATGTGTACTTTACATAATAAAATTATCTTTTTTGTACCATGGTTTATGACCACATATTTGTCGTCATATGTTAACATAATCGAAAGATCTTATCAAAATTTGGATGGAACGATTACTCAGGCTCTCTATCCTCCTCAGTCTTCCTTTATCTTACCTAATAACACTGGCATGACTTTTTCTGCTTTCCGAAAATTTGTCAGCGAAGACGTGGGCAAAATTACTATCTCAGAAATCAATAACCTTATTGCCCAAAATAATTATTTGAGTCTTTATGTTAAGGTTTTAGGAGAGCATATTTCTTCTCTTGATAAAAAACTTGACGAACTTATTGAGTTAGTCAACACACTTAGTATCCAAATGACTTCCTCTAATATTCCTTCTACTTCCAAAACCACGGACGACAAAGGACATATTCTTTCTAAGTCTTGTATTCAAAGACCTCCTGAAATCGAAGTATTTGAAAAGGTTTCTCAATTAGATCAATTGAAAAAACTCTTAGACAAAAAATTCTCTCGTTTGAATATTCAACCTCTTAATATTTCAGATGATTTCGTACAAAATCTAGAGTCTAACTTTGCTGATAACATAAACTCTGCTCCAAACCCTGGCGAGGTAATTTCTTCCGAGCTCAATAGATTAAAGGGTATAATTAAAAAACAGCCGGGAAAGAAATACGCTGATATTCCCCGCATGTCTACTGCTTATTATCCACGACCAACTCCTCAAGATGTTCTGATAGAGGAAAGGGAATGGAATCAAACAAATACTTCTTATAGCGGAGAAGCTATTTATGAATGAAATATTGACGGATTATCAGATCATCAGATCTCCATTCTCATTCATCGAATGTCCATGTATGCAACCATTGCTACAGCCACTGCTTCGCCCGAAAATCAAGCCAATCGTACTGACCCAACAATTTGTAAAATGATTGTTGCGGGCTTTACTGGCCAACTTTGAGGCTGGTGGGACAATTTTCTTGATGATACTAAATGCGAGGCTATTTTTAATGCCACCAATGATCAACTTGGAAAAGACAATCTAGGTCGACCACTTCGGGCAGGAAGACCAGATGCTGTCTATACCCTTATGCTAACTATTATTGAACATTTTGGAGGCAGGTTTACCAACCAGTACGAAAATATTAAAACTCTTCTTAATGGTTTAAAATGTAATCACTTAGGCGAATTTAGATGGTATAAAGATACCTTTCTTAGTAGGGTTATGGATTTATCCGAAAGTAAATATGACCATTGGAAAGCTAAATTCATTGATGGTCTTCCACCTTTATTTGCAGAAAGAGTCAGAAAATCTCTTAGAGGGTCTTATGGAGAAGTCCGGTATTCTGAAAAAACCTATGGTCAGCTTATTGTAGCTTGTACTCAAGAAGTCTTAGCCCTTTGTAACGAGTTGAAATTAGCTAGACAAATTAAGCTTGATAAACTCCGAGAAAAATCTCAATTAGGGGACTTCTGTGAACAATTTGGTATGGATAAACCTTTAGCGCTAAAACCCCAACGTTATTCCAAGACTCATAAATCCTATAGAAATAAACGTTCTCGACATAGGAGTAAGGAAGAACGTGAAGCTAGAAAATCCTTTCGTAAGTCTACTAGATTTGAAAAAAATCGGTCGAAAAGAGACTTAGCCAAAATCAAGTGCTATAAGTGTAACCAGTATGGTCATATAGCTCCAAACTGCAAATTTCAAAAGCTAAAATCCCTAGAACTTTCTGAAGAAATTCATGACCAAGTCTACAATTTATTATATACATCTGATTCTGAGTCTAATTCTACTTCTGACAATGATTTTGAATTACCCAATTCTGACAACGAGCTCGATCAGGGTAATAAATGTAATGACTGTGATAATAATGTTTGTAATTGTGATGAAATGATGTATAAACTGCAAGCTCAGTTCAAAGACCTTGATTTAAATGTACAAACTCTTACTGCTAAAAATGTTCTTGAATTACTAAAAGAAGTTACCGATGAAAAACTGCGCGAAAAAATTCTCAACTTTGCTACTCAAAAAACCTCTGCTCATACTAGCATTTCTAAAGATAACTCTTTGGATAATCATCACCTGTCTTATTCCTTAGCTGAAGTTAATCGTCGTCTTGCTTTAAGTAAAACCCCAGGTAGAGATACTACCTTTGATGATTTAAAATTAGAAGTTGAGCAATTGAAAAGGGAGATTATTTCTTTGAAACAAAATCAGATGACCTCCGATCATAGAATTTTGAAAATTGAAGAAAAAATTGATGTCCCTATAAACTCTGCTAAAGGAAAAGAAAAGGATTTGGACTATTCTGAAAATTCAAAAAATTTTGAACTTGATAACTTCAGTCCAGCAGAAGATTTGAAACGAGATTCTTTCTTGGGCATGATGCAAATTGTTACTGCTCATAAATGGTATATAAATTGCACTATTTTAATAAATAAGGAATTTTTCATCACTAATATTGCTATGATTGATAGTGGTGCTGATGTTAGTTTTGTTCAAGAAGGATTAATTCCAACTAAGTATTTTAAAAAAACTACTCATCTCATAAGGTATGCAACTGGTCATACTCTTGACATCAATTATAAATTTCCTAATACTCATATTTGTCGTGATAAAGTCTGTATACCTCATTTCTTCTTTCTAGTAAAAAATCAGATTTATCCTTCTATTATTTTAGGCACCCCTTTTATAAATGCCATTTACCCATATACTCATATAAATGCAAATGGTTTTAAAGCTACTTACAAGGATAAACAAGTTTTTTATCCTTTTGTTACTCATCCAGTAACAAGGGATATAAATGCCCTTATTAATATGAAACAAAATCAAGTTAATTTTTTACAATTAGAATTAATGAGCATTAATATTTTTGATACTTTAAAATCAGTAAAGGTACAAGAAAAAATAAAAATGATTTCTAATCAATTGATTCTTGACATTTGTGCTGATCATCCAAATGCTTTCTGGAACAGAAAAAAGCATATTGTTTCTCTTCCCTATGAGAATGACTTCAGCGAAGAAAAAATTCCAACAAAGTCTCGACCCTGTCAAATGAATACAGAATTAGTAGAGTTCTATAAAACAGAAATTGATAGTCTTTTGCAAAAGGTTCTTATAAAACCCTCAAAATCTCCTTGGTCTTGTACAGTGTTTTATGTCAATAATGCTGCTGAATAGAAACGAGGAATACCTCGATTAGTTATCAATTACAAACCCCTGAATAAAGTTCTAAAATGGATTAGGTACCCTATACCAAATAAAAGAGACTTACTTTCCCGATTATATGATGCCAATATATTTTCTAAATTTGATTTAAAGTCTGGATATTGGCAAATTCAAATTGATAAAAGACATACGTATAGAACTGTTTTTAGAGTCCCTTTTGGGCAATATGAATGGAATGTCATGCCGTTTGGTTTGAAAAATGCTCCTTCTGAGTTTCAGAAAATCATGAACGACATTTTTAATCCGTATATGGATTTTATCATCGTCTATATAGATGATATTCTTGTATTCTCAAAAACTCTTGAATCTCATTTCAAGCATTTGCATACTTTTAAACAAATTATTATTCAAAATGGTTTAGTCATCTCCAAACCCAAGATAAGTTTATTTCAAACTAATATCAGATTTTTGGGACATAATATTTCTCAAGGCTCTATTGAGCCCATTCAACGAGTGTTAGAATTTGCTCAGAAATTCCCCGATGTGATTACGGATAAAAAGCAACTTCAAAGGTTTCTCGGTAGCCTTAACTATATTTCTCCTTTTTACAAAAATTTGTCCAGAGATTTAGCCCCTTTATATAATCGTCTAAAGAAAGATCATAAAACTCCTTGGACTCAAGCCCACACTGATTTAGTAAAATTAATCAAAACCCGAGTTCAAACTCTTCCGTGTACATCTCTTGCAAATCCCAACTGGTTGAAAATCGTTGAAACTGACGCTTCTAATATAGGATATGGCGGAATACTTAAACAAGTCAATCCCCATACAAAAGTTGAATGTTTGATCCGATTTTATTCTGGTAAATGGACTGAAAGCCAAAAAAATATGCCACTGTAGCCCATGAAATGCTAACTATTGTGAAATGTGTTTTAAAATTCCAAGATGATTTGTATAATCAAAAATTTATAATTCGGACTGATGCTCAATCCGTTAAATTTATGTTTAGTAAAGACTTTAAACATGATGCTTCTAAGTTAAAATTTGCACGATGGCAAGCTCAATTAGCTCCGTTTGACTACGAAATTCAATATAAAAAGGGTAGTGAAAATTCTTTGCCTGATTTTTTATCTAGGGAATATTTGACAAGAGTTTTTACACTTATTTCCTCCCTGAAAAAACTATAATTACTATTATTAAATGCATTTCTTTAAATCAAGATATTCATTTCCTTATCTTAGAAACTCTAATTCATCGTTTAATAGAAGAAGATTTATTTCTTAACCACAACGAATTCATTGATAATGAAATTTATTGGTTTGATATTGACTTGAGTGATTAATACTTACAGATATAATGAAATTCTTTCTACACTTCTTCTCTGCAAAGTTCTTAATCACCTTTATCAAGACAGCTCCGCTAAATATGGATTTACACATGCTCATTTTAAGAAAAGTCATTGATGATCTTATTACCAGAGACACTCTTTACGAAGATCTCTGTGAATACATGTCATGGTATGCTGATCAAATTCCTGATAACTGATGCAGTATGGATCCCCCTTGGCAGCTAGCCAAAGGAAGAGGACGAGGGGGCAGAAATCAAAATTCTTCATATTCATATCAAGGAGGAAGAACAAATCCCTCATATTTTGATCGAAGAAATTCTGCATATAGCTCGGCAAGTTCTAATTTTCCTGTATTACAACAAGGGAATAGGACTTTAATTAATTCCAAAATCCCTCGAGATGAAGCATCTTCATCAAAAACTCCGCATATTGGTTCTTCTATACATTTAGAGGATATTCCTGAAACTCATTCATTATTCAAACAATTGCAATCTTATTTATCTGATCAACAAAAAACTGCAGATTCTTTTGCATCCATTTTAAATGAAAACACTGAAGATAGGCCTTTCTATGAAAAACTAGAGGCTAGAGAACTTATTTTATATATGGAAAATCAGCATATTCCGGCACAAGAAAATTCTGAAGAAGCTTGGAGAATACTCAAGAACTATCTTAATGCCAATATCTATTTTATGGGAGAATCTTACAAAACTCAAACTTATTATGAACATATTCTCGTACATACATTCAGTGCAACATTTGACCACAGTCCCCTTGGCGAATCTACCCCAGGAGTACATGGATACTCCAAAATGGTAATTAAAAAACTTATTCCTATTGACGAATGGGGCATTTCGTCGATGACACAACGATCTATACCAATGGGACGAATGGGTCAAACCCTTGCTAATTTTACTTATTGGGATTATATTAAAGCCTTTTCTCAAGTATTATACTATAACAATTACAAGCACAAACACACCTGGTTTATCAAAATCTGCTCTAAAGTGTTTGAAAAATCCATTCCCAATTGATTTATTCAGTGGTGGACTAATCACGGACCTACAATTAAAATATTACCACCAGAATATTCTTCTTTATACTACTCTTGGAAAAAATCCTCTCCATTCCTAACCGAATTATATCTTTCTGAGCATATTTGCAAAATTGACACTATTGATCAAATGTATTTTTACATCGAATTCTCTATTCCGTGAATTCATCGATGGTCGATAGAAATCAGCTATGACGCTCATCAAATTCCTGCCTTATACCGGACATTCTACTGTAATTTTTGGGATAAATTACTCAGAAAAGACCCAGAAATAAAACTAGCTTATGGCCATGATCAAAGGGAAGAAATAATTCAGAAAATTGCGGAATATGAAAAAACTCCCAGAAAATCGATATTGGTTGAAGACAAAAATCTTAACTATGTTTTCCGACGAATTTCTGCCCATGACGGAAATAAAATGCAATTAATCGAAGAATATTTATCTGAAGTCCGAGATAAATTACTACAAACTGTTGAGTAAAATTCGGATGCTTCGATGAATAACACAGATGCAAATACTGAAGATATCACTGATTCTCAACCACCCGAAATTCTGATTGAAGAAGAAGAAATGGAAAAAGCTGAAGCATTCCTCAAAAAATGGACAGGGAAAGACAAGACCTAAAGACACTTTTGTACTAAATATCTTTATTGTAACAGTAAAAACACTATGCACAGGTGCCCACATATTACTGTGCAAGATTTTTTTTTTTGTTATTTATAGGAGCCTCATTCTCAGAGAAGAGGCATTCAGTTTTTCTTTTAGCTTCTCTTTCTCAAAACTCTCTACTTTCTTTGTAATATATTGAAGATCAAATAAATAAGAAGTTACTACTACTTTTCCGTCTGTTTTCCGGTTAGCAAGGTACATATTTTTTTACTACTGATTTCTTCATTTAAACTTTCTGCCATAACCACGCCGTGACTATGTCCGGCTGAAACAATTTCTTATGTCCATGCTAAAGATCTAACCTCTTTAACATGTTAACTATGAAAGCTCTAGACTCTACTTAGATAGAAAAGAATCTGAGGAATTTCTTGACGTGGTTCCAAAATGAAGGTACAGTCGAGTTCGATAAACTTATGTTAACCTTGTCTCTGTGACTACGTCTAGTAAGTTGTGCCTCTTAAGCCCGTAATGTTTTTAAAGGGCGTAATTTTGCACAATTAGAACTTCTAGACACATGGGTTCAGCATAAGGATATTAAATCTCTGACAGACCCCATGTTTGGGTAAAAGGATGTGTCCATACAGTCATAAAATTTCTTAAGATTCTTTTCTATTTCGGTTGGTGCTTTGGTTCGGTTTTCCAACTTAGGCTTAATCCGATATTATTATATGGTCTGGTAGGCTGAGCGGCATACCCCAGCCTGAGAGAATAACAATAATAATAATAATAATAATAATAATAATAATAATAATAATAACAATAATAACAATAATAACAATAACAATAATAATAATAATAATAATAATAATAATAATAAGCTGAAAAGTCATGACTTGTCAACAATAATAAAAAACTCATCAGCTTGATTTAATTAAGTCATTTCTTTTCACAGAAAACAATTGAGAAAAAAGTGATAAAGACAATTTATAACCGTAAAAAATGGTTATTTAATTTGAATAATTGATGTTAATATAAAATACGCGACAAGTAATGACTTTTTTCTATTTTTATTTTAAATTTGTTTTTTAAATTTATATTATAAAAAAATCGTCAAATTTGAATTAATGATATGAGAATTATTAAAAAAATAGATTATATGTTGCAACAGATAGACTATTTGATGCAACAGATTGTCGATTTGTTGCAACAGATTGTATATCTATTGTCACATATGGGTTATCTGATGCAACAAATATAGATTTGTTACCACAACTCAATAAAAACAATTATTGAAAAAAACTAATTAATAATTAATAAGATGAAAAGTCATGACTTATCACAATAATCAAAAAATCAGTCAGTGATTTGATTTAATTAAGTCATAACTTTTCAAAGTAATTAAAAAGTCACTAGTTCATATAAAATTAATAAATGGAGGTGAACAATCGCGTCTTTTTACCTAACTCATTCAAATTTAATCCTCTATAAATAGATCATTCTGTACTCGTTCATTCTACTAAATTTATTTCTTACATCTTGTCTTTTTCATATTACACCTTCAACCACTTTCTCTTCCCTGACTCTGGGTAAGCTTTTTTTTTTTTACTTTTTGCGTAAATATATTCAATTGATTGTATACGTTGTATTACATTTGGATTCTTTTCTTTACTTTTATTTTTACATTTTTTGTCAATTCATTCATGTTCTAGATATGGCTGATCCAGTGTGGGACGTTGCTATTTTACAAGACACCGTGCGGAAACTTCAGATGCTGCTCCGGGAGATCTGGAGGCTGAGAAGGGCACTGCTACTGCTGATTGAAGATTAATCGGCTGGTAATAATGATGATAATTAGATTATTTTTTTCTTTTAGCTTATGTATTTTTATTTGTTTTTGTTTAATAAAAAATTTATGTTTGATCGACTTTGACGTTTCAATTCTTATTTAATTTCCATTCTGTTTATTTCTTTGTCTCAACAAACATGTCGATGATAAAGAAATAATTTGAATCCAATAGCAATAGCAAAAGTTGAAACTTAAAACTTGACCCAATGCATACATTAATACTCAAGTAAGCTCCCTATTAAATCATATTAATTAAGCACTTAATAAATTATTAAAGTTGATCAAATAAAAATACGAAAATAAAAACTACAATATACCCAATATAATCCCACAAGTGGGATTCGAAGAGGGCGATGTATCCCCAGACCTTAACCCCCTACCTTATGAAGGTAAATTATATTTTTTCTTTTAGCCTATATATTTTTATTTGTTTTTGTCTAATATAAAATTTATGTTTGATCGACTTCGATGTTTTAATTCTTATTTAATTTTCATACTATCTATTTCTTCTTCTCAACAAATATGTCGATGATTAAGGAATAATTTGAATCCAATAGCAATAGCAAGATTTTCATACTGTCTATTTCTTCTTCTCAACAAATATGTCGATGATTAAGGAATAATTTGAATCCAATAGCAATAGCAAGAGTTGAAACATATGAATTATATGTTGGTTTGTGGCAGAAGCTTGTATTGTGTTGTTCCAAACAGATTACTCATCTATTGTAACATAATAATTAGCTATTGCTACAGAAAAATAATCTATACAAATAAATATTCTATTGCAACAGATTACTCATCTGTTGCAACAGATGGATAATATATTACAACAGATAACTAGTCTAGTCTGTTGTAATAGAATACCCATATGTTCGATTCATGTTACGAGCACTATAGAACTATAAACATGAATCCAACATATGAATCTTCTGTTGCAACAGATTAAGTGATTTGTTTAAATTGTGAGCTCTTATGTTATATTTATGAACGAATTTTATCCATTATCGAAAAAACAGCAGTAGCAATTTACACAAATGACAAATTTAACTAAAAATAATAATTTTACTTACCAAAGTCACCTATAAAGTAATGTCAAAGTGAAAAGTAATGTACGAAAAAAAATTTTACCCAAAAATTGATAAAGTAAATTAGCAACAGTAGCAGTAAAAACAACAATGATCGACAAGAATAAAAAAATAATAATGAAGTAGAAGAAGATTAACAAAGCAGCAGCAACAATAAATAACAAAAATCGCTAAGAGAGAAAATAACAACAGATGAGGAGAGAGAGAAACGCATCTTTTTTTCCTCTATTTTTCGTCATATTATCTAACATTTGAATTAAAATGTAAATTTAAAAACTTATAAATTATTTTTAAATTTTTTCAACTTTCTTAATCCGTAATAAATAATAAAGTAATTAAAATAATTATCATCTCAACTCAATTAGTAAAACTTAAATCACCTGCACCTCATTGACACTCAATTATTAAGACCCGAATCACTTTATCTTATTTTCAAACTCTTCCAAAACCCCACGCTTCTGCACCAGATTCTTCGTTTTATCACTATTAGCTCAAAAACCCCACGCTTCTGCACCAGATTCTTCGTTTGATGAAAATTAGCGGGCAAGGCACGAAATAAAGTACCACGTGTTAGCTCAAATTGAACAATACATCAATGGTTTAATTCAGATTTTAAGTAGCCTCTTAGAAAGAAAAACAATTGAGACCCCAACACAAGTATTTAACATTGGCCACTTGGAAAAACTAGAAAAAAATGAAACACAACACCAATACATACAGAAAATTACATGTCCATGAGCACACTTTAGTGGAATACTTGAAAAACAATAGAATAGGCAAAAGATACAACTTCCCTAGGAATAATCAGAGCAACATACATAATCACTCTTATCTTACCATAAACAAGATGAGGAACGGAGAAACAGAAAATTAGGCATAAATACGAAAGTAAAAGAAGTCTAGGATTCATAATTATAACTACTTCAATTGCCTGGTTGCTGAAGATTTGGTGGAACATTGTTGATCATTCAACCCTTCCCCCAACAACAGCACCTCCACCCACAGCAGAATCTGTATGACATAACCCAAAAAGAGGTTAAATTCAGAGTGTTTCATTGATTTTCTTGAACTATGTGACAAGCCAACACCAAAACCAGACAAATAACTTGAAACGAGAAATGGAGTATTGTGCTTACCCTTTGTAATGCCGGAAGCCGTTTGTGCTTCACCCCCTTTCCCAAACCATGTACTTACAGCACCTTTGACCCTATCCACCACACCCTGTCCGAAGCCTTCACCGACTTGTGTTTCTCCAGATGCACCATTTTCTTCTTTCATTGTGTTTCCAATGGGACCCAATCGCCTCTCTACTTCCTCCGATTCAGTCACCTTTCCCATTGGCTTTGCCTCCCCTGTTTCTTCTGTTTTCTCCTTCTGTCTTGAAAGCGACCCCGAAATAACTTCAGAAAGTGCCTTGTCTTCCTCTCCAGGCTTAAATTTCTCTGCCAAATACTCCTTCATTGACACCCCTTTATCAGTTTCTTTAGTGTTCCCTTCATGTCCTGCAACTCCAGTCGTAGTGCCTTGAACTTTTGCCATGACTGTGCTACCAGCACCCGCCACCTTCTCATAAACTGGAGCCAGTTTTCCCGCAACTGTGCTTGCAGCTTTCTGTGCTAATCCAGTTGCTGAGGTTGTTCTTGTTGAATCTTTATCAACTTCTGTTGCTCGTGTCTTTTTAGTTTCCTCATTTGTTCCAGCGTACCCGAGTTTTGAGGCGACAACGTTCTTAGCAGCAACTGCCTTACCAGCAATTACTGATGTTGCAGATGAAATCTTCTCTGTATAGCTACCTGGTTTCCCAGTTAGTGTATCCTGAGGTAAATCTTCTGGATTTCTTGGATCCATACTCTTTGGAACTGATTCAGTGTCTTCAGGAACTAAGGGGAAATTAGTAGGAGTCTCTTGTGGAGCAAATTGATCATGTGATCCTGTGTATTGACCATGTTCTGTTCCTTGATCAAGTTCCACGTCCCCTGCTGCTCTTGTCTCTGTTCTTATTCCTTCGATCCCTTGTTCTCCTGTTGTTTCTGGAACATCATTGACGCCCATTTTCTCGAATGATTGAACAAGTGGACCAACTCCTGCTTCCTCATTGTCTGTTACACAAGCATGATACAACGTTTTTCAAGATTGAATCAAAATATAACATCTAGGACGCGTTTAATACGAGGGATGAGGGATAATAATCCCGAGATAAAATGCAGAATTATTTATCCTGCATTTTGTTAGAATTGGAGGTATTAGTTAGTCCCTCAATTGTTTATTCCATCATTTATACCATGTTTATTTATCCCATATTGATGGGTATATACGGTGGAATAACCAATTTCCATGGAATAAATTCCCCATACCAAACGACCCCTAGTGTATTATACTTTATATCAATATTAATCGACTAGCAATTCTGGGAGGAGTGAGACACTTACTGGCGCCTGTTGGATCAGGGACTTTGCTCTGATAGTTGGCCGGATGCGGGTTCATCTCTGGACGATCTTTAGGGACGTGAGGATCCTCCTCTAAACTTGTTAATACTTTGAACTTGCGCTCCTGCAGCCCTTGATCTTTCAGTTCCCCATGGGCAGTAACATAATCAAAGCCTTCAGCCTCATGGGTCTCAGAAGCAGTAGGTGGTCTATGCATCTGTTCACGGAAGTGGGAAGCTGGCTGATTTGTCAAACCTGTTGGTGCTCCAATATCTTCATGCCCCTGTAGTCCAAGCGCAGTACCATGATCAAACCCCTTAGTCACATGAGTCTCGGGAGCAGTAACTGGTCTGTGGGCGGCATGATGACCCTGAAGGCCTGTTGGTGCTCCAATATTTTCATGTCCCTGCAGTCCTTGATGACCTTGTTCTCCAAGGGAAATACCATGATCAAAGCCTTTAGCCTCATGAGTCTCGGGAGCAGTAACTTGTCTATGGGCAGCATGATGATCCACTAGGCCTGTTGGTGCTCCAATATTTTCATGTCCCTGCAGTCCTTGATCTTCATGTTTTCCTAGGGAAGTAAGATGATCAGTGCCGCCTTTAGTCTCATGAGTCTCGGTAAAAGGCTGCCTCGCAAATTCGTCTTGCCTCTGCAAAACTGGACTATGCACTTCTTCATTTTTCATCTTAGAATCGTAACGATCCTCCTTTGGGCTAGTTGGATTCTCTAAATTGGCCATTGGCACAACGTCCTCTTTTCTAATATCTTTACTCCTAATAGCATCTAATCCATCAATTGCAAGAAAAATTCACGTCATAAGTACCCAGGAAACAGTTATCAAAGTAGCAATTAATGTGCTAAAATTAGTGAAAGAGCACTTAATAGTGGTGAAACGTACATGGCCCACCATGAACTTCTGCACCTTCCTCCATTTCTTCGTCATCAGTTTCTTCTTCTTCTTCTTCCTCCCCACCTTGGAGTCGATGGTGCTCTTGCTCATGTTCGTGGCCGTGCTCATGTCCAAGACCATGCTTTAAATGATCCTTGATCTTTTTTGCCTTTGCCTTAACCTTCTTCAACACTGATTGCTTATGATGATGGTCACCTTCATCATGAACTTGACCTTGTCCCTCCCCTTCAATCATAAAAACAAAACAATATAATTAAGAAAAATACACGTATAAACATTACAGTACATTTCCTCTCGATTATTGTAAACAAAATTCTCACCAGAGTGTAATCCGGTATCCTGGGGACGGTGCAGTTGTGCCTCCATGATGTCTAGTTGTTTCTTGTGCTTTCTGAAAGAAGTGTGTAATTTGTAAACTGTACAATATAGTTGAATATCAGAAAAAGCAAGCAGAGAGGTGTTTTTGTTTTTCGTTTTTGTTCAGAGATAAAAGGATGAGAATAGTTTATAGAGGGAACAATTGAACCAATTGGCCACATTTGCATGGCAGTGGCACTCTCTAAAAGGCACACGTTGTTACTAGGCGAAGCACGTCTCTTACTATAGGACGCGTGGCACGGCTTTTATGCGAAATTACTGTAGACGTGGCTTTCTGTGTCAACGTGATTGGCCTTCAGAAAGTGAACCGCAAAATATGAATGTCGGCCTTCTTATCTGTTGTGAACCCTGAAACTGCAATTTTAACCCATCCATTACTCCCATTCTGCAATTTTTTTAACGTAATAAATAATACAAATATAAATTTGGTATATTAACTATTTTCAGTTCAATAAAAATGTGGTCTGATACATGGGAAAAAAAAAAAGAAGAAGAGAATTTCTACCTAAGTTAAAATACTTATTAAGTACCCGTACTTAGGAGTGTGTAAAAATCAAATCGATCAATAAATTGAACTGATAAAAATGTTATTAGATTATTAATATTGAGTTATTGGGTTAATGATTTTTTATTAGTTTTATAAAAAAAATTATTGGGTAAACGATTTGATTTCGGTTTTAGCTTATTGGGTTATCGGTTAAACCGATAACCCAATAAGGATACACTAGAGAAAATTGAAGGAAAAGTCTTTTTAAGTCTTGAATGAAGGATTGGCGACATTGACCAACTTAAAGGGTCAAACATTATTAGGAAACTTGATTAAGTTAATTCTGGACTTAATTAATATTTTCAAAACTTTCTAATATTTTCAAAAATACAAATCAACCCAACCCACACCCCTCTTCAATCCAAATCAATCAGTCTCTCTCCTCTCTCTCGACACCTTCTCTCAACTCTCTCCCAACAACAGTTCTACAAATTTCTCTTTTCAATCCTCGACGACTTCAACATCCGACGACAAATAATTGGGTTTCGAGTTCCTTTTCGACTTCAACCTTAAATCGACGTGACATCTTTGCTCTCCGGCCACAACAGCTTTGAATTCTTCAACCTTCAATCGACATGACAGTCTTGCTCTCCGACCACAACAGCTTCGAATTCATCATTGTTCCTTTTCTTCTTTCACAGGTAAAAATTTATGGCCTTTTTAGTTTTGAAGAAAACGAGGAACTTGAGTCAACTTCTCTTATAGTATTGGTTAACAATTTTAATATTTGTTGCTTTAATTTGAAATGTGGTCTGAACAAAATTCTAATTTCTGGTGTTTTTTCTCTTCTCTTTTCGAAGTAAATTATGATTTTTTGTTGTTTGTTTTCTGTTTTTTAAGTTTGATTTTTGTTGTTTGTGTTTATAAAAATAAAACAACGATTTGGGTTGATTTGTTCTGTTCTTGTTCTTGGTAAAAATGGTGATATTGCTGTTTTTCTGTTGAACAAAATTGTGCTACTGTTTTTTGTTTTATCCAACAGATTATCTATCTGGTGCAACATATTAACCATCTACTGCAACAGATTTGTCGAATAATGCAACAGATAAACCATCTGATGCACCAGAGGAACTATCAAATTACAATTCTGATGTAATAGATTATTCATCTGATACAACATATTTATCATATGATGCAACAGTTTAACTATCTGATGCAATGGATCAACCACATATTGCAACAGATTAAGCATCGGATAAAAAATCTAATGCAACTGATTAACCATCTGATGCAATAGAAGAACCATCGAATTAATGATATGATGCAACAGATGAAGCTCCTGTTGGATAAAATCATATCAACTCTTCCAACAGGACATATCCAAGACATGATTTTTCCAATCGATCATTCATCTGCCGTGATAGACGACCCAATGTTGGAAGAAATCTAAACAATATTGACCGTTGATGACTTTTCTAATAGTTCACTCATGTGTTACAACAGATGTGTGATCTATCGCACAGACCATTCATCCTTTTCAACAGATAAGAGATATGTTTTGTATTGTCGCAAAAGATTACTCAGTCATTTCTGCAGGTTAGTTAATTGTTCTGATAGATCACTCATATGTTGCAGTAGATGTGTGATCTATTGCACAGACCATTCATCTTTCTCAACAGATGAGTGATATATTTTGTATTGTCACAAAAGATTACTCAGTCGTTGCTACAGGTTATTTAACTGTTCTAACAGATCACTCATATATTGCAACAGATGATGTTGTAGCAGATGTGTGATCTACTGTACAAACCATTTATTTTTCTCAACAGATGAGTGATGTGTTTTGTATTATTACAACAAATTACTCATCCGCTGCAACAGGTTATTTAATTGTTTCAACAGATCAGTCATGTTGCAACAATGAGTGATCTGTTGCACAGACTATTCATCTATCTTAAAAGATAAGTAATATGTTTTGTATCATTGTAAAAGATTGCTCATCCACTGCAACAGGTTTGTTATATGCTACAACAGATATACTACTTGGTGCAACAGATAAGTGATCTGTTGGAACTGTTATTATGCTATTTTGCTTGTTAGATTTACTATTATCCTTTTTTAACGATGCATTAATCAACTTTAATATATTTTTTATGCTTCTATTAATTTTAGATAATATGGCTACCAAAAGAATAGAAGTCGAATCAAGTCCAAGTAAAGGAACAAGTGAAGCAACTAGGCTACATCCACCACTCTATGAGCTTGCTTTACAAGCATTATATCAATCAGGAGCAGAATATGATGAACACGGGGAGGAGGAATGTTACAAAAGAGATGATCCAAATGCTAATAGCCCTTTCGCCGAAGAGTTGGTCAAAACCTTCAGCATTGATCGTTATCCTGTGAGAATGCAGTGCGATGGTGCCACAAATTTAATGGGTAATTTCGTGGTTAAGTCAACCATGGGAAAATCTTTCGACGCCTTCAGAAAAATACTTTGAGAACAAAAATTGGATGCTTATTTCAGGGACAGCTGCGTTGGGAAATATCTTGATTTTCCAGAGGACAACAATGCTCGTTTCCAAATGAAAATGGTATATGAACTTCTCAAGCGTAGCTTTATGTATGAAAACAAAGATAAGATGGGTGAGGTGTGGATAAATTATTGTGGCATGCCTGTTTGTTTTGGTTGGAAAGAGTTTGTCATAGTTACTGGACTAAAATGTTACTCTCCTTCTCAAATTATACCTATTCTAACCCAAAACAATCACCCTGCACACCCAAAAAAGGCAAAGACAAGTCGTGTAATCGTGCTGACCTGGTGTCAATTGTTGGTCCAAGCTTCAAAAACAAAAATTTGATAGAAGCGTTGAAAGGTAAAGAACTTTCAAAGAAGCACAAGCAGTCGTTGTTCTTGGTTTGGTTTGTACATAATATTCTTTGGGCGAGAGACATTAATAACAACATAAATGTTGGTTTATAAAGCTCTCCGAGGATCTTGAGGCGTTTAATAGCTATCCTTGGGGTTATGAAAGCTTCAAAATGACTGTCCAATATTTGTTGACTCCGTTAGCACCAAAGACAGTCAACTTATATGGCTTTCCATGGGCTTTCATGGTAAATATTTTGTTTCTTTCTTTTATTATGATATCATTCATTTTTGTCACTCAATAATAGTTTTGATTTATTGGCGTTATTTTATAGGTTTGGGCGTTTGAAGTCATTCCTTATTTGAGACAATAGGTGAACTACTAGGAAGAAGTTTTTTGTCCAAGAATCTTGAGATGGTTGTCTGGCAAAACTGATAAAAATATAAAATTTCTTGATCTCGTCAACCCCCCGAAGGATGCAGTAAGTATAATTATAATTAAGTTTTTGTTTTAACTAATGATTTTTTGAATGATCTAATCATCATTCTAATATATGTAATGATTTATGTTAGATTGTGCATCCATCGCTAGTTTCGACCAATCGAGAGTTAAAGATGCCATTTTTTCTTACTTTACGATTTGTGCAAACTTTATCGGACCCTAAGGTCATCGACAGAATAAAAATAGAATTGTTTGGAGCAACAGCCATTATAAGAAAAATAATTTTAGAGGGTGGGCTTGTTGTTGTTGATTGTTTAGTGGTGATGGAGTTGTTGGTGGTGGTGGTGTTGCTGCTGTTGGTGCTAATAATGCTCCTCTTACAGTATTTAAAACAAATCATTATGAGTATGTTCATACTGATTATATAGATTTTGCCTCTCCCAGTGAATGTTCTGCAAGCAAATGTCAAGACTGCAGGGCAAAACATGATGTAGTGATTATTGTTATTAATGTATTAACTGCTTCTGTAAAGGAATTGACATCTAAGAGGGGTATCATTCCATCAAAGGGTATTTTATTCCCATCCACCCTATTAGAGATTAAATCTAAGAGGAGAAGAAAAGTGATTTCCAAGGCATTATCAAGCATCCAAAAGAGCGAAATTGCAACTCCTCTGTCCGTGTGTTGCACTGAGCAATGTACAATATGCAAAGGAGAGCAGCATGAGCTAAACAAGGTGAATATATGTCTTCCAACTAAAAAAATAGACATATTTATGTTTCAACACATAACACATCTACTGAAAATTATCAAACAGATATAAGCATTTGTTGCAACAGTTGACTAACTTGTTGCACCAAATAAAGTACCTGTTGTGACATATGTATCATCTGTTTTAGCAAATCAAACAGCTCTTTGTACCGCTTTTATATGTATCAACAGATGACCTATCTGCTACAATAGATGAGTCATATGTTGCAACAGATGGTTCATCCATTGGAAATTATTATACAGGTCTTCCTCATGTAGAAATTTGACCCATCAGTTGATTCATTCTTGCAATAGAAATATAATTTATTTGGGATAATTTAAAACAGGAGGAAGACCTGTTTGATTTGCTAGAACAGATGAGTTGTCCTTTTTTGTTTTTTTGTATCTCCGTGATTAGCATTGACCAATTATGGCTTTTCAGGTGGATGTAGAAGCTACTGCTGAACAATATTGACAATATGCTACTCTACTCTTTTTATGAAAATATGGAGAATAGAAAGCGCAGAAACCGTACGTAAGCGATAATAAAGATCCACGACGAGCAAAGCCGAATTTCATAGAACCGGATGAAGAACATCTTGTCCATATTGAGTAGATCTTTATAGCTTAAGTCTGTCAAAGTAATAACCTCACCCCTCCTTAGGACTCCTTGGCATCAATACTTAAATTGTTGATGTATTTGTTGAGATCTGTACCCATAACAATTTTTTTACATTTTATTTATTCGTTGATTTTCTTTCAGCTAATTTCTTAAGGCTTCAATTTATTTTATTTTGTCTATAAAATTTATTTTTCCTTAGATTTGAACTTATTGATTGAAATAGATATTGCAACTAATAATGTATTTGTTGCAACAGGCGTCACATCTGTGGGAAAATATCAAACATATTTGACATATGTTGCAACAGATAGGTAATCTGTTAGAATTTATCAAACAAGTCTTTCCACTGCTGCAATAGATAGACTTAGGTAGAAATACCGACATAATATAACAGATGAACAACCTATTGCAACAGATAAACTATATGTCAGAACAGATAGAATATCTATTACAATGGATAGAGAATCTGTTGTATTACAAAAATTCAGCTTTCATTGGACATAAAAAAAAATTACCACTACATGTAAAAAAGTGAAAGTGAATTGAAATAATAAAAGGCGGAACCCATCGACAGTGTTCAGTTCAAACACCTAAAATAAAATAGGAGTCAAGTAGACAGTGATCATTTTAAACACGTAAAACAAAATAGGCACAAATATGTCAGGTTGGCACTTTTTGCTGACTTGGCGTCTGATTTCATCCCCAACGATCATTTTTTCCCCCAATGTCTTATATATTCATATTCTTCCTAAAATTTAACCCTAAATTCCCAAATCTTCTTCTTTGTCATCATTTTTCTTATCTATTCAAATTCTTTAAATTATTTGCATTTCGTCTTTCATTTCTTCATCTTTTTTTTATTTTTTTCAATTGAGCTTGACAATGCGACCGCATCTTCCACTATTTTTGTGATAACGATTTTCGATATTGTAAGTGCGGTCATGAAGCTCTATTGAAGACTTCTTGGACTCAACAAAATCCAGATCATAGGTTTTTTACTTATAAGATTTCAAAGGTAATACTTCTTTTATTTAATTAGTTGACTAATTATTGACTTGTAATTGTTTTGTAATTGTGTTTTTATTTTTATAGAAATTGGGTGGATGCGATTACTTTGATTGATATGAAGAACGACACTCTTCACAAGCAAATCGTGTAATCTGGGGTTTGTTGAAGAAAGTCAAGGCTTCTGAAGAAAAACAAAATTGAGCAAGAAAATATTACATTGTTGTCGTTATTGCTACTGGTTTGGCGGTGTTGGGCATATGGATTTTTAAGCCTAATTGCTGAAATTTTCATGTTGGTGTATTTGCTACTGGCTTGGTGTTGTCGAGCACATGGATATTCAAGCGTGTAATTGCTGTAAAATATCAAAAAGATTTAGGCACATGCTATAAAATTTAGGTCATCTGTTGGAAATTATCAAACAGATATTTTCTCTGTTGCAACAGATTAGACTTAGATCAGATAGAAATAATATCGGCATAATGAAATAGATGACCAGCCTATTGCAACAGATAAAGTATCTGCCAGAACAGATAAAATATATTTTACAACAAATTGACAATCTATTGCATTATACAAACTCAACTATTATTCTATCAGAAAAACTATTGTCACTACATGTACATGTAATTTAAAGTAAAGTGGAGTGTGACTTGAAATAAAAAATTATTATTTCACAGGCTCTTCTGTATACACAGGCTCCAAGCATCCAGTTAGTACCCTATAAGCCCAGACCTCTTGCAGGTATGCCATAGCGTTGTCGCACAGAAAGGTCATTGGCTCGACCATTTCTGTTTAGGTCAGCAAATATTCAATGTGTGCAAGAGCGCGCGAGCCATTCGCGTAACCGACATCATTTTTTGGAAGGATTATGCCGTTGTTTCGTCCACCCTAATCCCATGATTTCTTCTTCAACGCTTCCTTTGAAAAATGATTTATCAGTTTACTCTTCCTCAACAAGATGGGTAACAGCTCTATCAGTGGCTCCACGAGGAGAAAAAGATCAACATCATCGATGAGAGGTTTGTTGCAGAAATAAACATTGATCTTTCCCTCCTCGAGTAGTATCTCAATAACCCAATTATGTATGACTTTCACGCTAATTCATGTAAGAATCCTCTTTGCCTCGATCCAGCTCTTGCTGTGTGGATTTGGCCTCTCCCCTCTAACATATAATATCATTTCTTCTTCATCCCAGTCCAACGTAGAAGCTAAGAAATCAAATCTTGTGCCACAGTCTAATACAGCATTATTGAGTTGATCATACTTATCCTTGAACTTCTTGCAGAAGTCGAGGTCCATTATCCTATCAGCAGCGTCATAAGCTTTTGGGTACGTTAATTATCTTTCCCTCATGAGGCAGAGAATTTTGTCAACATGCTGTGATATAAGAAGATAATTTTTAAATAGGTTAGTAATTGTAAAGATGGTCCATCTGCTGTATATGGTTTTTTGAATCAATAATCCAACACAACTTATGCAACAGATTGATAATAAGTTACAATAGAACCACTACCAGTTGCACTGGAATACCCAACTGTTGCAACAGATTTCACATCTGTTGCGTAGCTTCTTCTTCATAAGGTAGATTAGATTAGAAGGCTAGGTTAGAAAAAGTAAACTTGCCTTGTCCTCGTACTGCATATGCATATCTGACATAGTCTGGAAGTCTTGGGGGAAAAGGGAGGCTTGGGGTAATCTGGTGCGCCTGGCTTGGCATTCTTGGCCAGTCGCAGATTCCTCTTCTCTTTGGTGCCAAGTTCTACGTATATGTCCACCTTCTTTTTGAATGTCCCCTAAACTTCAACAGCTTTTTGAGATGAAGGAGTTGCAATTATTTTTTATTTCCGACAGGAGAGTACGTCGGTTATTGCTCTTTTCTTCCCCCTAACCATTAATGTAGCAGTGTATCGCTCCCTCAACTTCTTGGATGGTATGACATCCCTCTTGGATTTGAATTCCTAGACAGCTTTAGAGATAGTCTCTACTTTTTCAAAGAGTTTATCTTGTCTGTCCTTGAACTCTTCACATTTGCAACGAGAACATGAGGGTGAAGAAGGGTGAGAGGGACCTGTATAAGGGTAAAAGGGTTGTTTTCAAACATATTTATTTTTTCTTGAGCATCAACATGCTCATCATCACGAGTGGTAGCAACATCAGTATGTCTGCCACCAATACCAACAACTCCACCAGAAGAAGCACCCGGATCTGCATTAGTAGGCTGGTCATGAAGAGCCTAAACATTAGGTTGTCCTTGCCTAACTGCTCTTCTTATGGCTATTGCTCCAGCCAAGTCCTTTCTTATTAACTCCACCATTAGGTTTGCTATAGTATCAACATGGTCTAGAGTAATATAAGAAGTCATCAACGACTCCTACTCAGTAGGCATGATCCGTGGATGGACAACCTAGAAAAAAAGATAGATACATTTAGATCATATAATATAATAATTTTTCACAGTTGTGTTAATATTTTAACAGTCTACTTCTACAATAGATTAACAATATGTTGCATCAGCTTATATATTTGTTGCATAGTTTACAGTAGATGGTTAAAATCTATTTGAGTCAAGTTCAGAGAACCAGAGCAACACATGGATAATCTGATGTAAAATATCAATCATCTGTCGCAATAGATTACAAATCTGTTACAGCAGTTGTACAAGTCGGGTAATCTATTGGGTTATATGTTATGCAACAGATGATCTGTATGTGTATTAATAATATGCTACATTAGATTAAACACCTGTTGCAAGATTTATAGTAGTTGGTTAATATGTTAGGAGTCGAGTTCAGAGAACTAAAGCAACAGATGGATAATCTGATGTAAGATATCAATCATCTGTCATAATAGATTATCTATCTGTTTTACTGGTAGGCACAGGACGGGTAATCAGTCGCAACAAATGCCCCATCTGGTGCATTAGATATAACATTTATTGTATCAGATATAACATCTATTCAATATCTTTTATTGAGTAAAATTATTTTACTTGAAGAAGATATACTGCATCATCCAGAGGGTTAAAGAGATCAGCCTC
Organism: Capsicum baccatum var. pendulum; assembly: GCA_030864225.1. Classification (NCBI taxonomy): domain Eukaryota; kingdom Viridiplantae; phylum Streptophyta; class Magnoliopsida; order Solanales; family Solanaceae; genus Capsicum; species Capsicum baccatum. The sequence goes on from CM061552.1 coordinate 83,645,603, forward strand.
CTTAATTTTGGTGTTGTTCTTTGCAGCCAACCACCTAAACATTCTTGGATGAGAAGCCTCATCCGGGTAATCCATTACCTGCTTTTGGAGGCGAGGAATGGCTTCAAATGCCTAAGCTTAAAAAATGTAAACAGGAAGCAAGCAAAAAAAAGTTATAATAACTATATTTAATATAACTTATGGATGAGTTGAAATAGCGATTAATTTTACCGTGAAAGCCCAAGAAAAGCCGTATAATATGGTCGTCCCTGAGGTTAGATTTGTCATTAAATATTGGACAGTCAAGTATAAGTTGTTGTATCCCCAAGGATAATTGTTGAATTTATCAAAATCCTCAGCATGCGCCAACAAATCATCTTCTATGACCTTGTTGACATCTCTTGCCAATATAACTGAACGGGCAAACCAAACTAAGCATAATTTCTCTCTGTACTGCTTAGGTATGGTTTTATCCATGATATCTGTCAACAAATCCGATGCTTTATAGCCACGTCAAGCAATGTCAAACAACCCATCTATTTTTTCCTTGCGTTTTCTTGTTTTGGATCTTTTGCGGGGTGTTCCCTTGGCGATAGGTGATTCTTCTGGATGATAGAATCTCAAGCCTGTCACTATGGCAAACTCTTGAAAGCAAAAACAAACTGGCATGCCACAGTAGTTGATCTAGATTTCATCCATCTTTTTGTTTCCCCCCACGTACTTGATCCTGCGCTTGAGAAGACTATATACCATCCTCATTGGGAAACGGATCGGGGCGTCCTCGGCCTGCTCAAGAAAGCTTCCAAATCAGCTCTTCTTAAAAAGTCCATCTATGTTTTCGTCCTTCATAATTTTCCTAAAATCAATAAATTTACTCCCCATCTGACATTTAAGTACAATTTGACCATTTAGTTCTTCTTCTACTTTTTTGTCATTTAATGGCATCGCAACTTGAAACTTGTCAATACTAAAAGTTTTGACAGGATCATGCTGGGATGTGGATATTAATTCATTCCCCATTGGTGATTGATTATCATCATGTTGATGATCATCCTCTTTCTCTTTGTCTTTCTTACTCTAATTCCTCTTCTTTCTCACTTTTATTTTCTTTGTCACCGTCTACAGACCCTTTACTACCTCCCTTAATGTTTTCATATCTCTCCTCAGCTTTACTTTGTTTCCCTGACTGAGATTGTTCAGAAAGCTCCTCCGAATCCATTTGTACTGTAGCCTCTTTTGGGGAGTGGTCAGACATTGATCCACTTTCACTTCTTTTTCTTTTGGAAGACATGTTTTACCAACAAACAATAGAAAAATAAAAAATACATTACAATTGATGTATACATAAATTTTTAAAAATACATTACAAACACCACCAATAACGACACACCAACAGCCACCACAAACACCACCAACCAATGCCGCAAAAACCACGAATACCAACAACGCTGACAGCTACCACAAACACCACCAACCAATGCCACCACCAGTTCCACAATGACAACGACGACCACCACCACCACCACAAACACCATCCAACAATACCACGACAGTCAACGAAACACTGCGACAGAAACTAGGGTTTTCTCAAGTCCTTCCTATGATTTTACCATCAAAACTCAAAATTGTAAACCCATTCTCGAAGATAATACGACTAAAAGTTTTCTTTTCCATCATTAACTTAAAAGCCTTTATTTTTTTAGAACAAAACAAATATAAAACTCTTCTCGAACTCTGCTACCTACGAAGACAAAAAAAATGACTGATACAAGTAAGAATGAAGTAGAAAATAACACCTATGTGGTTAGATGAGAAAAAATTGATCTATTGTAAAGGTTAGAGCAATTTTTTGAGTAGTTGTAGTTGTTGTCTGTACTGTATAATTGAGTGAGAAAGAGAAAAGAGCGAGAACTCGAGATTTGAAATGATGAAACATTTTTCTCGCAAATGGATGATTTGTATGGGTTGATTTGTATTTTGGAAAAGAATGACATGTTTTGAAAATGTTAATTTGGTTCGAATTAATCTCAATTATTTTTTAAAATTATAAAAGGTAAGCGTAATTTTTAACCCTCTCATCGTGCAATTGCCAAAAGACTCAATTGAAATTGTAGTTGACCCTATGAACTCACCCACCCCTGGTCCTAGTTTAATCAATTTAGGTATATGAACTCAATTGAAATTGTATAAAAAACAAATACTCAACCTGTTGCATCAGCGACTAATCTGTTGTAAATTATCAAACAGATTAAGTAATTTGTTGCGACAGATTACCCATCTATTGTAAATTATCAAATAGATTTTCACATGTCGCAATAGATTACCCATCGGTTGTTAGAACTCACCCCTGGTCCTAGATTAATCAATTGAGGTATTGATCTAACATATGATGTAGTAAGAATCGGTTCGATTGACGACTCTGGTCGGGAGGAACTCAATGTCGTCTCATCATTTCAATTGCCCAAAGACTCAATTGAAGTTGTAGTTGACCCTATAAGAAATCACCCCTAGTCCTAGATTAATCAATTGATGTATTGGTCTAACATATGAGAGAGTAAGAAATGGTTTAATCGATGACTCTGGTCGGGAGGAACGCAATACCGTCGTATCATTTCAATTGCCTAAAGACTCAATTGAAGTTGTAGTTGACCCTATGAGAACTCACCCCTGGTCCTAGATTAATCAATTGAGGTATTAGTCTAACATATAATGTGGTAAGAATTGATTCGATCGACAACTCTAGTCAGTAGAAATGCAATACCGTCTCATTATTCAATTAGCCAAAGACTTAATTAAAGTTATAATTGAGCCTATGAGAACTCACCCCTGATCCTAGATTAATCAATTGAGGTATTGGTCTAACATATGAGGTAGTGAGAATTGGTTCGATCGACGACTCTGGTCGAGAGGAACGGGATATCGTCTCATTATTCAATTGCCCAAAGACTCAATTGAAGTTATAGTTGACCCTATGAGAACTAACCCCTGATCCTAGATTAATTAATTGAGGTATTGGTCTAACATATGAGGTAGTAAGAATTGGTTTAGTCGACGACGCTGGTCGGGAGAAACGCAATACCATCTCATCTTTTCAATTGCCTAAAGACTAAATTGAAGTTGTAGTTGACCCTATGAGAACTTACCCCTAGTCCTAGATTAATCAATTGAGGTATTGGACTAACATATGAGGTAGTAAAAATCGGTTTGATCGACGACTCTGGTCGGGAGGAACGCAATACCGTCTCATTATTCAATTGCCCAAAGACTCAATTAAAGTTGTAATTGACCCTATGAGAACTCACCTATGGTCCTAGATTAATCAATTGAGGTATTGGTCTAACATATGGGATAGTAAGAATCGGTTCAATCAACGACTCTGGTTAGGAGGAACACAATACCATCTCATTATTCAATTGTCAAAAAACTCAATTAAAGTTGTAGTTGACCCTATAAGAACTCACCCCTAGTCCTAGATTAATTAATTGAGGTATTGGTCTAACATATGAGGTAGTAAGAATCGGTTCGATCGACGAATCTGGTCGGGAAAAACGCAATGCCATCTAATCATTTGAAATACCCAAAGACTCAATTAAAGTTGTAGTTGACCCTATGAGAACTCACCCCTATTCCTAAATTAATCAATTGAGGTATTAGTCTAACATATGAGGTAGTAAAAATCAGTTTGGTCGATGACTCTGGTCGGGAAGAATGCAATACTATCTGATCATTTTAATTTCCCAAAGACTCAATTGAAGTTGTAGTTGACCCTATGAGAACTCACCCCTGGTCCTAGTTTAATCAATTGAGGTATTGGTCTAACATATGAGGTAGTAAGAATCGATTTGGTCGACGACTCTGGTCGGGAGGAATGCAATACCATCTCATCATTCAATTGCCCAAAGACTCAATTAAAGTTGTATTTGACCCTATGAGAACTCACCACTGGTCCTAGATTAATCAATTGAGGTATTGGTCTAACATATGAGGTAGTAAGAATCAATTCGATCGATGACTCTGGTCAGGAGGAACGCAATACCGTCTCATTATTCAATTGCCAAAAGACTCAACTGAAGTTGTAATTGACCCTATAAGAACTCACCCCTGGTTCTAGATTAATTAATTGAGGTATTGGTCTAACATATGAGGTAGTAAGAATTGGTTAGATCGATGAATCTGGTCAGGAGGAACGCAGGGTTGTGTCATCATTTAAATTGCCTAAAGACTCAATTGAAGTTGTAGTTGACCCTATGAGAACTCACCCCTGTTCCTAGATTAATCAATTGAGGTATTGGTCTAACATATAAGGTAGTAAGAATCGGTTTGATCGACAACTCTGGTCGAGAGGAATGCAATACTGTCTCATCATTCAATTGCTAAAAGACTCAATTGAAGTTGTAATAGACCCTATGAGAAATCACCCCTGGCCCTAGATTAATCAATTGAGTTATTGGTCTAACATATGAGGTAGTAAGAATCGGTTCGATCAACGACTCTAGTCGGGAGGAATGCAATACCGTCTCATCATTCAATTTCTCAAAGACTCAATTGAAGTTGTAGTTGACCCTATGAGAACTCACCCCTGGTCCTAGATTAATCAATTGAGGTATTGGTCTAACATGTGAGGTAGTAAAAATTAGTTGGATCGACGACTCTAGTTGGGAATAACGCAATACCGTCTCATTATTTCAATTGCACAAAGACTCAATTGAAGTTATAGTTGACCCTATGAGAACTTACCCCTGGTCCTAGATTAATCAATTGAGGTATTGGTCTAACATATAAGATAGTAAGAATCAGTTCGATCGACGACTCTGGTCGTGAGGAATGCAATAACGTCTCATCATTCAATTGCCCAAAGACTCAATTAATGTTGTAATTGACCCTATGAGAACTCACCCATGGTCCTAGATTAATCAATTGAGGTATTGGTCTAACATATGAGGTAGTAAGAATCGGTTCGATCGACAACTCTAGTCAGAAGAAACGCAATATCGTCTCATTATTCTATTGTCCAAAAACTCAATTAAAGTTGTAGTTGACCCTATGAAAACTCACCCCTGGTCCTAGATTAATCAATTGAGCTATTGGTCTAATATATGAGGTAGTAAGAATCGGTTCGATGATCGACTCTGGTCGGGAGAAACGCAATACCGTCTCATCATTTCAATTGCCCAAAGACTCAAATGAAGTTGTTGTTGACCCTATAAGAACCCACCCCTGGTCCTAGATTAGTCAATCAGGGGTTGTTTGGTAGAGTGTATAAGAACAATGCAAAATATACCGTATTAGTAATGTCTGCATTAGTAATACTTTTATTATTTATTCTTGTATTATTTATGCATGTATTATTTCTTTCTTATACATTGTTTGGTTTGATGTATAGTAAATAATACATCTTACATAATTTCTATAAAAGAAATTTTTTGTAACGGCCTAAAAATTTGATAAAATATGTGAAAATTGTAATTTTGTATGATTTGACTATTTTACCCCTCCCCGTAGTTGCATTACGATATTTCTGGGGTGTGGGAGTGGTTGACATGATTTTTGATGCATTTTGGTATCATTTATGCAATATTGTGGTTTTTGATGGCTTCGAGAGCCTTATTTTGAAGTTATGTGGTTATATTTTGATCCGTGCGATGGATGACCGAACGAACTACGTCAGCAGCTTTGGAATATCGATTTTAGGCAACGTAGACCTTTGGTTCGGGTCTTGGTTCACCTGAGATCATTTCGACCTATTGGTCGAAAAGTTAAAAAATCATAAAGTTGGGTATAGGACCCACTTTTGATTGAAACGACCTCGTATGGAAATCCGACTTCGTCAACAGATCCAAAAATGTCAATTTTAGTGTGTTAACATGTTTGGTATGATATTACGGCTTTTAAATCTCATTTCGCCCCTCGATTTGGAAAATTGTGATTTTGGATCTCGAGGGTCAATTTTGTGAAAACAAATTTTTCTGGAAAATATGGTATCGCCATCGCGTCCGGAACATCGAATTTAGTGTGATTGCATAGTTCATTTGCATAAATCGGACTCTGAACAAATCCCGAGCACCCCATCGAAGTCCATTTCGAGTTAGAATAAAACTACACAGTTATGCAGAAACAATCTGCAATATATATAGCAGCTTTTTCACATTTTTGGCTCATTTTGCTCATTTTTCATCTTGTCTCTTGAGAGTTAGACCTTAAATATTTTGGGAGCTTAAAAGTGAAGTTTGTGAGAGCTTGGGAAACTAGATTAACACTTATTTCTTGATTTTAATTACGAATGTAAGGTAAGAATTCACCCTTAAAAAATTTCTTGATAAATTTTTCAAAACCCCAAAAATCTTAGGGCATGATTTGAAATCCAAATTTTATCCCCTTTCACTTGAATAATATTTGTATCTTATAATTACTAGTTTTTCATCAATTTAACCTTCAAAACAACTCTGATTATTGATTTTAACCCGGATTTCAAAGATTTTACCCGATAAAGCTCAAAAATGATTTTTCTTCGATTTGAACCCCGTTTTTCACTCTATTTAACTTGGGTTTTCAAATGTAGGTTCCTAAAAATATGGGGAACATATTTTTGAAGTAAAGTTCCAATTTTTCCCTTCTTTTTCGGAAATCTATTTTGGGGGTCCGTTTTGACCCCAAACCAAAAGTTGTCAATATGGGTGTCGTTGATTTTTTTTTATGTGTATATTTTATATTTGATATTTTTAGTAGATTTCGGTATTATTCGTGAAAAGTAAGGTCGCGGGTTCAAGTGTAGCGGACCGATTTCGGCTTTCAAGGTAGGTTATGGCCTAACTCTTCAGAATGGGTTGGATAGTAAATGATGGTACAAAATACATGTTAAGGGTAGGAACTAATCATGAAAAAATGGCTATCTACGTGTTGTGCCCGTGTGGGGGCCTATATGTGATGTAATTATCAAAATTGAAATATTATGTAATATGTTTGACCGTGTGGGGTCTTATGTAACATTGATAGCCTTGAATACATGTGAGTAATTGTATTGTATTGTTTAATGTGGTACCATGGGTGTATTGTGATTATATTCATACTTTACTGGCATATGAGACGTGAAATTCATGGATGAAATGAAAATACCAAGTGAATATTGGCTCATATGGTTGTGAAAATGTATCATTGTGGTTGGTTGTGGAAATATATCATGTGGTTGGTTGTGGAAATACTTATTTTGATTAGTTGTTGGAATTACATCTTCATATCATACTAATTCATGAAACATTGGTACCACTATGGCAACATCTGAGAAACACTGGCAACACTTTTTTAAAAATATTGTAACACCTTATAAAACCCTTTCCGAGGGATGTGCCGAAAAGGAGATATGAGATATGTGGATTGTATATGGGTTGACGAACCCCCATGGATCCTACGGGAAGCTTTGGCTCCGTAGGTGTATACGGGAATTGTGTGACGATCCCGAAGGTTGTGCGACAACCTCGTGCATCATCATCATCATTATCATATCCATTGCACTTACTTTATTGTGTTTATGTTGTGTTGTATTGCCTTATTGAATTGTCGTCTATGTATTTGTCTTACCTTTCTTTACTTATATTTGATGATCTTGTATCTACATGTCTCTCTTGCTCTATTTTATATGTGACATAATCTATACTTGTGTTCTATATCTTGATGTGTTTTTGCAATATAGGTGAGATATATTAGAACTGTCAGTGCAAGCGATGTGGGCTACCGTTGTGGGACATTTTCTGATTGTAGGTGACGTGCCCTTAGTGTATATTTTGTATGCCTTATTTACTACTTTGCTTAGTTGGCCTATGATACCTACTGAGTACAAGTGGACCGTACTCATGCCTACTGCGCCTTTTCGGTGCAGTTCCTAGCTCGAGTGTGCCTCAGCTTACTTGATTCAGGCGGTTGTTAGAGCTTTCAAGGTAGCGGTTGGATATTCATGCATCCGAAGTTCACCTCTATCTTTCTATACTAGTTATGTATTTATTAGTGTTCGGAGACAGTTATTATTCCTTTGTGGTTATTTTTTTGATGTATTTGACTCTTGGATTATATTAGTAGTTCTTACACTATTGACACCTGGTTTTGGGCATGATTGGTATTTTGGATAAGTTTTTTCCGCATTGTTTTGATTATTTATATGATTCGGCTTCATTCTAGAAGCCTTACCTTGGGTATTTCTGTCTTTTTCTCTATTTTTATCAGTTTGGATGATAGGCTTACTTGTCAAGGTACGCCACGACAAGTGCCACCATGATTCTTGTTTTTGAGTCGTGACAAATTGGTATCAGAGCAGTTGTGTTTCATTGGTCTCAACGGTGTAAGAATAGGATGTCTAATACAGTCTCACAGAATGGTACGTAGACGTCCATATCTATCTACGAGAGGCTATAGGATATCTTTAGGAAAATTCCCCTGTTTCATTCTTTATCGTGTGAAATTCTTTCATACCCTATATTTTGAGTTATGTTTCACTCTTTCTACACGAATGGAGTTTCTTATACCTCTTATCAATTGAGAGATGCAGTGAGAGATTATTGGATATCATTTATTGGTTGTAGGCTTGTTAATGCTCCTAAGTTGTCATGGGATCAGTTTGTTGATGCCTTCCTGGAGAGATTATGCCTTTAAGTTTGAGAGATCATATGTGGGACGAGTTTGATAATTTAGAGCGAGGCTCTATGACAGTTTTTTAGTATAAGGCATGCTTTCATACCTTTTCTTGATATTTCTAAGATAGTATTTCCACCGAGTTTGAGAAGATTCAAAAGTTTGAGAAGGGTTGGGTTGTCTTTCTTCTATTGGCTACATTTCATATAGTTGTGTTTAGGTTTTTGGAGTATTGTGGATCATGCTAAGATGACAAAGGATATTCTTAGTGCATCTCAGGGAGGCGCTAAGAAAGCGTAATATTTTGGTGAGTTCAGGAGTCAGACCTTTCAAGGAAGAAATTTTAGAGGTTCTCATGGATACTATAGTAGGCCAGTACAGGCGGCATTACAGAGTTTAGGTGGTGAACCTTCTAGTCCAGCAGTTCAGGGTGGCCGTTCAGGCCCAGTTGTACCTTCTTCTATTGAGACTAGTCGCAAAAGTTGTTATATGTGTGATAAGATTATCCATGTGGCCAAGGACTGTTCTTGCCACGTGTTTAGAGATAACCTTATTTTAGCTATGAGAGGTAGGTGTTCTACCAAAGGTGCTAGAGGTAGAGATGCTAGAGCCCGTGTTGGAGGTTATGGGGCCACTCAGCCAGATGGTAGTCATGGATAGTTCTACGCAATATCAGTCATATCTGAGGCAGAGGCTTTAGATATTGTGATCGTAGATACCATTCCGTTTGTTTCAGACCTGCATGTTATTATTTGATCCTGGATAGACTTTCTTCTATGTGTCTGTATATTTTTCTTCGGGTTTTGATTATGTTAGGGAGCCTCTTGCCATGCCTATTCGTGTATCTACCTTGGTAGGTTATTCTTTAGTGGTGGATCGGGTGTACCAATCTTGTGTTGTGACTTTTGCCAGACGTGAAACTATGGTAGACTTGCTTGTGTTAGATATGGTCAATTTTGATGTTATTTTGGATATGGATTGTTTGGCTCCTTATTATGTTGTCTTAGATTGTTTTTCTAGGACTGTGACTTTAGCTTTAGTTGGTGTGACAAGGATAACTTGGAAAGGGTACACTTAATTTGGGTCCTAAGAGGGTTATATCTTATGTCCAGGCTCATAAATTGGTTAAGAAGGGATGTTTATCTTACTTGGCCCATATTCGTGACATAAGTGTTGTTTCACCTCCTTTCTTGGATTCTGTCTGTGTTGCCCGTGAGTTTATAGAGGTGTTCCCTACGGACTTTCCTAGTATGCCTTCGAATTAAGCTATTGATTTTATTATTGTTGTTGAGTTGGGCATCGAGCCCATTTCTATTTCTCCTTATAGGATGTCCCCAATAGAGTTGAAAAGAACTGAAGAATCAGTTATAGGATTTGTTGGATAGGGGATTTATTCAACCTAGTGTTTCACCTTGGGGTGCATCTGTCTTATATGTAAAGAGAAATGATGGGTCTATGCAGATATGTATTGATTATCGAGAGTTAAACAAGGTGATGGTCAAGAATAAGTATCCTCTTCCTTGCATTGATACTTTGTTTGATCAGCTTCAGGGCGCTGTGGTGTTTTTGAAGATTGAATTGTGGTTCGGTTATCATCCAATTGAGGATTAGAGCTTTGGATATTCTGAAAAATAGCTTTTTGAACTCGATATGGTCATTATAAGTTCTTGGTCATGTCTTTTGGGTTGACCAATTCCCCTGCCTCGTTCATGGAGTTGATGAATAAGTATTTCAACCCTATATTGGCTCCTTTATTATGGTATTTATAGATGATATCTTAGTTTATTCCAAGAGTGAGGTTGAGCAAGAAGAGCATTTGTGGATTGTCTTTAGAGATTGAGGGATGAGAAGTTGTATGCTAAATTCTCTAAGCGTGAGTTTTGGTTAGTGTTTATTTTCTTTCTTGGATCATGTGGTGACTAAGGAAGGTATTATGTTTGATCCAGCTAAGGTTGCAGCGGTTCGTGATTTGGGATAAACCTACTTCGCCTATCGAGATTCAAAGTTTTATTGGCTTGGCTGAGTATTATCGACGTTTTGTTGAGGGTTTTTCATCCATTGCAGCTCCATTGACCAAGTTGACCCAGAAGAAGATTTCTTTTCAGTGGTCCGAAGCTTGTGAGGTGAGATTCCTGAAGCTCAAGGATTTATTAACTTCAGCTCCTATATTAGCTTTGCCTAAGGAGGGAGTAGGCTTTACTGTCTTTTGTGATGCTTCAGGTGTTGGGTTAAGTGTTGTGTTGATCCGGGAGGGCAAGGTAATTGCTTATGCATCTCGTCAATTGAATCCTCATGAGAGGAATTATCCTACCCATGATTTGGAGTTGTGTACAGTTGTGTTTGCCTTGAAGTTTTGGAGGCACTACTTGTATGGATTCCATTGTGAGATCTTCTCATATTATTGTAGCCTTTTGTACTTCTTTATCAGCGAGATCTTCTTAGGAGGCAGCGTCGTTGGCTTAAGTTGCTTAAGGATTATGACTTGACTATTCTCTACCATTAAGGAAAGGCTAATGTGGTTGTGGATACCTTGAGATAGAAGTCGGCTAGCATGGGTAGCTTGGTGCATCTTTTGACTCAGGAGAGGTCATTGGCCTTGGAGGTTCAGTCTTTAGCTAATCTGATGGTCAGGCTTGATATTTCAACACCAGAGCGTGTTTTGGCACTTGTGGATGCTAGACCCTCTTTGATGGAGCAGATTCGAGCTCATTAGTTTGACGATGTTGGGTTGAGGTTGATTCGAGATAAGATGTTGAGTGGAGAGTCTAAGGAAGCCTCACCTAATTCAGATGAAGTTTTGAGGATTAAGGGCTGTGTTTGTATGCAGAGAGTGGTGATCAAATTAGGTTGATCTTGGAGAAGGCCCATTGTTCTAGATATTTCATCCATCCAGGTGTGACTAAGATGTATCATGATTTGAGATAGCACTACCGGTGGGGTGGTATGAGGCTAAATATAGCAGATTATATGTCTCGTTGCCTATGTTGTCAGTAGGTGAAGGCCGAGCATATGAGATTTGGTGGTTTACTTCAGAGGTTACCCATTCTTCAGTGGAAGTGGGAACGCATCACTATGGACTATATGACTGGTTTGCCACGTACATCTCATGGTTCTGATAGTGTTTGGGTCATCGTGGATCGATCGACCAACTCAGCTTATTTTATTCTGGTTCAGGTTTCATTTAGTGTTGAGAGGTTGGCCCGTATCTACATTCGTTAGATTGTGCGTCTGCATGGTGTGCCAGTGTCCATTATTTCAAATCGAGGTCCTGTGTTCACATCTCACTTTTGGAAGACTTTTCAGGATGAGTTAGGTACTCAAGTGGATCTTAGTTCAGCGTTTCACCCCAGACTGATGGCCAGTCAGAATGGACTATTCAGGTTTTGGCGTTGCTCCGCGCGTGCGTAATGAATTTTGGTGGCAGTGGGAGCAGCATTTGTCTTTAGCATAGTTTGCACATAGTAATAGCTACCATTCCAGTATTGATATGGCTCCTTTTCAGGCATTGTATGGTAGGCGTTGTCCCTCTCCAGTAAGTTGGTTCGATGTTTCAGAGGTGAGACCTCGAGGTACGGACTTGCTTCATGAGTCATTGGATAGGGTCCGGGTCAGTCAGGATAGACTTAGAGCGGCCCAAAGTAGGCGAAAATGTTATGCTGATCGTAGTCTTCGTGTCTTGAGTTTTGGTGTTGGTGATCGTGTTTTCCTTTGAGTTTCACCCATGAAGGGTGTGATGAGGTTTGGGAAGAGGGGCAAGCTTAGCCTCAGGTATATTGATCCATTTGAGATTCTTCGGACTATTGGTGATGTGGCTTATGAGTTGGCTTTGCCCCTTGATCTATCTATTTTTCATCCATTTTTATGTTTTTATGCTTCGTTGCTATATTCATGACAAGTCTCATGTCATTCGTTGGGATTCAGTTCAGTTAGATGAGCGGTTGTCCTTTGTTGAGGAGCCAGTTTCCAATTTGGCTAGGGATGTTAGGCAGTTGTGCTCTAAAGTGATCCTTATAGTTCAGGTCCAATGGAAACTTTGACCTGTAGATATGACTACTTGGGAGATTGAGTCTAATATGCGTAGCTCCTATCCCCAGCTTTTCATTGATTCAGGTATTTCCCTGCCTTAGTTCGAAGGCGAACTAGATTTTTAGTGGTGGATGATGTAACGATCTAAAAATTTGATGAAATATGTGAAATTTGTGATTTTGTATAATTTGGTTGTTTTACCCCTCTCCGTAGTTTCATTATGGTATTTCTGGGGTGTGAGAGTGGTTGACATGATTTTTGATGCATTTTGGTATCATTTATGCAATATTGTGGTTTGCTATGGCTTCGAGAGCCTTATTTTAGACTTATGTGGTTATATTTTGATCCATGAGACGGATGACCGAACGGACTACGTCAGCGGCTCTGGAATATCAATTTTAGGTTAGTTAGACCTTTGGTTCGGGTCCTAGTTCACCCGAGCTCATTTTGACCTATTGGTCGGAAAGTTGAAAAATTGGAAAGTTGGGTGTGGGACCCACTTTTGGTTGAAACAATCTCGTATAGAAAATGCAACTTCGCCAACAGATCCGAAATGTCGATTTTAGTGTGTTAGCATGTTTGGTATGATTATGTCGATTTTAGTGTGTTAGCATGTTTGGTATGATTTTACGGCTTTTAAATCTCATTTCGACCCTCGATTTGGAAAATTGTGATTTCGGGTCTCGAAGGTCAATTTTGTGAAAACGAATTTTTCTTGAAAATATGGTATCGTCATCACGTCTGGAACGTCAAATTTAGTGTGGTTGCATAGTTCGTTTACATAAATCAGACTCCAAACGAATTTCGAGCACTCCATCGAAGTCCATTTCGAGTTAGAATAAAAACTGAACAGTCATGCAGAAAAAATCTGCAATATATATAGCTGCTTTTTCAAATTTTTGGCTCATTTTGCTCATTTTTCATTGTCTCTTGACAATTAAACCCTAAATATTTTGGGAGCTTAAAAGTGAAGTTTATGAGAGCTTGGGAAGCTAGATTAACACCTATTTCTTGATTTTAATTACGGATTTAAGATAAGAATTCACCCTTTTCTTAGAAATTTCTTGATAAATTACTCAAAACCCCAAAAATCTTAGGGCATGATTTTAAACCCAAATTTCATCCTCTTTCACTTGAATAATATTTTTATCTTATAATTACTAGTTTTTCATCAATTTAACCTTCAAAACAACTCCGATTCTTGATTTTAACCAGGATTTCAAGGATTTTACCCGGTAAAGCTCAAAAATAATTTTTCTTTGATTTGAACCCCATTTTTAACTCGATTTAACTTGGGTTTTCAGCTGTAGGTTCTTAAAAATATGGGGAACATATTTTTGAAGTAAAGTTCCAATTTTGCCCTTCTTTTTCAGAAACCTATTTTGGGAGTCCGTTTTGACCTCAAACCAAAAGTAGTCAATATGGGTGTCATTGATTTTATTTTGATGCGTAGACTTTATATTTGATGTTTTTAGTAGAGTTTGGGATTGTTCGTAAAAAGTAAGGTCATGGTTTCAAGTGTAGCGGATCGATTTCGACTTTCGAGGTAGGTTATGGCTTAACTCTTCAGACTGGGCTGGGCAGTAAATGATGGTACAAAATGTATGTTAAGGGTGGGAACTAATCATGAAAAATAGCTATCTACGTGTTGTCCCCGTGTGGGGGCCTATATGTGATGTAATTGTCGAAATTGAAATATTATGTGATATGTTTGACCGTGTGGGGTCCTATGTGACATTGATAGCCTTGAATACATGTGAGTAATTGTATTGTATTGTTTAATGTGGTACCATGGGTGTATTATGATTATATTCATACTTTACTAGCATATGAGACGTGAAAATTCATGGATGAAATGAAAATAACGAGTGAATATTGGCTCATTTGGTTGTGAAAATGTATCATTATGGTTGGTTGTGGAAATATATCATGTGGTTGGTTGTGGAAATACTTATTTTGATTGGTTGTGAGCATTACATCTTCATATCATACTCATTCATGAAACATTGGTACCACCATGGCAACATCTGAGCAACACTAGCAACACCTTTTTAAAAATATTGTAACACCTTATAAAACCCTTTCTGAGAGATGTGCCGGAAAGGAAATATAATATATGTGGATTGTATATGGGTTGACGAACCCCCATGGATCCTACGGGAAGCTTTGGCTCCGTAGGTGTATACGGGAATTGTGTGACGATCCCGAAGGTTGTGCGACAACCTCGTGCATCATCATCATCATTATCATATCCATTGCACTTACTTTATTGTGTTTATGTTGTGTTGTATTGCCTTATTGAATTGTCGTCTATGTATTTGTCTTACCTTTCTTTACTTGTATTTGATGATCTTGTATCTACATGTCTCTCTTGCTCTATTTTATATGTGACATAATCTATACTTGTGTTCTATATCTTGATGTGTTTTTGCAATATAGGTGAGATATATTAGAACTGTCAGTGCAAGCGATGTGGGCTACCGTTGTGGGACATTTTCTGATTGTAGGTGACGTGCCCTTAGTGTATATTTTGTATGCCTTATTTACTACTTTGCTTAGTTGGCCTATGATACCTACTGAGTACAAGTGGACCGTACTCATGCCTACTGCGCCTTTTCGGTGCAGTTCCTAGCTCGAGTGTGCCTCAGCTTACTTGATTCAGGCGGTTGTTGGAGCTTTCAAGGTAGCGGTTGGATATTCATGCATCCGAAGTTCACCTCTATCTTTCTATACTAGTTATGTATTTATTAGTGTTCGGAGACAGTTATTATTCCTTTGTGGTTATTTTTTTGATGTATTTGACTCTTGGATTGTATTAGTAGTTCTTACACTATTTACACCTGGTTTTGGGCATGATTGGTATTTTGGATAAGTTTTTTCCGCATTGTTTTGATTATTTATATGATTCGGCTTCATTCTAGAAGCCTTACCTTGGGTATTTCTGTCTTTTTCTCTATTTTTATCAGTTTGGATGATAGGCTTACTTGTCAAGGTACGCCACGACAAGTGCCATCATGACCCTCGTTTTTGGGTCGTGACATTTTTGTTTGCAAAAATACCCTTCTTTGATTTTGTACACTTTTTTGCAACAAAGTTCTTTTGTTATTTCAAATATAATTAATATTGTTGAACTATTATATAGAGGTTTAGGAGTAATTGCAAGAATTAGTTTTTGCGCAAAAATATTACGTCGACGGATTAACAAAGTCGAAACAAAAATAAAATACAAGACGTAAAATTAAAAAATAGTCTCAAATTTTTTTTAAATCTTTTTAAAGACTCTCGAAGCAAAGCAAAAATATCTTATGTTATAATTATTTAAATCAACCATTCATTGTTGTTTATTCAAATAGTGGAAAAAGAAATTGTGAAATATTTTTAAAAGATGCACTAGTGCAAATAAGAATGGCGGAAAAAGGAATGGTGAAATATTTTGAGAGGAAAATTGAGGGGTATTAAGGTCATTTAATAAGTTAATGCATATGTTTAAAGTCTTTGTATTACTAATACATAGGAAATAGATACACACTTCATCATTGTGTACAGAGCTTTGGATATTTTCAAATATAAATTGTTATTTGTTGCACTTAGATGTTTTAAGACCCTTTTTAAAAAAAAAAAAAAGAAATTTAGGTATTTCCTGTTAGATATAAAAAAAAAAAAGTTAAAATACTAAGGTGGTAAAAAATATACTTGGATAACCAGAAATCTCCTGAGTGAGTAATCTTACTGGTCTTTTTAATGTCACCGTCTCATCGTGCCCCTCAAAAGTCAAACGTTATTAATGAATATTTAAAACTCATATCTAGAAGAATACTCTCTCATTCAGCCATAAGATAAGTGAAACTCAAGACTCAACTCAACTCATCTATCACTCTTTATTTTTTATCTCTTTTTTCCTTTTTGCCTCTTTTTTTCTCTCTTCCTTCGGATGAGGATCCTTTCGAATCTCAATCGATCAATATCTTTTCTCGACTGAAATGGATGTTCTGATCCCTTTGCTTTTTTCACATTGCAGGTATGGTTCACTATTGCTCTTTCCATCTTGTCTTCTTCTTTGTATGTCGTTTAAATTAGATATTTACATATATTGCTATTGATGATTCCATTTACCAGTTTCCTATTTATTAAGAAAATTGAAGGAAAGGTGAATTTTAAGCCTTGAATGAATGAACCATTATTTTTATATCTGTTGCAAAATGCCTCATCGGTTGAACAGATGGGTAATATGTTGAATCAGATTGGTCATCTGTTGATTCACTCAATTTTGTTTTACCCTTTTGTATATACGGAGCAACTGTTTGAAGAAATCAAACCAGTAGCAAGGCTGGTTTGATTTATTCTAACAGATGACTCATATGTTACAACATGTCATCCATCGGTTGCAACAGATGCCTCTGTTCATACACTCAATTTTGTGTTACCCTTTTGTAATGTATTTTTCTTCTTCTCTTATTTGACATTAAATATATTTCTCTTGTTTGTAGATAAAAGAAAGTGAAACTGGATCCATTTTTGCCCGACCAGCATTAAAGGCTAGAGTAAAGATTGGGAATAAGTTGCTTCCAGATGGAACCACTGCGTATGTGGGAGGTATGTATTACTGATCAACCTATCGTGAAAAAACACATCCAGTACAATAATTTTATGAATGTTTGTTCTTTACCTATTAGGCATTAATTCTTCTAACAAAATATGGTATTTTACAGTTAAGATTGTTAGGTTCGAACTGGTAAGGCTGAGGGACCAAGTAGGTGGTGTCGATACCTTGTTATAATTTAATGACCGTTTATACTCATGTTTTTGTGTCAAGTTTGGGGAAGGGTTCAAGTTTTTGCGGCAGTGTAAATATCCAATAGTGATTGGACTGATTTTAAAGGCTCAATGGACTTCTTGAAAGGCCTTCGAAGCCTTGCACTACAGAAAACACTGATGCAACCAATAGAATTCCCCTGGTCCAAATTTATATGGATGGGTTGCTGGAGGAGACTATTATACAGTCATAGGTGCTTGAGAGAATACTGTGCGGGATAGGGGAGGTTGAGAAGGCCATATATCATCTCAGACCTTGTCTAAGAGAAAACACGAGGTAGGAAGAAAAGTGTAGCGAAATTGGCTGATGAAATTGACGTGAAAAATGAAAAAACTGGATGAGCTGCGAATGTGAAAGCATATCCAAAAATAAAAATTCATCAGTCATTGAAGTGAAAAAAGAATGGTCAAGGGGACTGGAGCTGGTCACTTTGCTAGAGATAGCAACTAGCGAGCATGGCCTCAATGAAGACCTACAAAGTGCAGGACCAAAACTCAAAGAAAGAAGTTTTGCGAGCATACAAAATTGATATAATTGTTGGTCAGAATTGAAATCTGAACCAACTACTCCTGAATTAAAAATACAGGGATAAATCCAAGGTGGCAATTTCTCAAGTTAAACTTGCATAACATGCCTCTTGTTTATGGCTCTGTTCAGGTCAAAAGCAGTGGAAACAACAAGGTATGGGATTTTTGCCCAACTTCAGACCTTTTTATTTCTAGTTCCATCGACCTGATCATAGACACAAACAGAAGGCATGGCATGCAAGTTTAACTTAATAAATTGCCTCCTTGGCTGGATCCCGTATTTTAAATTTAGGAGTAGTTGGTTCACGTTTTAATTCTGACCGACAATTGTATCAATTTCGTGTGCTAGCGAAACTTCTTCCTTAGAGTTCTGGTCCTGCACTTTGTGAGTGTCTTCATTGAGGCCACGCTAGATAGTTGCATTCTCGAGCAAAGTGTCCAGCTCCAGTCCTGTTGATCATTCTTTTTTTTTCAACGACTGATGGATTTTTACTTTTGGATACACTTCCATATTTGAAGCTCATCTAGTTTTTCTGTTTCTCATGTCAATTTCATAGGCTAGATTCGCTAGAATTTCCTTGCTTGCTCCCTGTGTTTCCTCTTAAACAAGGTCTGAGATGATATATGGCCTTCTCCACCTCCCCCTTCCCGCACAGATATTCTCCTAAGCAACTTCTATTGTATAAAAGTCTCCTCCAGCAATCCATTCATATAAATTTGGAATAAGGGAAGTTCTATTGGTTCTATCGTTGTTTGCTGCAGTGCGAAGCTTCGAAGGCCTTTCAAGAAATCCATTGAGCCATTAAAATCGGTCCAATCACTATTGGATATTTACACTGCAGCTAAAAACTTAAACCCTTCCCCAATCTTGAAAGAAAAACATGAGCATAGATCGTCATTAAATTATAACAGGGTATCGACACCACGATCTTGGAACCCTTAGGCCTTATCAGTTTGCACCTATCAAAATAATCGATAAAACACTAAATTCACAAAATCAATGCACTTTATGTGTGTCTATCATGGTAGTGGATCCATTACACGCACCTTATTCTTCCTACCCCATCAAAGACACTATAGTGTTGTTTATTCATTTGCACGCATGTGATGACTATTAAAAAGAGGTGTGAAGAGTCGTGACTTTTTTTAATGTATATAAAATAGCTGATGAATCGAAAACTCCATTTATTGCAACTGATGAATCAGCTGTTGGAAGAAATCAAAACATCTAAGTTGCAACAGATTGTTAATCTGTTGTAACAGACTAGACATTGTTTATTCATCTACACGCATGTGATGACTATTAAAAAGGAGGTGAAGAGTCATGACTTTTTATCTAACACATTTAAAATAGCTAATGAATCGAATTCTACATCTGTTGCAACTGATGAATCAACTATTAGAAGAAATCAAAACATCTCCAACATATGGTCCATCAATTGCAACAGATAATTTATATGTTGCAACAGATGGTAAATCAGTTGTGGCAGATGGACGATCTGTTGCAACATCTCAATGATAACAGTTGTTATCAAGTCTTCTCAAAACCGTTTTTAAGAGGTGAGAAGTATTAATGTAAATAAAAAAATTGTGACTTTTCACAAAAAACAAAATGCCACTAGTTTGAACGATGATATTCTACGTGACACAGTACAGAACTTTAGAGGAAGGTTAATGACCTACAGAGGGAGTTGGTCACCGTGAGAGCGACGATGTTCAAAGAGATGCAAAGGCTGAGGAGGACCCTACTGCTGTGAGTTGATTGGTCGGCTGTCATTGATGATGATGATGATATAATAATAATTAAAAAAAAAAATTCTTTTGCGTATGTATTTTAATTTTTCTATATCGGATCTATACCTAATGTATTTTATTTTTTGTTTAATAAAAAATTTATTTTTAGTTGATTTTGGCTTTTTAATTCTTATACAATTTTCATTCTGTCTATTTCTTCTTCTAAACATTTTACATGTTAACGTGTCAATGGTTAGAGGTAAGGAGAAATTTTGAATCTAGTAGCAATAGCAATTTTGGCTTTTGAGTTCTTTCAATAGATGGACCATGTGTTGGAACAGATTGGTCATCTGTTGGGTTTTTGTCAACAAATTATCTATTTGTTGCGACAGATTTATCATCTGTTGGAGGAAAATATTCCAGTTTTATGGAACTAACTATATTGGGTTCTTCCAGCTAATGTCCATCTATTGCCATAGATGAGTAATCTATTGAAAATACTTATGGTTTGTTGTATTGTTTAGTTCATGTTTTGCCTCTTTTTATTAATGCACAAGTTATTAAAAAGATATTTTATATCTAATAAATAATAACATTACGTTCACAACAATGAGTTAAATATATAAAGGTCCACAACAAACAACTATACAAGTTCCTGCAATTGCAATCATCATAGTGGATTTCGATCCGAGCATATAGTTCTTTTGTGGCCAGCGCGCTTACATATGGAGCAATTGTTTCTTCTTGATGAAAATGATTCTCCGACTCCACGCCTCCTCTTATATGACTTTCTTCCTGGTTTGATAGTGCTTGGGTCAATATATGGAGGAGGTATTAATCTCTCTATAAGCTCTGCAGGAACAACCCAAGATTCTTTGAGAGGCATCAGAGTAATATGTTCAATATATGTCATTTCATATTTTTCCACCGAATAATATTGAGAGGAGTGCTCGTAAACTTCAGTTCCATATTTATGACCGTATTGAGCTCGAAGCACTTCCATAGCATGTGGACAGGGTATTTTGTCCAAGTCAAAACTCTGCACGTACAAGATCTTGTTTGAAGATTAACCGTGGAAATATCACCATGATCGGTGATACTGAATTTGTAATCTGCTATTTTATGAGGTAATAACCTATTCCCCAAACTGATGTTTGCTGATATTATTTTTTCGATTTCGAGAACAAATCGAGTTTTTATTTTTGGGCACTTGAACTGATCACACCTTTTGTTAAAAATTCGCCGTACTTTTGGCTTATTTTTTCAAACATAGCCTTGTTGGGAAATTCTCTTTCATTGCCAAATAATGAATTCACCGATTCAGCTATGATTGATGTCATAATATTGTACCTATACAAAAGAATCACTTAGTACGACATCACACTAAACTTGTTACTCAAACAAGACATTAAAATTGATGTACCTATTTGCCAGACAGAATGCTCGGGTCCATCTCTCGAAACTGACACGTACGAGAAATTCTGCTACCTTGGGATTCACATCCGTTATTTGATTGAAATGGTCTAAAAACTCCTCTCTACTATATGCTTTAGCTGCTCTATAAAAAGTGTCACGACCCTTTAGTTGTGATTGCTGGTCCGAATGTTCTCTCCAAGATGCCTGATGCAACAACCAAAGTAAGCTGAAGGGAAGAAACGTGAACCCATCTTTGAAATACTTAGATGCCTATCCGATACAAAACACAACTTTTCGGAATCTTCGATGCAGCTTTGCAGTTGTTCAAAAAAAATCTATAAGAGGCATCACATTCCTTGTCCTCTACACAAAAAGCGATAGAAAATATGTGATTCTCTGCATTCTGTGCCACCGCTGCTAGCAGAACTCCATTATACTTGCTCCTCAAGAATGTACCATCGACAACTATGCCTTTTTTTAGATGTCAAAAACCTTGATTCCAAGCACCATAGGATACCAAAAAGTACTTGAACCTTCCGTTTTTATCAAGATGAAATGTCGTCTTACTTTTGAAATTTGTGGACCCAATCATGTAATGGTAGGCATCCAGGACTGCATACCCATGCTTGAGTGTCCCCCTAATCAAGTCCTTGGCGACCCCCATGGCAGTATATATCTTTCAATAACTTACCAGGACACCCAATTCCATAAGAAGTTGATTGGCCATAACCCTTGTTGAAGGTCCTTTGCCATCGGAGAAACTACTCCTGAAATATTCATCGAGGACCTTTGCCGTGGCATGAGCATTTTGGCCCGAGATGTGCTCCGAACCACATTTTTTATGCTTTTCATGTTTATGAATGACGAATCTGTCAGAACTTGCGTACTTCACCGCTCTCAACCACCACTTGTAGTTTGAATTAGCACATTTGAAACAAAAGACACTGCTCGAATTAATCTCCTTTTTTATTCTGAAATCTTTTTTCAACCAAGAAATAAACAAACTGGTAGATAGTTCATTCTTGTCCTTGAATGACATTCCAACAAAAAAGCTGATCCCGTCGTCTTGAAGATTTCCAGACTGTGTCGATTGAGAAGAACTACACATTGTATTGGTTGCCTCAACGGGCGTAGGTCTTTGATCATCATCTGAACTATTCATGTCTAGATCATCCAACCTATCATCAAAGATGTCTTGTTGTTGTTCTTCTTCTACATTTTGGTTCTCATTCTTTATCGTCTTTTCAACCACGTACACCCTTAACACCGGCCTGGATGAATCACTAAGATAAGCACACAACCGAACCTGATCGGTTATCTTAAAAGGCAGTACCCTCTGATTTTCAAAGGAGTTGTGCATATAGCTGATAACGAGTTCTTTCGATTGATAATTCAGTCCACAATAATTGATGATTAAGTTCACAAAATCATCATACAAAACATCACTTTGGACTATTATAGCTATCGTCTCTAGCATTTCACCTTCGTTCCAATGTCATACATATCGATTGCTCTTCTCATTCCATTGACCATGACAATCCACCCCTATTGATATTGCTCCCTCCATTAGTGGTACCTAAATAAAGTTATTTGTTAAAAAAATTAATAGTGATTTCATAGTGCCATAAATGAATCCCAACAGATGTGTAATCAGTCACAACAGATTACTTACCTGTTGGGATTTATGTTACGCTCCTGAAGCTGGTTTCAACAAACTAGTCATCTGTTGTAACAGGTGAATCATATGTTGCAATAGACTATATATCTATTATGATTGATGTTATAGTACTAAGGCACCTTTGAAACTGATTCCAACAAATGAGTGACATATTTCAATAGATAATTACGCTCTTGAAGCTGATTTCAACAGACTAGTCATCTGTTGTAATAGGTGAATCATATGTTGCAACAGACTATATATCTATTGGGATTGATGTTACAGCACTGAGGCACCTTTGAAGCTGATTCTAACAGATAATTAACCTATTGCAACAGATGACTTACCTATTACAATAGACTACGATCTGTTGGAATCTAGGTCAGCTTCTATCACAACAGATTACTAATATGTTGCAACAGATATTTATCGTCTGTTGGAATCGAGTTCGAGTTCTGTTGCAATAGGTTAATAATTTGTCACAGCAGATATTTACCCTATTGCAACAGATAACACGTTTGTTGGAATCGATTCAGGTTCTATTGCAACAGGTTAATAATCTGTTGCAACAGATATTTATCACATTGCACCAGATAACTAATCTTTTTAAATAGATAAATCATTTGTTGCAATAGGTGACCCATCTGTTCGATTCATGTTATGGCCTATAGAACCATAAACATGAATCCAACATATCAGTCTTCCGTTGAAATAAATATCTCATCTGTTTAAACAGATGGATCTTATGTTGGATTCATGATTGCGTTCTATCCATTATTGGGAAAACAGCACAATAGCAGTTACTCTGATGAAAAATTCAACTAAAAATCATAATTTGACTTACCAAAGTCTCCTATAAAGTAATGCCAAAGTGAAAAGTGATGTATGAAACAAGATTTGACCTAAATAAATTAGTCAAATAGCAACAGTAGCGGTAACAACAACGATAATTGTCAACAAGAAGAAGATGAAGATGATAATGAAGTAGACGATGATGATAATGAAGTAGAAGATGATGAATAAAGGAGCAGCAACAATGAACAACAAAAATCGCTAAAAGAGAGAAAACAACAATGGATGAGAAGACAGAGAAAGACATCTTTTTTCCCTCTGTTTCCCGTTTTATTAGGTAAATATTTGAATCAAAGTGTAAATTTAAAAACTTATGGGTTATTCTCAAACTTACCAAACTTTATTAATCCATAATAAAGTAATTGTCACCTTCACTCAATTATTAAGACTTGTATCACCTACACCTCGTTTTAAAATTTTTTTGTCACCTGTGGCTAAAAGCCCCGATACACTAGGCTATTGTTTTATATATATATATGCACTACTTATTCACAAGCTCGAGTATTATCGTATTGGAAAGTTTGAAGCATCTAGTAGTTTCCAACAATTAGGATTTAGTTTTTTTTTAACTAACATTCAGTTCAAGTTTGAAGATTCTTGTAAACTAAAATGTATTGCATAAGATTTTGGCAATAACTAAGATTTCATTTTTTTATGTTAGGTGTTACTATTTCTATTTTATGAGTAGTTTTTATTGGTTAAACCGAAAATCGAACCGTTAAGGACCAAAAATCGATAATCCAAAACTGATAAGAAAATATCTTATTGGTTGGTTATTAGTTTTACATATTTAAAAATCGATAAACCAAACCAATAACACATAAAATCAAACCGAATCAAACCGATGCACACCCCTACCAGTACTTATTAAGTACAACTTTACAGTGAAACCTCGTCAATTGATTTAATTTTAGTTGCAAGAAAGTAAATTTCTTACGTGCTGGCTACTCTATTTTGTACTCCCTTCTAATTTAATTGTCCTTATCAAAAATAAAATATTCTTTAATAATATTTATTATTCTACAAAATCAAGCCTTAATTAATCATTTATTTTTAAATTTTATTAATAATAAATATAAAAAGATATTAATATAATATAAAAATATGAATAAAATAATAATAGATAAATACCTTGTGAGGAGGCTGGTAGAACGATATAGAGAGAGGAAGAGGGATCTGCACTTGGTGTTTATCGACTTGGAAAGGGCGTATGACAAGGTTCCTAGAAAGGTTCTGTGGAGATGCTTGGAGGCGAGAGGGATACCAGTGGCATACATCCGTTCGATTAAGGACATGTATGAGGGGGTGAAGACTCAGTTAAGGACGGTGGGAGGGGATTCCGGGCACTTTTCGGTCTTGACAGGGCTGCACCAGGGATCGAATCTTAGCCGTTCCTATTCGCCTTGGTGATGGATGTGTTGACGCGAAATATACAAGGGGAGGTTTCTTGGTGTATGCTCTTTGCGGATGATGTAGTTTTGATTTATGAGTCGCGCTGAGGTGTTAATGATAAGTTGGAGGTTTGGAGACATACCCTGGAATCTAAAGGATTCAGGTTGAGTAGGACCAAGACGGAGTACTTAGATTGCAAGTTTAGCGACTTAAGACAAGAGGACAATGTGGTGGTGCAGTTGGAGTCGCAGGCAATTTGTAGGAGGGATAGTTTTAAGTATTTTGGGTCTATGATCTAGGGGAATGGAGAGATTGATGAGAATGTCTCCCATCGTATTGGGGCAGGTTGGACGAAATGGAGGCTTGCCTCGGGAATTTTATGCGATAAGAAAGTGTCTCTTAAGCTTAAAGGTAAATTCTATAGAGCTGCGGTCCGGTCGGCCATGTTATATGGGGCGGAGTGTTGGCCTGTTAAGAATTCTCACGTCCAAAAGTTGAAGGTTGCGGAAATGAGGATGTTGCGTTGGATGTGTGAATTTACGAAGGCGGACAGGGTTAGGAATGAGACTATTCGGGAGAAGGTAGGAGTGGTTTCGGTTGAGGATAAGTTGCGGGAAGTGAGGTTGAGATGGTTTGGCCATGTGATGAGAAGGGGCACGGATGCCCCAGTCCGTAGATGTGAGAGGTTGGCTTTGGAGGGTTTCAAGCGGGGTAGGGGTAGACCAAAAATGTACTGGCGAGGAGTGATTAGACGTGACATGGAACAGGTACAGCTTACTGAGGACATGATCCTAGATAGGAAGGTTTGGAGGAAGAGTATTAAACTAGAAGGCAAAGGTGGGTGGTCGAGTCGTAGTCCGTAGTTAGGAGGTTTAAGGATAGCTTGGTTGGGAGTTCCAGTTATGGGGGAGGGGGTCCTTGGGTTGTAAATTATACTATTTTTTTTGTGTGAATGTTGGTTCTTTTGTTACTTTAGCATATTGTTTGCCTTTTGGTTAATTATACTTTATTTTTGTAAATGTTGGTTCTTTGTTTTTTATCATGTTGCACGATTGTTGGTCTATGGTCTTTTGTCTTGAGCCGGGGGTCTATCGGAAACAGCCTCTCTACTCCTTCGGGGGTATTGGTATGGACTGCGTACATTTTACCCTCTCCAGACCCCACTATGTGGGAATATACTGGGTTTGTTGTTGTTGTAATAATAGATAAAATAATTTAATCAAATTATCTTCTGATAAATATATTTTTAAAGCTATGGAATTTTAAAATGTGACATGTAAATACTCCAAAAGGGAGTAAGAACGGAAGGAGTATAACTAATTTTTCCAGTGCTCTATTTTACATTATTAAAATATTTTTTTGAAAAAATGATCTAATCATTGTGATTTTAAATCGATGTTAGTGGTTCAATTATTTTGAAAAAACCTCACAAAACAATCATAAAATAAAAGCTAAAATACAATATTATTTAAGACTAATTTAAAATTTCTATGAAATGAAAGGAGAAAAAACAAGCATCAAATGGAAATTGATTTTACCTCTGAAAGAATAATCTTCGCTTTTAACAGTACGAACTGAGGATTTAAGAATTGTGGATGTTTTAAAAATTAAAAAGCTAAAAAAAAAAGAATGCATCAACAAGGTTCGAACCTGGAGCACCCCTTCCAATGGAGAACCTTAAGATCAAAGTAAATGTCAATGCATCAACCAATTTTATATTTCAGTAGGTGTTTTATATATTTTATACCTATTTTCATATATTTTATATGTAATTATATCTATTTTGTGTTGAATTTAATGTGTCGGAGCACCCCAAAATTAACTTAGGTCCGCTTCTGGCTTTTAACAAGGCGTGCTACTAAGATTTTTTAGTAGTATCGACGTCAAAAGATAATATTAGATTAATTTTAAAAATTATATACTCACTTTAATTCACATTAAGGAAATTTTCGAGAATGTCACACTCCTTAAAATGAACGTTTAAGAATACAAAATTTAGAACTATTTTTTCATAATTATTCTTTTGTTTACTTCCAAACTATTATTTAGAAAATTTAAAGTATTCTTTTCGTTTTTAAATAAGTTTTTTCTATTGTTTTTAAATTTATTCTTAATAAATATTTGTTTAAGCTTTCAAGAATAAATTGATCATATTCTTTTAAAATAATTTTTATTTAGATAAAATATAATCAATATTAGTTTCGAAAGAGATAAATTTAATTTGGGATAATTTTTATTTTTTATTTTCTGAAAAATAGTAATTTATTAAAGAATGTGCCTAATTTGAGCACTTATCTAGGAATTGAGTGAGTAGCTAAGAACCTCGTCACCTGTAGCTATGAAAAAAAATCTCAATAACCCTCATGAACTTTAAACGATAAAAGATTCAAACTTTAGACTAGAGGAAGTATATAAACTATTTGCTCCATTACTAAATATTTATTATTCTTATTAAAAATAGATAATTCACAATACTTGTCATTTTACAAAATGAAGATATAATTAATTGTTTGTTTTCATTTTTATTCAGTCATAAATCTGGAAAAAAAAATATTTATGCAGTGCAAGAATAATATAACCAAAATATCATTTACTTAATATTTTCTTTAAAGAGTATGTAAAATAAAACATAATAAATATTTAAAAATAAAAAAAATCCAATTTCACTGAAAAATCACGAATTCAAGCTACCTATTAAATTTGCCCATGAATACGATGCATACTTCCATAGGAATTTGATGAAAACTAAAATCAAAGAAACATGAAAGACATTCTAGACAAAAATATGGAATAAAGTGATGAAAGAAAGTTCAAAAAAAAAAAAAGTTTAAATTATATGATTGAAAACACGTCAATGAATTCTCGTGGACTGCCCTAAGGGTGTGATTGAGGCTGTATTTATTTTTGTAGACGGCACCAAAGGTGTGATTTAGGCTACATTTATTTTTTTTAAAATTTAGATGTCTAACTCTGAATGTACATTTGAATGATTAAGATACTGTCTCTAAATCTGAAAATTAAATAATTAAGACTGTTTATTTTTTAATATTTGAATATGCAAAAAAAAATTATTTGTATATATAATAAAATAAAAAATACAATTCAAATAAAAAATTAATTATATTATAAAAGTATGTAATTTAATACAACAAAAATTATTATTTGATTGAGAAAAAACATTTATATTTGTTAGCGATAGTGGAGATGATTTATAATGGTGGTTGCGGTGACGATGATTGATGTTAGTGATAAACAATGTTGGTGGTGATAGTTGTGATGGTTGGTATTGTAGTGACTATTATGATGGTAGCGATTGATGGTGGTGGTGGTGGTTGTGATGTGATGTTGTTTGATGGTAGTAGTTTGAGGTGTTGATTTTGTTGACTGAAACATGAATGCATGATGATTGATGATGTGTTGATGTTAGTTGGAGATGTTGTTTGTTGGGATGGTAGAGATAGTTGTTAGCAGGGGCGGATCCACTATGGTTCAAGTGGGTTCATATGAACCCACTTCATCGAAAAATTACACCGTATATATAATCAGTCTTTACAAGTATAACAGTATATATTTAATTTTGAACCCATTATGAACAAGTGAAATGGCTAGTCCAATGAAAGTGAGCTCAAAACTTGATACTTGTGTCGCGAGTTTAAACCCCTATAGCAGTATTTTTTTGAAATTTTTAAGCATCATTGAAGGTTGTAAAGCAGCAGCCTTAGTAAAAAGTAGAAACTTTGTTTTGTTTCATTTGTTGCGTATTTATTTTTTATATATTGAACCCACTTGGTGAAAAGTTTGGGTCCACCACTGATTGTTAGTATAGATAAATTGTAGCGGTGGTAGTGGTTGAAGTGGTGGTAGTGGTGGCGTTACTAGAGACAATGGTAATGGTGGCCGAAGAATGTGTGGAGACTGTGATGTATTAGTGGTAGTTAGTAGTGGAGCTAGTTGTGATAGATGAGTTAGTCAGTAGTAGAGATTGACCGGTAGTGGTTGATGATGGTGGTGTTGTCAACGGCGGTGGTGGGGGTGAATATAATAAAATAATAGAGATAGTAGGTATGGTAGCGGTTGACAATAGTGGTTGGTAGCGATATTTGTTGTCGATAGTGGTTGTGATGGTGGAGGCGGTTAGTGGTGATGGTTGACAATGGTAGTGGTGATAGAGATGGTTAGTGGTGGTGACTGTTGATTATGAATAGAGTGGTGAATATTATTAAACACCAGAATATCTCTTCAGACCTATTAAGACTTGGTTCTAGATCTAAATGATTAAGACCTATTAAGAGCTAAAATCTTAATAAGAAACAAATACACTTAATGGTTTGAAGTCTGAACCATTCAAATTCAGACCCCCATTAAGTGCAAACAAATGAGGCCTTAGTGGTTCAATGAAGTTGAATTGAGCACTATGAAGCATCATGTTCAATTTTCAACATATACAAACATTAGATAATTTCTTCCCATCTGTTCTAACCTTTGTGGATAGAGTTACCTGATACCTTTTACTGATAGGAGGTGACAAATATCTCGTAAAATTAATCGAGGTGTTAAAAATAAATCTCGTGGACACTCCTCAATGCATTTCTTAAGAAGAATATCTGAGGAATACTTTTCATTATTAATTTTTAAATTAGTATTAACAGTGTATTCCCACAAAGTGGGGTCTGAGTAGCGTAAAATGTACGTAGTTCATACCGCTATCTCCAAAAAAGTAGAGAGGTTGTTTACGAACGACCCCCACCTAATAGTAACATACACTTACAGACCAGAGACACCCGCCACACCCAAATCCTCCTGATTAGGGGCTCCTACCTATGGACACAGTCCTAGGATTAATAACCCGACTATACATGAGCTCTTGTAACTACTTGCTACAACCCATGCATACATCCTAGTCTTCTACCCTTATCCGCGACCTCCACACCTTCCTATCTAGGGTCATGTGCTCAGTAAGTTGAAGCTGCTCTATGTCATGTCTAATCACTTCCCTCCAGTACTTCTTCAGCCTACCTCTCCTCCTCCTGAAGCCATCCAACGCAAGCCTCTCACACCTACGAACTGGGGCATCCATGCCCCTCCTCATCACATGCCCAAACTATCTCAATCTTCCTTCCCGCATCTTATCCTCCACCGAAACCACTTTCACCTTCTCTCGGACAGTCTCATTCCTAACTCTATCCCCTCTAGTAAGTCCACGCATCCAACGCAACATTCTCATTTCCTCCACCTTCATCTTTTGAATATGGGAGTTCTTGACTGGCCAACACTCTGCTCTATATAGCATGGCTGGACGGACTGCCACTCTGTAGAATTTGCCTTTAAGCTTAAGTGGTACCTTCTTATCACACAACACTCCGAGGCGAGCCTCCACTTCATCCAACCTGCTCCAATACATTTAGAGACGGTCTCGTCATTCCCCTTAAACATACACCCAAGATACTTAAAACTATCCTTTTTATAAACACCCTAAGAATCCAACCTCACCACCACACCGTCCTCCTGCCTCAAGTCACTAAAAAATGTAAAATTGTTAAAAGGCTCATTAAAAATAACGATAAGCATGGCAAAAAGTCTGAACAATTCTTTAAACTTTAAAAAATTCACTTAATATAAAAATTAAAGAAAATATCAATCGAAATGAGGCTGAAAAATCGAATCAACTAAGATTAGGCATTCAGTAAAAAAAACCTATATCAAGGAGAAAAAATATTCAGTACCTTATGGCTTGCTTCTCTACATGCTGAAACTATTACTCCTTCCGTTCGAAATTATTTGGCATTATTTTTTAATTTATTTTTTATTTTTTATCTTTTATTTTTGGTAAATTAAGAAAAGATAAATTTTTTCTATGTTTTATCCTTATCATTAATTAATTACTTTCTTTGTTCGAATTTACTTGTCATATTTTGACTTGACCCACTTATTAAGAAAATAATGATTGATATAATTACTTTACTATATTATCTCTATAATTGATATTTCATAATAGATATTAAAAATTAATTTGGAGATAATTAATGCTAAGGATAAAATATGAAAAAAAAAATATTTTTTCTTGATTTGTCAAAAATGATAAGTAAAAATAAAAATTAAATTAGAAAACTAGTGACAAGTAAATTCGAACGGATGGAGTATTCTCCAAATCATTTTTTAATAGCTATTACTAAACACCAATTAATAGGAATAATATGATAAAGGCACTATACCAATTATTTTTTTTAATACATGTGTTAAGTCAAAATGTGACAAATAAAACTGAATGAAAGAAGTATTTCAGTAAGATTACAAAATCGTATTGAGAATTGAAACTATATTAGTTATTGTTTGCTTGTAGTTATTTTTATCACCGCAAACTTAAGGTGAGAAAATTGATTATTTATTATTATTTTATTTTACTTGATTAATGTTGACTTGATATTTTTCTTAAAGAAATATTTATTAAGATTTAATTTTATTAAAAATAATTTTATTAATTATGCTTGAAAATCTAAATTTAACCATATTTTTTATAGCGATCCGTTTCATTGTTATAGCATTTACTAGGGTGTAATTCTCGGGGTAGAGTTTTTCTAACGTGAGAGTTGATGAAAGCTCAGTCTAGATGTTTTCTGATGAAAATCTGATGTCGTGTGGTTTAAGGGACCTTTATGTCTTGTGATGTAGCGGTTGATGATTTTGAGCTTACAAATATGTTAGTCAAGGGAATAGTTATTCGTAGAATCCTTCAAAATGAGAAATGGGTTTATAGAGCTCCGACTATAGAGGTTGCCGCGATAGAATATATATGTATTATCAAAAATCTAAGTGTGTGTTGTGAAATGTAGAAACTATTGAAGATCCCCCAAGTTTCTATTTAGGGAGCGTGTGGAGACTTGTGCGAGGAGGGGCAAATCGTTGTGACGGGCCACTAGGCCATCGTAGTGGGACCGCTGTAGTGGTCATATGCCCTCTGCAACGATCGTCGAGCAGTTTTAATATTTCAAGTTTATTTTTTAAAGTTTTATTTTCCAAAGCTCTAAGGATTCGTACTTGGACTTGAGAGAGACGATTTACCACCTAGCTAAGACGATTTCATTCGTAAAGGTAAATTTATTACTCTCTTCTAACAACGGTTGATTCATGCGAATTGTAGAATCATTAGAAAGGAGACTTTTGATTAATTTCTTGATTTAGGCCCTAGTTCATGTATTGGTTGGAATAAATTTTTGGTATGCATGAAATTGCTTAAGGATGATTATAGGTCTCTAATTATCACTTCTAGCGTAAAATTTCTCTCCTTGAATGTGAATTATGAAAATTTGGGTGACTTATTGGTTGAAAAATTCCTATACAAATGAGTTAGTGCGGCGGTCTGTTCCATTAATACTGTAAATATCTGTGGTAAAGACATGTGCTTCTTATTCGTCATAAGTGTTTGGAGTAATTCTTTAGTATGGAAGTGCATTTGATATATACTAAGGTCATATCATACCCCTAGTATGAGGTTAAGTTGAAAGAATCCTTGTTGATTTAGTTTCGGGCTAACTTTAAACTAGGGTCAACTTCAAACAAGCACTCATCCTAGAATATAAGGGTTTAAGGTCTTAAATACCCACTAAATTAAAGATCTCTGGGTCTTTTTTTCTAACGCAACTAATTGTTCGTCAATCTGCTTCCTGGGTAAAAAGTTGTGAACACTTTACTGAATACTGTCCGTACTGAAAAGTTGAGGGCGTTGTAGTGGGTCAGGTCACTATAGCAATACAACAACAGTTTATAACCTACTTTTGATAGGTTTCATCCCCCACACTCCTAAATTTCATTCATAAGCCCCAGAAGGACAAGTTTCTTTTGATTTGGATTGGAAATCCTTCATTGAGATAAGATATATACTCTTTTTTTAACAATGTTTAATTCGTTCATCTTCTAGATATATTAGAATGAAAAAATTATGGTGAAATTCTTGTAGTTAGAACCCTGAATTCATAAAATTGTGAGAAAATTCATAGGTACATGTATTTTCACATAGAATTAATTATAGTTTGTGAATTAACTCCTTCTAGTATGAAATTACGGTGTAAAAATATGAAAGTTCATAGTTGGGAATCTTGAATTATAGATGTGGAACCTTTAGCCTAAAAACTCCATTAATGGAGTTAGGTTAAGCTTATAGGAGCTATTTGACGGTTAGTTTATCCTTGATCAATTTTATAGACCATAAATAAGGATAGAATTAGTGTTTGAATTTCCAAAGTATTTGTTTGAAGAGTAATTTATTAATTACTCTTATAATTATTATTCGTTAGATGATTGGCATTCAAAAACATGAAGAAGAAGGAGGATCACTCATGTTATAGCTACTTGTAGTAGCATCTTGACACCTACGTAGGTTATGATTTATGATAGTAAACTATGGATAATAATAGTATCTATAATATAAATTTGACAGAAAAAAAACATGCTTAGGCCGGCGGATATGGAGTTTGGATGGATAAACCTGGATTTAAGGTTCTAAGGACCTAATTGTTTGTTATTATGTTAATGTATGAATACTTCATGGGTGTTTGGTGTTTGTATCACTTCATGATGGATTGTAATGTGAATTATGTGAATATAAATGATAATGAGATTGTGTTGACCCATAATCTAGTATTTAGCCTAATTGTCATAAAAAGAATAAATTTGATTTTATGTGTATTGAAATATGAGATAATCTTTCTTAAAGTTAGTTATGAGAACTGACTATGGTAGGAAAAGATGGTGACACAACTTAAAAGTCTAAAGTCAAGTTAGGTTAAGGGTTAGAAAGTAAAAGGCATAAAAATGCATGACTAAAACTAGACTGTAAGTTGAATAGGTTGAATGATTGACTAATGGAGTAGGTATTGAACCTAATAATGACTTAAAAGTAAGAGTTGTTGTATAATAGGGGAAATCTCTGATCTCAATAAAAACAAAGAAGGATTGAATCAGTGAACGAACTTATGAATGTTGAACTAAAGTTTAGACTCCTTTAGATTGAATGTACTTTCCTAAAATAAGTACTTGAATTTAATGAATATGGCTTGATAATGCATGCTTGAATAAGCTAGAAATTGCTCTTCAGACATAATATAATTGATGAAACAAATAATTCATGTCTACTTATGATTTAGTGTGTTAAATTATAATTGTTATTTGAATTAATCAACTTGAGTTGACTAAGTATTTGAGTGGTTGTCTATTATTGTAATGAATATTTAAGGAATGAAACTACTAAATGATATTCTAAGTGTTAGTCACATATAATGAAGTTATATTAAAGGTTTGTTGACTGTACAATTATGATTGCTTATTCTCATCGAGGTTGCGATTGTTGTGATATCGATTATTATTGTGGGATGTATCGTATTTGGACATATTCATTGGATTGATTGGTATAATTCATTGGTTATCCTGGGTACCACGCCGATAAAATATATGGGTAAGAGCTCGTCTCCTAAAGAGCATGATTAATGGACAGCCACAAGACTCTTAGCATGCATGTACAAGGTATGTATGAGTGTAATAATTTATTGAGTGGATCAGATATATAGTTGTTGTTATTATTGTTGTTTATATTGATTTAATAAGTGAACCAAATTATATTGTGGTTGTTGTTATGGGTTCCTTAAGTGAATCAAATTATATATTGCTTGGTATATTTAGAATTCTTGTGTGGTCAGATTATTTGTCATACATTTTTAAATTCTTGTTGTTAGAGTCAGAATTATTAACTTGGTCATGATTTAACTTGACTTGTGCTTAATTGAAGTTGTGGAGTTAATTAAAAAGGCTAAGTGTTTGTTCAGTTATATTTTTTATAAGGTGATCATTATTGATTTTTATTTATCATTGAGGTTAATTGAGGTGTAGGTGAAATAGATTGACTTAATAATTATTGGAATTAAACAAGTGAGAGTTAATGATGGATGATACTGATATAGATCAAAAATGCGAAAACAAACACAAAGTATGAAAATCAAAAGACAAGGGAAAAAGAATAGATAGATAGACACACAAAGAAGAAATCGAAAGCAAATCAAAAGTATATTAAACCAATGACTCTCAAATGGTAAATGCCACAATAGCACCTAACTCCTACGCTGACTCAAGTGAAATTGATTCACTTGTAATCAACATTTCTCAAATATCAACAAAGCTCCCAACAAGCTCAAAAGCATTTACAAGTATATCTATCATCACCATTCATCAACTAAGCCTAAGAAAAGAGAAAAACTAATTATTCATAGACATGGGCTATTTGTTACAAAATGAGCCCAAAAGTGATCATAAATGTCAAATAGGCTCACAAGTCATCATAGATGAAAAACGACCAATTTGGGTGATACTTTAGCACTTTAGCGATTCACCTCCTTTCCTTCAAGCTATCATCCAAACACAATATTGCTCAATGGTCCTTGAATTATATCATCGAATATATATCCTCTTGGGTGCCAAGCCATCATCCAAATATGTACTTATTTTTCTAAGGTGATCAAGTCTCGGATCCTTAGATGTTGTCCATGAAGCATAAATCTCAAAAGATTGAAATTAATTCGGCTTGTATCATCATCTTCTCTTTCTTGAAAAGGATTCGACCTCGAACCCAATCCCTTATCGCCATCACACTTTTCGAGTTTGGAATACTTTGGTAAGAACCCTGCTAGGCCTTTAGGCATATTATTATAAGACACTCTTCTTTATATATTTTTTTGAAAGTGTTTGTTCATGAACCTACATAAATGAAGGAGTGATACTAGGTATAATGCTAGTATCATGGTTAGTGGACCTTGCTCTGATGCTAAAATAATATAGATCAAAAATATAAAAACAAAAATAATATATGAAAAACAAAAGCCAAGAAAAAAAAGAATAGATAGATAGTCACACAAAGAGGAAATCATAAGCAAACCAAAGTTATATTAAATAATGAACCTCGAATGATAAATTCTACAATAGCACCTAACTCTTGTGAAGACCTCAAGTGAAATTAATCAACTCACAATCAAGGTTTTTCAAATATCAACAAAACTCGCAACTAGCTCAAAAACACTCACAAGTGTTTCTCTCATCATCATTCATCAACTAAGTCTAAAAAAAGAGGAAAACTAGCTATTTATAGTAATGGGTTATCTTCTATATATCTATAATCTATAATATATTAAAAGTAAGAAGAGTCTTAGAAATGTTGTTTGAACTTTTTGCCCTTCATTAAATTTTTTTGTTTTAGACAAAATCGTCTTTTCACTATTTTTTTCTAATATTTAAGAGTTAAAATTTAATTAAATATATTTATGGTAAAACCTTTGCTTATTAGAAGTCATCAGAGAATTAAAAACTGCATGTACTATTTTCAGTAAACTAAACATGGTAGGAATCCTAATTTTTTGTATAAATTTTTTTATTTAGGACTCTCTTATAACAAGTTTTTCATATTATGTAAAAAAAAATTAATTCGTGTGTTTAATTGGTTTGTTTACCAATTTTTTCAGCATTTTTTCTCTACTTCTAGATAAACAAGTTTCAGATTTTTCATCGTTTTCTCTCTGTTGTTCATAACTAAATGTACCAATAAGATTCACCTAATTAGGTATAATTGTCCTCATCTCATAAATTTACTTTTGTTAGAAAATTATTTATTCTTGTCGTTCTAACGTTAAGAATGATTTTTTAAAGATTGACATCTTTTGTTACACCTTTTTTTACAAGTTGTATGACTTGGTTTGGCCGATGTTCGGTTCTATGGTGCTCAGATCCGTACCTCATCTCAGACGACAGTTGATTTACTTGATGGTATGTGAGACTGCTTTAACTCTTGAACATGTTAGTAATTTTCAATTTTATTTTGAATGTAGTATAACCATGAAGCCATGGCCATGAAAAAGGATGGAATACAAACACCAAGCATGGCCATGAAAAAGGATGGAATACAAACACCAAGTAGTTGAAATTATTGACATCCAAAATCTTTCCATTTACATGAAATCATCCAAGGCACTCTTTGCCCTTCAAACATAATGTTAATATCTTCTATATTTTGAAAGTCTATTTTATTTTAATTGGCATACACTATATAGTATTAATATTTTTTTTATTAGTTTAAGAATTCTAAATCAACTAAATTTGATTATGAAATATGTAACTATTTAGAACTTCAATTGATTTCATTCCACCTTTCAAGTTGCGTAAAATTAGTTCAAGAGTTATAATTTAGGACTATAATCTTGAAATAATTTAATTAGGTTATTAGCTTTACGAATTGAAACTCAAAATTGTATTGTATCTTTATTTGATTTATTGGTTCAAATTATAAAACACATACACCTATTGATTAATGGTGCTATCGTTAAGTTGCTATTATTTGTTAGTTTATACGCATATGTACATACACGTGTTAGACAAGGCTTTGAGGGTTAAGTTGTTATTTGTTATTTGTTATTTGAGTTTTATTACTTTTTTGGAAAGAAAGTTGAAGTATTACTATAATTATTTTTATCTTTCATGAAAAAAAATATATAAAACTCTACCATATTTAGTTATTATTTTCTTGGGGGAAAAGCTTGGTCTCTATAAATTCAAAATACCTCTTCTCAAGTCATAACACAATATTCTACTTTATTCCATTAAACTTGATGTTATTTTATTCCGCCTTTCAAATGGGATAAATTAATTCAAGAGTTATGCTTTCAGGACTATAATCTCAGAACAATTTAATTAGGATTTTGATTTTACAAAATCAGATTCAAAATTCCATCGCAGCTTATTCAATTTGTTGGATCAAATTTTAAACACATATACACCCATTAATTGATAGGGTACACTTGTTCGTGCATATGCATATATACATCTATGTGTTAAGCTTTTTGACTAATCACTTCTAAAGATTGTGTTGAAGTAGTACATCGTGCATAATTAGAATTTTTGAGTTCGCGCGTGTTTTAAGGGTGAAATTTTCTTTATTTGAATTTTTGGTGGCCTGTTAAGGTCATTTTATTAAAAAAGGGCCCAAATACCCAAAATTACACACCATCGATCCAAGAACCAGTTCATAAGACAAGGGAGCTAAAAAAACTCCCTTTTGCCTAATAAAGATAAGTTTTAAGACAAATAGACACTTCATTTTCCCATTTTCATTGAAATTGACATCTTCAAAAATGCTCCCTTAGTGCTTCCGTTGGAACTCGAAGCTTCGTTCCCTACTTCTCTAGGTGTTGTTCAAGCTAAATCCAAGGTGGATCTTAGCTGAAATCTTGATATCAGCTTCACTCTTCTCAAGTGAGAAATATTGCATTTGCAAAATCATCCTCTATGTTTTCAAATCTAAAGTATTCCTCCTGTTTTCCTTTTTGTCAGTGGTCTTGGGTCCTTAGATGACCAGAATTTGGAGTTAGAAGATTCTTGTTTGTCTCCTTCTAGGCATACTGTTAAACCCTCTTTTCTGTGGTCTTTAATCTACTCTCTTGTTGTTGTTGTTTGACGCACGTTGTTAGGTTTTTAAATATGCATGCTACTATGTTGGTTATTGCTGAACTATTCTCCTTGTCTTGATCCTGATATGTGGGATTTGGTATTTATCAATGTTTAGAAGCCACCTTGTTTTCACTGTTAGTTGTTGATCTGAGTGATATTTTTGTATATATTGTGTCTCTATTACTTCATTTGTCAGAGAATCAGCTACTGAGTTGCCTTCTCTAAATGTATGAGTAATAGTAGCTTGTAATTGTTGAATCAGAATCCCAATCTCCTCAATGACACCAACAAGTTTCCAAGGAATTTTTCATTGCTTTAGAATCATGTGTTTAAGACTCGGAGAATCTATTTCTATGATGAACTTTGTAAAAAGTTTCTCATGACAGTATTCTAAGGCTTTTTTAATAGCAATAGCTTCAGCTTCTGTATTTGTACTAAGTCCCGAACCCTTAGCTCCTGCATATACCAGGTCCTTTCTTTCATCTCTTATGCAAAAACCATATGAACTCATCCCCGAACTCCCTCTACAAGCTCTATCCGTATTGTATTTTAGTTGTAGATGCTCAGGTTTTTTCCATACCACTTGATGATAGTGAAGTCTTGGTTTGTAAGTGCTCATAGTGTCCACCACCTATGACCATGTCTCGTTTTTCAACTTTATCCAAGGATAAAGGTTCTTGATCAGTTTCTTGAGCATTTCTTGAATCTGAATCACAATCTCCTTAAAAGAAATGATCCCTCCATGTTTAATAGAGTTTCTTCTTTTCCATAAGGTCCACATGATTATGGTTGGTACAGTTTTACAGATGCTATTAAGTTTTGGTGTTGATTCCATTGTCCATCATGACATAATCATCTGTTGAAGTTGTACATTGTCCATCCTGATTCTTGCAAAATGATCAAACTGCCTCCACGGCTTTAAAGCTATAGGAGCTGTTAGTAAAACATGTGACATAGTTTTCTCCTTTTTGTCCTCACAACACCAGCATCTCGACACCAATTGAATTCTCATTCTTCTCAAATTATTATTTGTGGGGATCCTTCTTAGCCACACTCTCCATAAGAAGAAAATATATTTGAAAGGTAAGCCTTTATTTCAAATAGAGAGAAGTATCCATTACCCCCTGAACTTGTCACATTTTATTCATGATACACTTGAACTTTGATTTGTCCTAAGTACCTCCCCCCCCCCCGAACTTGGTATTTTGCAATGTCGAGTGGGTTCTTTTTTGCTGATGGATCAGTGCGTGTTATACACGCGTGGACACATGGAAAAAAGTATTGATGTGGCTATCCACGTGGATAAATACCATTTATTTTTCTTATATTTATCCTATATTAAAAAATAACTCACTTCTACCCTTAATTATCCGATTACTCTCTAAAAAAATTATATTTTTCAGTTTTCCACTACTCCAAAATAGTGAAAGTTTAAATTTTCGTCGATCAAGTAAGTTATTATCTAAAAATTTATATTTTTTTGTATGTATTAAAAATATGAAATTATTTTTTTCCGGTTAGTGTTTCATAGTAGTTTCCGATTAGTGTTTCGATTAGAATTTTGAGGAGACTCACATGCACAAATACGTTTATTATTATAATTAATAGAGTAAGAAATCATAATTTAAGTTAGAGGTTACAAAAATCGAATAGATAAAAATATTATTGATTTATCGTTATTGGGTTAACGATTCTTTTAATGACTTTATAAAAAAAAATTATTGGGTCATTGATTCGATTTTGACTTTTTTAATTGGGTTATTGGGTAAACTGATAACCCAATAAGCTTATGTTAAATTATTATTTTACACCCCATATATATATATATATACATAAATACATATATATATATATATATATGTATTTATAAATAAATAAATATATAAGTAGGATTTTGGTTGCAACTAAGATTCATTTTTTTTCATGTTAGTTACTACTTTTTCTATTTTATGAGTATTTTTTTTATCGGTTAAATCAAAAATCAAATCGTTAGGGACTAAAAATCATTAACCAATATAACTATATACACCATAATACATACAACCGAGGAATCTACGTTCGAAATTGTCATCCGACCAAGAAATTCTCACAATTGAAGGAGACCCACATGCACAAACAAGTCTCCTGTTATAATTCATAGCATTAAAAATAAGTAGATAAAGTAGAAGTAATAGAATGAATTTTTATTTTTTTTAGATTGGAAGTTAAATAGGTAGAGGGATAGTTGAATTTTTTGAAAAAATTAAAGAAAAATAATTTTTGTTTCATTTTTTAAACATTAAAAATGTTGATTTGGCCAAAAAATTACTCCATCACACGCGTGATGGAGTGTGAAACCAAACATTTTGTCATGTTAGCAAAAAAAGGTCACGCGACTTACTAAAAAAATAAGTTTGGAGGGGGGAGGAGGTAATTAGGATAAGTCAAAGTTCAGGTCTCTTCCAAATATAATCAAAATCCCTTCTTTTCTCTTTTTTCT
Organism: Capsicum baccatum var. pendulum; assembly: GCA_030864225.1. NCBI lineage: Eukaryota > Viridiplantae > Streptophyta > Magnoliopsida > Solanales > Solanaceae > Capsicum > Capsicum baccatum. The sequence goes on from CM061552.1 coordinate 83,686,573, forward strand.
TCCTGACACCATCCCCAGCAGATTTCACAGAAAATTGATCATTTGTATTTCCCATCTACCATGGTCTATCATTATAATGCCCTTCAACTGTAGGCTTTACTGGCTGAAGAATTAGCTCTTCCATCTCTTCTAATAAAATAGATATCAACTTCTGCCTATCCCACTCTCCATTTGTTATATAAGACTTCACCTCTATTTCTTCATCTTGAAAGGTTTCTCCTTCCACATAATATAAAGCACCCTGTTTGATCCAATTATCATACCAAAAACTTAAATTTCCAACTGTAACCTGCCACCATATGAGATGATCTACCTCTTCTTTTATAGCAATCATTTTCCTCCAAACATGTGATGCTTCAATTCCTTTAGTCAGTAAAGGATGAAATTTTTTGCAGTATTTATTCCACATATATGAACTCCACATAGAGGATGTGGACGTTCTAAAACTCCACCATAGTTTTGCAAAAAAAGCCTTGGACATTTCAGCAGAAATCACTTTTGATAAAGAGTGGTTTTACGTCCCTCCAAAGTGAAACATTTCAGCAGAAATTTACATAACCAAGAAATGACTTAAGAGCTACATCTTGAATATGTTCGTAAAATACATTTTATTTTTTAGGAATGAGTAGTTTTCTTTAAGGGGTGTGTCCAAACTAAAAACACTAAATATTTGTAGCTTTTTCCCTAAAGGGTACGTTCAAACTAAAAACACCACTTATTTTGAAATAGAGAAAGTATAAGTATTTTTTATTTATTTTTTTAACCAAAAACAACACGATAGGCACTTAGATAAATGAAATATATTGGAACTAGGCATTAAAGTTCTAAAAGTGATGATCCATCAATCACTTGAAATTTCTGGTGGTAAAATATATATGAGCTTACACTAAAATATATGTTTATGTTTACTTTATTGTATTAAAGTGTGAAGGATCTTTGAAAAGTGATTTGAACTTTTACACCTCATTAAAAATCTTCGTAATAGATAAAATCATTTAATTTTAAATAATCAAATGTTATACGTGCGAGGCACGTGCAGTTACACTAGTCTATAATATATTAAAAGTGTGAAGACCTTCAGAAAAGTGATTCAAACTTTTTATCCTTCATTAAAAAATTCTGTTTTAGATAAAATTGTCTTTTCACTTTTTTCTTCAATTATTATATTATTATCTTTATAATATTAAATACTGACTATAATAAATATATGATATGAGAAGAATCCTAAATATATGGAAAGACTCCTAAATTTATGAAAAGTTTTAATTTTTTGGGCATGTATTTTTTTTAATGAAAAATTAGTACTATATTTTAACCAAAAGTATTCTGCCAAGCACAAGGAAGACCCCCACAAAATTTAATTTACTACTAATATTAAGTAAAAGTTAACTTATATAAAATGTTTTCCTTATTTATAAACTCTAAAAGTCGCTAGATTTATGGTCGCCCCTTTTTTCCTCTCACGTGTGTCCTTTTTGGGGTCAAGTTCTCAAAGCAAATAATTTGTTTATAATTGTTTTAGGTTTTGTTATTTGATATAGATAAGAAATCATAATATTTAATATTTTAAAATTAATTACTAGAATGTTACCTTATATAAAAAAAAGTGATTTCTAAAATTATATTTAAGTAATATTATGAATCAAAAGTTACAAGAAACATACTCCTATTTTCACTTTTTCTTATTATTTTGATTTGATTCTGATTCATGTGTATTCTTGCATTTATTATTATTAAGCTTTTTGCTTTCATTTATTTCTTTTAATTTATAGCTTTAAGAATTATATATGAGTTATACATAATCAACAATTGATAATCAATTCACTTCTTTTAATTTCTCGTGTTTCTCTTTCAGATGAGAATTTTTGATCGAAAAATTGAAAGAATTTCCCGCCAAATGAAGTAGCTAAAAAAAATCAAAGGTTTATTTCTTTCTTTTTTTTGTTTAATTGTGACTTAGTTTTGATTATGTTATTGAACTATATTTTGATATATGATTCATTAGTTTTATAGTTGAATCCTTAATTGAACTTATTAGTTGAGTTTGAATTATAAGATCAACTAATAAGTTGGAGTAGTTTATTGTTCTTTAATCTTTAATTAGTTGAGTAAATTAACTCGAAGAACTACCTTAAAACTCTAAGTTAGAGTTAAATATATTTAGGAATGAGTCATAGTGCTTTCGTCTAATTTAGCATTGTAACGAGAAATTCATTTTTAAGAAGTTGTAGCATTAACACTATTAGGGCAGAGAAAATATACATACGTACAATGCACATACACTTGACTAGTATACTAAATAGCAAGAAAGTCTTACCTAAGAAGTTGTCAAGTGGCAGCCTATCATTATGCCATGTGTTTATTTTTAGGACAACTTAGTTAAATTGGGTAATAGTTAGTTAGTAGTTATTATTTTTGTTATTTAAAATTAAAATTAATTAAATACTTATGCTTTTTAATACAATATTTTATTGTATATCTACTACAACTCACGGAAAAATTGTTACAATACCCCACTTTTTTAAAAAAAAAAATAAGATTTAAAATTCGGAATAAAAAAAAAGCTTTTGCCTTGCACAAAAATAAAATTAACTACACAACTTCCTTAAAATTATAATCTATTAAAAATACAAAATGATAGAACAAAAAAACTGTAAACTCAAACAAAATTTGTTTTTTGGAATCTTGTTTTAATAAAAATGTAATAAAAAATTATGCACTTTTCATATATTAAAAAAAAAACTGATTTTTGATTCGTCTTATTCAAACATATTTTTTTAAAACTCTTTAAAATTTTATAGTAATAAATTAAGGAAGACTTTTAAAATTTGTGTTATTAAATTAAATATATGTCAATTATACTAAAATATTTTTTAATTTTTTATATTAAATTTGTCATTTGAAAAGTAGAAAATGTAATCCACATAAATTGAAGTTGAGTAGTATTGTAGTAAACACTATAATATATTGATTTGTTTTGAAATAATAAAAAAATAAACTAGGAATAAAATAAAATAAACATAACATAAATCACCTGCACCACCCCATTCCCTATTTTTCCCCACGTCTCACCAGTCACCATGAACTCACCCACAAACCGCACACAAATTTATTTAAATAAATTAGAGATTATGTATGATTTTTATTATATTTCTTATGCATAAGACTTGACTTAATTTATTTTTCTGAATAAATTAAAAATTTGAATGTGTATCAATGGAGTAATTAACATCTATATCTTATATTTATTATTACTAAAAGAAAGTAATAAAATAAGAAACTGTGTCGTCTTTTTAGGATCTTTTTTTAAAACTAAATATTTGTTATTCAATTTTAAATATGTATCAATTAATTAACATCTATATAAAAGAAAAAAAAATCTTCTATATATTATTAGTAAAAGTAAGTAATAAAATAAAAAACGGTGTAGCCTTTTTCGTTTTATATTTTTTTCAAAACAAAAAAATATTTGTCATTCAATTTAGAACCAAGAAATAAGTTAAAATTTTAAGATCTTTAAAAGTGAAATTTGAACAATCATCAATTTATTTTTAAAAAAATAAAACTGTAAAATCTAAAAGAAACGATAAAATGAAAATCAGTTGTTTGGATGTGAACTTGGGAGAGCTCCTAAACATTTGCTCCATTTTGTCTCATGTGTAGCCACCCAATCCTTTCCCCATTTTTCTCCTGCACTACCTCACACAAATCAATCTCAGAGAAATACACGATTGCACAAAATTTAAAATTGATAGCTCTTTAGTTTTTTATTTGTTATACCATTTAAAACTATGTTTGAATTATAAATAACCGAGAAACGGTTACGAATTTAATTAAATGTATATTCCTAATTATAAACTAAAGAAGAATTAGCAGCAACCATAATCATGACTACTTTACGCCTCACGGAGAAGAGGCCAGAGACCCGCACCTTCCACCACTAACAACCACCAACAGAAAAATACTCACTGTTTAAAGAAAAAAAACATCCCTGACAGCTAGCGATGGCAATGGGTGGTGCGGGTGTGGGGCGGTGCGGGTTTTAAGCTATGTGGGGTGGTGCAAATTTTAAGCTATGCGGTGCGGTGCGGTTGCGGGGCGGGTTAAAATAAGTTTTTTTTTTTGAAATGGTGCGGTGCGGTGTGGATTGCGGGTATATGCGATTTTAAATTTAAAAAGCTAAAAATTAGTATTATTCTCGTAAATATACCTAAAATTATATGTATTCTTTACTTAAATTTTTATGATACTTAAAACGACATGTATAAGACTATAAATAAATAATTTTATAGTTTTTTTAATATCTCTATTCATTTTAATAAAAATATGATATTCGATCATTATTTGTACACGTGATACTTTTTGAGAATTTCTTAGTGAAAAGTGATATAATAGAAATTAATTATTATTTCCTACTTGTAGATTTGAAAATATTATGATTTTTAATAGAGTTACAAATTTTTCAAAAAAAATAAAAATAAAAACATGGGGTATTGCGGTGCGGTGCGGGTATGCGCGGATATGAGTGTGGGACGGGTTTATGCGGATTTAAAGGTGATGCGGTGCGGTTTTAAAACTTGCAAGTTTAGAAAAAACCCGCACCGCAATCGCACCACACCATTACCATACTGACAGCATTCGAAACACATTAAGAAAACAGTTGATGTTGCTTCACCTTACCGGCACATGAACTACCATGTAACCCTCCAGCAGCCTATATTGCTCGAATTCTTTAGAAATATTAATGAACATGTGCCACATCATTCAAATATAATGTATTTTTTATTTTTAAGAATCCAATATGAGTGTGGTAATATTTTTAGAGAATCTAAACAACTTAGCCGGCATCCACTATTCCTCTTTATCATGCTTAAATTTGTTAACAAATGAGTACCAGTTTGGACAAAGATTTAATTTTTTTTTATGTAGATGTGAAGAGATTAATACTTTAACATTACAAAAGGATGTTCCAGGTTTGGAACTTTGGTCTTCTAGATGTTGATATTTATCGTGCTACTAGATTTTTATTTTTTTCAAACACGAAGTCAATAATTGTAGAAATAACTTTCTCTGTTTTTTTCTTCAAAGATATGGTATTTAGTTGAGGTAATATCTTTTTCTTTGACCATTTCATGAAAGATTAAAAGATGGATGATAAATTGTTCACTGATGTTGCAGCAACAAGTCTAATCTGATTCTATGATTTAGAAACTGGTGAACATGAAGAAATTGAAGAGATGATCTTCGAGAAGTTTGGTAACATAGCCATGTAAATAGAGAATATGAATATAATCATTATGGAAGAGGGAGATGTGAAATATGTAAGGATTTAACATATTGTATAACCTAAGCAATCTAATATATAATTCTACCAGTAATATAGAAATGTAGAACTATATGATTTTCACATAAATAATATTGCAGTAATTCTGTAGTAAAATTATTTACCTGAATTCTTCATATTAGCGGAAGCACAAAAACAGAGGTATTGTTTCTCTCTCTTTACCTTACGTTTCAGAATAATATTTGATGGAACTTATTCTTCTTTTGGCAGAGAGAGAGGACCCTTTATACTAAAGGGAATAGACAGTTATATTTTTATGTTCCATCGACGTGATTTATGGATATAATAATTATCCACAAACAGTAATTTGTGGATATAATAATGGTTATTTTCGTTTGTACTTCGGGTACACAGAATCAATATATGCAGATCAATAACTTCAACTAGAGTTCAAGTATAAACAAGAACACAATGAAGTATATCAAATACCCTTAACACAAGATCAAAATGACATTTTCAAGAGGTGTATTTTATTCTTTCAGAAATTAAGATGAAACAGAAAATAGCCAAGTCGTACGAATTCACGAGGTTTCCTTAAGGAAATAATTTCCCTGTACCCGAGGTTGTGGAATTTTTTCTCCCAGGATAAAATGACTAAACAGACCAACAGTAGCGGTACCTCAAACGGCTGGAATATCTTTGAATTCACAGAACGTTTTAAGTGATCACACAGAATATTTTTGAGACAAGAAGAGAGTTTTTAATCTGAAAATTTCGTACTAAACCTGTGGAAGAAACCAGGTTTATATAGCCACAACATGTCTCTTCTGAAAAGAGACAATGGTTCACTCGAAAAGTTACACATTTGCTGTAAGTTCATGTATGTTTATCAACGATTGCATCTTTTCCTGAACAATCATCTCATTTCATGAATCAGTGTGTCACTTCATTGAAGGATTACATCTTTCTGAAGCATTATTTCGAACTATTGTAACCTTCTGTAGCCTCAGTTCAGAATAATGTATCATTTCTGAAGCACTAGTTTGAAAACAATACATCAGTTCACTTGAAACTGTGCAACTGTTACTGCATGTATATATAAACGGAGGTCCGAAACTGCTGGAAAAATTTTTATTGCATTTTTCCTTGGCATTTTTCGGAAAAATTTTTATTGCATTTTTCCTTGGCATTTTTCGGAATTCAAATAAAGTTTGTCTAAGAAGATAGATCTCATCAATTGATCATTTGCCAAATCCAAATCCAAATCTAAAGTCAAAGCCATACATCAGTTCACTTGAAACTGTGCAACTGTTACTGCATGTATATATAAATGGAGGTCCGAAACTGCTGGAAAAATTTTTATTGCATTTTTCCTTGGCATTTTTCGGAAAAAATTTTATTGCATTTTTCCTTGGCATTTTTCGGAATTCAAATAAAGTTTGTCTAAGAAGATAGATCTCATCAATTGGTCATTTGCCAAATCCAAATCCAAATCTGAAGTCAAAGCCAAGCCGAACGAGCGACGACGACGACGGAGCGAGGCATCTATTATTTTTTGTCTCACTTGCCATGTGGAGTAAGTGTTCTTGATTATAAATACTTTCAAGTTCTCTTCTTCCACCAATGTGGGAGAAAGAGTAAACTTTTTAATTTGGGATTACACTTTCCATTTTAGTGTCTCCTTCCCCTCCATCATTTTATTCTTCATTTTTTCATTCACACTTCTTTCATATACTATGAACCCAACAATCCCTCACTAACAGTAGTTATCCCACTAACAGTTAGTAATTATCTTACTAATAGAGTAGTCAGTAGTTTTAATCCTACTGGATAACTTTTCCATACAGATTTAGGATTTAACTTATTCAATTATTATTAAACCAAAAATAAATTAATTATGTGGGCCATAGAAAATTACATTCTCCAACTTGGCACACACAATGTTAATTTAGTGGTTTAATATGTACGTCAATCATGTGCACAATTAATGTTAAATTTAACATCATTTGTCATTATTAAATAAAGTAACTAAAATGAGTCATAGCGGTTGTACGTCACTTTACTTGATATAATTTCTTTCATGTACCACAATATTAGTCTATTACCTATCATAACCTTTCAAATACATAATGGTCCAATGATAATACTTAGAATATTTTATCTAAGTCAGAACTTATCATCATCATTCACAATATTATATATACAAGAGAAAACAGGTAACAACATAAACATATATAATTTGAGCTCAAAGTATCAATTACATAAACATAACAAAGTCTTTACATGAAATCATTCATTGTTATCAATAAGACTCATCCTTTCAACATGTTCAACAAATGTTTTGGGCAGTAATCCTTTCGTCAAAGGATTAGCAATCATAAGCTTGGTGCTAATATGTTCAATTGACACTTTATGTTTCTCGACTTCTTCTTTAACCGAAAAGTATTTCAATTCCATATGCTTAACACCTTTCGAATACTTATCGCTTTTAGAGAAGAAAACTGCGGCAGTATTATCACAATAAATTTTCAGCGTCCTGGCTATATTGTCGACTAGTTCAAGTCCTGAAATAAAATTTCGTAGTCAATAAGTCTAGACTATGGCCTCAAAGCATGTCACAAACTCAGCTTCCATAGTTGATGCAGCTATAATAGACTTCTACACACTCTTCCATGATATTACTCCTCCAGCTAACAGAAATAAATATCCAAATGTGAATTTTCTTGTATTCACACAACCATCATGATCTGAATCTGAATATCCAACCACATCTAGATGATCAGATCTTCTATAAGTGATCATATGATCTTTCGTTCCTTGTAAGTATCGCAACACTTTCTTTGCAGCCTTCCAGTGATCCATTCCTAGATTACTTTGATATTAGACAAATATTCCAACAACAAAATCGATATTTGGTCTTATACGTGTTTGGGCATACATTAGACTCCCAACTATTGATGCATAAGGAATATCTTTTATTTTCTTTCGTTCCAAATCATTCTTTGGACATTGATTGAGACTAAACTTATCTCTTTTTTAAATTGGAACGGGACTTGATGATCATTTTTCCATTCTAAATCTCTCTAATACTTTTTCAATATAGGTTTTCTGAGACGATCCCAACAATCCTTATGATCTATCTCAAAATATTTCTATTCGAATGACATAGAATGTCTCTCTCATATCTTTCATTTCAAAGTTGTTAGAGAGATATTTTTTTATATCATGAAACAAATCAAGATCATTAGTAGCAAGCAAGATGTAATCAACATACAAGACTAACATAATAAACTTACTCCCACTGACCTTCAGATATATACACCGATCAACAGTGTTTTCTTTAAATCCAAAGGTGACAATCGTTTCATTAAATTTAAGATACTATTGTCGGGAAGCTTTTTTAAGTCCGTATATTGACTTCTTAAGTTTACACACCACGTGTTCCTTTCCTTTAATAGAAAATCCCTCAAGTTGATTCATATAAACTTCTTCCTCCAAATTTTAATTTAGAAAGACTGATTTCACATTCATTTGATGTAGCTCTAAATCATAATGAGCTACGAAGACCATTATTATTCTGAGTGATTCTTTTCTAGAGACAGGTGAAAATGTCTCTTTATAGTCAATGTCATCCTTTTGAGTGAAACCTTTGGCAACAAGTCTGACTTTGTTTCGTTCGATGTTGCCAGTTGAGTCGCGTTTGATTTTAAAGACCCATTTACACCCAACTCTTTTGCAACCTTCGGGTAATTCAACAAGGTTCCAAACCTCATTTTTTTCCATAGATTTTTACTTATGTTTCAGTGCATTTATCCATTTATCAAAATTATTGCTTTCAATGGCTTGTGAAAATGAAACTGGATCATTATCAATTTCCAAGTCAGTTTCTGACTCATGTAGATATACCAAATAATCGTCAGAAATAACAGATCTTCTTTGTCTTTAAGATCTTCTTGATGCTACTTTTTTGTGGTTCATCTACTACAGGTTCATCAATTATGGCTTCATTATGAGTAGTATTAACATTAATTTGTTGTTCTTGTTGATTACTTTATTGTGCAACAGCTTCAGGAACAACAAATTTAAAAGAAGTACGTGGTAGAGAAATTTGTACCCTAACTTCTTTAATTTCTACATTATGTGGTTCTTCATTCCCACTAACTTTACTATTCTCAATGAACTTAGCATTTTTAGTTCAACTGTTCTCGTACTATGATTAGGACAGTAAAATTTATACCCTTTTGATTTTTCTGGATAACCAATGAAGAAACCACTGATTGTTCTTGAATCCAGTTTATTTTCTTGTGGATTGTATACTCTAACTTCTGTCAGACAACCCCAAACATGCAGGTGCATCAAACTAGGTTTCCTACCAGTCCACAATTCAAAAGATATCTTTGGAACTGCCTTACTAGGAACCCTATTTAGCAAGTAAACGACAGTTCTTAAAGCATATATCCATAACGAAGGAGGTAAATATGAATTACTTAACATACTTCTAACCATATTCATTAATGTACGATTACGTCTTTCTACCACACCATTTTGTTGTGGTGTGCCAGGCATTATGTATTGAGCACATATGCCACGTTTTTTTGAGGAGATTTCTAAGGCATTAATCGTTTGAGATTTCTCATGCAACAAATAGATATATCCATAACGTGAAAAGTCATCAATAAAAGTGATAAAATATTTCTTTATTGAAAAATGTGATATCAAAAGGATCACATATATCAGTGTATATAATTTCAAAAAGTTGTGTGCTTCTTGTGGCTCCTTTCTTTGTGTGTCTTGTTTGTTTTCCTTTAATACAATCTACACAAATATTAAGGTCAGTAAAATCTAAATCTGAAAGAGTTTCATTCTTAACTAATCTTTCCAACCTTTCTTTAGATATGTGACCTAAACGTTTATACAACAAGTAAGCAAATTATTCATTCACCAAACTTCGTTTGGTTTTAATATTATGATGCAGAGTTAAGAGTGTTTCACCAAACAGATTATCAAGATTCAGTTTGTATAAGTTATCACAAAGAGTACCAGTATCAATGAGATAATTATATTTAAACAAACTAAAACATCCATTACCGAAATTAAAAGAACAACCAGTCTTATTTAACTTAGACAAAAAAAAAACTAAATTTCTCAAAAGAGAAGGAACATAAGAAGTTTCAACTAAATCTAAGTGAAGCCCAGTATCGAGAATTAGATGATAAGTCACGACAACTTCAACCGGAGCCTTCACTCTATTCCCCATGTAAACATATCTTTCATTCTTGTTTATGGTTTGGATTATAAGGAATTCCTACATAGCATTAGAAACATGAACCGTACAACCAGAGTCAATCTACCAAGTATTATAAGGAACTTCGGTTAAATTTGATTTGAGACATGTAAAAGCACTAGGCTTACCTTTCTTCTCAAACCACGCCTTACTTTCAGGGAATCTTTCTGAAAGTGTCCAATTTTTTCCACAGAAATGACACTTACCATTCTTGTTTTCTTTATTACGTACTTGAGATAAGAACTCATTAACATTAAGTTGTTTCTATTGTTTTTACCATGCTTCTTTCCTTTCTTTTCAGCTCCTTGATGATTTACAAAGATAATGGAATGAGTTTCTTAATTCTTCAGCCTTATTTCCTCTTGAACTAGCATATCATGTAATTCATGCACATTTCATTTGTCTTTCATGGCGTTGTAGTTCATTTGGAAAGGATCATATTCAGACGGTAATGAATTGATGATGAACTGCACAAGAAAATTTTGTTCCACTTCCATTCCCAAAGACTTAAGTCTTGCTGGTATGTTTGTCTTTTCAATAACATGTCCATGCATAGTACGTGAACCATCAAACTTCATGTGGTCAAAGTACCCATTAGTGTCCCAGCAAGAGACTTATCAGCAACTTGGGAAGATTCTTCGACAAGTTTCAGAAGTTCTTTTGCATTTTCAGTTTTGGAAAGAGTAGTCTTAATGTTGCCCACAATATCATTCTCATGCATTTTAGGCCTAATCTATTAGACCGATCCCAGTGCTTATAATAAGACTTTTCTTCATCACTGCTAGTTTCAGTAATAGATGTTGACTTCTCAGAGTAAAGTGCAACATCAAGATCTAAAACCCCAAGATGGAATCTGATCTGTTCCCACCAATCTGAAAAATTAAGTCCATTAAAAGTCGTAACAGAGGCAGAGTGCGAATGAAGGGCAAGTGCTGCAAGTAGAAATGCTCATTTGTTAATACTTTGCGTTACGGGATTAAACATATTATCAAATTCAAAAATGACTTATTTTCTTAAATTTATATTGATGTTCTCCTTTGGGCGAAACATCAAAATACAATTTTAAACATAATGATGCTTAAAAGTATATTTAACACAAATTGATGATATTTGATGCATCAATTAATAATATTTATTATCTTTAGATAAATAAATAAAACTAACGATGCATTTAAATTATCTCTTTAATGCTTATTGGTTAGAAGAACAAATAATCAACGTTTGGGTGATTCATAAATGTCTTATAATTAAAAACTTCAATTTACCCATAAATGTCATATCAATTATAAGCATAAAAAATAATGAGTAATTGAATTTTAGTTTAACTGTAAATTTGAAATTAATTATTCATCAAGATTCGATCACTTTAGTGACTAAGGAATCTCATCTAAATCAATTTCAATTATACAAGGGCAAAGGTACAAATATACCCTCGAACTTTGATAAATGGTACAAGTATACCCTCCGTCATACTTTGAGTACAAATATACCCCTACCGTTAATGAAAAGGTACAAATATACCCTTATCACTAACGGCGGGACATGTGTCACGATCGTGTTCGTATGACGGAAGGTATATTTATACCATTTATCAAAGTTCGAGGGTATATTTGTACAAATATACTCTTATCACTAACGGCGGGACATGTGTCACGATCGTGTTCAGCCGTTAGTGATAAGGGTATATTTGCATCTAAAGTATGACGGAAGGTATATTTATACCATTTATCAAAGTTCAAGGGTATATTTGTACCTTTTTCATTTTTATAATTTACTTTTTTAGTTTCATATTAGTTGATCGTTTTATTAAAAATAATTATTTTATATTAATTGTCCATTATACTAAATCAAGAAAGTTTTGATTAAATTTTTATTATATTATCCTTACAGTTAATTCATTCTGAAAGTTTTCACATTTGTTTATAAAGTTTTCAAGAAGTTTTTTATGGTGTGAATTTGTAAAAGAAAAACTTACCAAAATATATTATATTTAAATTCTTTTACCATTTATATAGCGGTATAATTTTAATATATGTATAATCTTACTATCTAATAAGCGGGAAAGGCCAGGGAAGTAGGCAACTCTCCGTCGACATGCCTGCTACTCCTGCCTGCTTCATCAGCTATTTGCTCCATGATTTTACTATATCATCTCTAATTAATTATTATAAGTCATTTATGTATTAAAAAAATTAATAATATTTAATAAAAAATAAATTATACATTTTTATTTTTAATAAATATATATATAATTTTACAAAGATTAATTAATCCGATAAATTAATAATAGTAATAACTAATTATTCTTTGATGACAATATTTTCACTTCAAACATGAGTCTATTTTTGTAAAATTTAAATTATAGATTTTTATTTTTAAAAAATTTAAACTTATGGACCAATGTTCATATTAAAGAATAGAAATCATGACATATAATTTCATGCCAACATTATACAATATGATGAGATCTTGAAATTTTGATCGTCCTCTCAAGGACTCTTTTGATATTTTAATTTTTTTCGTGAAATGAAATTATCACCATGACAATTAATAATGTCTTTTTATTACATATTTTCATTTTCACACTTATTCTTTTTGTTAAAATTATTTCATTTTGATTTTTATGATTGTTTTTTTCTTGCCGCTTGTTAGATGATTATTTAGTTAAACCTTCCTTTATTTTAAATCAATAATCACTTTAACTCAAAAAATATTCAAGCTTACTTTTAATACAAAATGAAAAATTGTAATAATTTACAACTACAGCCTCATACATAGTTCTTTTTTATATATTTAGTTCTCAAAATATATAATTAAAATAGCACGAATAGAGTACTTGTGTAAGGGCATGAAAAAAATAAATATGATAAATTAATGGATCGAATTGAGTAATTTTTGTCTGATATCGTTATGGGTGTGAAAAAAACGTATATGTTAGATAGGCGTCTCTTAGGTTTTAAAATAGATTGGGTGGGGTAGTTGGTTTACTGAGTCGATTAGTAGGTTTGAGTTGATTATTTGAAAAAAAAATTAAAATGAAAAAGGGACAAATATACCCCAAACAATGATAAATGATATGTATATACCCTTTATCATACTTTGGGGTACACATATGCCCTTACCGTTAGTGATAAGGGTATACTTGTACCTTTTCATTAAGGGCAAGGGCATATATGTACCAAAAGTATAACGAAGGATATATCTGTACCATTTATTAAAATTCAGGGGCATATTTATACTTTTTCCCATTATACAATTATGAAAGCAAAAATATAGATTAAGCACAAATCTGGTGATTCCATCTATATATATAACTATCATAATCTCTTAATACAAATAAATAAATATTTTGACTTTGCAAAAGAATTTGAGTAAAAATTTTCATTTTTAATATTTTATTTGCCACTTAAACAAATCCCACCAGAACCTTCCATAAAAAACAAAGAAAATAACATATTCCTTACAATAATTATGGAAACATTATAAAAGAAAAAGTTAATGGCATACAGATTAAAGTTATTGTCGAAATTCTCCAGGTCATAATAATTTAAACTATACATTGAACATTGTATCATATATTATTAGGGCTTACAAAATTGAAACTCCGCATTAATTTAGCAGAAAATCATTAGTTCTTAAACTGATTTGTATACGACATTTAAGGATTTAACCGACTGTATAACTTAACCAATCTAATATATAATCCTACCAATAATTTAGAAACGTGGAACTACATGATTTTCACATAAATAATATTGCAGTAATTCTGTAATAGAATTACTTACCTGAATTTTTCATATTAGTGGAAGCACAAAAACAGAGGTATTATTTCTCTCTCTTTACGTTATGTTTTAGAATAATATTTGATGGAACTTATTCTTCTTTTGACAGAGAGAGGGCCTTTATACAACAAGGAATAGACAGTTAAAGACAGTTATGTTTTCGCGTTCCATCAACGTGATTTGTGGATATAATAATTATTCACTAACAGTAATTTGTGGATATAATAATTATCCACTAACAGTAGTTATTCCACTAACAGTCAGTAATTATTCCACTAATAGAGTAGTCAATAATTTCAATCCTACTAGATAAAGGTGTCAAACGGGCCGGGCTGACCCGGCCCGGCCCGGCCCGGCCCGGCCCGACCCGGCCCGTAACATCAAACCGGACCGGTTTGACCCGGCCCGGAAAGCCCTAGGGCTTTAGGGTACCGGGTCCCGGTCCGGTTTTTTAAAAAAATTGGGCCCGGTTAACCCGGCCCGGACCAACCCGGTCCAGGCCCGCCGGTTAACCGGCCCGGCCCGGCCCGGTAACCGAAAAAAATAAAAAAAAATAAAAAAAAATAAAAAAAAATTCTGTTGGGCCAAACTAGCCGTTGGCCCAACGGTAATATTACCGTTTTTGGGTCCAAACGGCTAGTTTGGGCCCATTTCATTAAAAAAAAAAAAAAAAAAAATATAAAATATTTTTTAATCCTCAAAATAAATCTATAAATACCCTACAACTTCAAATCATTTCTCACACAATTTTCCAATCTCTCAAATCTCATTCTCGATCAAATCTCAATTCTCAATTCTCAAATATTCAATATATTTAATTTCTTAAAGTGTTCACTTTAATTTTTTATTTTTTCGTTTACAAAGTAAGAGCGGAAGTTTCTAAAGTCGCAATCTTCGGATACTTCCCAAATTTGGTATTGTCGTTCCATCTCTTACGTTTAATTTTTATTTATTGTATTAATTGTTTAATATTTAATTTTGTTATATTTGTGTATTTTGAATATTTTTAGTTTAATTTAATTTATATTATGGATAAATTAAAAAACCTCGCTGCTAAAGGTGTTAAAAATTTTTGTCCCGGAAGCGGTAGTGATAGTAAAAAGCGAATTATTAGCGGTAGAGGTAGTTCAAGTAATAGATATACCCGTGTGCCTTCGCCTCCGGTACCGCTTGGTACACCTTTTGAGGAAGAAATAGGTGTAGGTGCTCACGATATGGATTATGTAGAATTTCAAGAAAATTACGGTATAGAAGAAGAAAATGAAGTAGATGCAGTTAATGTAGACGAAGATGATGAAAATATTGCTGAAACACCCGCAGTAGGAGATGCTAACGTTAGATCTGAATCAGTTAATCTCCCTTCCCGTCCTCCCAGTGCCCCAAAACCCCGTAAAAGAACTAGTATTGCATGGCAATTTTTTGAACGTATATCAGATATTGAGGTGCAGTGCAATATTTGTCAACAAATATATAAGCATAGAAGTGGCGGTAAGCAAGGGGGTACGGGTACGTTAATGAGACATATAGCTGAAGATCACAAAAGAGAGTTAAATATTGCAAAAGGTGGTGGGGATGTTGGTGGGTCAACGCAAACTAGAATGGACCCAACAACCGGTCAAGTAGCGAAAAAGTATAATAAATTGAGGGACCGGGAAGAAATAGCTAAAATGGTAGTTGTGGGTTGTTTGCCTTTTACTTTTCCTTCTTCTGATGCTTTTATCCGTTATATACAAGCAATTTATAATCCTATGTTTAATGGTATTCCTAGAACTACTTGTCGGTCTGATATTTTTAAACTCCATTCACAATATTGTTTTTATTTATCAACATTCTTAAAAAATATTCAATGTAGATTGTCCCTAACTTCTGATCTTGGTCGTGCTGTTAATAAAAATGATTATTTAACTGTTACTTGTCATTGGATGGATAGTAATTTCATAATGCAAAAACGTATTCTTGCTTTTTTATATGATGAAGATCGCAAGCATACTGGACAATTTATTTCTGATTCTATTATTAAAATTGCCGGATATTATGGTATAGAAAATAAAATTTTATGTATTGCTTTTGATAATGCTTCTAACAACAAGAATGCTATAACAAAAATAAAATCTACGTTATCTCCACCCTTTCCTGAAATTTTCCATATTAAGTGTGCATGTCATATCTATAATTTAATTGTAAAAGATGGTCTTGACTTTTTTGAGGTTTATATTGAAAAAATTCGTCTTGCCGTAGGTTTCATTCAAGGAAATAATCGTAGAGCGAGAATTAAAGAATTTAAAGTTAAATGTCAAGAAAATGGACTTACACCGATTTTAATGCCTGAGGAAATTGATATTAGATGGAATTCTACGTATGAATTTTTAAAAACTTGTTATAAATATAGAATTCCTATTACACTAACTTTTAACCAACACTGTGGTTCTTTTGCTGATTCTGCTGATTGCATGTTACATAATTCTGATTGGGTTATAATTAATGATCTTGTTAAATTTTTAGAAAAATTTTATGTAGCTACGGTTGAATTTTCCGGTGCATACTATCCTACTGTTTGTAATATTTTGGCATATATAGCCGATATTTCTGGTTTGCTCCAACAATATAAAAATAAAGAAGGTTATAAAGAAGCTGTTGGCGCTATGTTTACGAAATTTAAAAAATATTTCTTCCCGATTCCCCCTATTTACATGATTGGTGCTATTTTAAATCCTTGCATGAAATTTAATCATATGTGTCACTTTAGTACGCTTATTTATGCTAACTTAGAAATAAATACTAACCGTGAGTCTGAACAAGAGCAACCTGATTTGTGGACGGCTACGGCTGATGCAAAAGATTATATAGAAAAATTATATAATCACTATGCTGATTTATTTGATTCAGCCGTACCTACAAATATCAGTCCAACTGTCGCTCCTCATCCTCCCGAGGAGCCATCATCTTCTAAAAGGTCGGCACATAGTGGTTTTCCTGATTCGTTTTATGATTTATCTTGTTGGAACAGTGTGGATGAGAGAGCTTACACATCAACTTATCGGGAGGAGCTGAAATATTATCTGCGGACGCCACCAGAGGATCGCAGACGACGGATCAACTCGCTGGATTGGTGGAGAAATAATGAATCACAATATCCTGTACTTTCAAGATTAGCCAGAGATATCTTGAATGTTCCAATGTCAACCGTTGCATCAGAGAGCGCCTTCAGTCAGGGACGACAGCAGCTTGGAGACAACCGACACTCATTGGGAAGCAACGCAATGAATGTTTTAGTTTGCCTTAGAGACTGGATTAGAGCAGAAAGAAGAAACCAAGGAATGGAACCAGAGCCAAGCGACGACCTCAAACTTGAAGAAATAATGACTTCACGGGAGAACTCAACAGAATCAAGTCCAATGCATGGGTTTGCCCCCGTTGACTTCGACTATCCTATGCAAATTCCAATTAATATTAACATGAATGAGTTGGAAAAAATGATGCATAATTTATAGATTTTTCATTCATGTAAATTATAAATTTTGGATCATTTTGCAATCAATAAAATTCCACAAATTCATTCACTCCTTAGTTGTTGTTTTTTATTTTTTTTTATTTATCAATTTAAAGTTTTAATATCTTCTATAGAAGTGTATATTTAATGTATACATTATATATATCTTCTATAGAAGTGTATATTTAATGTATACATGTGTATATATCTTTTATAGAAGTGTATATTTAATGTATACACGTGTATATATCTTCTATAGAAGTGTATATTTAATGTATACATTATATATATCTTCTATAGAAGTGTATATTTAATGTATACATGTGTATATATATTTTATAGAAGTGTATATTTAATGTATACACGTGTATATATCTTCTATAGAAGTGTATATTTAATGTATACATGTGTATATATCTTTTATAGAAGTGTATATTTAATGTATACACGTGTATATATCTTCTATAGAAGTGTATATTTAATGTATACACGTGTATATATCTTCTATAGAAGTGTATATTTAATGTATAGATTGTGTATATAGCGTATATATAGTGTATATTTGACCGGTTTTTATCCGGGTTTGACCGGGTTTGACCGGGTTTGACCGGGTTTTAGCGGGTTTGACCGGATTGGGTTAAGTGGGCCGGTTCCGGGTGGGTTTTATTTTTTTTACTGTGCGGTCCGGCCCGGCCCGGCCCGGTTAAGGCCAAAACCGGCCCGTCACCGGCCCGTAACCCGGTTAGAGAGAGGGGGCCGGTTCCGGGTTGACCCGGCCCGGCCCGTTAGACAGCCCTACTACTAGATAACTTTCTCATACAAATTTAAAATTTAACTTATTCAATTATTATTAAATTAAAAATAAATTAATTATATAGGCCATAGAAAATTATAAAATATCCGCAGAGAGAGCAACCGTCTTTTTAACAGATTCTTCTGATGTATGCTATCGAAACTAATCCATTCTTTTAATTATTTTTTTACTGAAAATCTTTAAAATCTTTCTGGCATCTTTGAAAGTGCATAAACTTTTGAAGAAAGAACTAAATATACAAGATATATATAGCATTAAATAATTCTCTTAATTACAAATGTCTAAATATGTAGTTTTTCTTTCCTTTTGAAATCAATTTTCCTTGAATTCAGCAAAATATATATAAATTACATTTTTTTCTTCAATTTGAATTTCGCTTTTTCTATATTTTCTTTTCAATTTTGTACATTATCAAAACCTACCTAACAAGTTTGTGCTCACCATTTAAAAATTTCATGTTTTCATTTTTTTTCAATTGTATATGATAATTATTTTTATGTTATTTTTGTCATTTACTGATTATATTCGCAAAAAAAAAAAAAAATTGAGCATATAACCAAAGATTTTAATCAAGGAAATGGGTAGAAATCATAAAACATAACCTTAACAAAATTTTGTTTATCAATGTCTTAATACAATTATATATACAAATTATTTAACTGATTTATTTATATGGAGTACTGCTCTTACAAATTTGATAACGCATACATATCCAGTAAATATCAAATATTGACTTGATTTATTTAAGCAAATCAAATAATATTATTTTAAAAAAACAACTCAATTATTATCTTAATTCCAAAATTATGTATTCAATAGCAAAAAATTCTGTAGCTATAGACTGCAAATAGATATTTTTAAAAAGAAAGAAAAACAAATTAAAACAAAAACCAACAACAAAAAAAAAAACTAATTTTTCTTTTCTATTATATAGAAACATGCGTTTAGACATGAGTGCTTCCATGTCATTAAAAATAGAAGTAAGGGCGTTTTAGTTATTGGACATGCCTTGTCATTTCGTTGTACCTGCTGATGATGTATTGCACTAACACGTGTAGATAAGGGTGTTCATGGGTTTGATTAAAAATCAAATCGAATCAAACCGATTAAAAAAATCGACGTTTATTTTAGTTTAGTTAGATTTGATTTTAAATTTTAAAAAATTGATGCTATTTAGTTTGGTTATGATATTACTTAAAAAAATCGTGAAAATAATCAAATCTAACCAATAAATTTTTTATATATGTATTATAATTATTTATATATAATTTATAAATAAAATATAAATATTTTATTAAATTTAATCTTAAACTAAATTTTAATATATGTCTAGCCCAACCAATACTTTAGCCCAATTGCCCAAAGCCCCAGATCCAAGCCCAACTCTACCTACTATTACTAATAAGTTAACCTTACGGTCCCTACCTCACTTTTTCTACTTCAGCTTTCACCATACGTAATACATTAACTGTTGCTTCTTTTGTTCTTCATTGAAAGACAGTACCACATTAGCTTCTGTTGTTCTTCATAGAAAGCAAACGATAAAAAATTTCTTTTCAGTTTTTCATCTCACATGGAAAAGCAAAAATAATGATTGAAACTTGGGAAGTGAAAATTTTAAATACAAGATTATTAAAGCTTGAGAAGGTAATTTTTAGTTTTTTTATTCTAGCTACCTTAGCTAATTTTAATTTTATACAATATTTAGTGGAGTGCATGACATGCAATTAATTTTTTAAATAATTTTTTCTTCTGTTTCCTATCATCCGTATCTTTAATTATGAGCAAATGTATAAATCATTGTCGTTCTTTTGTTTAGTGGTTTGTGAGCAGTGGATTATGCAAAATTGAACTAAATTTGGAAGAGGGGGCTCTTATAGTCCTAGGCTAAGAGTTACCAAGTGAAGGGATTTTCCCTCTCATTTGTTTTGCATTGTTAATTCATGCAACTGCAAGTGTTTCACTTTCTTCCTGCTGATTATACTTGTGTCATATTTTCTAGAATCTCGGCTAGCTCAGATATTGCAAAATTTTCTTGTTTAGTTTCTTAACTCCCTATATCTCGTTTACGCTCGCTTTTGTAGTGTAGTCTTCTCTTCATTTTTTGTGAAATATTTTTGGTGATTAAATCTAATTCCATTCTATAGTAAAATCTCAAAGTTTCATGGGATGGAACTTTAGCCAGGCAATGGTGCAGAGGGGTTTTATTAAATGTTAATGAATTTTTATTGATGTATGGTTTGTGAATAACCCAAAGAGAGATGGCATGAATGATGACTAAAACTATAATCCATATGCTGCTCCATCTTCGGTCACATAAACAAAGAATCTTTCAAACGAGTTACCATGGTCCCTGATTTAAATAGCAGTTTTATGTCTTCTTGTTTATTCAATCTTTTCCCTATATGATTAGCTCATCTAGCTAGTCTATAAAGTAAATAAATAACTCAAATTTGTTCAACTCTATCTCTTCTTGCAGTACACTGCAACAGAATACAAAGTTCTATTTTATAATGTACATGTATGTGTTTTTATGTTGTTGGATAATCTTAGTGCCTACAATACAAAGTTAGTGCTTTTCAACTCAATGTTAGTTTTGTTTAATATGTTTGTTCTAATTTTTAAGAGTTTATAGTGTCATTTGTCTATTGCTGTACAAATATTTCATGAGAAATTGTTCAATTTGATACTCCTTTTCATGGATTGAAAAAAGGAGTTTATTCTAGAGATGATTGGAGTAGGCTAATTAATAATTGAAAAAACTGAAAAACCAAACCAAACCGACAAGAATCAAGCTGATGTTATTTTCTTTTTGTGTTTTGGTTTGATTTTAAAAATTCAAAAATCGATTAAATTGACTTTGGTTATGATTTTAACCACTAATCAATCCAAATCGACCATGAACACCCTACGTGTAGATAGGACTTAACTGTTGCTAAGGCACGTCTGTGTCTTCACATGTTCGTCCCACTTTGGATTAAAAAGGACTCTCAAGTTGTCCAATTAAGTGAGAGTCCTCCAAGTTTTTAAAATTAGGTGAGAGGAACAATTTTTTTTTTTAAAGTTTTTTCGTCCTTATAAATTGTTTCAGTTGTAGAACAACTTTGATAGTTGTTCAATAACTGCACAAGTTATTCAACAATGATGTGAAGTTATTCAGATAAGTAATATAATTGTCCAACAACTATTTCAATTATTCAAATAGAGTTAATTTTTTTAATAAATTTGTGGGACTCAGTTGTCCCTTTTCTTAATTGGAAACTTGAGGGGTCTTTTGACTCCTTTTTCTCCATGTCCGTCTTCATCTCTTTCTCCTCATTGAAAAACATAGAGAAATGAGGAAACATAAGCTCTCGCTATTTTGTGTATATGTGTGCTACATGTAAAAAAAAAAATTATGCTACTCAATTTGGTTTGATTGCTCATTTGAATTTTTTTTTTTAACTCTTGATTTTAATGGAAGAAGAAGATGCAATTCAACTTTACAATTTCTACATAGATTAGGTTTCTTCACAACCTAGATCTGTAAAGAAGCAACTACATAATCAGGTATCTTTTGACAATCATACAGGATTCTCCTTTCAAATGGTAATTACTCCACATGTCGAATTACACTGGGTTTATTGTTGTTGTAGTATGATTTTGGGGAATTGTGGAACAAATGTTTTGGTTTGGAACTTATTTCTTAATGTTGTAGTATGGTTCACAGCTAATTTGCATCTTTCCTACTTTTTGTTATTTGGGCTGTTCGATTCCGCCATATATAATATCAATTACTCCAATAAAATTTCATTAGGAATGAGAGAAATCTAACCTGAATTGGGTCAAAATATTCTTTCTTTTTCACCTTGGTATTGCAAGATAAATTTGTTTAACAAAGTTAATATTCTGTTTTAATGAATATAGATGCTTGATTTTAACACTAATTTGTTTGGGCGCTTCAGTTTTTAGTAGTTCGCCGCGAAGAGACTACAATGAGGTTACAAGAACAAAGGTGATCAGTTTATTAGTGTAATGATCGATTAAAATGGATCTTTGCTAAGGTAATAATTATCCCACCTTAACTAATACTAGCTTCTATAAATATATATACTCATTGCCCGATAATGAACCTATTTCTAAATAGTTGAATACAAGAGCAAATAATTATGAAAAGGCGGAATGTTTGATTAACTCAAAAATGATGATCTAAGATTTTAGGTGTGATTTGCAAATTACGCCGCTTAACTTTTAAGATTCTTGGTGTACATTGCAAATTTTCTATGCAGCTGTGTCTTTCAACCCAACATTGAAAAGCTATAACAATTCATGAAGGGGTAAGACATGATGATCCATGGGGTATTTTACTATTTGGTCATCATTGTAGTTGTTCGATATCCAAGAGGCTTTGTTCTAAATTCTAATCGTTTGTCATTATACAAGGCATCGTGTTGAACAGGAGAGCCCGAAGCTGAAAGGGTTAATTTTTTAAGCCAAAATGCCAAAAGAGCTACTCCTTTATCAAAAAGACCAAATTGGACAAAATGCTCAAGGTTCAGCGATTTATCCTTTTCTTGCTAATTATCTCATTGCAAGTTACCGACTGCGTAACATCTTGTTAGTTGTTGGTCGCTCAACAACTTATAAGTTACTGGCTGCACGGACGCTTGTAAGTTGTTGGCTGCTCAGCAACTTATTATTTAAAGGCTTCTAATTAAATTTTTCCTTTTGTCTTCTATGGTCTTTCACACATACTATCAAGAGTTGTTTTCCTGCAACTTGTAAGGTCTATATAGATTATTATGTGAAATTTTCTCCACCGATGAAATTTGTATCTTTTATATTTCTCTATTTCTTTTGGAATTATTTTTGTATGAGTTTACCTTGAAGTACAATTTGATTTCGCCAGAAGTGAATTGATTTCTTCATTATTTGTTTGTTTTGTGAGTATTTTGTATCAGTGTGCAGTTTCAATGAATGTGTGTGTTGTTGCTTTTAGTGATCCTGAGGGGCTTGAAGGCCTTGCTCATTTTCGTGGTATGATTCTTTGTTGCATAAGTTTCCATTTATGGTTTCTTGTAATTTGTTTATCGTATTGGTGTTGTTATTATTCCTTTTTTTAGTATACTTTGTCATGCCCTGTTTAGCACTTTGTCTTGGTTTCCTCACCCTGTTATTTCCTTGAGCCGAGCGTCTATCAAAAACAACCTCTAGGTTCACTTCCCTTACAAGATCCTGCAACTCTTAGGAATTGCTTGAAAATTATAGGCAGAACATGCAATAGAATGTCAAGAAGCAAACAGACATAATCAATGTATCACAAGAAACAGGTATAAGCACTGATATGAACACTGAAGTTACATCAACTCAACAGGATCTTGATTGCTTCTGGAATTACTGATACTCTTTGCCGAAAAGAGGGCAAAATGACAAAAAACAAGACTAAGGATAGGGATAGAGCTTCAGTAGCAATTAGCTATCATATGGTGTGGAATTAAATTGTTATATGTATACTAATCCCCTAAGTTGCATTCAACAAGAGTAACCATATATGTCCCAAAAACTATACTACTACCACATTTTTTTGTATTTTGATTGTCATTTTTACACTCTCACTTGTCTCATTGCCTTTTTTAGTAATTGTTATTGAATTTGTAAGATTTTCCAGTAGTACTTGAACACTATTAACATGTGACTGTGTGAGATCAGGATGGTGGCTTACATGATCTTTTGTTATGAACTTTAGGAATAGTTCTGGTCCATCTTCTCGACTAAATCCATGGGATACAAACATCGTGTTGCTTTTTCCTTTCAGGCGGCCCACTCACTCTGTTATGATCTTCCCAAAACTGGTTAAGAAATTAAAAAAAACTGATGTGTAATTTCCTTAAGAAATGAATACGGATTGAAATAACAACATTGTGAAGAAATATGTATGTATATATGCATATGGTTTTAGAAACCTGTGTTTTCGTAGTTATAAATTTTATAAGTTGGAAGTCTTTATTGGATATGTATGTTGAATATGACAGGGGTAGCAGCTGAACTCTCTTATAAGAAGGCTGTGATTATAAAGATTTGCTCCTGTTTTGTTGTATGAAGGAATATCAAGCTTCTTCTGCATTATTTTGCATAATGGAACACTTTTCTTCTTTTTAGCATATAATATTGTTCATTTTAATATTCTTAAGGATCTTAGAAATGAAGTGAGATTTAACTAATAAATAGGCTTTTCTTCTTACTCATCACATGATATTAAGGTTTTGTTCTAACAAATGTCCTGCAAAGTTACATAAATAATACTCTCCGTATCTTAGTTTAGTTTATATGGCACTTTTTTCATATTTTGGGATGTCTAAAACATCACATTTAAAAATTTCTAATAATTGTTATTTTTAATAGAAGGATTTTGCGTTTCTTAGGCGTCGGCACATAGTTTTATGATATGCAAAGGATGATGTGTCATGGATCTTTTATTTACTTCGACGTATTCATTTCGAATGTGTGACATTAGTGTAAGTACTTTGTGCAAATTCTTAGACTCTAAAAAATAATTGAATTTTTATGCTTTTGGAGGATACTTAATTACAAATTTGTGAGTCCATCTGAAGATAAAGCGATTGTCATTGAGCTTACTTAGCACGGCCTTGAACTTGACATGGATATCCCGTTCATTGAATTTAATTGTTTTCATATAAATTTATATGTGTGCTTGTGTAAATTACAATTGTTTTACTTCTTCAGATATTTTCATCGTCGGTCATCAGTCCATGGAGTTTTGGGAGTTTAAGCTTTACAGTTGTTGTTGTTGAACAAGCTCTTGCCATCACAGGTCATTTGATGATTGAGCTACCTTCCTCATATCTCATTCGTAGAATTACACTGAGTATGGTATGAAAGAAAATTAACATTTTACTGAAAGAATTAATTGTTTTTTTAGATTAATAGGGATAAATTTGAGTCCTTTCACCACCTTCTTAGTGTTTCTGTTAAGAGTCTTTACTGGACAGAACACCAAAGTCTATTTACTCACGGTCAATTTATTCCACAAAGATGAGAATAAATTCTGCGTATATCCTACCTTCCTCATACCTCATTCGTAGAATTACACCTAGTACGCTATGCAAGAAAATTAACATTTTAGTGAAAGAACTAATTGTTTTTTTTATTAGTAGGGATAAATTTGAGTCCTTTTACCACCTTATTAGTGTTTCTGTTAAGAGTCTATACTGAATAGAACACAAAAGCCTATTACTAACGGTCACTTTATCCAACAAAGATGAAAATAAACTCTACTTATATCCCACCTTCCACATACCTCATTTGTAGAATTACACCGAATATGCTATGAAAGAAAATTAACAGTTTAGTAGAAGTATTAATTTCTTTTCTGATTAGTAGGGATAAACTTGAGTCCTAAATTTTTTGTATCAGCGACTTAGCATTGAAATTTTGAATCTTCTGTACGTTTAATGTGTTTCTGTGAGCTTGAGTACAAATTTTTAGCATTGAAAAAATTAAATACAACAACCATGACACCAGCAATTTGATCAACCATGCCTCAATTCAAGGGGAGGTGCCGTGGTGTATGCTTTTTGCAGACGATATAGTTCTGATTGATGAGACTCGAGGGGGTGTGAATGACAAATTAGAGGTGTGGAGACAAACTCTTGAGTCTAAAGGGTTCAGGTTGAGCAGAGGCAAGACAGAGTATTTGGAATGCAAGTTTAATGACGTAAGGCTGGAGGACGAGGTGGTCGTGAAGCTGGAGTCACAGGTGGTATGTAAAAGGGATAGTTTCAAGTATCTCGGGTCTGTGATTCAGGGGAACGGTGACATTGACGAGGATGTCTCGCACCGTATTGGGGTGGGATGGATGAAGTGGAAGCTAGCGTCGGGGGTGTTGTGTGATAAGAAGGTGCCGCCCAAGCTTAAAGGCAAATTTTACAGGGTGGTAGTCCGTCCGGCCATGTTGTATGGAGCGGAGTGTTGGCCAGTTAAGACTTCCCACATCCAAAAAATGAAGGTGGCAGAGATGCGGATGTTGCGCTGGATGTGTGGGCTGACTAGGGGGGATAGAGTTCGGAATGAGACTATCAGGGAGAAGGTTGGTGTGACTCCAGTGGAGAGCAAGATGCGGGAAGTCCGATTGCGCTGGTTCGGACACGTGAAGAGGAGGGGCATGGATGCCCCAGTTCGTAGGTGTGAGAGACTAGCGCTGGATGGTTTTAGGCGGGGTAGGGGTAGGCCGAAGAAGTATTGGGGTGAGGTGATTAGGCGGGATATGGAGCAGTTGCAGCTCACCGAGGACATGACCCTAGATAGGAAGGTCTGGAGGACGCGAATTAGGGCAGAAGACTAGGGCCAGTTTGGGTCGCTAGTGTAGGGTTTTACTTGTTGGGGGTAGTATTCTTGTTATGATTCCGTGCTCCTTGTTTAGTAAGAGGCTGGGTGCTTTCCTCTGTTTCTTTCTATTTATGGCTGCCGTATTTATGTTATTTATGTTATGTTATTTATGTTATGTTGTCTTGTAACCTTGTTCGGTGCTTTAATATGTATTTGCCTGGTATCTTGTGTCTTGAGCCGGGGGTCTATCGGAAACAGCCTTTCTACTTCTTTAGAGGTAGAGGTATGGACTGCGTACATCTTACCCCCCCAGACCCCACCAGGTGGGAATACACTGGGTTTGTTGTTGTTGTTGTGACAATATAGAGTTATGCCGCAACACTGTACAGATTGAAAAAGATGTGTGTTATTCGTATATGGGCTATTGAGCCAGAAATGGAAGAGAGAAAGCTGGTATGTTGCAATCTTTCATTTTATCCTTTCCCTATGGCATGCTAGTCATTGTATACTCCACCTCTGCCTTTTTGAATGTTGAATCTATTAATTCTGTGTACTGAATATACTCTTACCCAGTCTGTTGTAAATTTCCAAATATTAGCTATGTGTTCCATTTCATGCATGAAATTCTGCTATTTTTTCACACCCAGATGTCAAGTGGATTTCTTGGTGTCTATTTATGTATTTTCATTGAAATATATGCGCGGCTTTCCTTTGCCGGAGTTTCTCTTAAAGTTGTTTGCTAATGGAGATAAATAGAATAGAACTACTTCAAAAATTTCATTTTCTAAATTCTAAAAAACAAATATACCCGGTGTAGTCCCACAAATATAGATTTTTAGATTCTGAAAACTATAATTCTGATGTACATAAGTGAGCTCCGATAAAGTAAGGGCAAGTATGAGACAACTAGGTACTGTTAAAGTTATGAATGTCCTAATAATGTAATGGAGGGTAAATTTGAACCTTTTCGCCGTTGCATCTCTACGTTGGTGCTCTTCATGTTTGTTTATTTTCATGCACTCACCAACTGATGCAATTGCATTTTAGTAATACTGATGCCCAAAGAAGACATCCGGAAACACCAGTTGAAAATAAGGATATAGTTAGGATTTAAAATGATTAAATCCAACATGTTAAAGTTAACTCTGTTTTATCCTGTTTCCATGAGAAGAAGTATCCACAATGGCAGGTTAGTGAAGTAGCAAAAATGGAGAAATACTTTGATCAGAGCTTACTTGTAGTGAACAAGAAATATGCCAACACAAAATCAGTGTCCCAGTGATAAGAATCCATCCAAAAATAACCAAGCTACACAAATAGAACACAGAGATCTTTCTTTCAGAAAGAAGTACACGTAAAAGGTTTTAATTGGAAAGACAAAAGACATAACTTTGTGGTAGCGCAAAATGTACACACACATGTAGACAAAAATCTGCATGCTGAACCTCAGCTAACTAGAGCCACCATGCATAGCATTTTATTATTATTATTATTGTGTAACTTTTGCAAGACTCCTCTCCTTATTGAATTTTAGTTGTACTTAAATTTTAAATATTCAAAATGACCTTCGCATTGGACCCGTGCTGACACGGGTCTTACACCTCTAGTAATCTGATAAAAACCACTTTAACGAACTTCCTATTCTCATTTCCCACTCACTCACGTCTGACTCTTATTCTATTAACATTAGATTTAAAAAAAATAAAATCATTTAACTACAATTTTAAAGTTACGCACTACAATTGTGCAGGGCCTTGCTTTTTATATTTGTAAATAAATTCTGTGTGCTAACCTTTTACTTAGAAGTCAACTATTACTTGGTAATTTATTTCATCATTATATATGATTTAGTTAGGATACAAATATTTTTTTTTCTGTTTTCTTATATAATATATGTATATTGTTGACTTTGAAATTTATAGAGAATGTCGATGGATTCATTTTGTCTTCTAATCAATTATATCTTTGTTTGCTACAACATTGTCAATTACCTTGGATCATATCATTTAATTCTACACAACTTTTTGAATCAAATTTTCACTATTGTAAATTAGAAACAGATCAATTGATGATTTATTGTTTTGTTTTTGATTAATGATTTATTTTGTAATTTGTAGGGTTCAAAACTAGACGATCTTCCTCGACAATCGACATTATACTATTTAGAAAGTCTCAATAAATTGTAAATTGCATTGACCATGTAAACACAAATACCGTTTTAGGTCCTTTTTGTTATGACATGGGTAATTTTGATGTATATGATATGTATGGCAGTTTTTCGGAGCGTATTATAATTATGGTGATTTTATATTTTTCAGTATGGTAGTTTCTGAAGCGTATTATAATTATGATAATTTTATATTTTTCATCGTATATAGTATTCTCTTTAGTCTTTATGCAAACGTATCATAATTGACACACAATAATAATATAATATGAGAGTTAATATTAGCGTTCAAATTTTACTTAACTTCAAATGAATATTATTATATAAGTCATAATATTATATTATGATTTATATAATGAATAGGTCTCACTTAATTATACTAGACGAACAACTGAAATATTACTAAAGTATGAGTTTTCACTTTACTTATTTTCATTTTTATTTTTTTCCCTCATTTGTGCTACACTAAGAAATAGCACTGTATGAAATAGTATTTATCTACTTAACTACAGCTTGCACTTTCCTCTTTCGCTATTATCCTTTTCTACTTTTGTTTTAATTACATCTAATACTGAATAGAAGATTATTTAAATATTAAATATTTTCAATACCCGACAGCTTACTACACATGATATAAAAATGATCAAAATTAATTAAAATATCATAGACCGAGAATACACAAAGAGGACAATAGATTTGGAAATATAGTTAAGTTTCTCATATATGAGATTTTAATAATCAAAACCAAAATAGTATTTTATATTTAAAATGAAAATTGAAGCAAATTTTAATTTCTTAACCATACCATCATGAAACAACAAATATTGAAAATTATATATAGTATTTTATATTTATATGGCATCTTTTAGATTTCAGTTTCAAAAAAGTCTATTTTTTACCATCATTTTTTCATAAATTTTTTAAATAATTTGAATTATCAATTATTGATATTTATATAACTTTTTACACACTTTTCAAATATACAAAGTTTATTTTAAAATTAAATTATTTCATTCTAGAAAAGCGAAAAATATCATATAAATTGAGAAAAAAAGAATAATATTTTAGTTTAATAATTCATTTTTGCACATGGCATTTTGAGTTTCTATACTTTAGTACTATAATTTTTTAGCCATAAAAAAATTTATACACTAGTTCGGCTATGCAGCTAGATGAGATATTATTTGCTTTGAAAAATTATTTGGAAAAGAAGGCATGATAATATTTCTTCACAGATATTCTCATTTTTCAAGTATTAGAGTCTGTTTTGCTAAGTTTATTATTCTTTAAAGGTGTTTATTTTTTTAAAGGTACTTATTTACCAAAAAAAAAAAAGATATTTGGTCAAGTTTTTACTAGAAAATAAGTATTTTTAAGGAGTAGCAGAAACAATTTTTCATAAGCTAAAAAGTAGTTTTTCGGCAATTTTGAGAAAAATATCCTTAAAATCACTTTTAAAAAATTTGGCCTAACACTATTTGTTGCTCAAAAGTACTTTTTAAAATTTATTGGTCAAACACAAATTATACTTTTCTGAAAAAAACACTTTTGAAAAAATCACTTTTCAAAATAAGTTAATTTTAGATTGTATACTACTTGAAGAAATGGACAGTAATGAAGCGATAGCAACAATATTCTCTTATATAATAAGAGGCAGTTGAGGAGCTTCCTGTCGTGCTCTTTGCCGATCAATTTACCTGTTTGCTCCGTGATTTTGCTATATTACTCCTAATTAATTATTATATGTGATTTAAGTATTAGAAAATTAATAATATTTAATTAAAAAAGGTAAAACAGACATTCATGAAATATCTGCTTCAGCTGCTTCTACCATAATTTTACTATTTCACCCCTAATTAATTATTATAAATTATTTAACTATTAAAAAATTAATAATATTTAATAAAAAACATAAAATGGATATAAAATGATAAACTAAATTTTGATTTTTTACAGTAACTTGTATAATGTCTACTTAAATTCTTTTCACAAGTATTTTGTATAGCAATTTTGTTATATCACTTCTAACTAATTATTATGAGTCATTTAAGACATATCTATTTAGGGTAACGGTGAGATTGACGAGGATGTTTCGCACTGTATTGGGGCAGGATGGATGAAGTGGAAGCTCGCTTCGGGGGTGTTGTGTGATAAGAAGGTGCCGCTCAAGCTTAAAGGCAAATTTTACAGGGTGACAGTCCGTCCGGCCATGTTGTGTGGAGCAGAGTGTTGGCCAGTTAAGAATTCCTACATTCAAAAAATGAAGGTGGCGGAAATGCGGATGTTGCGTTGGATGTGTGGGCTGACTAGGGGAATAGAGTTCGGAATGAGACTATCAGGGAGAAAGTT
The DNA here is from genome assembly GCA_030864225.1 of Capsicum baccatum var. pendulum. NCBI lineage: Eukaryota > Viridiplantae > Streptophyta > Magnoliopsida > Solanales > Solanaceae > Capsicum > Capsicum baccatum. Next base: position 83,718,068 of record CM061552.1, read on the forward strand.
GGTGTGACTCCAGTGGAGAATAAGATGCGGAAGTCCGATTGAGATGGTTTGGACACGTGATGAGGAGGGGCATGGATACCCTGGTTCGTAGGTGTGAGAGGCTAGCTTTGGATGGTTTTAGGTGGGGTAGGGGTAGCCGAAGAAATACTGGGGAGAGGTGATTAGACGGGACGTAGAGCAGTTACAGCTCACTGAGGACATGACCCTAGATAGGAAGATCTGGAAGACGCGAATTAGGGCAGAAGGCTATGGTCAGTTTGGGTTGCTAGTGTAGGGAATTACTTGGTGGGGGTATTATTCTTGTTATGATACCTTGTTTCATGCTTTATTACGAATCTGTTTACTTTTCTCTATTTACTATTACTTGTGGGTGTCGTACTTATGTTATGCCATCTTGTTCCATGCTTTACTATGAATTTGTTTAGTATTCCGTGTCTCGAGCCGGGGGTCTATCGGAAACAGCCTTTCTACTTTTTTAAAGGTAGAGGTATGGACTGCATACATCTTACCCTCCCCAAACCTCACTATGTGGGAATACACTGGGTTTGTTGTTGTTGTATTTAAGACATGTCTACTTCGTTACTTCAATCGTGATATTTGGTTGTTCTCGAAATTATATCACTGTCACTTAAATTGAAATAGAAGAAAAAATATTATAAATTATAATAATTAAAAACTTAAATTATTTTTAAAATATAATTGACTATCAATGCCATCAAAGTTTAGACAAGAAGAGTATTATAAAATACAATAGCTAACATCTTAAAACGATAAATTACAGTGGCAAAAAAGTATTATAAATTAAAATAACTAACAATTTAAAATATCTAATTTTAATTGTGTCACATAAATTGAGATAAAAAAAACATAGTAAAAAGTAATATAAAATCATAATAATTAACAACTTAAAAAATTTAAAAGATAAAAAATATTTGCCGGACTCTCGAAATTATATCAGTACCACTTAAATTGGAATAGAAGAAAAAGTATTATAAATCATAATAATTAAAAATATAAATTATTTTAAAAATATAATTGACTATCAATGTCACAAAAGTTTAGACAAGGAGAATAACATATATTAATTGAAAATTACGTAAAAAGTATTATAAATTATAATAGTTAACAACTTAAATATCTAAAAGAAAATTGTTATATATTTATAAAAAATACTATAAATCACAATAGTTAACAACTTAAAAAAAATTAAAGATATAACATATTTGGCTGATTATCGAAATTATATCAGTATCACTTAAATTGAAATAAAAGAAAAAGTATAATAAATCTTAATAATTAAAAACTCAAATTATTTTTAAAATATAATTGACTATCAATGTCACAAAAGTTTGGACAAGGAGAGTAATACTATTTAAAAAATACATAAAAATTATTATAGATTACAATAGTTAACAACTTAAAATATTTACAAATATATTAAAAATATGATTAATTATCTAAATTCTATTTATACCACATAAATTGAGACAAAAAAATAACATATAGCACGGACCTATTGGCGTCTAGTATACCATATAAAATGTAGTATGTAATAAAATTGAGCATAAAATATAGTACAATATTCCAAGCATATAGTCATACATTGTTCATATATATATATATATATATATATATATATATATATATATATATATTTCTATTATCTTTTTATTTTTTTTCCTGCACATTGCGCGGGGACAAATATTAATTTATTATAAAATAGGCTCAAAAGTGACTTTAAATGTCTAATATGCCCAAAGGGACCGTAGATGAAAAGTGACCCATTTTGGGGATACTTTAGCACTTTGGTGATGCACCATCTTTGCTCCAAGCCATTATTCAAATACGATATTGCTAAATGGACTCTTAAATTTTATCAGCAGATATAACTTCTCTCGTGCACCTAACTATCATCTAAACATGTACTTGCTTCTCTAAGGTGATCAAATCTTGGATCCTTAGGTGTTGTCCATGAAGCATAAATCTCAAAAGATTGAAATTGATTCGACTTGTACCAACACTTGATATGAAGGTGATAAATGATCAATGAAAATAAGGATAGAAATGCTCTTCGTTAAAACAAGGGATAAAGATAGCACAAGTGGATGAAAGTGTTCTAAATTAAATTTTTATATAAGTTGTCATATTTTATTTTTGTGATATCTATTTTGGTGTTTATGTGACCTAACCCTGGTCGATCAATGATATCTATCAGTATATGTGGTTTGTATTGATATTACTCCTGCTACCCTTTTTAGGGTATGGTCTTTTGCAAGAATTAGTGTTGGTTTCATGACTGTTGTGGATAATGATTCTTCAACATCTTTCACTCCTCTTACTCGTGGTGGAAGTTGTATCTAATTTTACTTTCAAGTTAGAAGTTCTTGTACCTGTTTAGACTAGATCCTAGGGTAGTTTATACTTTTTGTATTTGTTTATCAAAACTATTGTAATAAAGATGAGATACTATTTTAATAAAGACTTTCCTTAATTTCTTAAAGGGCGGTAAGGGTTTGGGTTTCTCCTATCTAGGTGGATTACAATAGGTGCCCTCACGATCCGATAATTGAGTCATGACAGTTAGACTATAAGAAGGTAAAATAAGTGAAGTTTAATCCCTAAGATTTAGAATTGAAGAGTAGGTGATTAGTTATTCTTACATTTACATTGTTTATTTTTAGATGTTGAATGTTTTGAAACTTAGAGAAAAGGCAAGGCTCTTGGGCACTAGCTTGTACTTGAGTTATTCGGTTGATATAAGTTATGGTTAATTGGAGTTTAGATTCGATTTGATTGTATATGTGCTCGTAACTTAGATACTTATTGATTGATCTTTAGACATACTTGTGATTAATGATTTGGTTGTTCATGCTTGAATGAATAAGTTCATTGAATATCAAACTTGATTGAATTGCATTATGCTTATAAATGTACTTATAAATTTAGTGTAGTGTGATACATCTTGAGAGAGTGAAATTGTTAAAGTACATAAACATATGGAGAATCGGCTATCGCACCGGTACAAATATGGATACTAACATTATTATTATTATTATCATTATTGTTGTTGTTGTGGAGGATCTAGTACCACATTGATACGATACATGAACCTAAATGGTCCCCTACAGATTATGATTAGATAGACAGAAATAAGTTCCTTAGCAAATATGTAGGTATTTGTGTGGTCTTGAGAGATAGTATGTCTTGATAAGTCAATAATGGATTAATGGTATTCTAATTTTTAGGTTGAGATAGACACAGTTTTTCTTTATATTATGACTGTTTATTTCGTGGGTATTTATAGTATGGTTGATACAGTTGATGATTAGAGTATGTGGGTATTGTTTGGCCTATTGTTGTTATACTTGTTGATTCATTGATTTGCTTGCTATGTGTTGATGTCTGCCTACTTGTTATCTGATTTATGGGGATACATGCTATTAAGTTGAGTTGGCCTATGACACCTACCAGGACATAGCGGTTTGTACTAACACTATCTTATGCTCTTCTTTTGTTAAGTGCAAAAAGTGTGCTAGAGGCTTAAATATAACCTTACTAATATCGTTAACGACTGATCTCGATCTAAGGGTGATCACTCTATCTCTAAACTACCATAGATTATCATTTGGGTTCTGGTTCTCTTTTCTGGCAATGAGTCTTTCAGTATTTTTTTATAATTTTTGATATATTCTTAGATATATTTCAATATAGAGTTCTTGTATGATGACATTTGGGTCTTGAATATTGTATAGATAGTTGTCTGTATTTCGCATCTATTTATTTATTGGGTTTGGAGAATTATGATTAGAGTTGGGTACGTGATTGTACTATCTTAAAAATGACTAAGTGTTGGGTTAAGACTTTAGTCAGATAGTTTTTCCACCAGAGGGTTAGAATGATTGTCACTCACGACTATTAAATCATGATAATTTTATGTAGTCATTTAACAATAAGAATAGTATTGAAGAAAATGCTAAACTTCTTTTGATTTTATAAGTTCAACAAATAAATTGAACCAACTAATTTTAGTAATGTGATGACCCAAGCCTGTCACCCGAAAACTTTAAGACTCAATAGAACCTCTTAGCACTTATCATGAGCATTCAATTGACGTTGCAGAAGAAATATTTGTAAAATCATAATTCTGAATAATTAAACCATATTAAGGAAAACTCCAAGAAGTTTGAGAATACAAAAAACATCCATCTGATAATGACATAGTTCTACGAAGCCTTTAACATAAAAATAATGGTCTAAGTCAAGACAAGGACCCAACAAACATCATAAAACTAAAATATCCTGACATACACATAAAAGAAATGTCTTTCGGAGAATGAAGGCTTACCAAACTATGACTGGTGTGAGTGCTTCTACTGATGCACAGAACCACAAGAATGTATCTGTAAACGTACATCATAAAATGATATAGAGTTCAGGATAGTTAGTACATAAAATATATTGGTATGCATAACACGTAAAGAAAACATCAAATGGAACATGAAAGAAGAGCTAAGACTTAAAAGAGGAAACATAAAACAAGTTGTCACGAGCCAATTTATGAGTCATGATGACACCTACTCTGTCTCACCTGTAGATAAGCCAAACTGTAATCCAAACCTAAACACAAGGGATTAACTTGGTAGAAAATGCCCACTGGTCGAAAAACAACAAGTACAACTTGTAAATAAAACAGGGTATTAGGAATAGATAAAAGATAGTCAATACATAGATACCATCTCATGACCTGGTAGATTCAGTACAAGAGCAACTCTAAATACAACCCAAGTAACTAAAATAGTCAATACAATCTATTTTGAAACTAAAGACTGGAAATAAGTAAGATTGAGAAAAATGGGTGACTTTGACTCCAAAAGATCACCCTATCTCTGAAAATCAACACAATACGAACGTCAATCAACAACATCTAGTACTTGATCTGCACCCAAAAAGTATAGAAATGTAGTATAAGTACCAAGATCACAGGTACTCAGTAGACATCATCGACCGACTGAGATAAATCATGATATAAGTATGATAAAATGTGAGATAATGTAACTAAGTCATGATAAAGAGACGAACCTGATAATCATTTCAATATCTGTACCCCCTCCCCGCAAAAGATAATCATTTCAATATCTATACCCCCCCCCCCCCCCCCGGAAAAGTCGTGCATGTGTTGTCTCATAGTAGCTAGCAATTAGAGTGAGAACTTGAGATTTTTTTCTAAGTGTAAAAAGGACTTAGAATTATTTTTTAGCTTCTAAACTTCGGGTATTTTATTTTTGATCTTCCCGACCTCCGATTTTAGATTTTTTTATTGCGTTGTGATGGGACAAGCCTATAGAACATCTCAGGTGAGTTTTGGAATTTTTGGACATTGTTTAGGGCGCGTTTGATTTCCAAAATAGTAGTACCATGCGATTAACGTGCGTTGCATGGTGCGGCGCATGATAGGTAGCATACGATGGAGCATGCGATGCATGCCCTAGTTCGGTGGGATAGAGTATACGACGCATGCTCTGTTGCGCGCACCTAAAATTTTCAACTTTTAATACCCGTCTCATTAAGGGTATTTTAGGTATTTTCCAACCCCTTAACATCTTAAACACCAAATTTAATCCCTATTTCACCAAAATCCATCAAGAACTCTCCCAAGGGTTTCAAACTAAAAATCCAAATAAATCAAGATTCAACTGTGGGTTTTCAAAAGCAATTGAAGATTTGGAATCCCCAATCTGTAAGGTTCGAGAATCACCTATTATCTTTCGAGATTTAGGTACGCGGGGTTTTTCTAAAATCTCATGAGCATAGAAATTATGATTTTAAGAATGAGGTTTTGTACTTATGAATATAATCATGTTTTTAGAAGTTTTGACGGTATTGTTTTGGTCTTTTGACCTTCTCCCAAATTGATTTGACATTGTATATATATGTATGCATGGGTTTTAAGGTTGATGATTGAATTGAGAGCATGACTCATGAAAAATTCCTCTCTTGTTGTGATTTTCCTTTACTTATGATATGCTATGAACAGTTTTGAATGCATCTTGAAAAGCATGATATGAAATGCCTTGAAAAATGTTATGATAGAATTATAATTTTAATTTCAAAAGAGAGAGGGTTGTTTATGTTGATAAATGTTGAACATAATCAAATAATGAGAAGAGTTGCATGGATTGTTAAAGATTACATGACCACCACTTGTTTATTGAAATGATGGAAATTTTGCATAGTTTTGACTTATGTTTTCGAAACATGAATTCTCTTTATTAAATTGCATGTTTGGGTGGTCTGAACTATGTTTTAATGAAAAAAATCATGCATGATGCATTATGACTCAAAAATAGGACTTGCAAGTCTTGGTGTGACGACACCAATTGCAGATTATGTCATGGTAATTCAGAATAGAATAGAATGCATGTTTGAAGTCAGAATTTTCAGATGTTGAAACTAGAATAATGCATGATTCAGAATAGGATAAAACTAGGCATAAAGAGATGTTAGGTGGTTCCTCGAAGAAGGCACGAGTTCAGACAACTTGTTGCCCGAAATCGTAATTTATCGATCCAGGTATATTATATTACTCTGGCCTAGTGTCGTATGGCGCATCAGAATCAGAAACTCCAACCCTTGCGGGACACTCGGGTTGGGGGCTTCCCCGCCGAGTCAATGGTGGATTCCATACAGCCTGTGGAATATCAAAATTTTAGTGGAGCGCCACCTAACTCAAAAGTAATACAAAGATCAGACATTGCATTGACAAGAATGATTTATGATTTTCAGAAAGTACCCATGTGTTTTAGAACTATTTCATGTATGATATTTTGACAAACTGCTCTCCATTATTTTATTTACATAAAAGCTTTATTTTGGATTACTTTGCATACCAGTACATCTGTATTGACCCCTACCTCTCAGGTTCTGAGGCTCAGTCTAGGGGTCCAGATAAGTAGTAGATTTCATCAAACAGAGTTGCAGAGTCCAGTTGGTGAGCCTTCTATATTTCGGAAGGCTTGTTTATTTTCAGACAATTATTATTAGTTATGTTTTTGGTCTACTGAGGTTCTTGTCCCAGTTTTCATAGTAATCATGTAGTAGAGGTTTAGTAGACGGTTTACAGAGGTTGTTAGTTAGTTTTGGATTTCGTTTTCCATTGCTAAATTTACATCAGATTTATGACCATGATTCTGTTTCGCTATATTTTCCGTATTTCCTTATTTGTGTATGAATGATGTATATGATTACAAGTTAGAAGGGTATCTGGGCCTTCATGGTTCAGGATGCTCGTCACGGCCAGGGCCTCAGTTCGGGTCGTGACAATATCGCTTCGCATAGATAAGTAAGTAAATCAGAATAATAACGTAACATAACATAAAGCATTAACACATGCAATTAAGACTACAAAATTGGACCTCATAAGTCAATTAGTGCGGAAAAAATAAATAACCCATTGCAAGCCCCTATAAGCCTAGAAGGTACAAACAAGATAGTATTACCCGTTACTACCATTTATCAACTCTCATGATGCAACTAGAATCCTTCCATGTCGTGCCACACCATAACCATCGTTTACCCATTAGCCATCATTTATTCAATATCCACCAATTACCAACTAATCATTATTCATCAATTAATCATTCTATTATCAACTTATCATGGTAGAACTAGAATTCATTCATATCACATTACATTATAACCATTTTCAAACTTAGCTAGAATTATTGTTGTCAATCGCATACCCCGATATAGTCATATCATAATAAGTATATCATCATACAATAATGTGTATATCCAAACTCGAAATGGTAAGTATAACCAACAATATCATCATCGATATCATTCTTTATATCATCACCAATATCATCAATTGTCATAATCAATATCATAGTCATCCTCCGGACTTACACCGGGTATAAATAATTGATATCATCATCATTATCCGGACATAAATCAATATTTGTATAATTTATATCATAATCAATATTCGTACTTATATATCGGTAACCGTATTATCATTATCATGACTAATATCATAACTATTAAAGTTTTTTATAGCATAATCACTAACATAGCTATTTAGCATGATCACTAATCATAATCGAGGCATGACTCTAGCAGAATCAGCAACATAATTGCTAATATAATCAATAAGCATAACATTAAGTATAATCAATAACATAATCGTCAATATAGCCAATAAGCATGATCTTTAGCACAATCAATAGCATAATTGCTAATATAATTAATAAGTATAGTCAATGACATACCCATGGCCCAATCAATAGTCCAATCAATGGATTAATCTATATCACAATCACAGGCTTATTCAATAACATATATAATTAGCTCATCATTTGCTTAATCAATAAGTTATTCGTAGCATAATTAGTAAGCGTTACTCCCAACGTCAACCCATCATAACCATCAAATACCAACGAATCTCCATATCACCGCAATAACTATTTTCTAGATATACACAAGTGTATAAAAAGGTCTTCAATAACTAACAAAAGTCTTAGCCTAAGGTGGATAAAAGAACATACTTCTAAATCCCCAAAATTCTTTACCAAACAATGTCTACCTCAGACTAGGCTAAGGTATCTAAATTCATTATTAGATATTGAATAATCCATATCTAGCCTCTATGATAGTAATTTCTCCTAATAGAAAACAACTAGGTCAATTCCACCTAAGGTAATGACAACTATGGTAAGTTCCATCCTAAACTCAAGTGACTAAGGCAATCTCCCTATTAATTGGGTAACTAAGGAATTTCCATCCTAAATCAAAGCCTACAAGGTCAACTTCACCTAAAATATAATTAACCAGGCTAATTATGCCCAAAAGCAATATCCAAATTAGCCTAAATGGTCCAACTAGCCCAAGTATTACAATTTACCACACCAACACCTAAAATACACCCCAAATCTAACATAATATGATAAACATACTATGAATTAACTTAATCTAACAAGGGGTAAAACCTAGCCTACCTGGATATAACATCCCGAGTCTATACCCCGGACGTTACACGATGCTTACGACCCCGAAGGACCACAAGATAACCCATGACTGATATCTGCTGTGAGCACTGAATAATATACTGAAATAAATGCGAAATAATAGGCTGAAATGCCATAAGGTTTAAATATCTAAAATACTACTGAAATATCAAACTATAATAAAAATCTGTAAAACTGAATACTGTCTGAAAACTAGTTTGAAATGCCTCTAAACTGAACTGTCTGAACGTGGAGTTGATGGGACAATCCCCAAACTAACTCCATCTACTGAAATAATGAGTCTACTGAAATAATGAAATAAAAGAATACCTTCGAATGATGAGGACTCACTGCTAATCTACTGTTGCTGACTGAATCTGAATCTATCTTTGCGCGGTCGGGAACCTAGCATCTGAACCTATGATATAAGACATCATAGCATGAAAAAAGAGTATGCATCAGTACGTGGAATGTATTGGTATGCTAGATGGAACTCATTTAATATCAAGAACTAATACAATCAAATTTCAAGCATGTAAATCATGAATCGTAAATCTTAAAGTTTTAAAAGTGGATTCATGGACTCTATGGGTGAAAGGGACCCATAGATGAATACCTAACATACCTTGGAATATTTGTTCTTGAAGATTCTTGGAGAAATTCTTGAGATTGACCTTGTTTTTTTGGAGCTATGATTTGTTTTCTTGAGAGAGAATGCTTAATTTGGGAAAAAATTGATTAAGAATGACCTTTAAAATGTTTTTAGGGATTAAATCTCATATCTGGGCATGCAAAAATCATGGGAAAAGACCAATTTATCCCTGGACGTCACTTTTAATTTTCGAGAAATTTTCCCGACCTGGACCCCTAGCGCGATGCGGCGCTATCGCGTCGTGTCTCTGAAAAGTGATAACTGGGAACTGAGGGCTTGGCGCGACTCGGTGGAATTGCGGTGCCCCTTTGGTTCTGAGATATGAACTCATCGCGATGCGGTGGGATCACGTTGGCACACTGGAAAGAGACAAACATAAAAATGAGCCTTGAGGCGACGCGCCAATATGGCGGAGCAATACTAGAAACCGACAATTGTCGTTTTGACAAACTCCGCGATGCGCTACTGGCTTGAATGACGGTGTTTAACGACTGAAACTTAAAATAACCATAACTTCTTACCCGGTTATCGAATTTAGGCAAATTTTATATCGTTGGAAAGCTAATTCAATTTTCTACTCAATGACAGACTCTAAACTAAAAAATACTGAGTATTTAAAATTTTTTATATTAGATAACTCATGAACTGAGGGATATGTTAAGCTTGAGAAATACGGGGTATTACGCTGGATGCCGAAGAAATATCAAAAGATCCGCTAAATCACTATTTTTTTCTTCCGAGAAGCTTCCGTAAGATGCTAAACTATCAAAATTACATCTAATCATCAATACGAGAATAACAGTATTCGTATTGCACCATTGTGCTTCGGATCCAAAAATCATATCAAAATCCTATGTGGGTTCCACTTACGAAAATCGTATTTTTGAAACCAACCCAGCATTTTCTCATACTCAAGGAGTTATTATTCTAAAAAGTGGGTGAAATTCGAGCTAATTGGGGCTAAAATCAAGCCTCCAAGGTTTAAGAATTTTTTAACAAGAATTGAGAAAAATCTACCATGAAAAGGGTGTAATCTTACCACAAATCGAAAGATAATCGTGTAAACAAGTGTTAGCCAAACTCTCAAATCACCCACAGCCTCCAATTTTAAGCTATCTCACTATTTAGGATTTTATCTTTCTTAGAAATGGATGAAGAATGAAAAAAGGGACTAAAAAAGGACTGTTTATATACATCTTAGGTGCTCAGGTGTCGCTATCGCGATATATTGAGGCTACACTAGGGAGTCGCGATCGCGACATTTATCCCAGTGATCGTGACATCTTTCACCTTACACAAGGGAATGGCGATCGCGGCCTAAAATCTCGCTAATAGCGACGACACCAGTTACAACTGAGACTTGGAATTCGTTAACCCTTCGAAATTTATCCAAAATTTTGTATACGCAAACAGACTATGCTACCATACCAAATTCGGCATTTCATACTCAATGAC